>CM055119.1:340249875-340858896 GCA_029206835.1 Rana muscosa
TTACCAAGCTTCTTTTTTTTTTTTCTCTCAATGTTTTTTTGGCAGTTATAACAATGTACTGTGCTCGGCAAACAATTAAAATTCAGTACAACACTGATTCTTTTACATTTATTATATATATAAAGACTTCTCTCCTCAGGGATGCTAGTCACCCTCCTAAGTCTCATATGTAGACTTTTTCTTGCTGAATGACGTCCATAGGTCTTACAAGGGCGAATCCTCTCGATGCAGCTTTCTGTGTTACCTGCTCATACATTTTAATGTTACTTTGGAAAATGCTGAAATCTACTCTCCTAACTAAATCATGTAAGTGATTGACTGTAAAACCATGTATTGTTATATAATATGATTGTTAAAACTTTTTCCTGTGAAACTGACCGTGCATATATACTTTGATTATGCTTCAGATGAATGTCTCCTTGTCATACACCCCTGAAGAAGGAATACTATATCCCGAAACGCGTCGGGTGTAAGGAGGGCCCTTCATACATATCACCATGCTGGGGGGGGGTATCTGCTGACTTGATCTAGTTTAATCAGCATTTCTCTTTTTTTCGTATATTTTAATGTCATTTAAATATTAATAAACTATTTCTACATTATTTGTGTTACTCACTCATATACTAATATTATTTAGTGCCTTTAAAGTCCGCTTAGGGGAAACTTATTTTTTGCTATTTTTTTTATATTGAAGAGCAGATATCGCTATATTCTGCAGTATTTCTCAATACCACGACTTACTGCCATTCATTAAATGCTGCTGTGGTATTTAAGGCCAAGTTCACTTTTTTTTTTTTTTTTTATTCCAGCTCCCCTATGTACCAATATAGCATTAACCACTTCTGGACCAAGCCTATTTCTGACACTTGTTGTTTACATGTTAAAATCTGTAATGTTTGCAAAAAATTTAGAACCGCCCAAACTATATATTTTAGCAAAATCTCTGTAGAATAAAATGGCGGTCATTGCAATATTTTATGTCACAATATTTGAGCAGCGGTCTTTCAAACGCAATTTTTTGGGGGAAAAAAAAAATACACTTCACTAAATAAAAAACAGTAAAGTTAGCCCAATTTTTTTGGTTTATTGTGAAAGATGAGGTTACGCCCAGCAAATAAATACCCAACACGCTCGTGGAATGGCGACAAACTACGGTACTTAATTTTTTTTTAAAGCATTGCCTATGGAGATTTTTAAACCGTTACCAGTTTAGAGTTACAGAGGTCTTTTGCCGGAATTATTGCTCTCGCTCAGGCGATACCTCACAAGTGTGATTTGAACACCATTTACATTTGTGGGCGCAACTTAGGTATGCGTTTTTTGTGCGTGAGCACGCGGCGGCGTTAAAAGATTAGTATTTTTTTTTTCCTTATTTAGTTTTACACTGTTTTTTTTAATCTGATCACTTTTATTGCTGTCACAAGGAATGTAAACATCCCTTGTGACAGTAATAGGCAGTGACAGATACTTTTTATAGAGGGATCTTGGGTCTAAAAGATTTGATCTAAAAGTATCCAAAAAACGCCAAAATCTGCATTTTTGAATACAAGGGATTTAAAAAAATAAAATAAAAAAAGTGCCATTGGCAGCCGCGTAAACCGGGAAGGGACGTCGCTACCAGGTTACTAAATTCGAAGAACCCGATCGAAGCAGATTCCGGCTTAGTTCAGGACTCTAGGAAACCAGCGGACGTGCCGGGCTGGTCCGCTTGGCTCTCCCAGTGAGACGATGAGACCGGGGCGGACGTCCCCTCCAGCTCCTTGTGATAACGGAACCGAGCGGCTGCTGAGCCGCATCGATTGTCATCATCAGAAAGCTGTCCTCTAGCTCTATAAAAAAAATAAAAAATAAAAAAACAAACAAACCAAACAAACACAGTACCGGGCTGCAACTGCAGGCTTCATCCATGTACAATTCACTTCCTCAAGACGTACAGGTAGGTTGTTTCACAGAAAGTAGTTAAGGTACTTTTGCAAAAATAAAACAGCCTTCCATTTATTCTACACACGCTTATCTCAATGGCTTCATGGCTGTTTAAAAACACCGGATGCAGGGTGTGTGCTAATGAGATCAGCTGGTCAACTCCTTCCTGTGTTATGACCTCTAGTCTGTCTAGGAAGTAAGACAGAAGTAATGGAGCAGAGTTTTTAAACAGACATGAAGCCAGTGAGGGAAGTGTTTTTGCAAAAGAAGTACATTAATGCTATATTGGTACATGGGGAGCTAGAATTTAGAAGAAAAAAAAAAAAGGTGTGAACAAAAAACAAACAGGTGACCTAAGCCTTTAAGCCTTGTTGAAAGAACTGAAATCCAACGAATGAAAGGGACAGGTCATGTTCTCCCTGTGCGCATTTGCCTCCCACACTCCAAAGACATGCTGGTAGGGTTAATTGTCTCCTAACTAAATTGGCCCTAGTATGTGTGTGTATGAATGTGAGTTAGGGACCTTAGATTGTAAGCTCCTTGAGGGCAGAGGACTGATGTGAATGTACAATACAGGCATACCCCGCTTTAAGTTCACTTTCTTTACATACACTCGCGAGTAAGGACATACCTGTGAGTGTATGTAAATTGGCTCTCAAGCTTAAAGCTGCAGCTGAGTAATCCGTGCACGGATAGTTCAGATTCCCCGCCATTTGGAAACACACTCCCTGACACCCCCACTACAGCCCCCGACACCCCAGAAGTGAAAAAAGGTATTGCTTCAATTTAAGTACATTTTCGTTTTACATACATGCTCTGGTCCCATTGTGTACTTAAAAGTGGGGTATGCCTGTATATACAAAATAAATATCATATATAAAAACTTAAATTCGTAAAGTCCATATGATAAAACAGCGCTAAATAAGGATAAATGTCCAAAAACATGTAAAAAGCACTTGAGTGATGACTTTGCAACAGTCAAACTAGTAGTGGTATATCTTCTCTGGATACGATATGTAGTGCAACCCTACACCAATCCCAAATCTTCACCACAAGTGAGGCACGCTCCCCCTCTGGGGTACAAACTCACCACAAAGATGAAAAAGATAGGCCTTTTTTTTAGTCTGTAGGTAGTCTCACTCCAACATCCGTCATCACCACCAGGGCGTGCCTCACTTGTGGTGAAGATTTGGGATTGGTGTAGGGGTGCACTACATATCGTATCCAGAGAAGATATACCACTACTAGTTTGACTGTTGCAAAGTCATCACTCAAGTGCTTTTTACATGTTTTTGGACATTTATCCTTATTTAGCGCTGTTTTATCATATGGACTTTACGAATTTAAGTTTTTATATATGATATTTATTTTATTTATTCTGTTTTATATTTATGAGGTTCTCATTTTATATAAATTTAAACAGCTGCTCCTTTTATATAATTTATACCATAGTTTAATTACTCTGATATATATATTTCCGAGCTGAGTTTATCGTCTATTTTCCCATTATTTACCCATCTAAATAGGCAAATTATTGAGCCACAGGAATTGCATACCAATACATAGGCGCCGAGAAGTGCAAATTTTGGGCCTGTTTATTTGCACCTTTTCTTTCTATGCCTGTATATATGTAAAGTACTGTGTAAACTCACGGCGCTATGTAAGTGCATGTAATAAACAAAACAAGCGATAGTTGGGAACAACAAAAATCTCTCCGGCACTCCTGAAACGGAAAGTCCTTCAAAATATCAGAAAACCTGAACCAGACTGGAAGGACCTACCTGAGGACTGGCAGTGAATGACGAGGATATTGGCCATTTCCGCAAACTTCACACTTTCCGGAAGCTTCTTTATTTCCTTCAGGAATTCTCCCAGGGAAACCTCACACCTGCAAGATGGGACCCAAAGTCAGTCCTTGCCCTTCCACCTACAGCACACAGTCCCTGCGTGTCTTCCTCACAGTGCAGACTAACAGCACAAGATCTGATAACATCCAGGAGTTTGTGAACATAACAATCTGCTTCTAGATCCACCTTTTCAGGTTATTCAGGATAAGGAGTTCCAAAATGTGATTGGTTGGTGAGAAGTGCGGACTGCGGCTGCCCCGGAGGTGTGTGAACCGGCTCCATTGCGAGTCAATTACAGTCTCCTGTCATGCGAATTGGATGCAGGAAAGTCCACATCCAATTCGCATAAGTGTGAACCCAGCCAGAGTTTACTAGTAATTTTCCTTTTTCCAACTCAGTGATTCTGTTTTTGAATTGTTTTAATTTTTTTTCTGACATGTTGATGTTCTTTTACTTGGATGCACTGAGTGGGGGGGGGCGATTATTTTCTTTACCCACTGTAATACGATCATCTAATGCAGGGGTCTCAAACTGATGGCCCTCCAGCTGTTGAAAAACTACAAGTCCCATGAGGCATTGCAAGGCTGACAGTTACAAGCATGAATCCCACAGGCAGAGGCATGATGGGACTTGTAGTTTTGCAACCGCTGGAGGGCCGCCAGTTTGAGACCCCTGATCTAATGCCTCATACACACGATCGGATTTTCTGATAGGAATTGTGTGATGGCAGGGTTTGTTGGAAAATTCAACCATTTGTCTGCTCCATCGGACAATTGTTGTTGGAATTTCCAACAACAAATGTTTTATAGCAGGCTTTAAAATTTTATCACAACAAATGTGTCTTGTGTGTACACAAGTCCTTCGGGAAAAAAAAATCCCAAAAGTACAAACGCATGCTCAGAAGCAATGCTAACCATAAGACAACATTAGCAGAAGTTGCCTAAAGGGTGGCGCTAAAGAGCAGAAAAAACCACGTAGTTTCTGTTTGTTAGCCGACAAAGTTTTGCCGTTTGTATGCAGAACCAGTTCACGGCCAAAGCCCTTCGGACAAAAATTCCACGGCTTTGTCCGATGGAAATCCAATCGTGTGTACGAGGCTTAAGAGTGCAATTGGATTTGTTGTAGAATGTTCTGGTGAGATTAAAAGAGCCCCAGAAGGGAGCCCATAAAATCCCCATTTACTTACATCTTCCGGATCTCTTTACTGTTATCTCCAAGGATCTGGAAGAGTCCATCCAGAATTTCTGGCAAATACTCCAAAAGATTAATGTCTGGAACCGACTCCAACACCAGAATCTGAGAGCAGAGCAAGCAACATTTATCACCATCTTCCAGACGCTTCATACTGCTATAGACACCCCCCTGGACCCCACTAATCTAAAAGCCTACAATCCCAAACCCCCCTACTCCAAGAGGGCCCACCTCATGATCCCACTAGTTTCAACATTCTGCCCCACCATTCCAGAAGATCTCCCAGGACCCCAATGGTGCTACATCATTACAAGAGTCCCCTACACACAAAAGACCCTATTATAGCCCCAAAATACTGGAAGTCCTCCTACAACCCCACTGTAGTCACGCTATTACAGAAGTCCCCTGCAGGACCTCTCTACAGTCTTAAAATACCAAGAGTCACCCCAGGACCCCACTCCAACCCCAGGACTCCCTACCATGACGTTCACTAAAGTCTTACTATGTCATAAAAGGTCACCAGGCTCTATTATAGCCCCACCATTTCAGGAGATACCCCAAGATGGCACCACGATCCACAATTCTGGATGTTCCTCTGTACAATCCTCCCTTCTCCGGTTAAACAGAGGATGCCCCCCCCCCCGTACCCATTGGCCATTAAATCTAATAAGCAAATGAATAAAAGCAGTAGAATATTCTATAGACTAGAATAGAGGAACTAACAATGAACACTCACCCAGGAGATGATGAACTGTCGGGCGTATTGGTTGTTAGAGTAGATTCTCTCACGCAGAAGAGGAACGAAACTGACCAGATCAAACTTGTTACTTTCCGTCACAATATCCTGCAATGACGAGCCGAGTAACTGACATGATAGCAGCCATCATACCAACACCCCTCACAGTACAACATACAACAGATTACCGCCGTCCGTGCTCTCCTAGGATGGACTTTGATTACTGGATTAGCATAAAGATCACAGTATGAAATAATTTTATGAGATCACGCTAGGAGGTCCCATTGTAAGGTAACGCTATGAGATGATGCTGTTAGATCATGCTATGAGGTCACGCTAAGAGAGGAGACTATGGGGTCATGCTACGAGGTAAAGCCGCAGGATTAATCGTTAAAGAATCAGATTGCAATTCTCCCCCCCTTCGTGATCTTAAAGCATTTTTCCAATTCTATGCAGAGATTTCTGCTCACAGCCGACAAAAAAAAATAAAAAAAATTAGGCAGCCTGCCAAGTTTATGACAACATCTTAGATGGAGATAAGGAGAAACATTGTAACACTTTGTCCTTTTAAATCAAAAGGAATGAACTTTGGTCTGTAAATGAGGGAAGTTTAAGCACTTAAAGTGGATGTAAACCCACTCTCATCCTTTTTAAACTACTGCCATAGTGCTGATCTATAAGGATATAGAGGCCTCCTGCATGTGTCCTTGTCTGTCAAATGTCTCCCCCTCTGTCTGTTATAAGAAAAACTGCAGATTCTGTGGGTGGATCTGTTGTCTGGAGCTCGGTGGGTGGAGTTGTGATGTCAGTAGACTCCCCGCCCACCTCTACACTCCCCTTGTCAAACATGCATTTTCTCCTGTGTATTCCTTCTGCTATGATCACTAACATCCAGAAAAGTAACCACATGACTTCAGAAAAAGAGTGGGGGTGGAATTAAAAAATAATGCCTGCCTAAAGCTAGTGCACGAGATATGTAAATAACCTGTCACTCAAAGCAAGGGGGCGGATATGGACAAAAGTAACTCTCTGTGTCCGTTTTTATCTCACTGAACAATAAGAGAGGATTGCTCAGAGCTGGATTAACTCTGTGGCAAGACCTGGCACAAATGATAGGAAATCTTATACTCTACATTGTGACAGCAAAAAAATAAAAAACAACAATAACAATTCGGGTTGTTTACATCCACTCTAAAGACTAAACCTTTTTTCTGACATTTGTTGTTTACTTAGAACCCCTAAAACACATACATACATAATCTTCTAGACTGTAAGCTCTAACGAGCAGGGCCCTCTGATCCCTCTGTATTGAATTGTATTTGTACTGTCTTCCCTGATGTTGTAAAGCGCTGCGCAAACTGTTGGCGCTATATAAATCCCGAATATATATATATATATATATATATATATATATTATATATATATATATATATATATATATATATATATATATCTCTCACACACACACACACACTTTTTAGCAGAAACCCTAGAGAATAAAATGATGGTTGCTGCAATATTTTATGTCATGTATTTGCTCAGCGGTCTTTTAAAATGCTATTTTTGGGGGAAAAAAAAACAAAACACTTTAATGAATAAAAAAAAAAAATAAAAAAAAAAATAAAAAAATTAAAAACAGTAAAGTTAGCCCAATTTTTTTGTATAATGTGAAAGATGATGTTACGCCGCGAGAATCATGATCTTTATTCTAAGCAAAAAAATTGTGATTCTCATTTCGGCCATAATCGTGCAGCTCTACTACGAGGTATGAAATGTTTTTTCTTTGAACCTCACAACAATCCAGGACATAGGATCATCTTGTCAGGGCCTACGTTTAAGGTGCTCAGGTGAGGCTAAAATTGTATTATTTGGTCTCAAGAAGTGATATGTCTGGTGGAAATCAATACAGCTCACCTTCCAAATAACACCATCCCTACAGTAAAGCATGGATGTGGTATTATGCTGTTATGGGGGCGTTTCTCTGCAGCAGCGACTGGAGCACTTGTCAGGATAAAAGGAAAAATTGATGGGGCAAAATACCATCAAATTCTTGAGGAAAAACTGCTGCTCTCTGCTAGAAAGTTGTCAATGGGAAGAAGGTTTACCTTCCAACTAGGGATGCACCGAATGGGGTTTTTGGTGGCGAAACCGATACCGAAAATGAAAAACACAAGATCCTGAAAACCGAAAACAGCACCGATACCAAAAGTGACCATTTTTTAAAAATATATTTTTATACAGGAGATGGTCAGAGACTGGGGATGTGGTACAGGAGATCAATGCAGCCTCATCAGTGCCCTTCATTTGCAGCCTGCCTTAGTATGTCAGACGGGATCAGGACCGGGCAGTGTTAGCAAGGCAAAGCCAAGAACAGTGCTCTATCTATAGAGGAAAGCTGTCAGCACACCGCGTTAAGCAGCGGCTTGGCAGTATGATCAGCGGGAGGAGCATTATCAGTGTGCAGCACCCAGGGGTTAAGAGTGCAGGACTTGTTGTTTGACATGCTGTTGGAAACAGTGAGCCCGCTCGGTGAAGCTTATGGTTACCCATGTTGTCACCCCTACCCATGTTGTCACCAATTGCCCCTGTGTTGTCACTATTGCCCGTGTATGTATACTCCCTCTCAGGCCCCCAGGTAGTACAATGGTCCTCTCTCTCTCTCAGGCTCTGGGTTACACAGACCCCCCCCCAGGTATGCCCTCACCTTGGTGCCCCCGTCTTCTGCCTCCTCCAGCGGTAAAGCTCTGGCATGGCTCCCCCAGCACCTGCCCTCATCTCCCCAGCGCCGGGCAGCATTCTCCGATCCGCTCCCTGCCTGGAACCATCCCTGCTAGGTATCCTGGGATTGGTAGTTCAAGGAGACCTCCCCTTCATTAACAATAGAGGCCGGACTACATATCCCGGCATGCCATGCGGAACGGCAGATGATGACGGTGGCACCGATCATTCTCTGTATCCAGAGGGAGGGAGAGGAGAGGATGTGGACTTGAATCAGGATGGACTGGCGCGCTCCAGAACGACACCCCTGTACTGGGCAGCACCAGGGGCAGGCCCCGCCCCATTTTCGGCTCCATTATCGGCGTGTTTTTTTCCGGCCGATATGTTTCGGCGGCCGAAATTTCAGTGCATCCCTACTTCAAACCTGACAATGACCCAAAACACACAGCAAAAATTACCACACAGTGGTTGAAGGAGAAAAAAGGTGAATGTCCTTGCATAGTCAGAGGCCAGACTTAAACCCCATTGAAAATCTGTGGAATCACTTGAAGGACTGCAGTCCACAAACGGTCACCATTAAACTTAACTGAACTTGAGCAGTTCTGCAAAGAAGAGTGGGGAAATATTGCAAAGTCTAGGTGTGCAAAGTTAGAGACCTATCCCAACAGATTAAAGGCTGTAATTAAAGAAAAAGGTGATCCAACAAAATACTTACATTAAGGGGGGGGGGGGGGGTCTTTTTTCCAACTCAGGGTTTGTTTTTTTTTTTTTCCCTGACATGTTGGTGTTCTATCTTTCACTTGGATGTTATAAGCTGCACTAAGTAAATACAGCTGGATAAAACAAAAAAACTGTGTGTCTTCATTTCAGGCTGCAAAGCAACAAAAATTAGATTTTTGGCCGATTCTTTTTTTAAACCCACTGTATATAGTCTGGTCTCAGTTTCCTAGTGTAGCTACGCACGTTTGGCCATCCCTGCTGCAGATTCCTGACCATTTATTGATTGGTATTTGAGGTATGGTGTACCCAAGGATGGTATGGATCAGCCATAATGGACCTACCCATAACCTGGAGGTCAGATAATTGTGACTTATAGGTGGGCGGTCTCATCGTGGTGTAGAGTGGCAAAATCTGGAAGAGTTGGTCATTGGTGGAATATTTATGGATGTTCACCCTGTACGGTTGTATATTTTGTGTTTTCTTTATTGACACAATGGGGGAGATTTACTAAAACTGATGCACCCACAATCTGGTTCAGCTGTGCATTGTAGCCAATCAGCTTCTAACTTCATCTTGTTCAATTAAAGCTTTGACGTTGATTGGTTTCTATGCAGAATGGCACCAGATTTTGCACTCTCTACCTTTAGTAAATATTCCCCATTGTATCTTTACACGTGTAAATGGCTCAGCTGAGCGCAGACCACTATTTTTTAATCACAGTCATTGTAAGTACCTGGATTGGATTTGGTTTCAGACTCTTGCAGTCCCTATACAGCAGAACTCAGAGAGGGGGAGGGAGAAGCAGCACAATGAACCAATCAGGTTTACTGCGGTTCAAAGACCATGCAGATAGGAGGAGCCAGCTGATTTTCTCCTCTCACTGTCCAATACCAGACTAGGGGAGGGACAAGACCTGTAAGCATTACTGAATTTAAGCAGATTAAAATCTGGTCTCCACTGCCAAACAGGGCTGTGCTGTGTAACAGAGCTGCGTAAATCTCACGACAGGATGGACAGAAATACAACGCTGGGTAGAAGAGCTCTTATATTAATTTTATATCTGTATTCAGGGGGTTCCTGGAGTTTAGCTTTGAAGGTCAGCCATTTTACTCTATTAAAAGTAAAAGGGGAATATACTTCAGGATTAGGCACCGCCCACCACCATCCCTGCATCCTATCAGAGGGCTTTAGTGGCCAAAACCAGCCCCCTCCATGGACTAGTCCTACCTAAGGGAAGACCCTAACCCTGCCTGTTCACACTGGACATTGTGCCGTGTATGTAGCAGGTAGAATCTTTATTGTGAACCCCAAATGTCAATGATAGGGGTGCTGGTGAAAACGAGGGACAGTCTCCATTCGATGATTTCTGCCTGCCCTGGTAAATGTATTAGAACAAAGTCCAGTGTGATCAGTCCTCGACGCATGCTTCCAAAATGTCACACACACTCACCTTCAGCAGTCGGTCCAGAAGCTCAGATCCGCTCTTCACGTTTGGGTCCGGGTCAGCGGCGAGCTGCAGGAAGAAAAAATTGAAGGGAATTCACCACCCCAGTAAAGCCTTCCCAGCCAATCACAGCCTCTTCCCCACCAGCTATGAACCCCAACTCTGTACCACACCCCATTCATTCAATCTCCTTGATCTGAAGGCTGCCCATAGATGGCTGATGTCTGCCCATCTCAACACCGGTTCCACCAAGGCCGATGGGCCCCAGAACATCACCCTACCCTACCACCCTCCCACCCAACAGGCCCCAGAACATCACCCTACCCTACCACCCCCCCACCCAACCCAACAGGCCCCAAAATCATCACCCTACCCAACAGGCCTGCCAAGGCCAGGACCCTGAGGGCCTCATCTGATTTTCACAGCAGCACCAGAAAACTACCCTACCCCCAACGGGCCCCAGAACAAACCCTCCCCTTGATGGGCCCCAAATCATCACCCTATCCCCAATGGGCCCCAGAACATGCCCTCCCCTGATGGGCCCTGGGACATCCTTCATCACCATAGGCCACTAAACATCCTTGAAAACCCCAAAATGTTGCCCCCCCCCCAACAGTCCCTCCCCCTGATGGGCCCCAAATCATCACCCTATCCGCAATGGGTGCCAGAACATGCCCTCCCCGATGGGCCCCAAATCACCACACTACCCGCAATGGACCCCAGAACATCCTTCATCACAAAAGGCCACTAAACATCCTCGAACACCTCCCAACCCCAAAATGCCCCCCCTCCCCGAAAAAGGCCCCATAACAAACTCTCCCCCTGATGGGCCTCAAATCATCACCCTACCCCCAATGGGCCCCAGAACATGCCCTCACCTGATGGGCCCTGGGGCATCCTTCATCACCAAAGGCCATTCAACATCCTCGAACACCCCCAACCCCAAAATGCCACCCCCCCAACAGTCCCTCCCCCTGATGGGCCCCAAATCATCACCCTATCCGCAATGGACGCCAGAACATGCCCTCCCCGATGGGCCCCAAATCATCACACTACCCGCAATGGACCCCAGAACATCCTTCATCACCAAAGGCCACTAAACATGCTCGAACACCCCCAACCCCAAAATGTCACCCCCCCCCCCCAACAGGCCCCAGAACATCCTCCTCCATCAGACAAGTCATCAGTGACATCAGGTATCAGACCTCCATTACCTTGCTGAGTCCATCGAACAATACGTTGAAGTGAGGCAGGACGGAGCCTCGTGCCACTTTGACGATGTTGTACAAAGCCTCACAGGCGTAATACCGTAGCCGACTGTCTGCATCATTGAAGCAGGTGAGAACAGGCTCTATAAGTTCCCGCAGATACTGACCTGAGTCCTGCAAAACGACAGAAAGATGATGAAGGGAACATCAAACTACAGCCCCTCCTCCTCCTCCCTATCATTCCTCTGCCCTTTATTGGACTACCCCCACACCCTTCCTTTGCTCTCAACTCTACTTTCGCACCATTTGCACCTCTTTTCCTTGAATCTTCCATGACCCCCCAGGCACCTCCTCTATCCTGAGACCTCCATGCTCCACCCTAAACTCTACTTGCTCCCACATGCCCCCCCCCCCCACGCCCTCCTGTCTCTACACCTTTATAGTAGAATTAAGTTTACACATTGATGACATCACTGACACCCCCCCCCCCACACATAGAACGCTGAATATCTCCACCCACCTTTCCAAGGGCGATGGAGCAGGCTGCCAGTCCGATGAGCCCACCCTTCCGGCTGTGTGGGTGCTGGGAGAGCGCAAACTCCTGAGACAGGATCAGAATCACATGTTTGATCTGCACCGTGTTACTCTGGGCAACGAACTCCCGGACCAACCTGTGGAGACAAAGAGCTGACACTTCATTCACAACCAACACTGAGAATTCAATCGTCCCAAGTCTCACCAGATAGACAGACCTGGGAACCCAGGAGGAGTCAATGGGAAGTGTGAATGGACAATGACACCATGCACCCCTCTCTGTGGACCGGACACTAGAATGTCGGCAGAGGGGGAAATCATGTGACCAGAAGCTGCCAAAACATAGATATAGTGGCTGAATCAATTAGCTTCCCAGACTAGCTGGAAACGGGAAACTATATTATAAGGAGGGAGGGGGTGCTGTGTCTCCTATATGGTGGTCCCTCTGGTGTCATAGTAGGGGTGTCTCCCAGATCAGTGTCCCCCTGGTGTTCTAGTATGAGGGTGTCTCCTATATTGGAATCCACCTTGTGTCATAGTGAGGGGGTGTGCCCTACAGTGGGGAAAATAATGATTTGATCCCCTGCAGACTTTGTAAGTTTGCCCACTTACAGAGAAATGAAGGATCTATAATTTTTATCATAGGTGTATTTTAAATGATAGAGACAGAATATCAACCAAAAATCCAGATACAAAAAAACAAACACACACGATACAAATGTTAGGCCCCTTTCACACTGGGGCAGTTTGCAGGCGCTATTGTGCAAAAGATAGCGTCTGCAAACCGAGCCTAAACAGCGGCTGCTGTCTCTCCAATGTGAAAGCCCTGAGGGCTTTCACACTGGAGCGGTGCACTAGCAGGACGTGAAAAAAAGTCCTGCTAGCCGCATCTTTGGAGCGGTGGAGAGGAGCGGTGTGTTTACCGCTCCTCCACCGCTCCTTCCCATTGAAATGCATGGGATACCGCGGTAATACTGCCCGCAAACCGCAGCTGTAGCCGCGGTTTGCGGGTGGTATGAACCCTTTTTCGGCCGCTAGCGGGGGGTTAAAACCGCACCGCTAGCGGCCGAATACCTCAGCAATTCCGACGGTATAGCGCCGCTAAAAATAGCGGCGCTATACCGCCACCGCACACACCACCCCAGTGTGAAACCAGCCTTATAAAAAAGTGGAGTTGCAGTTCAGTGAGTAAAATAATTATTTGATCCCCAAGCAAATCATGACTTTGTTGGCAATCACAGAGGTCAGACGTTTCTTGTAGTAAGTGACCAGGTTTTCACACATCTCAGGAGGGATTTTGGTCCACTCTTCTTTACAGATCTTCTCTAAATCCTTAAGGTTTCTTGGCTGTCGCTTGGCAACTCAAAGTTTCAGCTCCCTCCATAAATTTTCTATAGGATTAAGGTCTGGAGACTAGCTAGGCCACTCCATGACCTTAATATGCTTCTTCTAGAGCCACTTCTTTGTTGCCTTGGCGGTATCTTTTGGGCCATTGTCATGCTGGAAGACCCATCCATGACCCATCTTCAGTGTTCTGGCTGAGGGAAGAAGGTTCTCATCCAAGATTTTATAATACATGGACCCGTCCATTTGGGCCCTCAATGTGGCAAAGTCGGCCTGTACCTTTAGTAGAGAAACCGTCCCAAAGCATAATGTTTCCACCTCCATGCTTGACTGTAGGGATGGTGTTCTTGGGGTCATAGTCGGCATTTTTCTTCCTCCAAACACAGCGAGTCGAGTTAATGCCAAAGAGCTTAATTTTGGTCTCATCAGACCACAGAACTTTCTCCCATTCCTTCTGTGAATCATTTAGATGTTCATTGGCAAACTTCAGAGGGTCCTGTACATGTGTCTTCCTGAGGAGGGGGACCTTGCAGACGCTGCAGGATTTCCATCCATGGCGGTGTTTTGTGTTACCAATGGTTTGTTTGGTGACTGTGGTCCCAACTGACGTGAGATCTTTTACAAGGTCCTCCTGTGTAGTTCTGGGCTGATCCCTCACTTTTCTCATGATCATACTCACCCCATGAGGTGAAGTCTTGCATGGAGCTCCAGACCGAGGGACATTGATGGTTATTTTGTATTTCTTCCATTTGTGAATAATCACTTCAACCGTTGCTGGTGGTCTTGTAGCCCATTCCAGCCTTGTGCAGGTCTACAATCTTGTCCCTGAAGTCCTTTGAACGCTCTTTGGTCTTGCCCATGATGATGAGGTTTGAATGGAAGAAAGAGATTCTGTGGACAGGTGTCTTTTTTTACACATAATGAGTTGTCGTTAGGAGCACCTTCTTATATTGACAGGACTAATCTGTGTACCACATGAGCACCTACTGTAGCCAGTCTGTGGGAACCAGAATTATTGTTGGTTGGTAGGGGATCAAATACTTATTTTACTCATTGAACTGCAACTTCAATGTGTAACATTTGTTTTATGTGTTTTTTCTGGATTTTTGGATGATATTCTGTCTCTATCATTTAATATACACCTATGATAACAATTATAGACCCTTCATTTCTTACAAAACCTGCAGGGGGCAAAATAGTTATTTTTCCCCACTGTATATTAGGGACCCCTAAAGTTTTAGCTGGGGTGTTTTCTACAATGGGGTTACCTTGGTGTCATAGTGAGGGTGTCATGTCTACTGGGGTCCCCCTGGTGTCTTAGTAGGGGTGTTTCCTATATTGGGGTCCCTGATGTCATAGTAGGGGGGGTGTTTCCTATATTGGGGTCCCTGATGTCATAGTAGGGGGGTGTTTTCTATATTGGGGTCCCTGATGTCATAGTAGGGGGGGGTGTTTCCTATATGGGAAGTGTTCTTCTATAGAATGACATGTCACACCGCCCTCCTGATGGTAATGAATGGAATACTGAACATCGGGAGATGTGAGATATTATAGAGTGTCTGCCATGGCACAGGGTTGGGGGGGGGATCAGTCATGTGACAGGTGTGGGGGGGGGGGGTCTCTGCCATGGCACAGGGTGGAGGGAAGCAGTCATGTGACAGGTGTGGGGGGGGGTCTCTGCCATGGCACAGGGTGGAGGGGAGCAGTCATGTGGGGGGGGTCTCTGACATGGCACAGGATGGAGGGGAGCAGTCATGTGGGGGGGGGGTCTCTGACATGGCACAGGATGGAGGGGGGTCAGTCATGTGGGGGGGGGGGGGGGGGGGAGTCTCTGCCATGGCACAGGGTGGAGGGGATAAGTCATGTGGGGGGGATCTCTGCCATGGCACAGGGTGGAGGGGGAGCAGTCATGTGACAGGTGTGGGGTGGGTCTCTGCCATGGCACAGGGTGGAGGGGATCAGTCATGTGGGGGGGGAGTTTCTACCATGGCACAGGGTGGAGGGGGATCAGTCATGTGGGGGGGGGGTCTCTGCCGTGGCACAGAATGGAGTGGATCATTCATGTGGGGGGGGGTCTGCTATGGCACAGGGTGGAGGGGGATCAGTCGTGGGGGGTCTCTGCCATGGCACAGGGTGTGGAGGGGATCAGTCATGGGGGGGCGGTCCTCTGCCATGGCACAGGGTGTGGAGGGGATCAGTCATAGGGGGGGTCTCTGCCATGGCACAGGGTGTGGAGGGGATCAGTCATGGGGGGTCTCTGCCATGGCACAGGGTGGAGGGGATCAGTCATGTGGGGGGGGTCTCTGCCATGGCACAGGGTGGAGGGGATCAGTCATGTGGGGGGGGGTCTCTGCCATGGAACAGGGTGGAGGGGATCAGTCATGTGGGGGGGTCTCTGCCATGGCACAGGGTGGGGGGGGATCAGTCATGTGGGGGGGGTCTGCCATGGCACAGGGGGGGGGGGATCAGTCATGTGGGGGGTCTCTGCCATGGCACAGGGTGGAGGGGATCAGTCATGTGGTGGGGGTCTCTGCCATGGCAGGGGGGGGGGATCAGTCATGTGGGGAAGTCTCTGCCATGGCACAGGGTGGAGGGGATCAGTCATGTGGGGGGGGTCTCTGCCATGGCACAGGGTGGAGGGGATCAGTCATGTGGGGGGGGTCTGCCATGGCACAGGGGATCAGTCATGTGGGGGGGGGGTCTGCCATGGCACAGGGGATCAGTCATGTGGGGGGGGGTCTGCCATGGCACAGGGGATCAGTCATGTGGGGGGTCTCTGCCATGGCACAGGGGATCAGTCATGTGGGGGGTCTCTGCCATGGCACAGGGGATCAGTCATGTGGGGGGTCTCTGCCATGGCACAGGGGATCAGTCATGTGGGGGGTCTCTGCCATGGCACAGGGGATCAGTCATGTGGGGGGTCTCTGCCATGGCACAGGGGATCAGTCATGTGGGGGGTCTCTGCCATGGCACAGGGGATCAGTCATGTGGGGGGTCTCTGCCATGGCACAGGGGATCAGTCATGTGGGGGGTCTCTGCCATGGCACAGGGGATCAGTCATGTGGGGGGTCTCTGCCATGGCACAGGGGATCAGTCATGTGGGGGGTCTCTGCCATGGCACAGGGGATCAGTCATGTGGGGGGTCTCTGCCATGGCACAGGGGATCAGTCATGTGGGGGGTCTCTGCCATGGCACAGGGGATCAGTCATGTGGGGGGTCTCTGCCATGGCACAGGGTGGAGGGGATCAGTCATGTGGGGGGGGGGGGGGTCTCTGCCATGGCACAGGGTGGAGGGGGATCAGTCATGTGGGGGGGGGGTCTCTGCCATGGCACAGGGTGGAGGGGGATCAGTCATGTGGGGGGGTCTCTGCCATGGCACAGGGTGGAGGGGGATCAGTCATGTGGGGGGGGTCTCTGCCATGGCACAGGGTGGAGGGGATCAGTCATGTGGGGGGGTCTCTGCCATGGCACAGGGTGGAGGGGGATCCGTCATGTGGGGGGTCTCTGCCATGGCACAGGGTGGAGGGGATCAGTCATGTGGGGGGGGTCTCTGCCATGGCACAGGGTGGAGGGGATCAGTCATGTGGGGGGGGTCTCTGCCATGGCACAGGGTGGAGGGGATCAGTCATGTGGGGGGGGTCTCTGCCATGGCACAGGGTGGAGGGGATCAGTCATGTGGGGAAGTCTCTGCCATGGCACAGGGTGGAGGGGATCAGTCATGTGGGGGAGGGTCTGCCATGGCACAGGGTGGAGGGGGATCAGTCATGTGGGGGGGGGGTCTCTGCCATGGCACAGGGGATCAGTCATGTGGGGGGGGGGGTCTCTGCCATGGCACAGGGTGGAGGGGATCAGTCATGTGGGGGGGTCTCTGCCATGGCACAGGGTGGAGGGGATCAGTCATGGGGGGGTCTCTGCTATGGCACAGGGTGGAGGGGATCAGTCATGTGGGGGGGGGGGGTCTCTGCCATGGCACAGGGTGGAGGGGATCAGTCATGGGGGGGGGGGGGTCTCTGCCATGGCACAGGGTGGAGAGGATCAGTCATGGGGGGGTCTCTGCCATGGCACAGGGTGGAGGGGATCAGTCATGTGGGGGGGGGGGGGGGGTCTCTGCCATGGCACAGGGTGGGTCAGTCATGTGACCAGTGTGGGAAGAGGGAGTCTCACTTCTCGATCTCCAGAGCCGCCACCTTCCTCTTCTCGTACATCTTGTCGGTCAGGGCCCGGACGATGTTGGGGGTGAGCGGGGACAGGTCCCGTTCCGCGTTCATTTTCCTCACCGGCCGCCACTGCTCGGCCCCGCCCCTCTCCGATCATATGACCGGCTCCGATCGCCTGTCACGTGAACCTCGCTCCCCTCGGCTGTCATGCGAACGGACACCGCCCAGTACACAGTGCCCGCCCCCTCCGCTGCGCTGATTGAACGATTCTGCAGCTCGTCTCCCCCGTGACACGCCCATTACTCGGTTCTGTCATTACAGTGGGCGGAGACCCGTCAGACTGTGAAAGATGGGCGGGGTTAGGACAGGATGGAGGCGGAGTTATAATTAGCTGGGTAGTCTAATAAGGTTCCGCTAATAGCACGGAGTATCGTTCCGGGGGGTGGGGTCCCTTATCACCCATTCAGATGGAGTATTACCCCCTGGGGCGGGGCCTCTTATTGCCTCTCCAGGCAGAGTTTTATCCGGGGGCAAAATCTTTTATCACCCCTCCAGACGGACGGAGTATTACTGCCTGGTAATTACTTTTTAAAAGATGCTAATTGTAAATGATATCCCTTGTTTCTGTGCAGAGATATATTATATATATATATATATAAATATATATATATACACAGCCCTCAAAAATTTGCATTTTGCGAGTGGATTTTGAGGGCTGGGCGAGTGTGGGCTGCCTGGGAGCGGGGGGGGCGATCATGGGGGAAGAGAGAGGAGAGCCGCTGCCGCCGCCAACCGCGTTGATCAGCGCGCAGGGAACATAACAGCTTTCATTTCAATAGCTGTGTGTTCCCCGCCGCGCGTCTTCATATATAGCCCCTCCCCCTTGTCCGGGCACATTGATAGACAGATCACCCGCCCCAGGATTGGACAGGCTGATCAACCGGGGGGGGCTCTCTCTTTCCCTACACAGGTAGGACACATGGCTGCATTGGGGACACAAGGCTGCATTGGGGACAGATGGCTGCATTTGGGGACACATTGCTGCATTTGGGGACACAAGGCAGCATTGGCGACACATGGCTGCATTTGGGGACACAAGGCTGCATTGGGGACAGAAGGCTGCATTTGGGGACACATGGCTGCATTGGGGACACAGGCTGCATTGGCGGGGGCAGGCTGTATTGGCAGACAGGCTGCAGTTTTGGACATGGATAAAGTTGTTAATATTTATTTTTATAACTCAATTCTGCATAAACAATTTAGGTGTCATTTCATGAGATAATTTGAGGGCGTGTTTAGGGGCAGGATTAGGGGCAGGGCATGGTAGGGGTTGGGCCCGGCAAATGGTGGCGAGTAACCCTTGAGGTCTGGCTAGTAGCTCCTGCACAGAAACAAGGGATATCATTTACAATTAGCATATTTTTAAAGGTAATTACCCTTTGCAGGAGCTGCCCCATAAAATTGCCCCATCAAATTTCTACCATCAAACTGCCCCTATCAAAATGCCTCCATCATATTGCCAACAAATTGCCCCATCAAATTACCACCATCAAAATTGTCCCCATCAAATTGCCTTCATCAAAATTGCATCATAAAATTTCTACCATCAATTTGCCTCCATCATATTGCCCCCATCATATTACCACCATCAAAGCTCCCATCAAATTGCCCCCATCAAAAATGCCTCTATTATATTGCCCCATCAAAATGCCCCGTCATATTGCCACCATCATATTGCCCCCACCAAATTGCCCCCATCATATTACCACTTCAAAATGCATCCATCAAAACTGCCCCCATCAAAATGCCACCATCATATTACCACCATCAAAACTGCCCCCATCAAATTACCATCAACACTTTGCCCCCATCATATTGCCCCCATCATAGTACCACCATCAAATTGCCCCCATCATATTACCCCATCAAAACGCTTCCATCATATTGCACACATCAAAACTGCCCCCATTATATTGTACCCATCAAAACTGCCGCTATCAAAAATGCCCCCTACAAAATTGCCCCCATCAAATTGCTCCACCATATTGCCCCTCAAACTGCCCCCATCCAATTTCCCCCCATCAAAAATGCCTCCATCAAAATTGCCCCATCAACCTGCCCCATTAAATTGCCCCCATCAAAAATGCCCCCATCAAATTGCCCCAAAATGCCCCCATCAAAATTGCCCCCATCAAATATTGCCCCATAAAAAATGCCCCCATCAAATCTGCCCCTATCAAAAATGCCTCCATAAAATTGCCACTATCAAATATGCCCCATCATATTGCCCCATCAAACGGCCCCCTCAAACTGTCCCCCATTAAATTGCCCCCATCATATTGCCCCATCAAACTGCCCCATCAATGGCCCCTCAAACTTCCCCATCAAACTGCCCCAATAAACGACCTCCATCAAAATTGCCCATCATATTGCCCCCTCAAACTGCCTTCATCAAATTGCCCCCATCAAAAATGCCCCCACCAAAACTGCCCCCATCTAATTGCCCACATCAAAACTGCCCCCTCAATCTGCCCCCATTAAATTGCATCCATCCAAACTGCCCCATCATATTGCCCTCTCAAACTGCCCCCATCAAAATTGCCCCATCAAACTGCCCAATTAAATTGCCCCCATCAGAACTGCCCCACCAAACTGCCCCATCAAACTGCCCTATCAAACTTCTCCCATTAAATTGCCCCCATCAAAATTGCTCCCATCAAAACTGCTCCCATCAAAACTGCTCCCATCAAAATTGCCCCCATCAAACTGCCCAATCAAACTGTCCCCATCATATTGCCCCATCAAATGGCCCCATCAAACTGCCTCCATCAAAATTACCCCCATCAAAACTGCCCCTTTCAAACTGTCCCTATCATATTGCCCCCATCAAACGGCCCCCTCACACTGCCACCATCAAAATTGCCCCATCAAATTGCCCCAAAAACTGACCCCATCAAATTACCCCCATCAAAAACTGCCCCATCAAACTGTCCCCATCATTTTGCCCCATCAAACTGCCTCCATCAAAATTGCCCCATCTAACAGCCCCCATCATATTGCCTCATCATATGGCCCCCATTAAACTGCCTACATCAAAATTGCCCCCATTAAATTGCTCCATCATATTGCCCCCATCAAAGTGCCCCCATCAAAATTGCCCACATCAAAACTGCCCCTTTCAAAAATGCCTCCATAAAATTTCCACCATCAAATCTGCCCCATCATATTGCCCCCATCAAACGGCCCCCTCAAACTGCCCCCAATAAATTGCCCCCATCAAAACTGCCCCCATCAAAAATGCCCCATCAAACTGCCTCCATCAAAATTGCCCCTATCAAATTGCCCCAAAGTGCCCCCATCAAAAATGCCCCCATCAAATATTGCCCCATAAAAAATGCCCCCATCAAATCTGCCCTTATCAAAAATGCCTCCATAAAATTGCCACCATCAAATATGCCCCATCACATTGCCCCATCAAACGGCCCCCTCAAACTGTCCCCCATTAAATTGCCCCATCATATTGCCCCATCAAACTGCCCCATCAATAGGTCCCCTCAAACTTCCCCATCAAACTGCCCCAATAAACGACCTCCATCAAAATTGCCCATCATATTGCCCCCTCAAACTGCCTTCATCAAATTGCCCCCATCAAAAATGCCCCCACCAAAACTGCCCCCATCAAATTGCCCACATCAAAACTGCCCCCTCAAACTGCCCCCATAAAATTGCATCCATCAAAACTGCCCCATCATATTGCCCCATAAAACTGCCCCCATCAAAATTGCTCCATAAAACTGCCCAATTAAATTGCCCCCATCAGAACTGCCCTATCAAACTTCTCCCATTAAATTGCCCCCATCAAAACTGCTCCCATCAAAACTGCCCTCATCAAAGTGTCCCCATCAAAATTGCCCCCATCAAACTGCCCAAACTGTCCCCATCATATTGCCCCCATCAAACGGCCCCCTCACACTGCCTCCATCAAAATTGCCCCATCAAATTGCCCCAAAAACTGACCCCATCAAATTACACCCATCAAAAACTGCCCCATCAAACTGTCCCCATCATTTTGCCCCATCAAACTGCCTCCATCAAAATTGCCCCATCTAACAGCCCCCATCATATTTCCTCATCATATGGCCCCTGTAACGCCGAGCGCTCCGGGTGTCCCATCCTTCCCGGAGCACTCGCGGCATCGGTCCCCCTGCAGCGCTCCGGTCGGCCCCCCTGACCGTGGGCGCTGCTCTGGTACCGGCGGGGATGCGATCCACGTGGCGGCACATCTCCGTCCACGGATCGCATCCCATCCTACTCACCATTCCCCTCCTGCTCCTTCCCAGCGCGCGCGGCCCCGCTGCGCTCTAGGGCACGCGCGCGCCGGCCTTCTAAGATTTAAAAGGCCAGCGCACCATTGATTGGTGCCTGGCCCAATTACTGTGTGCCACCCAAATCTGATATAAACCTACTTCCCCTTCCTGTCCTTGCCGGATCTTGTTGTCTTAGTACCCTATGGAAGCGTTTTGTGAGTTGCCTTGCCTGTGTATCTGACCTGCTGCCATTGTCTCAGACTACGAACCATTGCCGCCTGCCCTGACCCTCTGCTACGTCTGACCTTGCCACTGCCTAGTCCTTTTGTACCGCGCCTATCTCAGCCGCCAGAGAGGTGGAGTCGCTACTGGAGGACACGACCTGGTTGCTACCGCCGCAGCAAGTCCATCCCGCTTTGTGGCGGGCTCTGGTGAAAACCGGTAGCTGCTTAGAACCGGTCCCTCAGTACGACCCGTGCCATCCCTTCTCTGGTACAGAGGATCCACCTCCTGTATCCCCACTAGCCGTCAGTCCGGCCCGTGACAGTAGATCCGGCCATGGATCCCGCTGACGTGCCGCTGCCTACTCTCGCTGATCTCACTACCGTGGTTGCCCAGCAGTCGCAATTGATTGCTCAACAAGGACAGCAGCTGTCGCAGTTGACCGCCATGATCCAGCAGCGTCTGCCGCCACAAGCTCCAGCATCTTCCCCTCTCCGAGCTGCCGCTACTACCTCGAAGATCCGCTTGTCTCTTCCGGAGAAATTTGATGGGGATCCTAAGATGTGCCAGGGATTCTTGTCCCAATGTTCCTTGCATCTTGAGATGATGTCAGACCAGTTTTCCACTGAACGGTCTAAGGTGGCATTCGTGGTCTGTCTGTTGTCTGGGAAGGCCTTGGCCTGGGCCACGCCACTCTGGGACCGCAATGACCCTGCTACAGCCACCGTTCAATCCTTCCTTGCTGAGGTTCGTAGCGTTTTTGAGGAACCAGCCCGAGCCTCATCCGCTGAAACCGCCCTGCTTAACCTTGTCCAAGGAAACTCCTCTGTGGGCAAATATGCCATACAGTTCCGCACACTGGCCTCAGAGCTAGCCTGGAATAATGAGGCTCTCTGCGCGACCTTCAAGAAAGGCTTATCCAGCCACATCAAGGATTGTCTGGCCGCACGAGAGATACCCTCCTCCCTGACGGAGCTCATCCACTTAGCTACCCGCATTGACATACGCTACGTTGAAAGACACCAAGAGCTTCGCCAGGAGAAAGATCTTGTTCGCACCAGGCGTTATCCGCGCCTGGCTCCCCTCTTCCTGAATCCAACACATCCTGATACTATGCCTTCCGTCGAGGAGGCCATGCAGGTTGACCGATCTCGCCTGACCCTACAAGAGAGGACTCGCCGTAGGAATGAGAACTTATGCCTTTATTGTGCGAGCTCTGAACATTTCCTAAAGGACTGCCCTATTCGTCCTCTACGTCAGGGAAACGCCCGCACCTAGTGAACGTGGGAGAGGCGTTACTAGGTGTGAATTCTTCCTCTCCACGTCTGACTATTCCTGTGCAGATTTCCCCTTCTGCTGGCTCTCCCTTCTCTGCGGTGGCCTTCCTGGACTCTGGTTCTGCAGGAAACTTTATTGAAGCCTCTTTCATCAACAGGTTCAACGTTCCTGTTATCCGTCTCATCAAACCCTTCTTCATTTCCTCTGTAAATGGAAAAAATCTGGATTGTACCGTGCGTTACCACACCGAACCCCTGCTCATGTCCGTTGGTGTTCTTCACCAAGAAAAAATTGAATTCTTTGTTTTGCCGAACTGTACTTCTGACATCCTTCTTGGCCTGTAATGTATGGTGTGGGGTATTGGCGCTGCTTTAAGTAAAAAGGACTGGTTACCTTGCCTTCTAAAGGATGGATTTAAAGCTACTGTGCCCTTATTATTGGAAGTGTATACAATCCGTAGTGATATCTCAAACTATATTATGTCCTCAACTTATATGTGATAACTTGGAATCACTCCTGACTCTCACAATACCCTGTGGGGTTTGTGACAATGTGCTAAATTGGGCCTCTAAATTGCCACTTAAAATTGTGTGTGTGTTGATCAATTACATATGTGTCAATCACTCCTCAGTACAGATTCCTTCAACCATTAGTGAAAACAGTGTTACAAAAAATAATAAATGATAATAATGATAAACATAATGATGTCCTCATAAGTCCTCATAAATTCTATACAGTGTACACCTATGTAACGGTGTATATTCAGTGTGTCCAGTGCCAAAGCTTGAAATTTATATACTATATTAATGCACACCCAATTCCAATTAAGGTCACTGATCACTGCCCCAGGTGGGAGCTGCCGGACAACCAATACGTTCCTTTGTAGGTTACACCAATCCCTAAACCAATGAGATTAGATCACAATGGTCATGTGATGGTTAGCCACTTTAATAGTAAGGGTTAATCCCCTCTGGTTCTATATCCAGCAAAAAATAATTGATATAAATATATGTATATAGCAGGTGTATGTTCATATGGCTATAGGGTACTCTTTGCTGACATATCAGTGCAAAACGATTTCAAAGAACAGTTGCAAATGACAGTTTCAAAAACAGCTTAAAAAAAAGGGTTCAAAAAACAGTTTCAAAAAAATCTTGCGCTGGCAAAATAAATGTTCAACTATCCTTCATGCATTTGGTCAAGTGACTTTGGTGACTCTATATTTCCAGTATGGATCCTTCAATTTGCAGGTGAAGAAAAAGGTGACTTTATGGTGCTCCCCCCTCACATGGGTCCCCACTCACCAGATTGACGCACCCCTGCAGGGGTCACACGCTCATCAAGTATCCCCAGTGATTCCTCCACCGCTCCTTGTGTTGTTCCTCTCCTGCTTTTTCCTCCTCCACCACTCAGATCCTCAAAAAAGAACCACAAGCAGGGCTTCCATAGCGTAACTTGCTTATTTATTTAAAATTTAGGACAAACCAAAAAATGTAAAATAAAATAAAATAAATTAAAATAAAAGAGGTCCTCAGACCTTCCTAAATACAGCCCCTTGAGATTGTGGTATCGCCAGGTACCAATAGGGTCTATCTACAAAACATGTGCAGAGTGCAGACAAGCCCCATGTAAGTCACGCCAACCTATGCTGTCAGCTACGGCTGCGGCGTGCGCTCCACCGCTCAAGCCTCGCTAACCGGACGTGACGTGGACGTGTCTGGATGGTCACCTGACGCGTTTCGACGTATGGTCGTTTTCAAAGGTGATGTCATCCCTTCGTGTCCTCCGTCTATAAGCACACACTGGCATTGCAGCTCCGCCCCTTCAAGGCGTCTCTATCTGTTCCAAATTACTATGTATAAGTGTGTGATCGCTCACACCTATCCTGTTTGGCTCCATCTTGTGGTCATTCCGCAATATGTCAGTACTATGCCAGTGGTTGTTTATATAAGTTGGTTACATCAATTTCTCCTCTAAGGCAAGTTCCACAGACTTCTGCATAACCTATTGAAATTGGCTATGAATAATAATTATTTCTGGTACAACAAACAATATTATGTCCAAACCAGGGGAGTCGCCATGGGGGCACGATATGCCCCCAGTGTGGCGAACCTGTTTATGGACATGTGGGAGGAGGAGTACATCTACAACAAGAATATACCAGAAATTAAATTCTTTAAGAGGTATATTGATGATTTGATCATTCTATGGGAAGGCACAGAAACGACGTTCGAGCATTTCTTATGTAATCTGAATAATAATCGATATGGTATAAAGTTCACAGGAAGATGCCATAAAGAGAAAATGGAATATCTGGATTTGGAGATAATGAAGGAAGGGGATACGCTATATACGCAAACATATTTCAAACAAACGGACAGAAATGGGTATATACCCAGTAGTAGCTGCCACCATCCAAAATGGAAAGCAAATATTCCAAAAGGGCAACTCCTAAGAATCAGACGAAATTGCCATAAGGAAGAAGATTTTGACAGGCAAGCAGAGGTCATTATGAATAGATTCAAAGAAAAGGGATACCGGGACCACCACCTGCAGAAACTTAAAGAAAAGATAAAGCAGGTGGATAGAAACACTTTAATAACAAAGAAAACCATTTTACATTTTTGTAACACTGTTTTCACTAATGGTTGAAGGAATCTGTACTGAGGAGTGATTGACACATATGTAATTGATCAACACACACACAATTTTAAGTGGCAATTTAGAGGCCCAATTTAGCACATTGTCACAAACCCCACAGGGTATTGTGAGAGTCAGGAGTGATTCCAAGTTATCACATATAAGTTGAGGACATAATATAGTTTGAGATATCACTACGGATTGTATACACTTCCAATAATAAGGGCACAGTAGCTTTAAATCCATCCTTTAGAAGGCAAGGTAACCAGTCCTTTTTACTTAAAGCAGCGCCAATACCCCACACCATACATTACACACCACAAAGTGATCTGTCCTTGTGACAGAATACACAAACAAGGGGGGCAGCAGCTTAATCTAAGTCCTAGTTGCGCGGAATATTTATACATATACAATCCTTCTTGGCCTACCCTGGCTCCAGCGTCATTCTCCTACCCTCGACTGGACCACTGGGGACATCAAATCCTGGGGCTACTCCTGCCACAAGCATTGTCTTAAGTCTGTACCCACCAGTCAAGTTCCCATCGCTACCTCTTTTGCCCGGCCTTCCCAAGGCCTATCAGGACTTTTCTGATGTCTTTTGCAAAAAACAGGCGGAGGTCTTACCACCACATAGACCCTACGACTGCCCCATTGACTTGCTCCCAGGTACTACACCACCCCGTGGCAGAATTTACCCTCTTTCCTCTCCTGAAACCAAGGCCATGACTGATTACATACAGGAGAACCTCAAGAGAGGTTTTATTAGGAAATCATCTTCTCCAGCCGGAGCGGGGTTCTTCTTCGTTGCCAAGAAGGACGGATCACTACGCCCTTGCATAGACTATCGTGGTCTCAATAAAATCACTATTAAAAATCGCTACCCTCTGCCTCTCATCTCGGAGCTCTTTGACCGTCTGCGCGGAGCAAAAGTTTTCTTTCTCGTACATCACGGGACACAGAGCGACATAGTCATTACTAATGGGTTATATAGATACCGTCAGGTGCTGGCACTGGCAACTTCCAAAACCGGAAGTACCCTCCCCTATATAAGCCCCTCCCATCCGGGAGCACCTCAGTTTTTTGCCAGTGTCTAAGGTGTTGGCCAAGAAGAAACATGTGTTTTTCACTGAGCTTGCGTACAGGTTCTTTTGGGCCTCAGTAAGCTATTCCGGATCCGACCAAAAAAGCTTCATAGCTAAACGGTCGGTACCCGGGCCTTGCAGAGAAGAGCAAGGTTTTGCCTGTAATGCTTCTCTTAGGAGAGCTGGACCCTGGGATCCAGAGCTCTGGTCATACCCACGACCAAGATGTTTTCTGTGCAGGGTGCTATACAGGTCCAGGGGAGTGGAATCCTTGGGAACCCGGTCCCTGAAGGTTTGATTACAATGCCTGCCGTGATAGGTGAAGTTTGGGCTTTTGTGGACCAAACAAAGTCCTGCGGCGGGGAACAGGTAAGTGGGGGCCCCCAGGAACTTGGTTCTATTGGGGGACCCCCAAGCCTAATTTGTCTTTCTGTCTGTTACCTAATGGTATTCCCGCAAAATTCTGTGCATGCCTGTAACTACTAAAAAAATGTAATAATTTTTAATGGTGGTCAAGAAAAAAAAATATATATATTTTTTTATATATATTTAAGATATTAGACTGCGGTACCTGTGTTTGTCCACTAGAGGCCGCTGTGGAATGTTTCTTGTCATGTGGACTAGTTTCTTCTCAGCAGAGCAAGTCCAGGCAGATGGTGAGTTCTCTTATGGGAAACTGCTTCCTCTGCCATGTTGCAATGCTCGTCCATCCCCCGGCCTGCGGCAAATAGGGGCCCTGGCTCTTGTCCCTAGTCTCCATTTTTCAAAATTAGCGCCGAAGGCGCACGTGGCCGCGCGCGTGCGTGTGCACGCGCCTCTATATATAGAGGTGAGCCAGGAAAGGGGGCGGAGCCTGGGGGATGACGCTCTGTGTGCGCCGCAGCGCTTCTGCGCATGTGCGGGCGTCCCAGCATGTAAAAACCACAGTTTTGTGTGGTGAGCTGGCTATGAAGTACAGAGACAGAGCTGGCAACATTTAAAAAAAGGGCATACAGCAAGCGGTTGATACAGGCATCCCCTAGAAAGGCACATTAGTAGACACCAACTGTGATATAGCAGCAATTGTGCTAGACTATTCTCAGTAAAAGTGGTGTATTACGGCTGGAATACCTCAGCTTTAGGCTTAGGAATATGCCGTCCAGAAGCTCCGGAACTGAATCTTCCAGGAAGCGAAGGGGGTCTCATCGGGCTCGGAGGATCTTGGGCATACTTCTGCTGCACCAGTCTCCCCTGAAGTTCAGAGGTAAGTGACCGTAGAGACCCCGCAGGGGTACTTGGTACTGTGGCTGTCCTCAGTTCACCTGCTCCTGTGTATGTAACAGAGGAGGTTTTTTCCTCAGCTCTGGGAGGATTAGAGAGAGATTGTCAACATTTATCGCTGCCTCCCTGTCAGGGAAAGCACGCCCGATCTCCGTCTCCTCCTTCAGAGTGCCCGTTAGCAGAGCAACAGTCCCATACAGGGATCGACCTGCCTGAAGGGGATCAGGATGAGGTTGATTCTGTTATAGAGGAATCAACAGTGGGGGAACCTTTTCTCAGCATCTCAGGCTGAAAGATTATGGGTTCAGTCTCTGACTAACATGGTCCGATCAGCATTTAAAAATGCACCTTGCGGAACCATCAACCACTACTGTATCCTCGTTGGGGTCGCTAGAAGCCCCCAGACTGTTTGTTCTTTTCCACTTCACCCTTTACTGAAAGGGCTCATTTACCAGGATTGGGAACGTCCTGAGAAAATATTTATTCCCCCAAGAGATTTCCGGTGGTCTATCCCATGGAGGATAAGTTCATCAAAAAAAAAAAAAAAATGGAAGGTCCCTACAGTGGACGCAGCCATCTCTTGTATGTATAAATCACTGACATGTCCAGTGGATAATGTCCAAATGTTCAAGAACCCAATAGATAAAAGATTGGAGTCCTTATGAAAATCTGCTTGGTGATACAACCAGCAGTAGCAGCTATTGGGGTCTGCTAAGCAGTGAAGGATCAGTTGAAACAGGTCTTGAGGGACTTGACAGATCAGCAGGCTTTGCCCTAGCTGATCTACCTAGAGCCTTAGGCTTTGCGGTTGACGCCATAAAGGATTCAGTCCATCAGGCCTCCCGCCTTACGCTGTCTATAGTACATATGCGTAGGCTCCTATGGCTCAAAAACTGGTCTGCTGAAGCTCCCTGTAAAGAATGGCTGGTTAGCGTCCCATTTCATGGTGAACGCTTATTCAGGGAAAACCTGGACAAATATATCCAGAAAATTTCCAGCGGTAAAAATACGCTCTTGCCGGTTAAAAACAGAGTTAGAGGTCCCTCTTTAAGAGGCCTGCTTCTCCAGTCCCTGGGGCATCGGCTGTGTAACAGTTCCGACGGCCTCCTCGGTCAAATCCCGGGGGTAAAAAACAGGGACAGTAGCAGGGTAATGAGAAACCCTGGGTCAGGGGAGGTACAAAACCTCCCCCAAAGTTAAATTCATTGAAGCCCCCACTCAGTCGGGTGGGGGGAGGACTCCAGTTGTTCGCAAGAGACCTGGCGGGACACGATCAAAACAGATAGGTGCTCTCCGCAGTAGGTTTGGGATACAGTTTGGAGTTAAAAGACTCTCCTCCTTCCCATTTTTAAGGTCAAACGTGCCAAGGGATCCCCGGAAGAGAGAGTCCCTCCTGTTGGCACTAGAACAACTATTGCTCCAAGGAGTAATTATGGAGGTTCCCCTGGAAGAATGAGGGTTCGGGTTTTACTCAAACCTCTTTACAGTCCCGAAGCAAACGCGGACGGGAGGCCCATATTAATTCTAAAAGGGCTATACAAATTCCTGTATATCAGGACTTTCCGATGGAGTCGATCCGATCGGTGGCCACTGCCCTACAAGGGGAGGATTGGTTAGCCGCGATCGACATCAAAGATGCTTATTTGCACATTCCCATCTTTCCAGTCCACCAAAAATTTCTACGCTTTGCAGTAGAAGGGCGCCATTTTCAGTTCAGAGCCTTACCCTTCGGTTTGGCCACAGCACCACGAGTGTTTACAAAAATTCTGGCCCTTTATTGGCCAATCTAAGAACACAAGGTGTAATGATAATGGCATATCTGGATGACTTGTTGCTGATAGACCACTCAGTGAAAAAACTAGACGTGGTCGTTCACAAGACAATCAAGTATCTGGAATCTCACGGTTGGATTATCAACCGAGACAAGTCAGCCCTAAAAAACAGTCAAAAGTCTGGAATACTTGGGGCTAGGGTTGGATTCAGGCCAGAGAAAAATATTCTTGCCTCGAGGAAAGGTGTTGTCTTTGAAAGATTTGATCCACTTAGTGGGTACAAAAAAGACAGCCGTCCATACGCCTGTATATGAGGCTGCTGGGAAAAATGGTGGCATCATTCGAAGCAGTACCCTACGGTCAATTCCATTCAAGGAATTTGCAAGGGGCCATACTGTCAGCCTGGAACAAAAAAGTTCAGGCCCTAGACTTACAATGTCCTTGTCCCCTTCCGTTCGCAAGAGCCTCCGTTGGTGGTTGGTTCCCCAGAATCTGGAAAAAAGGAAATCCTTCAGTCCGATTTCTTGGAAGGTGGTCACTACAGATGCCAGCCTTATAGGCTGGGGAGCAGTACTGGAGCAATAGTCTCTCCAGGGCAGATGGTCGGATGCAGAAAAGGCCCTGCCCATCAATCTCTTAGAGATACGAGCAGCCCGGTATGCCCTAGTAGCATGGACATCCAAACTCCAAGGGTCCCCTGTCAGAATTCAATCAGACAATGCCACAGCAGTGGCATATATCAATCATCAGGGGGGCACCAGGAGTCGTGCAGCCCAGAGGGAAGTAAATTACATCCTGAAATGGGCAGAAAAATATGTCCCAGCCATATCTGCGGTATTCATTCCAGGAGTGGAGAATTGGAAGGCGGACTTTCTAAGTCGCCAGCAATTAGGCCCAGAGGAAGGGTCCCTTCACCCCGAGGTTTTCTGGACAATATGTCAGCGGTGGGGAACATTGGATGTAGATCTTCTAGCATCCAGATTCAATGCAAAGGGGGACAGGTTTGTCTCTCGGACAAGGGATCCCCTAGCTTGCGGCTCGGATGCCCTAGTGTTCCCTTGGGATCAGTTCAAGCTGATATATGCATTCACACCGCCACAATGGTTACCTCGATTACTCCGCAGAATCAGGGTAGAAAAGAAACCAGTGATTCCGGTGGCTCCAGCGTGGCCCCGAACAGCGTGGTACGCGGAGATTGTAAAATTTCAGTGGGGAGTCCTTGGACTCTCCCACGTCGTCCGGACCTGCTTTCGCAAGGACCGATATACCACCCTTCCTTACCAGCCCTAGGTTTGACGGCCTGGCTATTGAAGCCCACATTCTAAAAAAGAGAGGGCTCTCTAATGCTGTGGTATCTACCATGATCAATGCCAGGAAGCCGGTATCCAGGCAGATCTACTATAGAATCTGGAAGGCGTACATCGCGTGGTGTGAGGCCAAGAAATGGCATCCACATAAGTACGTAATAGGTAGGATTCTGGACTTCCTACAGTGGGCTGTAGATAGGAAGCTTGCCTTGAGTACTTTGAATTGATTTTTCTAGTAGCCATTTGTTCGGCTAAAAGAGTATCGGAATTAGCAGCTATGTCCTGTAAGGAGCCATATCTGGTTATCCATAAGGACAGAGTAGTGTTACGTCCTCATCCAGCCTTTCTTCCTAAGGTGGTATCGAGGTTTCATTTGAACCAAGATGTGGTTCTTCCTTCTTTTTTCCCCAAACCTACTTCGGTAGAGGAAAAGTTATTGCATTCTTTGGATGTAGTAAGAGCAGTTAAAGCTTATCTAAAAGCCACTGCTCAGATTCGCAGAACGGATACTTTGTTTATTCTGCCGGAAGGCCCCAGAAAGGGTCAGGCAGCGTCAAAATCTACTTTAGCCAAGTGGATTCGACAGGTCATTATGCAAGCTGATGGCTTGAGAAGGAGACCGCCTCCGTTCAAAGTTAGAGCGCACTCCACGAGAGCAGTTGGAACTTCATGGACAGTGCATCACCAGGCCTCCCTGGCTCAAATCTGTAAGGCCGCAACATGGTCTTCAGTTCACACGTTTACTAGGTTCTACCAGGTGGACGTTAGAAGTCAGGAGGATGTCGCCTTTGGGCGCAGTGTGTTGCAGGCCGCAAAAGATCCTCATGTCTGATAGCGCTCAGCTTATATATGGTGTATCCCCCCCCTCATTTGGCATTGCTTTAGGACATCCCATTAGTAATGACTATGTCGCTCTGTGTCCCGTGATGTACGAGAAAGAAAATAGGATTTTTATAACAGCTTACCTGTAAAATCCTTTTCTTGGAGTACATCACGGGACACAGAGCTCCCGCCCCTCTTTGGGGACACTTATTGCTTTGCTACAAAACTGAGGTGCTCCCGGATGGGAGGGGCTTATATAGGGGAGGGTACTTCCGGTTTTGGAAGTTGCCAGTGCCAGCACCTGACGGTATCTATATAACCCATTAGTAATGTCGCTCTGTGTCCCGTGATGTACTCCAAGAAAAGGATTTTACAGGTAAGCTGTTATAAAAATCCTATTTTTTCGAAATTGGACCTCAGGGGCGCTTATAACCTCATCAGAATCCGTGAAGGAGATGAATGGAAAACCGCATTTAACACCAGAGATGGTCATTTTGAATATCTCGACATGCCATTTGGTCTTTGCAACGCTCCTGCAGTCTTTCAGGATTTTGTCAATGAAATCTTTCGGGACGTACTGTATACCTGTGTGGTTGTCTATCTTGACGACATCCTAATCGTCTCTACCTACCTTGAGGAACATCGGCTCCATGTCCGTCAAGTGCTCCAGCGCCTCCGCGTAAATCATCTTTACGCTAAATTTGAAAAATGCCTTTTTGAGCTCAGCAGCCTTCCTTTCCTAGGTTATCTGGTCTCAGGACAAGGCCTTCAAATGGACCCTGACAAGCTCTCCGCAGTCTTAGATTGGCCACGCCCCTCTGGACTCCGTGCTATCCAACGCTTCCTTGGATTCGCCAACTACTATCGTCAGTTCATACCCCACTTCTCCACCATCGTTGCTCCTATAGGGGCACTGACTAAGAAAAACGCGAATCCAAGGTCCTGGCCGCCTCAAACGGAAGAAGCCTTTACTCGCCTTAAGACCGCCTTCTCCTCTGCACCTGTCCTGTCTCGACCAGACCCCACAAAGCCGTTCTTCCTTGAAGTTGACGCCTCCTCGGTAGGAGCCGGAGCTGTTCTTCTTCAAAAAACGCTAAAGGAGGAAACGTCACGTGTGGGTTTTTCTCTAAAACCTTCTCCCCTCCTGAAAAAAACGATTCCATAGGTGACCGTGAACTGTTGGCCATCAAGCTGGCATTAGAAGAGTGGAGACATCTCCTGGAAGGATCCCTTCACCCCATCTCCATCTACACTGACCATAAAAATTTGTCCTACCTTCAGTCCGCTCAGCGCTTAAATCCTCGCCAGGCCAGGTGGTCATTGTTCTTTGCCCGGTTCAATTTCCAGATCCATTTTCGTCTCGCAGACAAGAATGTCAGGGCTGATGCCTTGTCCCGTTCCTCCGATGCCTCGGAAACCGGGACTCCCCCTCAACACATCGTACCCCCTGAGATTTCCTCTGCTCCTGCTTCTCTGGTACCAGTTCCTCCAGGAAAAACTTTTGTTCCTCCATGCCTTCGTCTCCAGATACTCAGGTGGGGCCATTCCTCCCATCTAGCCGGTCACGCTGGGATCAAAAAATCCATACAATTGATGGCCAGACACTATTGGTGGCCTACCCAGGAAAAAGATATGACTGACTTTGTACGGGCCTGCACTATCTGTGCACGTGACAAGACTCCACGCCAGAAGCCTGCAGGTCTTCTCCTTCCTCTACCTGTGCCTGAACAACCATGGTCCCACATTGCCATGGATTTCATCACGGACCTTCCTTTGTCTCATAGTAACACTGTCATCTGGGTGGTCGTTGACCGCTTTTCGAAAATGGCTCATTTTGTCCCGCTTCCTGGTCTGCCTACTGCACCTCAGTTGGCGAAGCATTTTTTCTTCAAATTTTCCGTCTCCATGGGCTACCCTCACATATCGTCTCTGATAGAGGCGTTCAATTCATCTCAAAATTTTGGAGCGCTCTCTGTACTCAACTAAAGATTAAGTTGAATTTTTCTTCCGCTTATCACCCGCAATCCAATGGACAGGTGGAGAGAGTTAACCAGGTCATTGGTGACTACTTACGACATTTTGTCTCCGCCCGTCAAGACGATTGGGTCGACCTATTGCCCTGGGCAGAATTCTCATACAATTTCAAGAACTCTGAATCGTCCTCCAAATCTCCTTTCTTTGTGGTCTACGGCCGTCACCCATTGCCCCCTCCCCATCCCCACTTCTTCCGGAGTTCCTGCCGTGGATGAATTAACTCAAGACTTCACCTCTATCTGGAAAGAGACTCAAAAGTCGCTATCACTGGCCTCTGCCCGCATGAAGAGACATGCATATAAAAAAAGAAGAATTCCTCCTGTCTATGTCCCTGGTGACAAAGTGTGGCTCTCCTCCAAATATGTTCGCTTTCGGGTACCTAGCTACAAGCTGGGTCCTCGTTACCTCGGACCTTTTAAAATCAAAAACCAAATCAATTCTGTCTCTTACAAACTCCATCTTCCCCCTTCTCTTCGTATCCCCAATTCGTTTCATGTGTCTCTTCTCAAACCCCTCATTCTTACCCGATTTTCCCCCAAGGTCACTGCTCCTGCTCCTGTCTCTGGTTCTTCCGATGTCTTCTCGGTGAAAGAAATCCTCGCCTCCAAGGTCATCCGAGGTAAAATATTTTTTTTAATTGATTGGGAGAACTGTGGTCCTGAAGAGAGATCCTGGGAGCCTGAGACCAACATTTTAGACAAGGAGCTCATCCGTAGATTCTTGGGTTCCAAAAAAAGGGGGAGACCTAAGGGGGGGTACTGTAACGCCGAGCGCTCTAGGTGTCCCATCCTTCCCGGAGCGCTCGCGGCATCAGTCCCCCTGCAGCGCTCCGGTCGGCCCCCCTGACCGTGGGTGCTGCTCTGGTTCCGGCGGGGATGCGATCCACGCGGCGGCACATCTCCGTCCGCGGATCGCATCCCATCCTACTCACCATTCCCCTCCTGCTTCTTCCCGGCGCGCGCGGCCCCGCTGCGCTCTAGGGCGCGTGCGCCGGCCTTCTAAGATTTAAAGGGCCAGCGCACCATTGATTGGTGCCTGGCCCAATTACTGTGTGCCACCCAAATCTGATATAAACCCACTTCCCCTTCCTGTCCTTGCCGGATCTTGTTGTCTTAGTACCCTGTGGAAGCGTTTTGTGAGTTGCCTTGCCTGTGTATCTGACCTGCTGCCATTGTCTCAGACTACGAACCATTGCCGCCTGCCCTGACCCTCTGCTACGTCTGACCTTGCCACTGCCTAGTCCTTTTGTACCGCGCCTATCTCAGCCGCCAGAGAGGTGGAGTCGCTACTGGAGGACACGACCTGGTTGCTACCGCCACAGCAAGTCCATCCCGCTTTGCGGCGGGCTCTGGTGAAAACCGGTAGCTGCTTAGAACCGGTCCCTCAGTACGACCCGTGCCATCCCCTCTCTGGTACAGAGGATCCACCTCCTGTATCCCCACTAGCTGTCAGTCCGGCCCGTGACAGCCCCCATTAAACTGCCTCCATCAAAATTGCCCCCATTAAATTGCTCCATCATATTGCCCCCATCAAAGTGCCCCCATCAAATATGCCCACATCAAAACTGCCCCTTTCAAAAATGCCTCCATAAAATTTCCACCATCAAATCTGCCCCATCATATTGCCCCCATCAAACGGCCCCCTCAAACTGCCCCCAATAAATTGCCCCCATCAAAACTGCCCCCATCAAACGGCCCCCTCAAACTGCCCCCATTAAACGGCCTCCATCAAAATTGCCCCATCAAAACTGCCCCATCAATTTGCTCCATCATATTGCCCCTCAAACTGCCCCCATCAAAAATGCCTCCATCAAAATTGCCCCATAAAAAACTGCCCCTCAAAACGGCCCCTTCAAACTGCTCCCATTAAACTGCCTCCATCAAAATTGTCCCCATCAAATTGTTCCATCATATTGCCCCCATCTAAAATGCCCTCACCAAAACTCTCCCCATCAAATTGCCTACATCAAAACTGCCCCCATTAAATTGCCTCCATCAAAACTGTCCCATCATATTGCCCCCATCAAAAATACCTCCATCAAAATTGCCCCCTCAAACTTCCCAATTAAAGTTCCCCCATCAAAACTGCCCCAGCAAACTGCCTTATCAAATTTTCCCCATTAAATTGCCCCCATCAAAACTGCTCCCATCAAAACTGCCCTCATCAAAATTGCCCCCATCAAAACTGCCCCCATCATATTGCCCCATCAAACTGCCTCCATCAAAATTGCCCCATCAAACTGTCCCCATCATATTGCCCCATCAAACTGCCTCCATCAAAATTGCCCCCATCAAACTGTCCCCTTCATATTGCCCCCATCAAACGGCCCCCTCACACTGCCTCCATCAAAATTGCCCCCAAAACTGCCCCCATCAAAAACTGCCCCCTCAAACTGTCCCCATCATATGGCCACATCAAACTGCCCCCTCAAATTGCCTCCATCAAAATTGCGTCCATCAAAACTGTTCCCATCATATTACCCCCATACACTGCCTCCATCAAAATTGCCCCATCAAATTGCCCCAAAACTGCCCCCATCAAATTGCCCCATTAAACTGCCCCATCATATTGCCCCATCAAACGGTCCCCTCAAACTGCCCCATCAAACTGCCCCCATCAAAATTGCCCCATCAAATTGCGCCCATCAAAATTGCCCCCATTAAAAATGCCTCCATCAAAATTACCCCATCAAATTGCCCCCAAAAAAACTGCCCCCATCAAATATGCCCCCATCAAAACTGCCACCATTAAACTTCCCCCTCAAACTGCCCCTTCAAACTGCCCCATCAAACTGCCCCATTAACCACTTAACGACCGCTCACTGTATATATACGTCAGCAGAATGGCACCGACAGGCACAATCACGTAGAGTGTACGTGATTGCCTTTGTACAGTTGGGGGGTCCAATCGGACCCCCCTTCTGTACAGTGAGCGGTGGCTAAGTGTCCAGGAGCATTCCGGGATGAGGGGGCAGCCATTCGTTTCTGGCCACCCCCTCGCGATCGCTCCCGGCGAATGGAAATGCCCCCTCTGTCTGTGTCAGACAGAGGGAGCAGGAGGAAGTGATGTCATCTCTGGTGCGGCGCTCACATATACCGAGCGCCGTACAAGAGAAGATATCAGGTCAGTGCACACAACACTACACTGACACCAGGACACATAGGGACATAAATCGCCCCCCAGGCCCCCCCAGACACCCCAGATCACCCCCCAGATCACCCCCCCAGCCCCCAGTCACAGTGTCACTGATTGCAGTGACCATTTATTTAGTGATCACTGCAATCAGTGACATTTGTGACTGTAAAAGTGTCACCAAAGTTTAGTCTTAGGTCCAGTGTAGCCCCCTAATCCCCCTAATAAAGGTTTAACCCCCTGATCACCCCCCAGATAACCCTTTCACCCCCTATCACCACTGTCGCTTAGCGATCATTTTTCTGATCGCTGTCTTAGCGTCAGTGATGCCGATCGGCAGCCAGTAATTTTTTTTAGGTTCGCCGCAGGTTTTTATAGCGTCAGGTACCCCAATATATTATCTAATAAAGGTTTAACCCCCTTGATCGCCCCCCAGGTAACCCTTTCACCCCCTATCACCACTATCACTAAGCGATCGTTTTTCTAAACGCTGTCTTAGTGTCTGTGATGCAGATCGGTAGCCGGTAATTTTTTTTAGGTTCGCCGCAGGTTTTTATAGCATCAGGTACCCCAATATATTATCTAATAAAGGTTTAACCCCCTTGATCGCCCCCCAGGTAACCCTTTCACCCCCTATCACCACTGTCGCTAAGCAATTGTTTTTCTAAACGCTGTCTTAGTGTCGGTGATGCAGATCGTAGCCAGTAATTTTTTTTAGGTTCACCGCATGTTTTTATAGCGTCAGGTACCCCAATATATTATCTAATAAAGGTTTAACCCCCTTGATCACCCCCCAGGTAACCCTTTCACCCCCTATCACCACTGTCACTAAGCGATCGTTTTTCTAAACGCTGTCTTAGTGTCTGTGATGCAGATCGGTAGCCGGTAATTTTTTTTAGGTTCGCCGCAGGTTTTTATAGCGTCAGGTACCCCAATATATTATCTAATAAAGGTTTAACCCCCTTGATCGCCCCCCAGGTAACCCTTTCACCCCCTATCACCACTGTCGCTAAGCAATTGTTTTTCTAAACGCTGTCTTAGTGTCTGTGATGCAGATCGTAGCCAGTATTTTTTTTTAGGTTTGCCGCATGTTTTTATAGCGTCAGGTACCCCAATATATTATCTAATAAAGGTTTAACCCCCTTGATCGCCCCCCAGGTAACCCTTTCACCCCCTATCACCACTGTCGCTAAGCAATCGTTTTTCTAAACGCTGTCTTAGTGTCGGTGATGCAGATCGGTAGCTGGTAATTTTTTTTAGGTTCGCCGCAGGTTTTTATAGCGTCAGGTACCCCCATATATTATCTAATAAAGGTTTTAACCCCCTGATTGCCCCTAGTTAACCCTTTCACCAGTGATCACCATATAAGTGTTACGGGTGACGCTGGTTAGTTAGTTTGCTTTTTATAGTGTCAGGGCACCCGCCGTGTATATAACCCAATAAAGGTTTAACCCCCTGATCGCCCGGCGGGTGATATCAATTAGGTTTTAGCGTCAGAGAGGGTCTGAGTCACACCCCAGGCAGCGTCAGGTTAGTGCCAGTAACGCCAACACCCACGCGTGAAGCATACACCCCCCTTAGTGGTATAGTATCTGAACAGATCAATATCTGATCTGATCAGATCTATACTAGCGTCCCCAGCAGTTTAGGGTTCCCAAAAACGCAGTGTTAGCGGGATCAGCCCAGATACCTGCTGGCACCTGCGTTTTGCCCCTCCGTCCAGCCCAGGCCACCCAAGTGCAGTATCGATCGATCACTGTCACTTACAAAACAAAAACACACATAACTGCAGCGTTCGCAGAGACAGGCCTGATCCCTGTGACTCCAGTGCTGTAGGAGGTGATTTCACCACCACAGTTAAAAAAAAAAGCAAATATGCCGAAGCATTGGGGCAGCAGGGGCGGAGGAGCGATTTTGCTCCTAATGCCGCGTACATACAGTCGAAATTCCGACGGAGGCTTGCCCGTGGAAAAGTCCGACCATGTGTGTGCGGCATAACTTTTTTGCGGGAGGATGCCCCCATGCTTCGGCATATATAAATGGTTCGTGTATGCCCATCATTGGAAGTGGGTGGATGAAGGGCGGTATTCTAATGGTGGGCATACCCACTGATCAATCTCTTTTTTCGTTCAGCCAACTGGCTGCATGAAATAAAAAGATTACAATACAAGTCCAACAAGGACCAGCAATGTACTGGTATGTTGCTGGACTTTGAATGTTTATACCAGAATGATGCCTGCGGGTTTAGGTATCATCTTGGTATCATTCTTTTCAGCCTGCGGCCGGCTTTCATGTAAAAGCAATCCTAGCGGCTAATTAGCCTCTGGACTGCTTTTACAAGCAGTGGGAGGGAATGCCCCCCCGGATATAAAAAGCGCCATTGGGAAATTGGGAAAGCATTTTATCACACCGATCTTGGTGTGGTCAGATGCTTTGAGGGCAGAGGAAAAATCTAGGGTCTAGAAGACCCCAGTTTTTTCAAAAAAAGAGTACCTGTCACTACCTATTGCTATCATAGGGGATATTTACATTCCCTGAGATAACAATAAAAATGATAAAAAAAAAAATACTTGGAAGGAACAATTTAAAAATAAAATAAAAAAGCAAAATTAATAATAAAAAAAAAATAAAAATAAAAAAAGCACCCCTGTCCTGCCCTGCTCTTGCCCAATGGCGAACGCAAGCGTCGGTCTGGCGTCATATGTAAACAGCAATTGCACCATGCATGTGAGGTATCACCGCGAAGGTCAGATCGAGGGCAATCATTTTAGCAGTAGACCTCCTCTGTAAATCTACTGGGGTAACCTGTAAAGGCTTTTAAAGGCTTTTAAAAATGTATGTAGTTTGTCGCCAATGCGCGTTTGTGCGAAATTTTAAAGCATGTCGTGTTTGGTATCTATGTACTCGGCCTAAGATCATCTTTTTTATTTCATCAAACATTTGGGCAATATAGTGTGTTTTAGTGCATTAAAATTAAAAAAAGTGTATTTTTCAACCCAAAAAATGCGTTTGAAAAATCGCTGCGCAAATACTGTGTAGAAAAAAAATGCAACACCCACCATTTTAATCTGTAGGGCCTTTGCTTTAAAAATATATATAATGTTTGGGGGTTCAACATAATTTTCTTGCAAAAAAAAAATGTTTTCATGTAAACAAAAAGTGTCAAAAAGGGCTTTGTCTTCAAGTGGTTAGAAGAGTGGATGTAAGCTTCCTAATGTTGTGTATAAAATGCCAGAACAGTTCAAAACCCCCCCCCAAATGACCCCATTTTGGAAAGTAGACACCCCAAGCTATATACTGAGAGGCATGTCGAGTCCATGGAATATTTTATATGTTGACACAAGTTGCGGAAAAACTACAATTTTTTTTTTTTTTTTGCACAAAGTTGTCACTAAATGATATATTGCTCAAACATGCCATGGGCATATGTGGAATTACACCCCAAAATACATTCTGTTGCTTCTCCTGAGTACGGGGATACCACATGTGTGAGACTTTTTGGGAGCCTAGCCATGTACGGGACCCCAAAAACCAAGCACCGCCTTCAGGCTTTCTAAGGGTGTAAATTTTTGATTTCACTTCTCACTGCCTATCACAGTTTCGGAGGCCATGGAATGCCCAGATAGCACAAAACCCCCCCAAATGACCCTATTTTGGAAAGTAGACACCCCAAGCTATTTGCTGAGAGGTATTGTGAGTATTTTGCAGATCTCGCTTTTTGTCACAAAGTTTTGAAAATTGAAAAAAAATATATATATATATATATTTTCTTTCTTCATTTTCAAAAACAAATGAGAGCTGTAAAATACTCGCCATTCCTCTCAGCAAATAGCTTGGGGTGTCTATATTCCAAAATGGGGTCATTTGGGGGGGTTTTGTGCGATTTTGGCATTTTATGGCCTTCGAAACTGTGATAGGTAGTGAGGAGTGAAATCAAAAATTTGTGCCTAGAAATCCTGAAGGCGGTGCTTGGTTTTCGGGGTCCCGTACGCGGCTAGGCTCCTAAAAAGTCCCACACATGTGGTATCCCCGTACTCAGGAGAAGCAACAGAATGTATTTTGGGGTGTAATTCCACATATGCCCATGGCATGTTTGAGCAATATATCATTTAGTGACAACTTTGTGCAAAAAAAAAAAATTGTCGTTTTTCCACAACTTGTGTCAACATATAAAATATTCCATGGACTCGACATGCCTCTCAGTATATAGCTTGGGGTGTCTACTTTCCAAAATGGGGTCATTTGGGGGGGTTTTGAACTGTTCTGGCATTTTATACACAACATTAGGAAGCTTACATCCACTCTTCTAACCACTTGAAGACAAAGCCCTTTTTGACACTTTTTGTTTACATGAAAACATTTTTTTTTTTTGCAAGAAAATTATGTTGAACCCCCAAACATTATATAATATAAAAAGTCCCACACATGTGGTATCCCCGTACTCAGGAGAAGCAGAAAAATGTATTTTGGGGTCTAATTCCACATATAACCATGGCATGTGTGAGCAATATATCATTTAGTGACAACTTTTTGTAATTTTTTATTTTTTTTGTCATTATTCAATCACTTGGGACAAAAAAAATTATATTTAATGGGCTCAACAGGCCTCTCAGCAATTTCCTTGGGGTGTCTACTTTCTAAAATGGGGTCATTTTGGGGGGTTTTGTGCTATTTTGGCATTTTATGGCCTTCGAAACTGTGATAGATAGTGAGGAGTGAAATCAAAAATTTGCGCCCTTAGAAATCCTGAAGGCGGTGCTTGGTTTCCGGGGTCCCGTACGTGGCTAGGCTCCCAAAAAGTCCCACACATGTGGTATCCCCGTACTCAGGAGAGGCAGCAAAATGTATTTTGGGGTGAAATTCCACATATAACCATGTCATGTGTGAGCAATGTATCATTTAGTGACAACTTTTTGTAATTTTTTTTTTTTTAGTCATTATTCAATCACTTGGGACAAAAAAATAAAAAATTCAATGGGCTCAACATGCCTCTCAGCAATTTCCTTGGGGTGTCTACTTTCCAAAATGGGGTCATTTGGGGGGGGTTTTGTACTGCCCTGTCATTTTAGCACCTCAAGAAATGAGATAGGCAGTCATAAATTTAAAGCTGTGTAAATTTCAGAAAATGTACCCTAGTTTGTAAACTCTATAACTTTTGCGCAAACCAATAAATATACGCTTATTGACATTTTTTTTACTAAAAACATGTGGCTGAATACATTTTGGCCTAAATGTATGACTACAATTGAGTTTATTCGATTTTTCTTATAACAAAAAGTAGAAAATATAATTTTTTTTCAAAATTTTCGGTCTTTTTCCGTTTATATCGCAAAAAATAAAAATCGCAGAGGCAATCAAATACCATTAAAAGAAAGCTCTATTTGTGGGAAGAAAAGGACGCAAATTTCGTTTGGGTACAACATTGCATGTCCGCACAATTTACAGTTAAAGCAGCGCAGTGCAAAATTCTGAATTCACCTCTGGTCCTTTAGCTACCAAATGGTCCGGGGCTTAAGTGGTTAAACTGCCTCCATCAAAATTGCCCCCATCAAAACTGCCCCCATCAAAAACGCAGCCTTTAAAACTGCCCCCTTAATGGTCCCCTCAATCTGCCCCCATTAAACTGCATCCATCAAAATTGCCCCCATCAAATTGCCCCCATCAAAAGTTCTTTGGTGTGGGTCTTTTTTGAGATGAGTGCATCAGATCACAGTGCTGCTATTTGCAACATATGTCTCAGGCGTATCTCGCGTGGTCAAAAGATCACCCGCTTGGGCACCACATGCTTGATCAGACATATGTCGACCTGCCATGCAGTTCGTTGGCAAGCACTCCTAAAAGACCCACACCGAAGAACAAAGCGGGCTGCTCCTTTCTCCTCATCAGCTGGGATCTCCAACCCCACTATACATTCAGTCCTCTCTGAAACCTGCACTGAGAGGAATGAAGGTGTAGAATTAGGTGCGTCACAGCCAAGTACTTGCAGGCAATCTGCTATCAGTACACCAACGTTCGATTGTACCAGGCAAATTTCCCTGCCCCAGCTGCTGCACCGCCGAAAGAAGTTCGCTCCCAGCCATCCACATGCCCAGTGGTTGAATGCTAGCTTGGCTAAATTGCTAGCACTTCAACTGCTGCCTTTTCAATTGGTAGACTCGGCCCCCTTCCGTGAGTTTGTGGAATGTGCGGTTCCTCAGTGGCAAGTTCCCAAACGCCACTTTTTGTCACGGAAGGCGTTTCCGGCTCTCTACAGGCATGTGGAAGGCAATGTCTTGGCCTCGCTGGACAGGGCGGTCAGCGGTAAGGTGCATATTACCGCTGACTCATAGTCCAGCAGGCATGGACAGGGACGTTACCTATCTTTCACAGTGCATTGGGTGACTCTGCTGGCAGCTGGGAAGGCTGCAGGACAAGGTGGCAGTAGTGTTGGAGGTTGTTCCGTCACCACACCTCCAAAATGCTACTACTGGTGATTCTGACACACCTCTCTCCTCCACCCCCTCCTCTTCTTCTTCCTCCATGGCCTCTTCCTGTGCTTTGTCCTCGGAACCAGCGGTGCTCCGTAGGCGTTCAAGGGGCTACACAAGTACGCAGGCAAAAGGATGCCATGCGGTGCTTGAGCTGGTGTGCTTGGGGGACAGGAGCCACACTGGGGCAGAGATTCTGTCAGTTCTGCAGGGGCAGGCCCTGTCCTGGTGCCATAGTCGCACAGGTACTCATTGATGGCCCTCTGCTGCATGTGCAGCCGCTGCAGCATGGCCAACATTGAGTTCCACCTGGTGGGCATGTCACAGATTAGGCGGTTCTTGGGCAGGTTAAATTCCTTTTGGACGTCAGCCAGCCGACCACTGCCATTTTATGACCGGCAGAAATGCACACAGACTTTCCTGGCCTGCCTCAGGAGATCCTTTAAGCCCGGGTACCTGCCCAAGAACCGCTGCACCACCAAGTTAAGGACGTGAGCCAAACAGGGCACATGGTTCAGGTGTCCCTGTCGGAGGGCAGAGAGGGGGTTGGTGCCATTGTCGCAAACCACCATTCCTGGCTTAAGCTGGCGTGGCGTCAACCATCTCTGAGTCAGGGGAGCTTGTTTTTTTTTCGCCATGCCAGTGGATCATGATCAGGGATGCATGCACTGTCCTGTCACCATTTGAGGAGGCCACGAGGATGGTGAGCAGTGACAGTGCATGCATCAGTGATACTGTCCCCCTTGTCCAACAGTTGGAGCACACGCTGTGTGGAATAATGGACAGGGCACTTGAGGCAGAACAGAGGGAGGAAGAGGAGGACTTCCTTACCTCTCAAGGCCCCCTTTATCCAGACAGTGTTCCTGCTGGCCCGCCTATCACACAGGAAGAGGACAAGGAGGAGGAAGAGGAGGATTGTGTCAGCATGGAGGTGGAGCTTAGCACTCAGCATCAGCAGCAGTCTTCAAGGGATCAATTACAGTCCCAAGAAACCCATGGACTTGTACGTGGCTGGGAGGAAGTGGCTGCGGATCATGTCGTCCTGAGTGACCCAGAGGACTCCGGACTGAATGCCTCAGCAAACCTACGCTGCAATGGCATCCCTGATCCTTCAAAGTCTGCCGAAGGATCCTATTATTCGTGCTATCAAGGAGAGGGATCATTACTGGCTGGCAACCCTCCTTGATCCATGTTACAAGGGTAAGGTTGCGGACCTTATATTGCCTTTGCAGAGGGAGCAGAGGATGAAACATCTTCGGGAGGCCTTGCAGAAAGGTCTGTGCAACGCGTTCCCAGAGACTGGGAGGTTACAAATTCCTGGTCCTGGACAACGTGTTGCTGAGGCTTCGGTCAGTGAAAGAAGGAGCGGTGGAGAAGGTGGCCGTCTGACCGATGCGTTCAGACAATTTTTTAGTCCGCAGCCCCAAGGTATGATCGGTTCCAGCAACCATCGCCAGCGTCTGGTTTACATGGTGCAGGAATACCTAGGGGCAAGATCAGACTTGGACACCTTTCGCACCGAAAATCCTCTGGGTTACTGGGTCTTGAAGATGGATCACTGGCCAGAGCTTGCACAGTATGCAATTGAGCTACTGGCCTGTCCTGCGTCCAGCGTTCTTTCGGAACGCACATTCAGTGCTGCTGGAGGCTTTGTAACCGATCACAGGGTGCGCCTGTCCACCGACTCGGTCGATCGGCTGACCTTCATAAAAATGAATCAGTCTTGTATCACCACCAGCTACCAAGCACCTGATGCTGATGTAACCGAATTTTTTTTGGGAAATGTCAGATCCCTTCAAGCTCAGCTGATGCTGAGTGACTATCCTGTTATGCTGAGTGACTATCCTCTTCCTCTTCAATGATCATGCTGATAGCTTGTAAGAACATATTTGGTTCTGGGCGCCGCCACCAGTGGCTAAGACCCAATTTTCCAGCCCCTGTTTAACAGGAGCGTGTAATTAAAATTTTTGATGCAATACTTTGCAGCAGGGCTCATTCCTGCGCTCCAACTAGAGTATCTGTGAGGGGTTGAAGTGTTGTGGCACCAGCACCAGTGCCTAAGGCCCAATTTTTCAGCCCCTGTTTAACAGGGGCATGTAATTACAATTTTTGATGCATTACTTTGCAGCAGGGCTCATTCCTGCGCTCCAACTATAGTATCTGTGAGGGGTTGCAGTGTTGTGGGACCAGTACCAGTGCCCAAGGCCCAATTTTTCTGCCCCTGTTCAACAAGGACATGTAATTACAATTCTTGATCTAATATTTCACAGCAGGGCCCATTCCTGCGCCCACCAAGAGTAACTGTGAGGGCTTATAGTGGTGTGGCAACACCACCAAAGGCCCAATTTTTCTGCCCCTGTTCAACAGGTGCATGTAATTACAATTCTTGATATAATATTTCACAGCAGGGCCCGTTCCAGTGCCCACCAAGAGTAACTGTGAGGGCTTACAGTGTTGTGGCAACACCAACACCTAAGGCCCAAATTTCTGCAGAGTATATAGGGCAGGCCCCTACTTTCAAACATCCAACTTACAAACGACTCCTACTTGCAAACGGAAGGAGACAACAGGAAGTGAGAGGAAATATACCCCTAGGAAGGGAAATTCTCTCCTGTAAGAGTTAATATGGAAAAAACGTGTCTCCTCTCCACTTATGCTTTATCACCAATCATTGTTTCACTAAAAAACCCAAATTTTCAAAAAACATTTGTCATTGGGACAGAAAGTTAGGTGAAATGTTCTGAACAGGTGCACAGACAGCAAAACAAATGTTACAGGGGTGATAACCCTTCCCTATGTTTTCCAAAAAGCTTAAAAATTGATTTTTTGGCTGGAGCTACACTTTAAAAATGTACCAGTTCAAAATTACAAACAGATTCTACTTAACAACAAACCTACAGTCACTGTCTTGTTTGCACCGCCTGTATACTGCTGTTCAGAGTATATAGGGCCTGGGGGCCCCACGCCTTTCCTTTTTTAAATTTGGGTGCGGGGTTCCCCTTAATATCCATACAAGACCCAAATGGGCTGGGGGGGGGGAGGGGTACCCATGCCGATTTTCTCAATGATTTTCATCCATATTGCCGGGACCACACATTACATTAAAGCCGCAAGCAGTTTTAAATTACTTTTTTTCCTTTAGAAATGTCATTTTGTGCAGGGACAGTTCTAAACACGGGAAACACGTGGCACTTCACAGGCATACTTTAGACACCCCCCAGGTACGATATTTAAAGGAATATTTAACTTTTTTTTTTCACTTTAAGCATCATTAAAATCACTGCTCCCGAAAAAACTGACGTTTTTAAAACTTTTTTTGCATTGATACAGGACCCGGGTCCCCAAACCCTTTTTAGGACAATAACTTGCATATTAGCCTTTAAAAGTAGCACTTTTGATTCCGAACGTTCGAGTCCCATAGACTTTAACGGGGTTCTAAAGTTTGCATGAATTTTCGGTCCGTTCGCAGGTTCTGGTGCGAGCCGAACGGGTTTGGCTCATCCCTACTGATGAGTTATTATGATAGTAGTTAGTCCATACACCCCTAATACTCTTGCTAATGTGCTAAGAATCAATTTATCCATAATTGCTGTACTCAACATATGGTCATTGATTGGGTATTCATTGCAGGTGCCGACTCTCCCGTCCCCTGGAGGGTGTCAATTGTGTGGCTCCTTGCAAGCCCCTCGGGCTGGGCTCTTCCACCTTGGGGAGGTGGGAGCGTCTGTGGGGTCCTCCTCATCACCCGGCGATTCCCAACTCATCTGGCCATGGGACCATCCATTCCACTTCAGCGGTAAATATTTCACCATTTTAGACCCTTAATGGGACTTATGATGATGCTTTCCAAATTCTGAAATCATGCAATGTGTTTTATAGAGCCAACCTTCCCCCTGATGATGACCGCTACAGAGGTCGAAACGCGTCGGGGATTCTACAATTTTCAGCATTCTGATATGTAAAATGTGCACATCAATTGTGTAATTTTAAATACAGGCTACACTGTGGAATATGTATTGTATCTATTGGCCAGCTTTTTAAATGTTGTCATTTATTTTACCATGATACCTGTATAATAATAAATGTGTTCCTTTTTGCTATCCATTTGCCATTTTTCCAACCTCCTCACACTGCTGTCCAAAGCCCCATTGGGGAACCTTTCCATTTTTCATATTATTTCGGGGTTCGCAGCGCATATATAACCCTATTCCTCTAACCCTACTTCTCTGACCCTAGCTATAACCCTATTCCTCTAACTCTATTCGGCTAATCCTAGCTATAACCCTATTCCTCTAACCCTACTTCTCTAACTCTAGCTATAACCCTATTCCTCTAACCCTAGCTAAAACCCTAGCTCTAACCCTATTCCTCTAACCCTAGGTGTGCCTAGGTATAACCCTATTCATTTAACCCTAGATTTAACCCTATTCCTCTAACCCTAGATTTAACCCTATTCCACTTACTCCAACCATAATCCCCCTCTCCACACACACAGTAAATATAAAGCCAACACACATTATACACAACAATACACAGAGGGGACCCATAGAAAACGGTACACATGGCTGCAAATGACAATACACACAGCTTCTTGTTATATAAATATATATTTTAGCATTTATTAGAAGAATATTACAGCTTTAGGATTAGATGGCATCACTTTTCTGATGCCACACCTTTCAGGTAATACACCCAGTAGATGCCCTGGGCGGTGCCAGTGGCACGAGGGCATGACACCACAAGTCTTCCTGCCACTGGGGCCTTGCTGCCTCCTGTTGGGGCCTCATATGACACAGTGATGTGGTGAGTTTTCTTGGGGCGTACCGCCTCGCACTGTTTGGCGGTGAAAGCTGGAGGGTCTGTTTGAAAACTGAAGGTTGTCGACTGCAAGAAAACGTTTTTAAAAGGGATGGAGATGTTGGAGCCGGAGCGAATCTGGATGGGGCCCTGAGGCTTGGGGGCCAATGCTGAGCCAAAAAGTGGAATGGTGTAATCGCCTCCCAGTGGAGAAGAGATGGACAGGATGGCGCGTGACTCTCCCAGCTGAATCGGCTCATATGTCACCTCCATGCTGACCTCCGATCCACCCTGTGAGCCTGGAGCCGCCATAACCAGCTTATCAACGTGGAAATCTGTGTTATCGACCTGTGGAGAGGATACAGCGAGGCATCAGCCAGATAATCACATACAGGGCTGATTTTTGGAGGATAAGACTGACAATGGAAAGCTATTGTTATCTTTATCAGTAGGCTGATGCAACCTATCTGGGGCTGTCACTCACCTTACAGCTGTACTCCGTCTTCTGCCGGGTGTAATTGATGAACTTGGCGCTTAGTGTCTGACTAGAGCCGAGCATCGTCCGGAAGTAAACGGGTTTTTCGGACACAGCTGGTGTAGCTTTCAGGAGAAGATCATACTGAAATAAACCAAGGTCCGCGCTCTGTAGGGTCAGCCGCCCAGTGCTCTCTCCTGACTTCAGTGGCTGGTACTCGAACATCAAGGTGCCCTAGAATACAGCAAACGACTTACAAAGAGGAACAGTGATCTGCTTAATGTATGGAGGAGGGACTGGTTATAAAGGGTACTATAGTTCCAGGTACATTGATTATGGAAAGCTCTAAGTTCCCTCAGGATACTAAAGTCTATATGGGCCTGCCCAATAGAGAATACTATGATCACCCAGGTTACTGAGGACTATATGGACCTGGCTTTAGAGAGTTCTATGATCCCCCAGGATACTGAGGTCTATATAGCCCTGGCTATGGAGAGAATTATGATCCCTCACGACATTGAGGTCTATATAGACCTGGCTATGGAGAGTACTATGATCCCTCAGGAAATTAGATCTATCCACCTATCAGCCATAACATTGTGACCACTGACAGGTAACGTGAATAATAGTGGTGCACCAAAATTTATCAGCCGAAAACAGTGTTTTTGTCATTCGGCCGAAAGACAAAAACTGCCGATACCGAAAGGGGGCGTGGTCTGTCCTGGGTGCCGCCCATTGCGGGAGTGTCACTCTGGCGCGCCCAGTCCTCCACTCCCTCCTCCTCTCCTCGATCTCCGCGTGTCACAGAGCTGAATTGCCCGGGCCGTAGTAACAATGTCCCGCCTCCTGTGATAGACGGCACACTGATCCAATGTCGGGACATTGAATTAGTGTGATGTGATTACAGGAGGCGGGATATTGTTACTACGGCCTGGGCAATTCAAATCCGCTCTGTGACACACGGAGATTGCCGCTGATCCGGGCACAGGCAGGCTGCATATGATGGGCACTGGTGAGGCACAGGCAGGCTGCATATGATGGGCACTGGTAGGCTGCTGGGCACTGGTGAGGCACAGGCAGGCTGCAAATGATGGGCACTGGTGAGGCACAGGCAGGCTGCATATGATGGGCACTGGTAGGCTGCTCGGCACTGGTGAGGCACAGTTAGGCTGCCAATGATGGGCACCGGTGAAGCTGCTGGGCACAAGCAGGCTGCATATGATGGGCACTGGTAGGCTGCTGGGCACTGGTGAGGCACAGGCAAGCTGCAAATGATGGGCACTGGTGAGGCTGCTGGGCACAGGCAGGCTGCATTTGATGGACACTGGTGAGGCTGCATTGATCTCCTGTAGTATGTCTGCAGTCTCTGACCACCTGCTGTAGTATGTCTGCAGTCTCTGACCATCTCATGTATTATGTCTGCAGTCTCTGACCATCTCATGTACTATGTCTGCAGTCTCTGACCATCTCCTGTACCATGTCTTCAGTCTATGACCATCTCCTGTACCATGTCTGCAGTCTGACCATCTCCTGTACCATGTCTGCAGTCTCTGACCATCTCCTGTACCATGTCTGCAATCTTGGACCATCTCTTGTACCATGTCTGCAGTCTCTGACCATCTCCTGTACCATGTCTGCAGTCTCTGACCATCTCCTGTACCATGTCTGCAGTCTCTGACCATCTCCTGTACCATGTCTGCAATCTTGGACCATATCGTGTACCATGTCTGCAGTCTCTGACCATCTCCTGTACTATGGCTGCAGTCTCTGACCATCTCCTGTACTATGGCTGCAGTCTCTGACCATCTCCTGTACCATGCCTGTAGTCTCTGACCATCTCCTGTACTATGTCTGCAGTCTCTGACCATCTCCTGCATCATATCTGCTAGAGGTGCCCCGCATGGAAATTTTGCTAATACTATTAGCAATGTGTTATATAAAAATGTATACATTTTATTTAAAATATATAAATACATTTTATTAAAAATATATAAAAATACAAATATTTTTTGAAAACAGTAATTTTCGGTTTCGGTTTTCGGCCTAGTTTATTCTTCATTTTCGGTATCGGTTTCGGCACCAAAATTTCCATTCGGTGCACCCCTATAACATTGATTATCTTGTTCCAGTAGCACCAGTTCCAGTGGGATATATTAGGCAGCAAGTGAACGTGTTGTCCATGAAATTGATGTGTAGAGCAAAGAAAAAATCGCAAGTGTAAGGATTTGAGTAACTTTGACAAGGGCTACAACCAAAAGCTCCTACACTGGACATGTGAGCATCAGAACTGGACCACAGAGCAATGGAAAAGGGTGTCTTTGAAATTGCTGACTTGGCCTCCAAATTATTCAGATCTCAATCCAATTGGGCATCTGTGGGATGTGCTGGAAAAACAAGCTTGATCCATGGAGGCTCTAACTTGCAATTTACAGGACTTAAAAGGATCTGCTACTGACAGCTTGGTAGCAGAGCAGATACCACAGCATACCTTTATAGGTCTAGTGGAGTCCATGCCTCTACAGGTCAGGGCAGGTCAGGACAGCAAAATGGGGATCTACTCAATATTAGGTGGGTGGTCATAATGTTATGGCTGATTGGTATACAGCCCTGTCTATGCAGAGTACTATAATCCCTCAGGAAACTGAGATCTATACAAGCCTGGCTGTGGAAAACAATATGATCCCCTAGGACACGAAGGACTATAGGGATATGGTTGTGGAGAGCACTAAGAATCCCCAGGATATTGAGGTTTATAAAGGCATGTCTATAAAGACTAATATGGTCCTCCAGGGCACTGAGATCTATATAGGTCTGTCTAGGGAGAGCACTATGATCCCCCAGGACACTTGGACTATATAGGCCTGGCTGTGGAGAATGATATGATCCCCCAGAACACTGAGGACTACCAGGGACTATGATGAGTTTGTATTCTGTCTGGTGATCGGTGGAACACATTTTTTGGGATGGATATCTTTTGATCTCACGGATATATATGTTTGTTGTAATCATATCCATGTTTATGCTTGGTGAGAAGTGTGTGTAACTAGTGTGAGGGGGTTAACTCGGTAGCGGGTGTGTGTGACCCCCTGGTTGGGCTCCCCACACAAAAACAGGGCCAGCAGACGGAGGTTGTGGTTTTCAAAATCAAAAGGTGCGGTTTATTTCTCTATGTACAGTGACAAAACACAGCAAAGCCAAAAAGAAACAAAATAAATCCTGGTCAGTTTGACCTCTGACTAAACATGCAGGTTTCCTAAACTAACAACTGGGATCAGCCTGGTGCTGTCCTAGTCCCTAAGTCCCTGGTTTAGTAAAAGTCCACACAAATAGCCACACAGGCTTTGCCTCACCGCACAGGGGTTCACTCTCCCTAGACAGTCCACACAGGTCTGGTTCCAGGCATGAGCTAACATCTAATGAATCTGGGAGTTTTTATAGAGGCCTTAAACGAACTGACAGGCTTCAGCTGGTCTCATCAACTCCCTGCCTCACGACGCCCAGCACTCTCCCTAGAGGTATGAGTCATTCATGAGCCCACTAGCCTCAGCTGGGCTTCATCAACTCCCTAGTTGTATAAGTCGGCATAAAGCCTGAATCTGGGAGAAATATATCTACCCCCCTGGATGCAACCAGGTGACTTTACCTTCCTGCTGTCACATACCCCCCCCTCTTGTTTTAACCTTGGGGTTGGAACACCAGCAATCAGGCATTCATGTACTCGAGACAAAGCATCCACATTCCCCATTTGAACGCCAGGGCGATGCTTTACTGTGAAGTTGAATTCCTGTAGGGCCAGGAACCACCTATTCACTCTTCTATTTGTCTCCTTGTTTTGAGCCATCCACTTTAACGGAGCGTGATCCGTAACCATGTCAAAGTGCCTACCTAGCAGATAGTACCGAAGGGAATCTAGAGCCCACTTCACCGCTAAACACTCCTTTTCAACCGTGGCGTAATTTACCTCATGGGACTTCAACTTCCTGCTGAGGTAAATGACTGGGTGCTCTTCCCCGTTCCAGACCTGGGACAATACTGCTCCTAACCCCACATCTGACGCATCACTTTGTACGACAAAGTCTTTAGAGAAGTCGGGTGAGTACAACACTGGCTGGCTACATAAGGCTTGTTTCAAGAATTGGAATGCTGCCTCAGCCTCGGGGGTCCATTTAATCATGACCGACCCTTTCCCTTTCGTCAGGTTGGTTAGGGGCACAGCCTTAGAAGCAAAGTGGGGAATGAAGCGCCGATAATAACCCGCGATTCCCAGAAAGGCTCGTACCTGCTTCTTGCTGTTGGGACGTGGCCAACTCTGGATGGCCTCGACTTTGTTGAGTTGGGGTTTTATTACTCCCCTGCCAATGGTGTACCCAAGATATTTGGCCTCCTCCTGCCCAATGGTACACTTCTTGGGGTTAGCCGTAAACCCCGCTTCCCGAACAGAGTCCAGGACTGCTTGCACTTTTGGCAGATGTGAGGCCCAATCTGTGCTATGGACAATTACGTCATCCAGGTAAGCCGCAGCATACTTCCGATGGGGCCTCAGCATCTGGTCCATTTTCCGCTGGAATGTGGCCGGCGCATTCTGTAACCCGAACGGCATTCTCTTATATTGGAACGCCCCGTCTGGGGTTACAAATGCGGTTTTCTCTTTGGCCGACTTGGCCAGGGGAATTTGCCAATACCCTTTTGTGAGGTCAAGAGTCGTCATGTATCGGGCTGTTCCCAGCCGGTCGATCAACTCATCTATACGTGGCATGGGGTAGGTGTCAAATTTTGTAACTTTGTTCAACTGACGAAAATCATTACAAAATCGCCAGCTCCCATCCGGTTTAGGCACCAACACAATGGGACTAGACCAATCACTTTGGGACTCCTCTATCACCCCTAAGTTCAGCATTTTCTGTACTTCCTCCCGTATTGCCTCCCGTCGGGCCTCTGGGATCCGATAGGGTTTTAACTTCACCCTTTCACCGGGCGGGGTAATAATATCATGCTCTACCCCAGATGTTTGTCCCGGCAGCTCAGAGAACACCTCCTTGTTGCGAAGCACAAACTCCTTAACCTCCTGTTGTTGGGGTTGTGACAAGGTGGCTGCTATTCCAACCTCCGGAATCACGCAACCAGTTTGAGCTGGTGACCAAGTTTCTGCGACTAGGGACTCTCTATCCCTCCAGGCTTTCAACAGATTAACGTGATATATCTGTTCGGGCTTTCGCCTTCCTGGTTGTCTGACCTTGTAATTCACTTCGCTCACTTTTTCCATTATCTCGTAGGGGCCTTGCCATTTGGCAAGGAATTTACTTTCAACCGTAGGGACAAGTACCAATATCCTATCCCCCGGGGAAAAGGTACGGGTCTTTGCTCCACGGTTGTACACTCTCTGCTGTGCCAACTGCGCTTGGGCCAAATGTTCCTTCACGATGGGCATTACCTGTGCAATTCGATCTTGCATCAGGGCGACATGCTCAATCACACTCCTGTGGGGAGAACTCTCACTTTCCCAAGTTTCCTTGGCAATATCCAACAGCCCTCTTGGGTGTCTCCCATACAGTAACTCAAAGGGGGAGAATCCCGTAGAGGATTGGGGCACCTCCCTAATAGCAAACATCAAATAAGGAAGTAGACAGTCCCAATCCTTTCCATCTCTATCCACCACTTTCTTCAACATTTGTTTTAGGGTTTTGTTGAATCTTTCAACCAGCCCATCGGTTTGGGGGTGATACACAGATGTACGCAATTGCGTCACTTTGAACAATTTACACAGCTCTTTCATAACCCGGGACATAAAGGGTGTACCTTGGTCCGTAAGCAGTTCTTTACAAATACCCACCCGGCTAAAAACAAGAGATAGCTCTTTGGCTATGGTTTTGGCCGAGGTATTTCTGAGAGGGATCGCTTCTGGATAACGGGTGGCATAGTCCATTATAACCAATATGTACTGGTGCCCCCTAGCGGACTTGATTATAGGACCTACCAAATCCATTGCGATTCTCTCAAACGGGACCTCAATGATGGGTAGAGGGACCAGCGGGCTATGGAAATGTGGCATCGGGGCCGACCTCTGACACACAGGGCAGGAGGAACAATAATTTTCTATGTCCTTCATCACCCCAGGCCAATAGAATCTCTGTAATACCCTCTCTCGGGTTTTCTCTGTCCCCAGATGACCTCCAAGAATGTGCCCATGGGCCAACTCCAACACCAACTTCCTGTAAGGTTTGGGCACCACCAGCTGCTCAACGGTTTCTTCTGCCCTTTTTGCCACCCGATACAGTAGGTCCTTCTGTACGCTGAAGTATGGGTAAGTGCAGGTATTATCTGGGTTCACTAACTCGCCATCTATTTCCACTACGTTTTCCCGTGCCTTTATTAGGGCGGGGTCTTTTAACTGTTCTGTGGCAAAATTTTCCCTGTGAACCTCCAGATCAGAAAACTCCACAGATGGTAGGTTTTCGTCTGAGGAGGTGGGCTCCTCTCCAGTTTCTTGAGTCTCCCCTGCCAATACTGACAAGGGAAATTCTGGAGAGTCCTCACCACTCTCAGAGGAGTTCTGGCTATCACATTCCTGGTACATAGGGGCACCAGTGGGGGGCTCAGGATCATCCCACAGTTCCCAGAACTTCGGAAAATCCCTTCCCACAATGGCATCATGCGGTAATTGAGATACTAACCCCACTGGATGAGAGAGGGTACCTTTGGGGGTCTCGAAACACACTGTAGTCACTGGATACTCTCGGGTGTCCCCATGCACACAAATAACAGTTACCTTGCTATTCCCAGAGACCTCTGTTTTAACTAATTCAGCCTTTATCAGGGTCACAAGGCTACCTGAATCCAGTAATACCACAACATTTCTACCATTAATACACATTTTGCATAAATGTTTCTCAGTTCCCCGAATGGCAGTGCATGCGACTGTCGCACACAGCGACTGACGTCTGTCCATCAGAAAGTCACATTGCATGGGTTCCTCCACAACCGGGCAATTTGCTGCAATATGTCCCGCTTGCCGGCAGCGGTAGCAAACGATCCTTCTTGCGGCCTCTTGAGCCGCTGATTTCCCAGGCTGTTCTCGCCAAACTTGGGGTAGAGCTCCCACCCTCTCACTCTCTCCACCCTCACCCCTTGGAATCCTCTTATCCGCCCCTGGGGATGGTCTGGTCTTAGGGTGGAAAGTCCGAGAGTCTCTGGAAGAGGCCGTCAGGTTCTCTGTAGCCAAGTATCTCTCTACACGATCCACAAGTTTACCGGCCGTTTCTGGGTCTCCATGGCTTACCCACTTTTGAATGGCGGTAGGAAGAGCTCTCAAGAAACGATCCATCACAACACGTTCCACAATCTCCGGTGCGGACAAAGTCTCTGGCTGTAGCCACTTCCTGCTCAGGTGAATGAGATCATACATTTGAGACCTGGGGGGTTTTCCAAGCTGGAAAGTCCAGTTATGCACACGCTGAGCCCGGACAGCCAGGGTGACACCCAGCCTTGCCAATATTTCAGCTTTTAGCATCACATAGTCTTTTGCTTGGTCAGGCTCTAGGTCATAGTAAGCCTTCTGCGATTCACCAGTTAACAGAGGAGCCACCAGTCCAGCCCACTGCTCCTCAGGCCACTTTTCTCTTTCAGCAGTCCTTTCAAATGTGGTCAAAAATACCTCTGGATCATCCTCTCCAGTCATTTTTGTCAATAAACGACTCACCCCAAAGGACGCGGTATTAGTGGGACGGCTTTCCTCACTGGTCTGCGGACGTTGCTGCATTACTGCTTCCATTTGTTGTAGTCTCTGCTCTTGCTTCTGTAACAGGTCTATGAAGCGGGCCTCAGATTGCTGCTGGGCTTGTTGATGAGCTTGCTGCTGGGCTGCAAGGCTCCTTTGCAAACCTGCATTTGTCTGCTGTTGATTGGCATTTGCTAGAGCCAGCTGTTTCAGTATCTCCTCCATGCTGGCTTAAAAAAAACTGCCACTGGTTCTCCACCAACTGTGAGGGGGTTAACTCGGTAGCGGGTGTGTGTGACCCCCTGGTTGGGCTCCCCACACAAAAACAGGGCCAGCAGACGGAGGTTGTGGTTTTCAAAATCAAAAGGTGTGGTTTATTTCTCTATGTACAGTGACAAAACACAGCAAAGCCAAAAAGAAACAAAATAAATCCTGGTCAGTTTGACCTCTGACTAAACATGCAGGTTTCCTAAACTAACAACTGGGATCAGCCTGGTGCTGTCCTAGTCCCTAAGTCCCTGGTTTAGTAAAAGTCCACACAAATAGCCACACAGGCTTTGCCTCACCGCACAGGGGTTCACTCTCCCTAGACAGTCCACACAGGTCTGGTTCCAGGCATGAGCTAACATCTAATGAATCTGGGAGTTTTTATAGAGGCCTTAAACGAACTGACAGGCTTCAGCTGGTCTCATCAACTCCCTGCCTCACGACGCCCAGCACTCTCCCTAGAGGTATGAGTCATTCATGAGCCCACTAGCCTCAGCTGGGCTTCATCAACTCCCTAGTTGTATAAGTCGGCATAAAGCCTGAATCTGGGAGAAATATATCTACCCCCCTGGATGCAACCAGGTGACTTTACCTTCCTGCTGTCACACTAGTATATTGATAACTGATTTAAATACTACACTATGGCCCTTCTTTTGTTGCTTTTGTATGTGAGCTTTGTCTATCTTATATTCCTGTAGCAGGGACATATTTTTTAAGGGGGGCTGGAAAGAGGCTGAAGTGGATTTAAAGGGGAACCCCACTTATTACTGACATACGTTTTGCTGCTTGTAGCTTAACCAGCCATTGATTCTGGTGAGTTTTCACTTTGATGGGTGATTTTTATGGACCTTCTGGCTAGGGAGAGGTCATACGATGAAACAGGATATGGAGGACAATATAAGCCTGGCTATCGAAGAATACTATGATCCCCATTATATATATTGGCCTGGCTGTGGAGAAAAACGATCCACCAGAAGACAGAGGACTACAGGGGCATGGTTGTGAAAAGTACTGTGATCCCCCAGGATACTGAGATCTACAGCATATAGGCCTGGCTGAGAAGAGTGCTATGATCTCCTAGGACACTGAGTTCTTTATAGGCCTGGCTATGGCGAGTACTATGATCCCCCAGGACAATGAGGTCTATATAGACCTGGTTATAAAGCGTACTATGATCACCCAGGAAATTAGGTCTATATAGCCCTGTCTATGGAAAGTAGTATGATCTCCGAGGATACTGAGGGTTATATATGCCTGGCTATGACGAGTACTATATGGGCCTGGCTTTGAAGAGTATTATCCTTCAGGACATTGAGGTTTACATATAGGCCTGGCTATGAAGAGTACTATGATCCACCAGAACAATGAGGTCTAGATAGTCCTGTCTATGGACAATACTATGATCTCCCTGGACACTGAGGTCTATATAGGCCAGTCTATGAAAAATACTGATTCCCAAGGACACGGAGGACTGTATGGGCCTGACTTTGGAGAATACTATGATTCCCCGAGACACTGAGGTCTATATATAGGCCTGACTATGGACAATACTATGATCCCCCAAGAGACCAATGACTATGTAAAGAGGGGGTGGTGAAGTTGGAAGAGGCAAGTTATCTCACACTGTTAGTGTGTGAAAAGAGAGAGATGAGTCCTACAGAAACCTTACCTCAGATTGGGCAGGCACAGTGATCTGCGGAGGGAGATTAATTTCCTGCACTCTGCAGTCGGTGGTGAAAGTTACTGGCACAGATAGCGGATTCTCTACTGTTAGAGTGGCTGCAGTGCTTTGGCGCACCGGAGTCACTAACTCTATGGTACTGATGACACCGGGCGGCGTAGATTTGAAAGTGACATTGTAGAAGAGGTATTCCTGGGTTGTCTCATTCCGGAAAGTCACCTGAAGACAAGAGATGGAAAATTTAAATACCCAATAAAGTCTTTTCAAAAACATTATTGTCCAAGTATGACAGAACAAGGTTTGTGCGGTCTTCACCGCTGACTGCTACACAGACACAGCTGACATTGTGTTATTTGGTATCTGTGAATAAGTAAAATTAGGGTTTTATGTGAAGCATTTTTAATAGGGCTGTTACTGATTAAAATTTTCGTGTTCGATTAATCGTTTTTTTTTTTTATAGATTAATCGACAAATTTTGATTAATTATAACGCACATAGATCCAACTACTTTTAGCTGATCTCCTTGCAGGCTGATTCCCAGTGCAGCTACCAACCACTGGAAAATGGATAGCAGGATACAACAAACACACAAAGGCAGCGTTCAATGGGAATAGCATTAAAACTTTTATAGTCTTCAAGTAGATAACAAAATAAATATTGCACTGGAGATAAAATCGATGTAGCTACATAAACTGTAAAAATAGTGCGAGTAATACCAAACGGTAGCAAAAGCAGTCAAAAAACATGCAGCTATGTATGATACTGGTATAAAAATGTGTACAACGATACCACTGCTGAATCCAGATGAGAAGGGGCTAACATCAGTCCGTCGGCATGTAGATGTCCCGTGAAGGGAACTATCACAACTCTTAGTGGATGGCTGTAGAATCCCAGGTTGATAGAGGGAAGTGATAGAGCGAAGTGTAACAGCCCTTGCATGTGGCAGATATAGTAAGGTCCCGCCGGCATGCAGATCTGAAGGCACAGCAAAGGAGCCCTTCAGATGGACATGGCAAGCCCCGCCGGTGTCCATGACATCACCGGATCTCCCTGAAGACCCGGAAGCCGGGGGAGAGGTGAGTACCGATCAAAATAATTTTAATCGATCAAAACAACTAATCGATTAATCGAGGAATTGATAGTTAATTTCCACAGCCCTAATTTTTAAGTTCATCGACTCCTGTTAGTTGAGGATCAATGCCTGCAGGACAGCTTTTGTTTCTCAGCTTTCATTACCTGAAGCCTTGGAGCCCTTCCGTCCATCTACACTCCACTGTCACCTTCTTCTACAGCCTGTGACTCCTCACAGCCCAAATCACAGTACAAACTATTTACACACTGCTCTAATTATCCTGTTAGGTACCTTGTGAACCAGCAGATCAGAGTCTTGGTGGACGTTGGGGCTTGTATGTCTCTGTGTCACTCACCTTAGAAGTGAAGGTGCCTTCCTTGTGAGAGTGAAAGTTTAGCTTGTAGTCCCTCTTGGCAGAGCCAGGCACTTCCAGGTAATCTAGACCTTTAATGCTGGTGGCAGCATCAAGACGTTCTGGCTTCACCATTTCAATAAGGACACGAAACCTGAGGATGGCAAAAGCATAAGCAAGGACAGGAAACTGGAACAGGATGATATTTTCTGAGCTGTGTGTTAAGCTATGGAGAGCACTAAGATAAGGTGACCAGATTTTTAAAATGAAATCCGGGGACATATTTTTTTTTTTACTAGTAATGGCGGCAATCAACAGCCTGTCAAGTCTTATGGCCCATACACACGATCCGAATATCGTACGACAGATCGTACAACTTTTTTCGCTTAATAGTCGCAAGTAGAAATTGAATAGGTTACAAAAGTCCCGAAAATTCTCGTAAAACAGAAAAAAAAATCGGTAGTGATGTCATGTGTTGTAATGTATTTGTATTTTCGGACGACAACTAGACTGACTAAATGAAAATCGTACGATCTGGTATCGTATGAGGAAAATTTTCGTGCTTGTCCGATCAAATAATATCGGATGAACTGTCGTGATCGGCTCTCGAAAGTAGTGTACACACGATCCGAAAATTATACGATTCTTCCTTGGACGACAGTTTTCAACCGATATTTGGATCGTGTGTACGGGCCATTACTCTCCGGGCCCCGGCTACTACTGGGTGGGGAGCGGAGGAAGATCACTCCACCAGGGAAGGCAAGGAGATAAGCAGGCAAGCGGCTGGCCGGGACTTAAGAACATGCGAGTGGAGCTGAATGGGCACCTGAAACTGAAGAAATATTCCCTCCGCTCCGACCAGCACATGATCATCAGAAAGGGGCACAGATAATGGAAAAAAACACACCCCCCTAACCTAGTAGGCGCGGGGAGGTGTAATTCAGAATTTATTTTTCTCATTTCTGCACTGACTGTCTTTGAAATCGCCCCAGCCCCTGTTCAAATCCAATCTGGGGACAAAACCGGGGACAGACTTGGACCGGGGACAGTGTCCTCAATCCGGGGACTGTCCCCTGAAACCGGGGATGTCTGGTCACCCTACACTAAGATCACATGCATACTATAAGGCCTATAAAGTCCTGGCTGTGTAGTGCTATAATCACCTGGGACACTGTGAGGCCTATATAATCCTGGCTATGAAGAGTACCTTGACCTCCCAGGACACTGAGGTTTAAAGTGTCCAGGTTATGAAAATTAAAATGATTCCCCAGGACACTGCGGTCTATAAAGGCCTTTGTTAATCCTCCTCTCCCTCCTGCCAGCTGCTGCGGGCACACATGGTGATCATTTCAATTTGAAGAGCGGAGGAGGGGCCGGTAAATATGCCATATTTATCAGCTCCTTACTTTTCTAACAAACACAGTATGCGATCAGTACCAACCCCCTAACTGCGTTTACTATGCTTCAGTTTGTGAATGAACAGGGAGCCTCTGTACAGAGCACTTCCTGTTCATTCATATGCAGTGTAGCTGAGGCTGAAGAAAAAAGATTGGAGATTTACATCCTTAATTGCTTTCTCTGTCTTAAAAGTGAGACATCAGGGTTCTGTTTAGACCCCTGCTATTAGATTTCGGAGATTTTAATGTATTATTAGCAAAAATATGTTTTGTTATTTTCATGGGGCCTGTCAGATCGGCTGTACGAGGCTCCATGTTTACTAACAGCAACCCTGTCCCCGGACACTGAGGTCTACACAGGCCTAGCTGTGGAGAGTACTATGATCCCTGTGATGGGAGTCACTTTGGAGCGGGGGGCTTGTGGAACCCAGCTTATCTTAGAGAGGTCGGGAAACTAATTTTCAGCTCCCCAGACCACTCTTACGTGTAAGATACCCTGTGTCTATTAGGGGCACAGGGTAACCGAGAAAATTATGGATAACTACTTAACGGACGCTGAGAGTGTGGTTTGGATTACTTCAAATGGGACAGAAATATTTATCAACAATATCCCCTAAGAAATCTATAAAGATAAATAAATTCTATTGTATCAGACTGTGAGACTCCTAGCAGATGTTAATATAATCAGCAAGCCACCTGGTGCTGGTGGTCTCCTGCTATAGTCTGTTTATTAAGGTGTTAGGGTCCTTTCACACGGGGCACGTGAAGCTCCGCTTGCTCAGCGGGGATCGCTCCGTTGATCCCCGCTGAGCCGACGGATGACTGGGCGGTCCCCGCACACTGTGCAGGGACCGCCCTGTCAGAGCGCCGCTCTCCCCTATGGGGAATCGGATGACGACGGACCGTAGAGTCCGTTGTCATCCGATCCGCTCCGCCGACGGAAGGAAAAATAGGGTTTTCCTCCGTCACACTTTGGCGGAGCGGATGTCAGCGGACATGTCTCCCCTGACATCCGTGCTTCCATAGGGCTACATATAGGATCCGTTTCAGGTCCGCCTAAAAAACTGACAGACGGACCTCCGTGTGAAAGAGCCCTTATGTGTTATTCTCTTAGGTATGCCTCTCCCATTGTTAATTGTTCTGCCTGTCTTCTCATCTATATGTTTATACTTGTAATAATGTGTATTGTACAGTATTTTGTATCCAGGGTTGTGGTTTAAGTGACCAGTTAATTAGCTCATGTTAAAGGGATTGTAAAGTCTCAATGTTTTTCACCTTAATGCATTCTATGCATTAAGGTGAAAAATTTTCTTTGCTGCAGCTGCCTCCAGAGCCCCCCTTATTATTACCTGAGCCCATCCGTTCCCGAGATGTGCACGAGCCCAGCGGCTCCAGCCGCTATCTCTGTCCTCATTGGACAGATTGATAGCAGCAGGAGCCATTGGCTCCTGCTGCTGTCAATCAAACTAAGTGACATGGGGGCGGGGGCCGAGTCCCGCTGTCTGTGTCAACGGACTCGGGAATGCACCTGCATGGGTACTCCCATAAAAACTGGCTCTTCATGGGGGCACCCAAATAAGGGGAGGAGCCAGGAGTGCCCGCGGATCGAAGAGAAGGATCGGGGCTGCTCTGTGCAAAACCCTTGCACAGAGCAGGTAAGTATAACAGGTTTGTTATTTTTATAAAAAAATAAAATCACAATTACAATCACTTTAATTATATCACTATTAATTGCTAGAGGTGAATTAACATAGTTTATGTTGGCTATTTCTTATTTATGTTAATTATATTCCTGTATTCAATTTGCTTTGCATACGATAATGTAATCAGGCTTATCTGACCGGGTGAGGTATATAACTTCTGTGTGAGTTTTCAATAAACGTTTCCAGTTCTAATACAAGCTATTGTCGGCTAGTCTTGCATAGTCTGATATAATATCTGGTTCCTATGTCCAGACAGGAGGAAGCGGCATACTGATGGAAGCACCAAAGTTTGGTGCTTGACGGTTCTGTCACAATCCACCAGGACACTGAGGACAATACAGGCCTGGCTGTGAAAAGTACTATGATTTCCCAGGACACTGAGGTCTATAAAGGCCTGGCTATGAAGAATACTTTGATCCCTCAGAAGAAAGACATCTATAGCGGCCTGGCTGTGGAGAATAATATGATCCCCCAGGGCACTGAGGACTATATGGGCCTGGTTATGACGAGTGCTATGATTTTCCCAGGGCATTGAGGTCTATATAGGTATGGCTATGGAGAGTGCTATAATCTGCCAGGGCACTGAGATCTATATAGGCCTGACTATGAAGAGTATTATGATCCTCCGGGGCACGGAGGACTATACTGGCCTGGCTGTGAAGGAAAGTTATGCAACCAATTATCTGGTTTTTCACCTTTGGGCTTTGCGTAGCCAGTTGCTGATGGTCAACAGTTCAGTGTATGACGTCTTACACGGCACTTCTCTGACAATCGTTCCAGAAGATCTTGGGGGATCGGCTATTCCTTGCAGAAGATACATTAACCCCCTCCCATCAGACAGTGGGAAGAAGATTGAGCCCTGAAAGTTCAAGAAGAAAACAAACTTAGCACATCAGTCTGAAATACACTATAAGACTATAAGACTGCTCATGGAGCTGCTGCCCACGGCAATCAGACACAGTACCTTAATAGAACTGCACCATTCTCCAAATGTTTACCTGGTGCTTCTTTCCCTCAGGGCTCATGACCAGCGGGTGGTAGGTGACCTCATAGGGTTTGTTCTGCTGGTGGGCTTCCACTGTAATAGTCTCTGGACCCCTCCAGTATTCGCCATCAATAATGGGATGCAGGTCCCATGTCTCATTGGTCTTGTTTGACAGATTGATGCTTTGAGTCTGTTTACTTCGTACTTGGCATTGAAAGTTCACTACCTGCAGAAAGATGAGATTTGAAGGTCATAGGCAAAGGTGGCTGGGGAGTTGGAAAATGTACTCACTGAGACATTCAGCAAAGCATTCACGTGTTACAGGGAACAATGATCTACAGGAGATCTATCACAAAAATAAGCAAACCAATCTAAACCAAACACAGCAGCTCCAAGTAAAAAGATTAAATATTTAGTTTCCTAATTTGTATAGCAGGGACATACTCTCCACAGTGTTGTACAACACTGACTAAGTAACATTAGTCTCTGCACCAGAGAAGCTTAATGTCCCACCTAAGTAACACAATACACTATCACTGGTGGAAACCCCAAACTCCAATGCTGTAAGCACCAACAACTAAGCTACCCTATGACCTGTGCGATAATAGATCAGCAAACACTGGGTGAGGTAGGTGAGCATTACCTACCTCTTTGGTGGATTGCAACTCCACACAGGATCCGAACAGAGTAAGAGTTAGTGTTTTGTTCCCTTCAATGAGGCAGGGTAGGTTCTCGTAGTGAATATCCGTACGGATCTCTCGGGGGTGAAAGGTAACATCAAAGGTGACCTCGCTGCCTGCCGTGATGTAACCAGACACTGGAGAGATGGAAAAGTCCGGCTGGAACTTCTTAATGTCCCACTGAAACCTGAGAATAAATGAGACGCTAAAGTGGATGTGTATATAAAAAGTAGTGCTGAGCTGTTGTGAATGACTCTGAGGTCAAATGAGTGCAATGTGCAAAATCCAAATACTTTAGTGTACTGACGGTACTAAAAAAAAGGGGGGGGGGAGTTGTTGCACAACAAAGAAACAATGGAACAATAGAGTGCAAATGTGCAAGAAGCTTGTGACATCAAACAAATAAAACAATCCAAAACCTTAATATACTGATTGTATTAGTAAGGCATCTTGCTAGCCAGCTTCAGTACTTGCTGGCTAGCAAGATACCTTACTAACAAAATCAGTATATTAAGGTTTTGGATTGTTTTATTTGTTTGATGTCACAAGATTCTTGCACATTTGCACTTTATTGTTCCATTGTTTATTTATTGTGCAACAACTCCCCCCCCCCCCCTTTTTAGTACCGTCAGTACACTAAAGGATTTGGATTTTGCACATTGCACTCATTTGACCTCAGAGTCATTCACAACAGCCCAGCACTACTTTTTATATACATTTCTTAATTGGGTCATGGTTTTGCCTTTTTTCAGTGCTTGGTAGCAGTTGAATCATCATTAGAATACCTCATAGTAGTGCGGAAATACCTTTTTTACATGCTAAAGTGAATGTGTCTTGTGGCAGGTACTCTTCCTATCATAGCGCTGCACATTACCTGGCTCCCAGCTCTCCACTGTTGCTCAGGACGATCCGACGAGTGGCCTGACACTGCAGCACCACAGCTCCAAATGTGACGTATTCCTGGTCCAGGCTCAGCTCCAGGCCCTGGCCGCTGCCGCGTACCACCAGGAGAGAACGCACTGCGCCTTCACACTCCATCACCACCTCCTCTGCGAATGGAGCAATGCGACTGCGAGGGGAGAACTGCAGCTCCAGCTTACATTCCCCACCATGGGCGGGAATCCTCACCACTGAGCTGGGGGACAAGCTGAGAACCTGCAGAGGGTGACATATAATATCATAGAAAGTATGCATACATAGAGAGTCTGTATTCACCTGGAGGAAAACTGTAGTGTAGAATGATGTGTCCCCATATTCAGTGTATAGGCACAGGTGGGCACACCATCCTTGTGTACTATTATTGTATGGCTGTGGCAGTATTATACGTGTACACTATCATAGCTGTGTACTATCAATATATGGATGTGGCAGTATTATGCGTGTACCCTGTCAAAGCTGTGTACTATCAATATATGGATGTCACAGTATTATATGTGTACCCTATCATAGCAGTTCATTATCAGTGTATGGCTGTGGCGGTATTACATGTCCTGTGGATGTGCGGCGTTGCAGGACATACTGTACCTTGGGGTCCTGAAGTGCGGGGACACTGGCAGTCAGACTCAGGCTACAGGTGACTGGGGCTGCACTCCTATTCACTACACTAACATTCTTCTTCACTGTCTGACCGATGCTGACTGCACCAAAGTTGGTCACTTTATATTTGGGATCTGTGACTTCAACCTGCAAGAAACACAAATATTTGCTCATCGTCTTAGAAGTGAGGTTTGATGGAGGATTTGCAGGTCTTATCAGTGTGGTACACATAGATTCCATACCTTCATTTCGATCCCCTGGCCCTGGAGCCGAAGATCCTGCGTGGAGTGACCATTCAGCTGAAAGACAACCATCTCCTGGTACAAGATTGCCGCCCGGGGATAGAAGGTGATGGGGACCTCCATCTTGCCACCAGGGGGGAGAACATCTGAGGAGAACTCAACCACCATGTGGGCCGTGTTACTGTACAGACAGTCGATGCTACCAAGGAAGAAAGACAAAGTGTCACATGACAAGGAGGAGGAGACAACCAGACTCCTGCCAGACCCATGTCCTTCCACTCCAGTCTACAGTGGCCACCAACAGGTCATGCTTTCCACCTCTGCTCACGAACATATGATTCTGCCAGAGAGCACCGAGAACTGTATATCTAATGGTAACATGAGCCTGCCAGGACATTGAGGTTTTTGTGTTCAGTCTCAGCATATGGATATCTGTTGTCATGGCTCTGTGTCATTGTAAAAATTAGTGGATTTTGTGTCATTGTGATGGAAGATGGCTTCAGTGTCATTGTGGAGGTTGGTGAACTTAGGACAAAATGTGGAAAATGTCAAGGGGTATGAATACTTTTTCAAGGCACTGTATATTAATAGTGAAAAACGGGGTGAAATTACTGCGCTTACCATAGATAGTGGAATAATAGGATTTTTATAACAGCTTACCTGTAAAATCCTTTTCTTGGAGTACATCATGGGACACAGAGCGGCATAGTCATTACTATGTGGGTTATATAGTTTACCTTCAGGTGCTGGCACTGGCAACTTCCAAGCCGGAAGTACCCTCCCCTATATAAGCCCCTCCCATTCGGGAGCACCTCAGTTTTGTAGCAAAGCAATAAGTGTCCCCAAAAGAGGGGTGGGAGCGCTGTGTCCCGTGATGTACTCCAAGAAAAGTATTTTACAGGTAAGCTGTTATAAAAATCCTATTTTCTTTCTCGTACATCATGGGACACAGAGCGGCATAGTCATTACTATGTGGGACGTCCCAAAGCAATGCCCAATGAGGGGGGGGGATACACCATACATAAGCTGAGCGCTATCAGACATAAGGATCTTTTGCGGCCTGCAACACACTGCGCCCAAAGGCGACATCCTCCTGACTTCTAACGTCCACCTGGTAGAACCTAGTAAACGTGTGTACTGAAGACCATGTTGCGGCCTTACAGATTTGAGCCAAGGAGGCCTGGTGATGCACTGCCCATGAAGTTCCAACTGCTCTCGTGGAGTGCGCCCTAACTTTGAACGGAGGCGGTCTCCTTCTCAAGCCATAGGCTTGCATAATGACCTGTCGAATCCACTTGGCTAAAGTAGATTTTGACGCTGCCTGACCCTTTCTGGGGCCTTCCGGCAGAATAAACAAAGTATCCGTTCTGCGAATCTGAGCAGTGGCTTTTAGATAAGCTTTAACTGCTCTTACTACATCCAAAGAATGTAATAACTTTTCCTCTACCGAACTAGGTTTGGGGAAAAAGGAAGGAAGAACCACATCTTGGTTCAAATGAAACCTCGATACCACCTTAGGAAGAAAGGCTGGATGAGGACGTAACACTACTCTGTCCTTATGGACAACCAGATATGGCTCCCTACAGGACATAGCGGCTAATTCCGACACTCTTTTAGCCGAACAAATGGCTACTAGAAAAATCAATTTCCTGGTGAGAAGAACCAAGGAAATGTGCTGTAATGGTTCAAATGGTTGTTTCTGTAGAACCGACAGAACCAGGTTTAAGTCCCATGGACATATGGGAATATTAACCGGAGGGCTAATACGCATCACTCCTTGTATAAAAGCTTTGACTAGTGAATGCAAAGCCAAGGGCCTTTGAAAAATATTGACAAGGCCGAAATCTGACCCTTGATAGTACTCAAGGCAAGCTTCCTATCTACAGCCCACTGTAGGAAGTCCAGAATCCTACCTATTACGTACTTACGTGGATGCCATTTCCTGGCCTCACACCAAGCGATGTACGCCTTCCAGATTCTATAGTAGATCTGCCTGGATACCGGCTTCCTGGCATTGATCATGGTAGCTACCACAGGATTAGAGAGACCTCTCTTTTTTAGAATGTGGGCTTCAATAGCCAGGCCGTCAAACCTAGGGCTGGTAAGGAAAGGTGGTATATCGGTCCTTGCGAAAGCAGGTCCGGACGATGTGGGAGGGTCCAAGGACTCCCCACAGACATTTTTACAATCTCCGCGTACCATGCTCTTCGGGGCCACGCTGGAGCCACCAGAATCACTGGTTTCTTTTCTACCCTGATTCTGCGGAGTAATCGAGGTAACAATTGTGGCGGTGGGAATGCATATATCAGCTTGAACTGATCCCAAGGGAACACTAGGGCATCCGAGCCGCAAGCTAGGGGATCCCTTGTCCGAGAGACAAACCTGTCCACCTTTGCGTTGAATCTGGATGCTAGAAGATCTACATCCGGTGTTCCCCACCGCTGACATATTGTCCGGAAAACCTCGGGGTGAAGGGACCATTCCCCTGGGCATAATTGTTGGCGACTTAGAAAGTCCGCCTTCCAATTCTCCACTCCTGGAATGAATACCGCGGATATGGCTGGGACATATCTTTCTGCCCATTTCAGGATGCAATTTACTTCCCTCTGGGCTGCACGACTCCTAGTGCCACCCTGATGATTGATATATGCCACTGCCGTGGCATTGTCCGATTGAATTCTGACAGGGGACCCTTGGAGTTTGGATGTCCATGCTACTAGGGCATACCGGGCTGCTCGTATCTCTAAGAGATTGATGGGCAGGGCCTTTTCTGTATCCGACCATCTGCCCTGGAGAGACCATTGCTCCAGTACTGCTCCCCAGCCTATAAGGCTGGCATCTGTAGTGACCACCTTCCAAGAAATCGGACTGAAGGATTTCCCTTTTTCCAGATTCTGGGGAACCAACCACCAACGGAGGCTCTTGCAAACGGAAGGGGACATTGGTAAGTCTAGGGCCTGAGCTTTTTTGTTCCAGGCTGACAGTATGGCCCTTTGCAAATTCCTTGAATGGAATTGACCGTAGGGTACTGCTTCGAATGATGCCACCATTTTTCCCATCAGCCTCATGCACAGGCGTATGGACGGCTGTCTTTTTGTACCCACTAAGTGGATCAAATCTCTCAAAGACGACACCTTTTCTTGAGGCAGAAAATTTTTCTCTGGTCTGAATCCAGCCTTAGCCGCAAGTATTCCAGACTTTTGACTGGTTTTAGGGCTGACTTGTCTCGGTTGATAATCCAACCGTGAGATTCCAGATACTTGACTGTCTCGTCAACAACCACTTCTAGTTTTTCCACTGAGTGGTCTATCAGCAACAAGTCGTTTAGATATGCCATTATCGTTACACCTCGTGTTCTTAGATTGGCCAATAGTGGGGCCAGAATTTTTGTGAACACTCTTGGTGCTGTGGCCGGACCGAAGGGTAAGGCTCTGAACTGAAAATGGCGCCCTTCTACTGCAAAGCGTAGAAATTTTTGGTGGACTGGAAAGATGGGAATGTGCAAATAAGCATCTTTGATGTCGATCGAGGCTAACCATTCCTCCCCTTGTAGGGCAGTGGCCACCGATCGGATCGACTCCATCCGGAAAGTCCTGATATGTAGGAATTTGTTTAGCCCTTTTAGATTTAATATGGGCCTCACGTCCCCGTTTGGCTTCGGGACTGTAAAGAGGTTTGAGTAAAACCCGAACCCCTATTCAGGGGAACCTCCATAATTACTCCTTGGAGCAATAGTTGTTCTAGTGCCTACAGGAGGGATCCTCTCTTCCGGGGATCCCTTGGCACGTTTGACCTCATAAAATGGGAAAGAGGAGAGTCTTTTAACTCCAATCTCTTCCCAGACTTACTGCGGAGAGCACCCATCTGTCTCTGATCGTGTCCCGCCAGGTCTCTGCGAACAACTGGAGTCTTCCCCCCACCCGATTGAGTGGGGGCAACCCTTCATGAATTTGACTTGGGGGGAGGTTTTGTACCTCTCCTGACCCAGGGTTTCTTGTTACCCTGCGATTGTCCCTGATTTTTTACCCCCGGGATTTGACCGAGGAGGCCGTCGGAACTGTTTCACAGCCGATGTCCCAGGGACTGGAGAAGCAGGCCTCTTAAAAGAGGGACCTCTAACTCTGTTTTTAACCGGCAAGAGTGTACTTTTACCGCTGGAAATTTTCTGGATATATCTGTCCAGGTCTTCCCCGAATAAGCGTTCACCATGAAATGGGAAGCTAACCAGGAATTTTTTACAGGGAGCTTCAGCAGACCAGTTTTTGAGCCATAGAAGCCTGCGCATATGTACTACAGACAGCGTAAGGCGGGAGGCCTGGTGGATTGAATCCTTTATGGCGTCAACCGCAAATCATAAGGCTCTAGGTAGATCAGCTAGGGCAAGAGCCTGCTGATCTGGCAAGTCCCTTAAGACCTGTTTCAACTGATCCTTCCCTGCTTGGCAGACCCCAATAGCTGCCACTGCTGGTTGTGTCACCAAGCCTGCTGTAGAGAAAGCAGATTTTAATAAGGACTCCAATTTTTTATCTATTGGGTCCTAGAACATTTGGACATTATCTACTGGACATGTCAGTGATTTATTCACACAAGAGATGGCTGCGTCCCCTGTAGGGACCCTCCATTTTTTTGATGAACTTATCCTCCATGGGATAGACCACCGGAAATCTCTTGGGAGGAGTAAATATTTTATCAGGATGCTCCTAATCCTGGTAAATGAGCCCTTCCAGTAAAGGATGGATTGGAAAGGAACAAACAGTCTGGGGGGCTTTTAGCGACCCCAACGAGGAGACAGAAGTGGATGATGGCTCCGCAAGGGGCATTTTAATGCTGATCGGACCATGTTAGTCAGGGACTGAACCCATAATCTTTCAGCATGTGATGCTGAGAATGACTCTTCCACTGTTGATTCCTCTACAACAGAATCAACCTCATCCTGATCCCCTTCAGGTAGGTCGATCCCTGTATGGGACTGTTGCTCTGCTAACAGGCACTCTGAGGGAGGAGACGGAGATCAGGCGCGCTTTCCCTTTGACAGGGAAGCAGCGATCAATGTTGTCAATCTCTCTTCCAGTCCTCCCAGAGCTGAGGAAAAAACCTCCTCTGTTATATACACAGGAGCAGGTGAACTGAGGACAGCCACAGTACCAGGTACTCCTGAGGGTGCTCTACGGTCACTAACCTCTGATTTTTCAGGGGAGATTGGTGCAGCCGAAGCATGCCCAAGATCCTCAGAGCCCGATGGAGACCCCCTATGCTTCCTGGGATTCTTAGTCCCGGAGACTTTAGACGGCATATTCCTAAGCCCAAAGCTGAGGTATTCCAGCCGAAATACACCACTTACTGACAATAGTCTAGCACAATTGCTGCTATATAAACAGTTGGTGTCTACTAATGTGCCTTTCTATGGGGATGCCTGCATCAACCGCCTGCTGTATGCCTTTCTAAATGTTGCCAGCTCTGTTTCTGCCTTTCATAACCAGCTGACAACACCTAATTGTGCTTTTTATCATGCTGGGACGCCCGCACATGCGCAGAAGCGCTGCGGCGCGCACAGAGCGTCATCCGCCAAGCTCCGCCCCTTTTTCCAGCTCACCTCTATAAATAGAGGCGCGTGCACGCGCGCGGGCACGTGCGCCTTCGGCGCTCTTTTTTGAAAGGAACTAGGGACAGAAGCCAGGGCCCTGTTTGCCACAGGGCCGAGGGGATGGACGAGCATTGCAACATGGCAGAGGAAACAGTTTCCCATCCAGAGAACTCACCATCTGCCTGGATTTTGACTTGGAAAGAAAAAATCCACATGACAAGAAAACAACGTTCCACAGCGGCCTCTAGTGGTTTAACACAGGTACCGCGGTTTAACCATTTTTTTTTTTTTTTTTTTCTTGACCACTCTTAAAATTATTACATTTTTTAGTAGTTATAGGCATGAACAGATATTTAGCGGGAATACCGTTAGGTAACAGGCAGAAAGACATATTAGGCTTGGGGGTCCCCCAATAGAACCAAGTTCCTGAGGGACCCCCACTTACCTTTTCCCCGCCGCAGGACTCTGTTTGGTCCACAGAAGCCCAAACTTCACCTCTCACGGCAGGCATTGTAATTAAACCTTCAGGGACCGGGTTCCCAAGGATTCCACTCCCCTGGACCTGTATAGCACCCTGCACAGAAAACATCTTGGTCGTGGGTATGACCAGAGCTCTGGATCCCAGGGTCCAGCCCTCCTAAGAGAAGCATTACAGGCAAAACCTTGCTCTTCTCTGCAAGGCCCGGGTACCGACCGTTTAGCTATGAAGCTTTTTTGGTCGGATCCGGAATAGCTTACTGAGGCCCAAAAGAACCTGTACGCAAGCTCAGTGAAAAACACATGTTACTTCTTGGCCAACACCTTAGACACTGGCAAAAAACTGAGGTGCTCCTGGATGGGAGGGGCTTATATAGGGGAGGGTACTTCCGGTTTGGAAGTTGCCAGTGCCAGCACCTGAAGGTAAACTATATAACCCACATAGTAATGACTATGCCGCTCTGTGTCCCGTGATGTACGAGAAAGAAATAGGAAAGCAGCTACACTGCAATGGACAAAATTAAATGGATATATAGGAAAAAAATGTAGCGCTAACAACTAAACATGTGAACGTGCATATGTGGAAAAATGCATTAACATAACAAGAAAAAATATATGTAAAATTCTTGTAGAAACAGGTGACAGATGTCACACAATCTACTTAGACATATAAATAGGGACTCAATATTGAAGTGCAACAGTGCAATAATCGACAAAATGAATATAAACAGAGAATAATGTTATTGAAAATTGAAATAAGGAGCCAGGTTATATCAAAGGTCTGCTGGATTGTCCACACTCTGAATCTGACTGAAGAAAGTGTAATCGAGTTCTAGGGCAGACAGTATCAAGTGAACCAATCCAATGGCTGGTAACAAAACACCCGGGATAGTGCATCCTCCACCAAGGGTAGGGGATAGGTACTCTTACCAGAACATGAAGCTGCCACTGGAATGTGGGTCCACATCTTCTGGTAAGAGTACCCATCCCCTACCCTTGGTGGAGGACGCACTTTCCCGGGTATTTTGTTACCAGCCATTGGTTCACTTGATGCTGTCTGACCTAGAACTCGATTCCACTTTCTTCAGTCGTATTCAGAGTGTGGACAATCCAGCAGACCTTTGATATAACCTGGCTCCTTATTTCAATTTTCAGTAACATTATTCTCTGTTTACATTCATTTTGTCGATTATTGCACTGTTGCACTTTAATATTGAGTCCCTATTTATATGTCTAAGTAGATTGTGTGACATCTGTCACCTGTTTCTACAAGAACTTTACATATATTTTTTCTTGTTATGTTTATGCATTTTTCCACATATGCACGTTCGCATGTTTAGTTGTTAACACTACATTTCTTCCACTGTATATTATACTCCCTGAGGACGTCAGCCGGTACCTGGGAGTTCTATACTAAAACGAGAAAGACCCATATAAAATAGGTTCAAAGCTTCTGGTAAGTGTGCGGCTGGTGGAGGAATTACTGAGTAGAGTGTTGTCTCACAAGATTGTACATTGAGCACTGTTGGAATTGTGTACTGAAGATTTTGGAAGAGCATACTTTGAATCTGTGGACTTATGCACTGGACACTTTTTGATCACTTTGATTAGTAATATTTGTAGCACAAAGTATTGTTTTTTGGACTAGTATACACGTATTAATTGGTTATTTGCACATTATTTATGTATTTATTTTCTGGGTTATTTGTGGTCACAGACAGATTACCGGTAATTAGTTTGCTTTATATTTTTGCTATATTTGCACAAGATAATAAATTGAGGGGTTTGAACAGCACTTTATTATAAGAGCACATAGCCAACAGTACTGTAATATTTTTTATAGTTCAATCTCAGAATATCAACTGATATTCTAATATACAGGTAGCAGCTTTGAAGGTCATTTTTTCTTCAGACGCGGACATAGTACTTGAAAGGTTGGTGGATTCTGTATCATTTTGGTGGTTGGTGGATCCGGTGCCAATATGAAGTTCAGTGGATTTGTTGTCATCGTGGTAATCAGTGAATTCGCCACAATGATACCGGTCAGTGTATTTTTTGTCATTGTGGCAGTCAGTGGATTTGGTGTTAATGTGGAGTTCAGTGAATTCCGTGTCATTGTGGTGGTCTGAGGATTTGGTGTCATTGTGACAGTCAGCGGCTTCTGTGTCATTGTGGCGGTTGGCGAATTTGGTGTCAATGTGGCGGTCAGTGGATTCATTGTCATTGTGGCACTCAGTGGATTTGGTGTCATCGTGGCAGTCGGAGAATAAGGTTTTGGGGTATTTCAGCTCACCTGACATCTCGGTCATCCTTGTTAGTGATGAAGAGTGTTTTCCTGACTGGTTTCATCCCATCATGGTAGATGAAGCAAAGGCCAAAGTCACATTCTGTAAAAGATAAGTGTATCCCGGGACGCACCGCACCTCCTTGTATCTGGCACCACAGCTTCGGCCCATTCTCTATCTGTAAGATGGCAGAATACACATTATTATATGGTGGATGATCTGTGTCTGCCTGTATACTGCCGGGACCGAGGTTAATGTGTCATGCAATGGCACCCCATACCACACACAGGTATGAAGATGGAAAACCCGATGGCCTACCTCCATGATACTCAAGACCAATACAGTACAATATGGAGCCCCTGAGTTTCCTTCATGGACACACTGGTATTTAAGTCCCTCCCCTTCTCCTGACTCTGAAGGGCCCCAAGTTTTTTCTACAAGGACTCACAACGATGGCCCATATACCATTATATGAGCCAGTGAGTCCCACTAGGGACTATGTTGCAGGGTCTGGTCCACTGCACCATGCACATTTCCAGCATCTCAATACCTTGACTGGTCTCTGATTCCTGCTGATTCAACAATCTTTACTTGTTCAGGTCACAGGACTACTAACTGCTATGTTATGGACAGCAAATGCCCATTCAGAACATACATGGCTCATACCTGGATAACTAGCTGGGTATCTTTGATAATGCATCTCTTGGTAGGATAGAAGGTCAGGGAAGTCTGAGATTTTCCTCCAGGCGGCACACACCCACTGCTTGCAGTCAGGCTCAGGTAGTCCTGCAGCACTCGTGGTGTGGACAGCGTGCAGCTGAAGTTAAAGGGGAACCTTCCATTATTAATGATGTGGAACTGGAGAGTGGAGCTGTCATTAATATCCACCTATGGATCAAAGACAAACATAAATAGTGACAAGCAGAACATCCGGGTGTAGAGAGGGGTAGCACTAAGATCTCTGTCAGCCCCCCTAAAAAATACACCAGAACTACAGCTATTCCCTATGTTTGCCATATAACAGGTTCTCACCTGTCCCAGGTCAATCTCATTGGGCTGCTGGGCAGACAGGGTTGTGACTGTCCCGGTGTTGTCCTGGCACTGTATGAAGACTTCTGTGGTGTGGCCGTCGGCTTTCACATTTAGATATAGAGGCTCAGTCTTGGTCTTGATGTCACAGATTAGGTTGAAGTTGACCTCTCCGATTTGTGATGGCTTGAACTGGATGCAGATGGGAAACCTGACAGCACAGAGAGGTAATAGGTGTCACAGTGGTGTTGGGGGAGGCTAGGACTGAGGGGTAGGCAGGGATGGTGGCTCCCTTGGGCATCTGTGATCTCAGAGTACCGGCACTGTCCTGGTGGGACTGCACTGTCACCAGAGGACAGAATAAACAGATACGATCTTTACCTGCCCAGCGGAGGGACAGCTCCTTCCTGCGGTATCACCAATAGTTTCTGGCTGCGACTCTCTGAGAAACAAGAATGCTCCTGAAAGCAGAAGCTGAGCGCCTTCTTCTCATTATTAATGAGGTAGACCGATTCCTCGACTTCCTGACCTGTCCACAGTGGGAACAAAAAATAGAGGAAGAAAATTCATCAATAAAGAGCAAATACACTAAATACCAATGAGGGACACATGCAGATTCTTATCAAAGAGAAACATTTTTTTTATAGAAAGTGTGCTAAAAGACAAGGAGGGTAATCTGTGATGATATCACTGAGGGTGGAGCTTCTCTTTCTGCCCAGTTTTAATGATTCCACACACAGGTCCCAATTTTTACCTCTCCTGCATGTGTATGACTGTTTGCTGCTTGGGGACCCCTTTGGAAGAGCAAGGCTCATCAAGAAATAGATTTCCTTACATTTTTCAAGTCTGGGCATGGAACATAATGGATGACACTCAGTACAGGATGGAGAAAACTCCATAATGACTGGCCGGGATATTGGGAGATCACCTACCAGTCAGCAGAGATCGGAAGTTGAGGTGGGACCGGTCCAGGGACACAGAAGGTTCTAGAGCTTTTCCAACCAGCAGGAATGGGACACAGATGTTCTGCTCAGGGATTGTGAAGGACCAGAATGACTCACTGATGTCCAGGACTTGAGGGACAAACTCGAATGTGATCTAAGGACAAATCAAGTCAAATGTTATGGGGTGGTGGTATCAAGTAGTGGATGGAGGGCTGAATTCTGCCTGTACCCAACGGGCCATGTGTATGACCACCAACATCTGTGGTTGCAGAGTTCTGCGTTATTCTTTCTTTATGATTTGATAAAACTTTTAAGCAGCTGCAAGCACATGAAAAACAAAACCTGTCATAAATGAGATAAGTAGGTTACCTTTCCTGTCCACCTACCCCAAAAAACTGGAACCATAACACCTACCCTCTTCCTTAAACATCAGTGACATGACTTCTACCTTCTGCCATGGGGCACTGGTACCATGACACATACCCCTTTCCAAGATACACTAATGACATTACACTTACTCCCTCCCAGGATGCACTGGTACCATGACACCTACCCACCCCTCCTCCCAATACACTGGCACCATGACCATTACTCCTCCCCTGAAACACTGGTGCATTGACATCCAACCCCCCCCCCCATACCCCGGCACCATGACATATAACCCCTCCCATGATGCATTGGCACCATGACCCCCCCCCCCATGATACCTACCCCCTCCACCAATACACTAGTACCATACCACCCCCCTCCCCCATTCCCCAATAGGCTGGTGCCAGAACACCTATTCCTCCCTTGATACATTGGTGCCATAACCTACCTCTACCTTCTTCTCTGGCTGGATCAGCCCCTGCTCATTCAGGCAGTGAAAGGTTGGAGGGTACTGGATAGTTGAGGGGTCCTCACATGTCCACAGGAAGGAGTAAGGACTGTTGGTGGGATTTACAATACTGAAGCTCCTAATAAAATGCAATAAAACAAAATGTTGTGTTTTTTTTTTTTTTTACCAGTACTGTATATTACATGGACCACTGCGACTTCTTTGTGCTCCTGCTTACCTGACATTTTTGGTCCTGACCCCCACCGAGGTGAATTCCACGACTCGGGTGTTTGGATCCAAAGTGGTCCCTGAAGGGGCTCCGCGGGGTCCACGTAGCTCTGGGTTGCGTCTCCCGCTGCTGATATAGTCAGATTCCTCCAACTGGAAGTGGCAGAATGGCCGCAGGCTATGGCCTCTGACCAGGAGATGTGGCTCTGGCTGCCCGGGGAGAAGATTAGGGATGCTGAAAGATAGGAAGAAGTGAGATCATCCTGGATCAATCATTTCATCGTATGTAACGCTAACAATCCCACAGACCAACGCCTCACCTGCAGATCAGGTGACCCTCAAATTCTCCAACTTCCACTGGAGAGAACTTGATGAGAAATTCCTGGCTGTGCCCGGTCGGTATGGAGCCATCGCTTGGCTGAATGCAGAACGGGGATGAATCCGTTCCTATAGACAGCAGAGACGTCACACTCTCCAAGGCACTGGAAGGACGGCTGTGGTTGGAAGAGCTGCGTGAACTGCCCAGGGAATCTGCCAACGATACGCACAGGAATGTGACCAAATACGAATGGGCCTCATTTATCATGTTTTAAAAATAATGAACTGTTCTCACAGCCAATAATACATACAGGAATATGACCATTTACAGCAATGTGTTTGTTATACAATGAATGGGCCTCATTTATCAAGGTGCTGTAGAATAACAGAAGAAAGTTTGCAACTGGTTGATATTGGCAATACAGATAGTACCAGTGATAAATTAAGATGAACAAACACTGCGGTGGGATCAGTTCAGTATGGTTTCATCTGGCTGTGTCAGTATAATCCCAGCAGTGCATAGGGAGTATAGAGGAGTACAATGGAAAATTATTTTTGTAATTTTTAACGTGTCTTTTTTAACTTGAAGGTAATGGAAATTGGTAAAAAAAACTCTGATTAAGGTGTCAAAATAGAATGAACATGCTGCATGTTATCTGGTCCTGGAGACACTTACTACTGTCCACTATTGTCTCCGAACAAGACATAACCTCCTGCAGCCCCCGTCTCTCCTGTATCTCCAATATATCAAATCTAAATCCAGGGACTGACAAGTATGAGTAAACACTCCGCATCTCTGTGCTCCCAGCTCCACCAACATCTTTAGAGGTAAAAATCTTCAGCAGTGTAAGCTCTATAATAGTCATGTGATCAAAGACAGCAAATAAGCACCACCCCACCAAGCTTAATGCAAGGCTAGACAGTGTCCATTTACCCTGTTCCGTGACTCTGCTCCGTCCTTCCATCTGGACCTGCCAGGAGAACTCAAGCTGGACAGAACCACAGTTCTGTAAGAGGAACCTAAACACAGATACAATGGGGGTCAGTTTCTGCTCACAGAGATAGAGAGGAGGGCAGTTCCTGCACACAGAGAGAAATAAGGTCAGTTCCTGCACATAGAGAGAGAGAGGAGGTCAGTTCCTGCACATAGAAACAGAGAGGAGGTCAGTTCCTGCACATAGAGACAGAAAGGAGGCCAGTTCCTGCACATAGAGACAGAAAGGAGGTCCGTTCCTGCACATAGAGATAGAGAGTAGGTCGGTTCCTGCACATAGAGAGAGAGATGAGGTCAGTTCCTGCACATAGAGATAGAGAGGAGGGCAGTTCCTGCACACAGAGATAAAGAGGAGAGCAGTTCTTGCACACAGAGAGAAAAGAGGCCAGTTCCTCCACATAGAGAGAGGGAGAGAGAGAGAGAGAGAGGAGGTCAGTTCCTGCACATAGAGACAGAGAGAAGGTCAGTTCCTGCACATAGAGATAGAGAGGAGGGCAGTTCCTGCACACAGAGATAAAGAGGAGAGCAGTTCTTGCACACAGAGAGAAAAGAGGCCAGTTCCTGCACATAGAGAGAGAGAAAGAGAGAGAGATAGAGAAAGAGAGAGGAGGTCAGTTCCTGCACATAGGGACAGAGAGAAGGTCAGTTCCTGCACATAGAGATAGAGAGGAGGGCAGTTCCTGCACACAGAGATAAATAGGAGGGCAGTTCCTGCACACAGAGATAAATAGGAGGGCAGTTCCTGCACACAGAGAGAAAAGAGGCCAGTCCCTGCACATAGAGAGAGAGAGGAGGTCAGTTCCTGCACATAGAGACAGAAAGAAGGTCAGTTCCTGCACATAGAGATAGAGAGGAGATCAGTTCCTGCACATAGAGATAGAGAGGAGGCCAGTTCCTGCACATAGAGATAGAGAGGAGGTCAGTTCCTGCACATAGAGATAGAGAGAAGGTCAGTTCCTGCACATAGAGATAGAGAGAAGGTCAGTTCCTGCACATAGAGATAGAGAGGAGGTCAGTTCCTCCACATAGAGATAGAGAGGAGGCCAGTTCATGCACATAGATATAGAGAGGAGATCAGTTCTTGCACACAGAGAGAAGTGTTCAGTTTCTGCACACAAATAAGACAGAAGTCAGTTCCTCTCAAAGGTCTCTGCTTCTCTCTGCACTCACTTGTACACTAGTGTCTGATACAGGAGAGTATCTCGGAAATGGACATCCGCAGAATTGGCCTTGTACTGAGCATGGTCCACAGCAGCGCTCACCAGCAGCTCCACTTGGCCAGACCCGTCATCCAGAAGTATGTGTGCCGGTTCCGGATCTGTCTCTATCACCTACAGACAGATGTCCATTATGTAAGTGGTACTGCTCTGAGGGAACTCTGTTGTCTATCCTGCCATCTCAGACCCACCACTGCTCTCAGAACTGGCCAATATCTGACCGTTCAGCTCTCATACTCTCAGGGAGGGACTCATTGCCCACTGGTACCAGAGATTCTCCAGTATGATGGACAATTGTCATGATTGTTGTGGGTGGTGTTGTCTAACCCTGCCTCCTGCCCTGTCCTCCCACAGACCTTAGCCCATATAGTGATGTTATTAGAGCTCCATGACATGAAGGTGGCAATGTACAATAAACCCTGATAAACTCACATCTTTACATGAATGAAATCTCTTCCCACCATCATGTCACTGTCAGAGTGGATGCTCACTTTGATTTCTCCCTGCTCACCTTCTTCTTGGCGGGGCGCTGCACCCCTTTCCCGCCATCCACCCACTTCACTGTCCTCATTCTGACATCCCAGTCTGGAACCTGGTCCACGGGAAGTGCGAACGAGATCCGCCACACTCTGCACTTCACCGGAGACTTGTCCAGCACCACAGCCACGTCAGACTTCATAGTGAGTGTAATGTCCTTGGTGCAGCCGGCATGGATATGTCCAACCTGTCAGCAGGAAACACAGTGATTCTTGTATCTCATGTCTATTGAAGGTGACCACAATTTGACCCCTTCATATCATACCTGAGGGGAGAAGTCCAGAGGAGACTCCTGAGGCCACTCAAACCTCATGGTGTCTGTCAGGCTGCGGTTTGTCATGGTGAACGTCACCTGGTATTGCTGACCGATGTGACAGTCTCCAAAAACGACGTGCTCGGTCCGGGTGGCTGTTACATATACACAGAACATTACAGTAATAGAAAGGGCAGTAAGGTATGCTCCCCCAGCAGTAAGATATGCTCCCAATGATGGGAGTCATTCAGGTATAGCAGGGGATGGGGGAACTGGTCCAATTATGGTGGGAGGGGGACTTTGGGTATAATGGGAGGAGGAGGGGGCTCAGGTATAGTGAAATAGGAGCACTCTGGTATAGCAAAAAGGGGGCACTTGGGTATAGTAGGGGGGCTCAGTTATAGTGTGAGAGGTGCTCTTGGGTGTAGTGGAAGGGGGTTACTCAGACATAGTGGAAAAGTGGTGCTTGGGTATTTTGGGAGGTATTTGGGTATAGTGGGGAGGGGGGGCACTCACACCCGGCCCTCTCTGTATGTTAAGGTCAGCCGATATACCAGCTTTCCCCATTCCTAAAGACTTATTCACATTTGAAGCTTTACCTTCCACAACATCATCATCCAGCTGTCCTTCAGGGGTGAACAGTCCTCCCGGGCTGTGGATATTGTCGAGGGTCAGATCTTCTAGGTAACCCTCCCCAACCAGTTGTACACTGGTCTTCTCATACTGATTGTCCAGCACTGACATCTGCAAGGCGCACTCACATCGCAGTGGCTCAGTAGGACAAAAGACCACATCAAATTCTGCCACTTCCCCTGGACGAAGGATCAGTGAGGCGGTATGTGGCCGGCGCCCTATGGGACACAAGAGAACATGAGATAAAAGACAATTTCTATAACCCCTCAACCACCACACACACACACAGCACTAAGGATGGCTGTACTCCACACTGATGCAAACGTCACTCAGAATGGCTGTACATCAATATACACAACATTTAGGGTAGCTCATGATTTCTCACCTGGCTCTCCCCCCTCATTCCAGGCCGGGTAGATGCAGTGTGTGTTTGGCTTTGGTTTTAAATTGAAGACTTGCCCACATTCAGGTAAGTCAATGTTCAGCTGTCAGGCGAGAAATTCAAATAACTGATAGAATACATAGACAAGGCACCTGGATAATTCTCTCTATTACAATGTACTATAAATGTGTATAATACTATCTGGCATGGGGATTTATTTACTAAATCTGGAGAGTTTAAATTCAGTTTTTACTTCTGCATAGTAACCAGGCGGCTTTCAGGTTTTATTTCCAAAGTTTAATTGAACAAGCTGAAGTTAGAAGCTGATTGGCTACAATGCACAACTGCACCAGATTCTGAGTGCTCAAGTTTTAGTAAATCTCCCCCAAGGTGTATATCTGTACTGTGCTGCACAGCAAGACACTGTAACACAAGGGAGTTGATTTAATAAAACTGGAGAGTGCAAAAATAGGATTTTTATAACAGCTTACCTGTAAAATCCTTTTCTTGGAGTACATCACGGGACACAGAGCGACATAGTCATTACTAATGGGTTATATAGTTACCGTCAGGTGCTGGCACTGGCAACTTCCAAAACCGGAAGTACCCTCCCCTATATAAGCCCCTCCCATCCGGGAGCACCTCAGTTTTGTAGCAAAGCAATAAGTGTCCCCAAAGAGGGGCGGGAGCTCTGTGTCCCGTGATGTACTCCAAGAAAAGGATTTTACAGGTAAGCTGTTATAAAAATCCTATTTTCTTTCTCGTACATCACGGGACACAGAGCGACATAGTCATTACTAATGGGATGTCCTAAAGCAATGCCAAATGAGGGGGGGGATACACCATATATAAGCTGAGCGCTATCAGACATGAGGATCTTTTGCGGCCTGCAACACACTGCGCCCAAAGGCGACATCCTCCTGACTTCTAACGTCCACCTGGTAGAACCTAGTAAACGTGTGTACCGAAGACCATGTTGCGGCCTTACAGATTTGAGCCAGGGAGGCCTGGTGATGCACTGCCCATGAAGTTCCAACTGCTCTCGTGGAGTGCGCCCTAACTTTGAATGGAGGCGGTCTACTTCTCAAGCTATAGGCTTGTATTATGACCTGTCGAATCCACTTGGCTAAAGTAGATTTTGACGCTGCCTGACCCTTTCTGGGGCCTTCCGGCAGAATAAACAAAGTATCCGTTCTGCGAATCTGAGCAGTGGCTTTTAGATAAGCTTTAACTGCTCTTACTACATCCAAAGAATGCAATAACTTTTCCTCTACCGAAGTAGGCTTGGGGAAAAAAGAAGGAAGAACCACATCTTGGTTCAAATGAAAACTCGATACCACCTTAGGAAGAAAGGCTGGATGAGGACGTAACACTACTCTGTCCTTATGGATAACCAGATATGGCTCCTTACAGGACATAGCTGCTAATTCCGATACTCTTTTAGCCGAACAAATGGCTACTAGAAAAATCAATTTCCTGGTGAGAAGCACTAAGGAAATATGCTGTAATGGTTCAAATGGTTGTTTCTGTAGAACCGACAGAACCAAGTTTAGATCCCATGGACATATGGGAATATTAACCGGAGGACTAATACGCATCACTCCTTGTATAAAGGCTTTGACTAGTGAATGCGAAGCCAAGGGCCTTTGAAATAATATTGACAAGGCCGAAATCTGACCCTTGATAGTACTCAAGGCAAGCTTCCTATCTACAGCCCATTGTAGGCTGCCTGGATACCGGCTTCCTGGCATTGATCATGGTAGATACCACAGCATTAGAGAGCCCTCTCTTTTTTAGAATGTGGGCTTCAATAGCCAGGCCGTCAAACCTAGGGCTGGTAAGGAAGGGTGGTATATCGGTCCCTGCGAAAGCAGGTCCGGACGATGTGGGAGGGTCCAAGGACTCCCCACAGACATTTTTACAATCTCCGCGTACCATGCTCTTCGGGGCCACGCTGGAGCCACCAGAATCACTGGTTTCTTTTCTACCCTGATTCTGCGGAGTAATCGAGGTAACAATTGTGGCGGTGGGAATGCATATATCAGCTTGAACTGATCCCAAGGGAACACTAGGGCATCCGAGCCGCACGCTAGGGGATCCCTTGCCCAAGAGACAAACCTGTCCACTTTTGTGTTGAATCTGGATGCTAGCAGATCTACATCCGGTGTTCCCCACCGCTGACATATTGTCCGGAACACCTCGGGATGAAGGGACCATTCCCCTGGGCATAATTGTTGGCGACTTAGAAAGTCCGCCTTCCAATTCTCCACCCCTGGAATGAATACCGCAGATATGGCTGGGACATATCTTTCTGCCCATCTCAGGATGTAATTTACTTCCCTTTGGGCTGCACGACTCCTGGTGCCCCCCTGACGATTGATATATGCCACTGCTGTGGCATTGTCTGACTGAACTCTGACAGGGGACCCTTGGAGTTTGGATGTCCATGCTACTAGGGCATACCGGGCTGCTCGTATCTCTAAGAGATTGATGGGCAGGGCCTTTTCCGCATCCGACCATCTGCCCTGGAGAGACCATTGCTCCAGTACTGCTCCCCAGCCTATAAGGCTGGCATCTGTAGTGACCACCTTCCAGGAAATCGGACTGAAGGATTTCCCTCTTTCCAGATTCTGGGGAACCAACCACCAGCGGAGGCTCCTGCGAACGGAAGGGGACAAGGACATTGGTAAGTCCAGAGCCTGAACTTTTTTGTTCCAGGCTGACAGTATGGCCCTTTGCAACTTCCTTGAATGGAATTGACCGTAGGGTACTGCTTCGAATGATGCCACCATTTTTCCCAGCAGCCTCATGCACAGGCGTATGGATGGCTGTCTTTTTGAACCCACTAAGTGGATCAAATCTCTCAAAGACGACCCCTTTTCTTGAGGCAAGAAAATCTTTCTCTGGTCTGAATCCAGCCTTAGCCCCAAGTATTCCAGACTTTTGACTGGTTTTAGGGCTGACTTGTCTCGGTTGATAATCCAACCGTGATATTCCAGATACTTGATTGTCTCGTGAACAACCACTTCTAGTTTTTCCACTGAGTGGTCTATCAGCAACAAGTCGTCTAGATATGCCATTATCGTTACACCTCGTGTTCTTAGATTGGCCAATAATGGGGCCAGAATTTTTGTGAACACTCTTGGTGCTGTGGCCAGACCGAAGGGTAAGGCTCTGAACTGAAAATGGCGCCCTTCTACCGCAAAGCGTAGAAATTTTTGGTGGGCTGGAAAGATGGGGATGTGCAAATAAGCATCTTTGATGTCGATCGAGGCTAACCATTCCTCCCCTTGTAGGGCAGTGGCTACCGATCGGATCGACTCCATCCGGAAAGTCCTGATATGTAGGAATTTGTTTAGCCCTTTTAGATTTAATATGGGCCTCACGTCCCCGTTTGGCTTCGGAACTGTAAAGAGGTTTGAGTAAAACCCGAACCCCCATTCTTCCAGGGGAACCTCTATAATTACTGCTTGAAGCAATAATTGTTCCAGTGCCAACAGGAGGGATCCTCTCTTCTGGGGATCCCTTGGCACGTTTGACCTTATAAAGCGGGAAGGAGGGGAGTTTTTTAACTCCAATTTGTATCCCAGATTTACTGCGGAGAGCACCCATCTGTCTCGGATCGTGTCCCGCCAGGTTTCTGTGAACAACTGAAGTCTTCCCCCCACCCGATTGGGTGGGGGCAACCCTTCATGCATTTGACTTTGGGGGAGGTTTTGTACCTCTCCTGCTCCAGGGCTTCTTGTTACCCTGCAACTGTCCCTGATTTTTACCTCCGGGATTTGACCGGGGAGGCCGTCGGAACTGTTTCACAGCCGATGTCCTAGGGACTGGAGAAGCCGGCCTCTTAAAGGAGGGACCTCTAACTCTATTTTTAACCGGCAAAAGTGTACTTTTACCGCTGGAAATTCTCTGGATATACTTGTCCAGGTCTTCCCCGAATAAGCGCTCCCCATGAAATGGGAAGCTGACCAGCAATTTTTTACAGGGAGCTTCAGCAGACCAGTTTTTGAGCCATAGAAGCCTGCGCATATGTACTACAGACAGCGTAAGGCGGGAGGCCTGATGGATTGAATCCTTTATAGCGTCCACCGCAAAGCATAAGGCTCTAGGTAGATCAGCTAGGGCAAGAGCCTGCTGATCCGGCAAGTCTCTTAAGACGTGTTTCAACTGATCCTTCACTGCTTGGCAGACCCCTATAGCTGCCACTGCTGGTTGTGTCACCAATCCTGCTGTAGAAAAAGCAGATTTCAATAATGACTCCAATTTTTTATCTATTGGGTCCTTGAACATTTGGACATTTTCCACCGGACATGTCAGTGATTTATTCACACAAGAGATGGCTGCGTCCACTGTAGGGACCTTCCATTTTCTGATGAACTTATCCTCCATGGGATAGACCACCGGAAATCTCTTGGGGGGAGTAAATATTTTGTCAGGATGCTCCCAATCCTGGTAAATGAGCCCCTCCAGTAAAGGATGGATCGGAAAGGAACAAACAGTCTGGGGAGCTTTTAGCGACCCCAACGAGGAGACAGAAGTGGAGGATGGCTCCGCAAGTGGCATTTTAAATGCTGATCGGACCATATTAGTCAGGGACTGAACCCATAACCTCTCAGCATGTGATGCTGAGAACGGCTCTTCCACTGTTGATTCCTCTACAACCGAATCAACCTCATCCTGATCCCCCTCAGGTAGGTCGACCTCTGTATGGGACTGTTGCTCTGTTAACAGGCACTCTGAGGGAGGAGACGGAGATCGAGCGCTTTTCTCCTGTGACAGGGAAGCAGCGATTAATGCTGACAATCTCTCTTCCAGTCCTCCCAGAGCTGAGGACTCTGTTACATACACAGGAGCAGGTGAACTGAGGACAGCCACAGTACCAGGTACTCCTGGGGGTGCCCTACGGTCACTAACCTCTGATTCTTCAGGGGAGACTGGTGCAGCCAAAGCATGCCCAAGATCCTCAGAGCCCGATGGAGACCCCCTATTCCTCCTGGAATTTCTAGTCCCGGAGTTTTTAGACGGCATATTCCTAAGCCACAAAGCTGAGGTATTCCAGCCGAAATACACCAGTTACTGATAATAGTCTAGCATAAATGCTGCTATAATAAACAGTTGGTGTCTACTAATGTGCCTTTCTAGGGGATGCCTGTATCAACCGCTTGCTGTATGCCTTTAAATGTTGCCAGCTCTGTCTCTGTACTTCATAGCCAGCTTACTACAATATTGTGGCTTTTTAAAACCTGCTGGGACGCCCGCACATGCGCAGAAGCGCTGCGGCGCGCACAGAGCGTCATCCCCCAGGCTCCGCCCCCTTTCCCGGCTCACCTCTATATATAGAGGCGCGTGCACGCGCACGCGCGCGGCCACGTGCGCCCTCGGCGCTAATTTCAAACATGGAAACCAGGGACAGGAGCCAGGGCCCCTCTTTGCCGCAGGCCGGGGGATGGACGAGCACTGCAACATGGCAGAGGAAGCAGTTTCCTATAGGAGAACTCACCAACTGCCTGGACTTTGCTCTCTGAGAAGAAACTAGTCCACATGACAAGAAAACATTCCACAGCGGCCTCTAGTGGACAAACACAGGTACCGCAGTCTAATATACTAAATATATATAAAAAAAAAACATTTTTTTTTTTTTTTTTTTTCTTGACCACCATTAAAAATTATTACATTTTTTTAGTAGTTACAGGCATGCACAGAATCTTGCGGGAATACCATTAGGTAACAGACAGAAAGACAAATTAGGCTTGGGGGTCCCCCAATAGAACCAAGTTCCTGGGGGCCCCCACTTACCTGTTCCTCGCCGCAGGACTTTGTTTGGTCCACAAAAGCCCAAACTTCACCTATCACGGCAGGCATTGTAATCAAACCTTCAGGGACCGGGGTTCCCAAGGATTCCACTCCCCTGGACCTGTATAGCACCCTGCACAGAAAACATCTTGGTCGTGGGTATGACCAGAGCTCTGGATCCCAGGGTCCAGCTCTCCTAAGAGAAGCATTACAGGCAGAACCTTGCTCTTCTCTTTGCAAGGCCCGGGTACCGACCGTTTAGCTATGAAGCTTTTTTGGTCGGATCCGGAATAGCTTACTGAGGCCCAAAAGAACCTGTACGCAAGCTCAGTGAAAAACACATGTTTCTTCTTGGCCAACACCTTAGACACTGGCAAAAAACTGAGGTGCTCCCGGATGGGAGGGGCTTATATAGGGGAGGGTACTTCCGGTTTTGGAAGTTGCCAGTGCCAGCACCTGACGGTAACTATATAACCCATTAGTAATGACTATGTCGCTCTGTGTCCCGTGATGTACGAGAAAGAAATCTGGTGCAGCTGGGTATGGGAGCCAATCATCTTCAAACTTCAGCTTGTTCAATTAGGCTTTGACAAAAAAAAAAAAAAAAAAAAAACAGGAAGCTGATTGGCTTCTATGCAGAGCTGCACCAGATTTAGCATGTTCCAGCTTTAGTACTGTAAATCAACCCCAAGGTGTAATATAAAATGTATATCCAGCTATTACATTACCACAAACAGAGTGAGTGTGAGTGTGTGTGTACAGTGCTGGAGGTTGGACGGTCACCTGAGCTGGGATGGATCCTTCATTCTTTAAAACAAGGGGGAGCTGCTGGCTCTGACCAATCAGAAGTCTTTGGAAAAGTAGGACAGGGTTTCCATGCTTGCTGCGCAGAACGGGGCGTAAGATGGTGACCCGGGGAAGGTTGCCCTCCCCACAGATGTCAAAGGTCAAGTTTTGGGACTTGGAAAGAGCACTGAAGAAGGAGAGAAGAAATAAATGTTCATACAAAAGACAAGGACACAAACCCACAATGACGTTTCATAACTCAAAGATGGGCACAATATTGCCTTGTGAGGGAGCTGAGAAGCATCATGTTGGGGTTTTCCATTGAAGATCCTCAAATCAATTACAAATCCTTCACTCCACAAGTAATGCCTGTGTTTCTGATGTAACGGAGTCTTCAGAGAAATTTGGCTAAGCTACTGTTGGATTAACCTCCCTGGCGGTATGATTCTCTCTGGAATTTTGTACCAAAAGCGGTACAATTATTTTGCATGGAAATTTGGTGTTATGTATTGTAGGCCTGCAATTCTTAGGAATAACTCACCTAAATCTGTTCAAACAAGAGTCTAGTAGACATCCCGGGTATGATAAAGTTTGAAACACAAAATCATAAATTATAATATAATAAATAACTATAAATAATTATAACAAATAGTAATGTAAGTATAATAAAAATTATTCACTAATGTAATCAGGGCCGCTGATAGGGCATTACAACCAGCCCTGTTGTACCGGGCCCCGGCCAGCAGGGGGGGCCCGAGCAGATTTCTAGCTAAAAAAAACGAATTAATAACGAAATAACTTTATTAACCTGCACCTATTTGATTGGCAATGTATATAGTACCTTCCTGGGCTCCATCGTGTTAATAGAGGGGCCCAGTAGGTGAGAGAAGAAGAGGGACTTTTTCTCAATTTTCGGGTGGAAGCATACAATCCCTTCTCTGCTTCAGTGTACATTGTGATCACTGTATGCTTCCCTCGGCGTATGGATACAATTGTAATGCGGCTCCCTTCCCTCAGTAAGTGCCGTGCTGCAGCCTGAGGGAGAGAGACTGATCACTGAGGAGGCTGAATGAAAGAGTAATCCCGACGCTGATCCACAGGCAAGCAATCTCCCTGCACACATATCACACTGACACATCACACAGGCTGAGGCTCAGTCCTCTGACTCCCCATTGTGTGCTCATGGTCATCATCATTATGATGATCAGAACACAGCAGGTGTTGTATGGCTCTGTCAGTGTAACATGTTGTGTGGTGCTGACTTTCTTACTGTATGGCTGTAATGTGTGTTACAGACTATAACACAGCATGTTAAACTGACAGAGCCATACAGCACCTGCTGTGCTCTGATCATCATACTGATCATGAACACACAATAAGATGCTACTTTACACATGTGATGGGAGGAAGGGACAGTAAAAACACAGCCAAGCTGCATTGTTACCACCCCCCAAACCACTCCCCTTTGAGAATTTTTCATCTAAGCTTTGCAATCAGTAAGGATGAGCTCCAGCGTGTTCGCAAGCCCCACGTGCAGAGCCCGCCAGGAAGTCGGCACTGCGATGCGCTAATCACAGGCAGTGAGACATTGTCCTGATGCACGGCTGCAGAGATCGGGAAATGTCTCACTGCCTGTGATTAGCGAAGTGCAGTGCCGACTTCCTGGCGGGCTCTGCACGTGGGGCTTGCGAACACGCCGGAGCTTATCCTTAGCAATCAAGTCCGCCTGTCAGTTATTCCTGTGGACCAGTGGGCACAGTGGCTGCATTTGATGGCACAGTGGCTGCATTTGATGGCACAGTGGCGGCAATTGATGGGCACAGTAGCTGTGTTTGCGGACACAAACTGAATGGGCACAGATGTCAAAACACTGACATCTCTCCCATTTAGATCCAGTTATGATTGGTGCGGTGCTGTAAAGCTTCCTGGTGGTATAGATAAGGTGGGTTCAGACTACGGTCCGAACACGCCTGAGCTCACCCCAGCTAATTCGTTGTTGTCAAAAAAGTTTTAAAATAAGACATCTCTGATGCTTTATGATAGTGTAAAAAGTTTAGAATAATAATGGTTATTAAAGGTTCACCTTTTGGAACATGTTACATGTTTCAGCTCCTGCCACCCTTCCCCCAGATTTCGTGACAGCATCAGGGCCAGGGGCAGAGCCAGGGGTGGGGTTGTGGGCGGGACCAAGGGGCCCTGTCAGGTATGCTGTAAGGGGCCCCATGATTTCTAACAGCGGCCCTGAATGTAATCAAATCAAAAACACTGAAATTTGCTCAGTTGCAGAATTGTTGCTGTCATTACTTTCAGTGTTTGATGACGAATTTCCTCACAAATCGCTATCGCTCAATTCTGCGAGTGATTCTAATTTATTATCGCTGTTTTCTAGCTGGTCTAAAACCACTTTTTTGTAAATTATGTTTTTATTGTTTTTTTCACAGTACAGAAAACAACACTCCACACAGCGTGGAGACAGCCAGCCACAAAATTTGCCGGTGTATACAGTCATAAAACAGAACACAAATTATCACATTAAACCTGTGACACTCCCAACCCCCCCCCCCCCAAAACCAACAAAGTATACTTCCCCCCCCCCCTTGCCTAGGTAGGAACTCAGATGTCACGGGCCAGCTACCAGAGGCGGCCCGCCATGATTTAGAAGTACAGTCCAGTAGCTCCCTGTAGAAACAAGTTGGATAAAGCTTATGAAAACAGTTCCCCCCTCGCCCCCAAACCCCCCCACCCAGACACAGGACCTCAGAGAAGGAGACACTACCCCATCCCTACAATTTTAATAGATCAATCAGATGCCGTATCTATAGTAGCCATCCAACCCCCCCAAACCTTGTCAAATTTAGTCAGTGCCCCCCTACTCAAATAAGTGGCTTTATAAAAGGGTATTGCTTTATTGACCAACGCTTTCCACGCGTCAACAGTAGGAGCTACAGAACACTTCCATGATAGGATGATGCGCTTTTTAGCGTAGTACAACAAAAGTATGAGTAAGGTTCGTATAGCCCTGGTAGTGGCCAGGGGTTCAACCAAATGTAGGAGACAAACCTCAACAGACATGGGGATAGATATGGATGTGACCGACCTAATACAGTCAGCAACGGCCTGCCAGTAGTGTTTGATTGGAGGACACTCCCAAAAGATGTGCATAAAGGTGGCTAAGGGTGCAGAGCATCTCCAGCAGAGAGAGCTCTGCGTCCCATACATCCTTGCCAGTCTTGCCGGAGTAAGATAAACTCTGTGCAGAAACTTATACAGGATCAGTCTGTCCCTACTCGAGACCAAACATTGAAAAGCCGTCCCCCACATGTCATCCCAATCATCTCTGTCCAACCCCGGGGCCACAGCCTCCCAAGCATCTCTGCAGGGTCTGAGTAGGAAAGTAGTTTCCGGGAACAGGTCTTTATAAAAACTGGAAACTGGTTTTGATAGAGATTCGCTGCGCGCCAATAGCTCAAGATCACTGGGCTCCAGGCTAAGGGTCCCCCCAAACTGCGAGTGAAAGGCATGCCTCAACTGCAGATACCTGAAAAAGTGGGAGTTGGGTAAATCATACTTTTGTTTCAGTTCATCAAAGGACAATAGGGTACCATCGGACACAACATGGGCCAAAAGCTTAATTCCATACCCCGTCCAAACCGCCGGGTCCGGGTAGCAGAAAAAATGTGGTAGGTTGGGGTTCTTCCACAAGGGGAGACTAGGCGATAATCTAGTAGAGCTAGGTGACCGCAATCCCTGGACCACAGCCCAGGCCCTCATCACTGAGCGCATGGAGTGCGTCGAAGGGTAAGGAGCCCTCAGGCCCCTGTAGACCAAATGAGACAATGCCTCATAAGAGCCCACACAGGCAGTCTCCAGGGATACAGACGTATCATCCGGAGGAACAGTTAACCAGCGGTGGGCCACCGTTAATTGCCCAGCCAAAAAATATTTGTGGAAGTTAGGGACTGCAAGCCCTCCCTCCCCACACGGCTGCTGCAAAATCGCCAATTTAAGGCGAGGGACGCCTCCCCGCCACAAAAAGGAGGACATCATGGTATCAATGGATTTAAAAAGGGACTTGGGAATCCACACTGGAGAATTTCTAAGGGTATATAGCAATAGTGGCAGAATTTTCATCTTAATCAGATTGATTTTCCCTATGAGGGACAATGGGAGATTTTTCCAAGCCTGAAATTTTTTAGATATTGCAATGAGTAGCGGAGAGATATTGAGATTAACAAAGTCCGTCACAGAGTTAGTGATCTGAAGCCCTAAGTATTTAATTTGGGAGACCCACTGCAAAGGAACGTCAGGATCAGCCCGATCAGGGACGGGGTGGGAACACAGGGGAAGTATCTTAGACTTAGTCCAGTTAACCCGGAGCCCAGAGACTGCAGCAAATTTGTCCAAAAGTGACAACGCCGCCCGTAGAGAAGGCCCAGTATCTCTGATAAACAACACTAAGTCATCCGCATAAAGTGCTGTGGTTTCAGTTAGTGTGCCTACGCAGATGCCCTGGATTTGGGAGGAAGAACGTAGCGCAATCGCTAGAGGCTCCATGACGAGAGCAAATAGGCCGGGTGAAAGCGGACACCCCTGCCTGGTGCCCCTGGACACCGGAAAAGTCCCAGACACCCCCCCATTAAAGCGGAGGGCCGCAACCGGGTGGTCATACAACAACGAAATCCATTTAAGGAACCTGGGGCCGAACCCCATGCGTTGCAGGACATAGGTCATATAACCCCAATCAATGGAGTCAAAGGCCTTCTCCAGGTCAAAGAACCTAAAACCACTTTTGACATAAAGGGACACTTTTTGGTTGCTATGGACAATCTCCAGTTTCCAGGCAGAAAGAACAGTTTTTATAATATAAAACTGCATGCAGGGCACTGGACAGACCACTAGGGACTAAGGGGATGTGTAATTTTTTTATACAGTACTGTAATCTGTAAGATTACAGTATACTGTATGTGTATTGTGTTTTTACTTTTTTGAATTTGGCACCGATCGGGAACGGAGCTCAGCGGCACTGTGTGTGAATCGAGCGAGGAGACAGCTCGCACACACAGCGGGGAGACATCGCAGGATTCAGGTGCAAGGTAAGTAACTCTCCCTGTATCCTGCAATGCAGCCCGAGTCTGGCTGGGGGTTACCACTTATGGTACTGAAATCTCACCCCGAGCCCGACTCGGGATTACCACCAGGGAGGTTAAAGCCAGGATAGTTTTATTCTGGTTATGTCGAGGTCACATCGGCTACTACAGTATTCTGTGGTCTCCTGACATACTCTCCATGCTGTCTTATATTACAATATACTGTGCTCTCCTGACATACTCTCCATGCTGTCTTATATTACAATATACTGTGCTCTCCTGACATAGTCTCCATGATGTATCATACTACAATGTACTGTGCTCTCCTGACATACTCTCCATATTGTCTTATATTACAATATACTGTGCTCTCCTGACATACTCTCTATGATGTCTCATACTACAGTATACTGTGGTCTCCTGACATACTATCCATGTTGTCTTATATTACAATATACTGTGCTCTCCTGACATACTCTCTATGATGACGCATACTACAGTATACTGTGATCTCCTGACATACGCTCCAAGATGTCTCATACTACAATATACTGTGCTCTCTTGACATATTCCCCATGATTTCTCCTACTACAGCATACTGTGCTCTCCTGGCATACGCTCCATGTTGCTTTATACGACGATACACTGTGCTCTCCTGACATATCCTCCATGTTGCCTCATACTACATGCAGCATGTTTGGTAGATTACTTTGTACCTTGGCATCCCCTCCACGGCCACCTCAAAGGCGCACTGGTACATCTGCATGCTCTGGGGGGTGAAGGACACAGTGACAAAGCTATGACTGTGACTCGGGACCGTCATCCTTGATGGCTGGATTTCGAAGATGTCAGTAATCCGAGCTGTGGACTAGAGGAAGAAGAGTGGCCAGTTTACCATACAGTGCTGACATAAGATCCTCCCTACATCCACATACACTGAATAGGCTAGTGCCAAGTGATTTAACCTGCAAGCAGTCAATAAGATTCAGGTTCCATTAGAACAATGAAAGGTGATTGGTGAGGAATTCATGTTACCATCACCCGCCACAAAACTTCTGTACCTTACTGGACATGGGTTTGGCATTCAGTGTCACATCACAGGCCACTTTCCCGCTGTTGATGATCTTAAAGCGAGCACAGGAAGTCTGTCCTACAATGACGTTCCAAAACAGAAAGCGATTCTCGTCTTTCAGGTAAAGTCCACCAGACTGCAATGGTGGCAAACACTGGAGGATTCTGGCATCTCCAATGATCCTGTGCTCCTCAAATATACTACCGATGTCATCTGTGACAAATCCTGAAAAGAACAGAGTGAGGATCATACAGAGCACAACGATGACTAAAAACACAAGTTTATATAAATAAAGTGGACCTGTCTCTCTTACGATGAGTCTCTACAAACTGATTAAAGTGGAGCCTTAAAGGGTTATTACTCAATGGCTAGTTACACCAGCCCAGAAAATAGAGAACTTCATACAGCAGCGTTACAGAATTTAGAATGGATTACTCATACAGATGTATATTCAGAATATAGGGTGGATTGTTCATACAGATGTGTAGTCAGAATATACCAAAGAATGGATTGTTCATACACGTGTGCAATCAGAATATAGAATGGATTGTTCATACAGATGTGCATTCAGATCAGGGTGGATATAAATCAATGATTAAAAAAAATAAAAACTAAAAATAATTTAAAGGGGTTGTAAATAATTTTTTTTTTTTTAAATAACAAACATGTTATACTTACCTCCACTTTGCAGCTCGTTTTGCACGGAGTGGCCCCGAACCTGGTCTTCTGGGGTCCCTCGGCGGCTGTCTCGGCTCCTCCCCGCAAGAACTGGGCGCGCTCCAGTGATACAGCCGGCGGCTATAGCCGCTCACTGTATCACTCGGCCCTGCCACCTGGCGCGCCGCGTCACTGGATGTGATTGACAGCCATTTTTAATCCATCCAGTATAGCCAATCAACTGCCAGGCTCAGAAACAAAGAGGATGATGGGGGCGAGCACGGGACTTTCGAGGGCTCAGGTAAGTAAAACGGGGGCTCGGGGGGGGGGGGGGGCGGTATTGTCGGATGTTTTTTCACCTTAATGCAAAGGATGCATTAAAGGTGAAAAAACTTTTACCTTTTCAACCCCTTTAAATATTTTTAATGCTTTTGGAGGGAAAATCAATCTAAAAAAGTTTTCTATTTAGGATCCATTATTCATTTTGTTTATTCAGCATGAAATGGAGCTTAATTATGTAGCATGAGGCTGTGTATTCAGCAATATTTACATTTTTAGTAAATTCATTCAATGAATCCAAGCTCTGCAAGCTGAGATAACATGCACTTCATTGATGCATTCACACAATTTCACAGTAACCATGAGATAAAACAAAGTTCTGAAATATTCCTTTATCCCATTGTTTTGCAAATCTATGTACACTACAAACTGTATGATTGAATCGGTTCTGATATCGCTGTTTTACTAACCTGACAACTTATTATTCTAAATAGGAAATCTTCATTTTGTTTGCAAATATTAAACATTCTAACTACCAGCAAGAATAAGTCCTTACATTTAAAGAGCACCTGTCATTTCAGATCCATCATGGCAGCGCCTGTTAGCGGGCATTCACTCACCTGCTGCCACCGCCACCTTCACACTGCTGCGTGGTGCGAGATCGCATGTGATTCGCACCGCACTGCAGTGCAAATCACATACGATGTCTGTGCGATGCAAATTCAGCCATACAGATAGTATGGCTGAATTTGCATCGCATTCGGACCAAACTCGCACAGGACCCTTTTTTTGGTCTGCAGCAGAATCAGATGTTCAAACCCATGCGATCCGATTCCTGTCTGAATTTGCAGATCGCACTGCGATATGCGAACTGTTTTGGGGGTGTCATTAACTTTTAATTGACACTCCCAGCAGTTCGAATAGGGCAGCGTGAACTGCCGCTGGGAGACATGCGATGCGGGAACCCGCAGTGGATTCGCAGGGTTCCCGCACACCAGCAGTGTGAACCGGCCCTTAAAGTGAATGGGACTGTCGGTGAGTCAACAGCAGGTCAGAGGAGGAGCCACTGTGGGACAGAGATAACTGTTGCTCTTTAAAAATTATGATTTGAATCAAGTTGATTTAAATCAAGCTATTTTACTAGTGATTTAAATTGTGATTTAAATCAACTTGATTTAAATCAAATTCATCCTGATTCAGAATATGGAATGGATTGTTCATACAGATGTGTATTCAGAAAATACTGTAGAATGGATTGTTCTTACAGCTGTGCATTCAGAATATAGAATTGATTGTTCGTGCAGGTGTGCATTCACTATATAGAATGGATTGTTCATACTGGTGTGTATTCACTATATAGATTTCAATGTACAGCTGTATGCAGTACATAGTCAGTGTGACTTGTGTATGAGAGACAGGTTCACCTGGAAGCATTATCAATATGATAAATTAGAATAGTGTGCTGAGGGGAGGGAGATCAGCCTTACCTGGAATGCATCCTTCAGTCACCAGTCGGAGGGGGATTCCATTCGGATGATCCTCTGGGTTCCGATCAGATATATCTATAGCCAGGAATTCCTCACTCTTCCCGAGCTGATCAGCAAGACACTCCACACTGATCACCTGCTGACCCCCTGGAGGAATGTTTCCAAAGCCGGGTGAAATAATGAACATGCCCAGAGCAAACCGTGCCTGAAAGACAGACATGAGACAAGCATGAGACAAGTTGGATCCCTGTGTACAGCAGCCAACCTGCTCCTGCTCAGTGTGATCTTGTCCAACCTACTTCTGTACACCATGATCCTGCCCACCCCACTTTTGTCCATCCCACGTCTGTCCACCACGATCCTGTCCACCACGATCCTGTCCATAATGATCCTATCCACCCCATTCCTGTCCACCCTACTCCTGTCCACCATAATCCTGTCCACCTCACTCCTGTCCCCTCCACTTCTGTCCACCCAACCCCTGATCCCTCCAATCCTGTCCATCCCAATTTCTGTTTGCCCCATTTTCCTCCTCTACACTATGAACCTGTCTACTTCAGTCCTGTTCATCCCACTCATAGTGTAGCATATATACATATCATGTACACTAAAGCCTAATACACACGATAAGAATATCGGACGAATGATTGTCTGTTTTTTTTTTTTGCATGCTAGTCTCATATTGAAAACCAATAGTTTGCTAAAGTTATGAAAATTCTTGTACGACAGAATCCAACTTCGGAAGTGATGTAATGTAATGTATTGTATTGTAATGTATTGTTTAATTTCTAAGCATGCGTGGTCTTGGTCTCATGAGTTTTTTCGTACAAACACCATACTAATTACAATAAAATTGTCTGATCTGTTATTGTACGAGAAAAATGTTTGTGCTTGTCCCTTTCGGATATTTTCGCATGAACTGTTGTGTTTTCTAAAGCTGTGTACTAATGATCAAATTATCGGACTATCGCTCCAAAAGCAGTATTTTTTCATTGGATTTTCTCATTGTGTGAACCAGGCATAGGAGCAGTGGAAGGCCTGAATGACAGGGATGAAAAGCCACACTAAGAGCCGGTTCACACCAGGGCGACTCGTCAGCCGACTCAGTCGCCTGACAAGTCGCGTCCCATGCTTTTAAATGGAACCGTTCTAAGTAAGAGCGACTCAGGTCGCTCCGACTTAGAAAAAGGTTCCTGTACTACTTTTGGGGGCGACCCAAGGCGACCTGCATTGACTTCTATACAGAAGTCTTAAGCGTCTCAAGTCGTCTTGAGATCGCGCCGCCGAGGTCGCCCCCACAAGTCATGCCGCGTCGCGCCGCCCTGGTGTGAACCGGCTCTAAGGAGCTGGGGAATGCTCTGTGTAAATGTGTCATATACCTTATCTTACAAACACAAAGATAATCAGCCCACCTGTCCAGAAACATTTGTCTCTCTCAGCTGGGAATCGGAGCGCTTGGTTTTGCTTAAGGCAACCGATCTACTGGATCCGGAACCCTCCCGGGATCGAGATCTCTTCATGCCGTGAGTCAGCCTGAAACAGAGATGTTGAATCATTAGAAGAGACCTGCTCCAAACTTTCAAATGGGTAAAGCTGAACTCCAAAATACTGCTAAATGCACAGTTGCAATACATACAGTATATAGTGTAGCACCCTCTTCACTCCCCTCTTCTTCTTCAGCTCGTCTGTCTCTTGTCTAGGGGTACCTTCAGAGGGGAAGGGAGCGGGGACACCACGCCTGGCCTTCACCACAGGTGTCAGTGTGGTATAAGCAAAGTTCTTTTACCTTCGGGTCAGTGCTGTGCACCTGGAGCCTCCACCAAGAGTTACCTTGAACAATGTCTGTCAGGAATTGAGCCCCACACCATTAAAGTTCAACACTCCTTTATTCCTCTCGAATAAACACAATCAGTTGAACTCCCTTGTAGAAACAGAACAGAAAAGGAGGTGTGGATGCGAGTAGGCCCAGACACAATGTGTTCTCCACTTTCCTCCCTGAAAGTGAGTTGCTGCACCAGGTCTTCGAGTGAGGAGCTCCCCCCGGTTCATTACGCCTTCCGGATTCGGGCACCCAATCCCTGGGTACCCTAGGATCTCCTTCCCTCGCGGAAGTCAGTGTTGGGCACTGAGCTCAAGACCTCCATCCGAGTACCTCACCCCAGGCTAAAGGTGCCTGGGATGGAACACGACCTCCGACTGTCCTCTAGGCCTAGGCCCGCCTAGAGAACCGACACGAACCACCGCCCACAGGCTGAAGGTGCCTGGGACTCGACCCCGTGACAAAGATGGCCGGCCCCTTTATACCCTCTCCCAGCAAGCAAGGCGGGTTCCCCGCCACATCCATACCGCTGCCGAGGAAGGACAAAAAGGAGGCACAGCACACAGCAATGATTCAACCCCAGCCCAGGGCGACAGCGCCACCTGCTGGGCTGCAGGGAATTACACATCACTGATGTCTCTGCCAAGTTCAAATTACACCCGGGAAAGTACATACCCGCTACAATAGAAACTGTCTTACATGCCAACGGATTTGTATTTCTATTCAGGCATGCCTCTCATCCAGACACCCCTGCTGGGCAGCACTACTGGGTACTGCCCTTCCTAAGACCTTTCTGCAGACCACCCTGCAATTGAGAACCAAAGCCTGGTCCAGGACCCACCCCCAGCATGTAACTGATCAATGAAAAAGGAGCAGCACCCTGGTAAGATTGTCACACAAAGCTGCAGAAGGTGACTGGCTCCAGTGCTGCCCCTCCCCCTCCAGTCTGATTACTGCTGTGCAGAGTATTACAGGAGGACCAATTAGGTACTTCTTTTTAATGAATCCATCATGGATTAAATGATGACCCCAAAGGTCATTATAATGTATTACTGACTAAGACCAGTGAGGACGCATTTCAAAAAAGGCTCACAGAAGTTAATGAAACAAATTTTCTATGCGTTAAATCTATGGCGCTCTTCCCCAATAACACTAGAGAAAACAATTCGCGCACAAAGGTGGAGTTGTTACTCGCAGTGGCCAGCTTGATTGTAAAGCGTGTTTTTTTTGTTTGTTTTTTAAATAACAAACATGTTATATTTACCTGCTCTGTGTAAGAGTTTTGCACAGATCGGCCCCGATCCTCCTCTTCTGGGGTCCCCCACAGCAGCGCTCCTGGCTCCTCCTCTTCTCAAAATCCCCCACAGAGAGCCGCTTTCCATGGGGGCACTTGCACGGGCGCGCTCCCAAGTCCTGCTGCTGCGTCCATTGACACAGACAGCGGGACTCGGCCCCGCTCCCGGCTCCTATGTCACTGGATTTGATTGACAGCAGCAAAAGCATAAAAGACACATATAATGCATTAAGGTGAAAACCGTGAGGGTTTACAACCCCTTTAATTTTTTTGAAACCTGATTGATTGCTAAAGAAAACAATTCAACTTTTATTCTCATTTCTTGTCTGCAACTTTGATGACTGGGTCCTGTGCAAACCATCTGAGTGCACCATATATGTGTAGCGCCCCCACCTCTCCCCCTACCTGCCTTCACGTGTATGTGATTCGGCTCCTCGCAGGGAGGGGAGAGGTACACCGCACCACAAGCCCGTACACTCCTGAGTAAGGAGGTTGAGCGGTGTTCGTTTTCGGGCCTGCCTGCGGCTGGAGTTGAATCCTCCCGAGGATGATTATCACTCTGCAAGTCCTTATGTTTCCCCCAGTAATGTAACTGTCCACACCAACTGAAAGTCCAACTTCTATATTTATTTCACACGGATAATAAATATGCCTCTTTGACAGCAGACAGGTTGGAACAAGACACAGGACAGCTTAGGTGGGAGGAGGTCCAGGCACAAACTTGAATCAGGTTCTTTGACTGTTTAAGCTTCACAAACAGCTTTGGTGCACGATCTCTGCCACAGACCGGGAGGTTGGTCTCTGCCACAGACCAGGTGAATAGGAAGTCACTGCCACTGACTGGGTGGATAGGGCACGGCCCTGTTAGGCCACTGCCACTGACCTGTAAGTGAACTTCCTTCTAGAGAGTACTTGGCCCGTGGGAGGGAGAAGACATCCCTCCGGAGAGTTACCAGAGGCCCACACCGTCACCACGACTCTGCGCTGGGTCTTCGGTACAGGTAACCTCCCTGGCCTCCTCATCCCAGATACGGGTCCCCTCGCAAGGCGGCACCCTGGGAGTCCTCGATCCCCGGCGGAACCCAGCCGAAGGTGCTGGTCTCCGGGCCTCCAAATTAGTACCTCACCCCAGACTGAAGGTGTCTGGGATGGAACAGGAACCAGGCCTCCGGGCCTAGGGCACCCGGAGATGACACCCACACACCCAGGCTGAAGGTGCCTGGGCGTGGATGAAGACACCGACTGACCCCCAATGGAAGATGGCCGCCCCTTTTTATAATCTCTCCCGACAGGCACAGCAGGTTCTCCGCCCCGCCGCACTGCTGCAGAGAGGGGACAAGAAAAGACACAACCTTGTATTGTGGTTCAACCCGGACCTATGGCGACAGCGCCACCTGTAGGCCCCAGGGAACTATACACCAACACTAGCTCCCATGGCACAGAAATGGTCCATTAACCCTAACAATAGTGTGTCTGAGCCTAACTACCACTCAGACACTCCCCCTAAATTGAACACCCTGCTACATATGTCTTCTATGAGCCCTGTGCATGACCTCTATAGGACCTGTACATGACCAAAAATTTAGCAAATCCTTATATAGACTGGCAAAGTTATGTGGTTTGGTAGATGTGGTTGGGTTATGGTCACCTTTGTTGAAGTTCGCTTAGAAATTGCCCACCGCATCTTTGTAAATAGGAACAACAATATATTAGTGCTTTATACACAGGCCGTTCCCCATCTTACCCTTTCTTAGCAGGTTGGATGATCACCTCCCCGATCATTTTGCTGATGCTGTAACGGAACTCCAGCTGCCCACAGTTCTCCAAGGTGAAAGAATGAAGCTTACGGACCCCAATCACCATGGCGCCAAAGTTGATGTCGGAGGATGGTGTTAGACGGTACTTGGAGAAAGCGGATGTGCCAGACAATCGGATGGGGATACTCGCAATTGTTTCACCACCCTCACTTAGATTTGGTTCAATAACCTGCATAGAAATTCAAAGAGAAGGAACAGAATGAGTCCAACATCAATCTCCTGAGCGAGTTCAACATCAGTCTACTGAGTCCAACATCAATCTACTGAGTGAGTCCAAAAGAAATCTGCTGAGAGAGTCCAACATAAATTTACTCACCTGACATTTGAAGATGGGTTTATCTGTAATCTGCACTTCCTTCTTGGCCTGGAAGATGATCTGTACCTGGGTCGCCCGGTCATTGGGGCTGAGCGTTCCTTTCTGGGGCAATATGGTGAATATGGAGTTCAGATCAGGCATTCCAGGAGTGGAGGCTTCCAGGGAGAAACTGTGGACAGGAAAAGAGATTACACTCTGACACATCTGCAGGAAGGAGCTGTGAAGGTTTGAGCCACTCACCTAAAGCCAATCTCATATTTGCCTTTGTTCTTCAGTGACAGACTATGCTTAGCTTCATCCATCACTTTCACCACCCCAAAATCCAATCCACCATCCGTGCCTGCAAGGTGAGGAAAAATAGGTCCAATACAACTTACAGGAAATGCAGGACATAAGAGAAAAAAAAGTTCCCTGACCAAAAGAGTTTACAATCTAGAAGGCCGAGCTACACTTTACACAATGAGAAAGGGTTAGTGGGAGAGACAGAGGGCAGGTGGGAGAGGTTCAGGGAAGATGCGAGAGGCAGAGGGCAGGTAGGAGAGGCAGAGAGCAGGTAGGAGAGGCAGAGAGCAGGTAGGAGAGGTGGAGGGCATAAGAGTGAGATGGAGGGCAGGTTGAAAAGGTGGAGAACAGATGGGAGAGGTCTTGCAGTAGCTTTCATGGAAGATAAATAGTTGAGAGTTTTGTCAGTAGATGATCAGAGGTTGCCCTAGTCACTTATTGATCATATAACACAGATACAAAACACACTGATATGGAAATATTCTAGATTTGCCCACAGTGTACATGGAATGTCAGGTTTGATAACCTAGAGATGGGAAGTTTGAGTACCTTTTGGGAAGCTGATATCCAGGGACACATCATACGATTCTGCAAACACATGGATGTTTTCCAGCTGGACAATTCCCAGAATGTTCTCCACATCAGAGACCTGCAGGGAGAAGAAATAACATTCCAACAGGTCGGCCACTGAGAGGGTTCCATCTTCAGGAGATCAAGTAATCCAATAAACGAAAAAAAAAAAAAAACAGAGCCCCCCGGACTAAGAATACACAGGAAAGTTCAAAAAATCAATCAGCTTCAATACCTCCAAGCGAATAAACTTCTTAACGTTGGTGGCTTTGGCAGCTTTGAAGTGCAGCTGTAATCCGTACTCTGTTCGGGGGGCAACAATGCCCTGATCCTGTGACACAGAGAAGTCATCACCTAGATTCTCCAGGCCGGTCACACGCCATGCTGCCGGCAGGAAAGTACTGTTTCTCAGGAAGATGGTTTTGGTGTCTTTCCTGTTATATGTACAAATCAGAGAATGAGAATGTGACATGCAGAATCCATGTACAACATGCATAGCGCTAGAAACCTATACAAGACTGTAAATCACTTAGAGACAGATTACAAGATGGCTGCACATCACTGGAGAACAGAATATAGGATGACTGCACATGAATGAAAGACAGAATACAGGATAACTGTACAATTACTGGGAGACAAAACACAAGACGACTGTACATCACTGATAAACAGAATACAAGATGACTGCACATCACTGGAGGACAGAATATAAGATAACTGTACATCACTAGGAGACAGAATACAGGATGACTGCACATCACCTGGAGACAGAAAACTTAATGACTGCACATCACCAAAAGGCAGAAGCAAACAACATCATAAGCAGCAAAGACTGGTCCCCATTTACACCAAGGTATCTTGGGGTCCCCTGACATTGGGTATTTGGCCTTCATCTGTCTTACCGATGGAGAAGAATTTTTTCAAAGTGAACTTGCTTGCGGTCTAGTTCCAGTTCTGGACGCACGCCACGACAACACAAGTGAAATATGACAGGCTCAGGGTTGTCCTTAATGCAGCATACGATATTATCCTCAACCAAGCCCGGGGCAGTTGGGTATGCCCATATAGAGAGCTCCTAGAAGGGAACACATGTGGGGGTTACTGCAAATCGGATAAAAGCCATTGATAGTGGGTTAGGCCTCGTACACACGACCGGTTTTCTCGACAAAAAAACTGTTGGGAGAGCTTTCTTGCCGAGAAAACCGTTCGTGTGTATGGTTTCTCATCGAGAAAACTGCCGGGAATCTCAACGAGAAAAATAGAGAACCTGCTCTCTATTTTCTCGTCAGGATTCTTGTTTTTCTCGTTGGGATTCTCGTCGGCCTGTTTCCCGATGAGAAAACCAGTCGTGTGCATGCTTTTCCGAGTCTTAAAAAATCGTAAAAAATCGCGCATGCTCAGAATCAAGTATAAGATGGGAGCGCTCCTTCTGGTAAAACTAGCGTTCGTAATGGAGATAGCACATTCGTCACGCTAAAACTAACTGAAAGCACGAAGAATGAAAAGCGCGAATCGTCTCTCCCCAAACTTTTACTAACACGCGGTAACACGAGATCAGCAAAAGCAGCCCAAGGTGTGGCGCCAATGGAATCGAACTTCCCCTTTATACTGCCGTCGTACGTGTTGTACGTGACCGCGCTGTACAATGACGAGATTTGGAATTGACAGTGTGTATGCAAGGAAAGCTTGACTAGAAGCTCGTCAAGCTTCACAAGAATCTCGTTGAGAAAAACAACGTGTTTTTTGACGACGAGATTCTCGGCCGTGTGTACGAGGCTTTAGAGCAATGTTCACAATGGGGTCTGTCTGAATCTATACAGAATGAGAACACCTACAGAGAAAGTCACATTGAGGTTTATTTACTAAAGATGGAGAGTGCAAAATCAGGCTCACTCCTACATAGAAACCAATCAGCTTCCAGGTTTTATTGCCAAAGCTTAATTGAACAAGCTGAGGTTAGAAGCATGCTGTCTATGTGGTCAGTACAGATAAGCAGTACAGCAATGCAGAGCTTACCAACTATATGATTTGTACAGGTAAGAAGTACAGCACGGCGAGAAAGGCCATCTATATGGTCACTATGAATAGGCAGTACAGCAGTCTGAAACAGGTTGTCTAAATAGTCAGTACAGCAGTCTGGCGCAGGCTGACTCTTTGCTGAGTACAGATAACCAGTCCAGAGGGGGGCTTCCATCTATATAGTCAGTAGAGATAAGCAGTACAGCAGTCCAGAGTGAAGCGTCTATATAGTCAGTATGAATAAGCAGTTTAGCAGTCCGGAGGAAGCTGCCTATATGGTCAGTATAGATAAGCAGTACAGCAGTCCTATGCAGGGCGTCTATATGGACAGTGTAGATAAGCAGTACAGAAATCTGAAGCGGGCCGTCTATAATGTCAGTACAGATAACCAATCCAGGGCAGGCTGCCTGTATGGTAGCACAGCATTCTGGAGAATGTCATCTATATGATCAACACAGATAAGGAGTACAGTAGTCCAGAGCGAGCCACCTATATGGTCCATACAGAGTGGGCCGCCTATATGGTGAGTATGGATAAGCTGAACAGCAGTCCAGAGCAGGCCATCTATATGGTAAGTATAGATAAGTAGTGCAGCAGTCTGGAGTAAGCTGTCTATATGGTCAGTACAAATAAGCACAGCGATTTTTACCAAAAGTGTGATAATAGTGATAGAAGACATCCATTCTACTAAGGACACAAAACAAAACTGAGCATCTGTGAGATGGGAGGGGTTAGAGCCTTAAGGGGGCTGGCCTTCAAATTTCTATGTGACTAGAATAAACAGGAATAAAGAGATCCACACATGAATCCAGCAATCTACCCTCCGAATTTCAGAGGAAATAAATAATACTGGAAACATGGTAACCAGCACACTACATATACTACAGGGGTGAGTGTATATTATATTAGGGTACATAATAGCTGGATATAGTAGAAAGTAGAAAACCTGCTTCTCGTCCGGTCTCAGTGTCATGCTTGGTGGATCCAGTATGAAGGTGGAAGCTTTGACATCATGTTGGAAGCAGAAAGTCACCTCAGATTCCATAGGTGATGCATTATAGATGGCGAGTTTCTCCATGTTCTCTGGGTACTGTCCTGCTTTATACCTGCAGAGGGCGGTAGAGATCGCAGTCTGTGATGGTTGTCATTGCACTCATTCTTACTAGAAGCCTCCTATAATTTATACAGCTTGACATAAATGATCCCGTTACAGAGCCATAGGACCTTACCCTGGGCTTATTACCATCTACCTGCCCAATCAAGAGTCAGATGCAACAATCTGATGTACTCACTTCTCCCGGCTCTTCCCGCACAACAGAGGCCCAAAATCAAACGTGCTGCTGCTCAGGATGAACTTCTTCTGCACAATTTCATCACTTTTGGCATCCTTCTTCCGGTGGGGGAAAACGATTCTGAAAATCAAAGCACTTACCATTTACCTGGTTATTTAATAAGCAACAGCTTTACACGAGGAATGTCTCTCACATATATCAGAATGAAGAAAAACAAAGTTATTATTACAGCCATGTTCCTGAAATGTAAAGGGTTAGGTCATCTTTACCAATAAACTGCTTATCCAGGTAAGGGATGCCTTTAGATAAAAACAAACTGTGCAGTTTTGACTAAAGTTGGATAATATCCTTGCTACAGGTGTGGGCTATTTACGTACCTCCCAAAACCTGACAAAAAACTCCCAGGGATGGCATCATCCTGTCCTGTCTTGTTGCTAGGATGTTGCTAAGACATTCTCAGCTGTTACTGCACAAATACAGTAGTGCGCTTTCAAACCCCCGCACGTGTGGCCCACTATCGCCTCCATTGCTGAACTCAGAGCTACTGTGATGGGGATAGAGATGCACGTAAAAGGAGTTTAAATCGGCTGGGAGTATCTTAGCAACAAGGCAGGTTGGGATGATGCAATCTCTGGGAGTTTTTCTGCCAGGCTTCAGGAGGTACGTAATTGGCCTACACCTATACCAAGGGCATTTTACTTAAAGTGTTAATGAATTCAAATAAAAGTTCTATTAAAATAACAAACATACTTACCTGCTCTGGGTAATGGGTTTGCACAGAGTGGCCCTCAACCTATATGGTGTCCTGCCGGCACTCCTGACTCTTCTTCTCGGTGGGCTCCCATAGAAAGCTGCTGCCTATGAGGGCCCATCTGCAGGCTAGCTGCCGACCCGCACTGACTGCATCCGTAGACACAGACGATGCGGCCCCGTCCTCCACTCCCTCATCACAGGATTTGACTTACAGCAGCAGAAGCCAATGGCTCCCGCTGCTGCTTAAGCTCCTGAGGAAGAGAGGGGAAAGAAGACTGCTGCAGAAGAGCGCTGGATCATTGACTGTCTTTGTGAGTGTTTAGAGGGGGGGGGGGGGGATTCGTTTGTGGCGTGTTTTTTACCGTAATGCGGGGAAAGTATTAAAGTGAAAAACACCCAAGCGTTTAGAACCACTTTTACCTTGGTCAAAGCTGCACAGTTTTTTTTCTATTTACAACTGCCCCTTACCTGCATAGGCAGTTTTTTGGTAAAGGTGAGCTAACCCTTTAATCCTTCCATTGATATAACAATCCCTACAAGGAATTGTGTATTATTCTAAAAAGAATGCTTCAGTGTTCATTACAATGATATGAAGGTTCATATGTCCCCACGTAGATGACATCTGACGGTCCTCCCATTTATTGACACTTACTTGGGGTCCTGGGTGATTGTAGGAAAGAAACAGATGCCGCGGCAGTACAGCTGGTACCTGCGCCGGGTCCCAACAAGCTCAAAGTTAAGGGTTTGGTCAAAGTTCCCAATATTGTTGGACTGGAAATGAATGCGCAGTAGGACTTGTCCTCCAGCTGGGACCAACCAGCGGAACAGACCTAGCCTGGAGACAGAAGAAGATGCGACTGTTATGTACATTCTGCTGCTGCGGAAATGAAACAAGCAGCTGTCAATCACTGATGATTGACAGCACAATAATCAGTGCAGACATGATAAGTATTATAACACATTGACATTTGATCAATACATCGCATTATGCTGCCTACTGGGATTACCCGAGACTGGGAAATCACCCATTTGCTACTTAGAACACTATACTGGTATTATCACTGCATTTTCTGTATATTTATTTATTTGCTAATCTATGGTGTAAAGCCTTGTACACACGGCCGGTTTTCTCGTCAAGAAACAACAAGAAAACTGCCGGGAGAGCTTTCTTGCCGAGAAAACCGGCCGTGTGTACGAGGCTTTCAGGTTTCTCGTCAAGAAAACTGGCCAGAATCTCGACGAGAAAAATAGAGAAACTGCTCTCTATTTTCTCGTCGAGATTCTCGTCGAGAAACCCGAGAGTGTGTACGCTTACCTGTCGCCGTGGAAACCCGCGCAAGCTCGAAATGACTTTGACGCATGCGCGGTAGCTTCCTAGGCATAGGTAGGGTGTAGCAAGATGGCGGCGGCGGCATCGAATGTGACGAGCGCACGCTCGTCGTAGTCGATGACGTCACCGCCTTCGTTCCATTCAAAAGAACGGCGGTTCTTTTGAATCGAGCGTGTGTACACTTGGCCGGGAGAAGATTCTTGTCAAGAATCTCGTCAGGAAAAACAACGTGTTTTTTCCTGACGAGATTCTCGGCCGTGTGTACGAGGCTTGAGACACAAATGCTGTATTCTTTCAAAAATATAACATTATTATTATTATTATACAGGATTTACAGTATATAGCGTCAACAGTTTGTGCAGCGCTTTACAACATAAAGGGAGACAATACAGCAACAATATAATTCAATACAAGAGGGTTAGGCGGGCCCTGCTGCTGCGAGCTTACAATCTAATAGGGAGGGGCTGACACATTTGTAGATGTGTGGTAGAGCTGGACCAAAAGGAATAATAATTGATCTTATTGTAAATGCAAAACGGAGGGTGTTCTCCTTGGGGAGGTAAACCCATAGTATGTTGTATGTAGATCTGGTTCAGGTTCTAAGCTGCTGCCTCTTTGATCACAATGGAGGAATCGCCCATCAGAACATCAAACTGTAGATACGTGCTTGAAAAATTCATATAAAACTCTTATTGAACGTTGGATACAGCCAATGTGTTTCAGAGGATGGGACTCCCCCTTCTTCAGGGCTTACATAATGACTTATAAAAGTTGATCAAGGCAGAATTTGCAGAATAGCCTGAGTTGGGGCTATATTGGGGCTGAGTGTCAGTGTCAAAGAATCAAGAATGACAAAATGTCAATAAAACCAACAGAACATAATCTTACTTTTGGATTTTTTCCGGCTGGGTCTCTCCTGCCAGGCTGCTGAGCTCCTGCTCAGAGACGGGTGTCCTGGCACCATGTGGTGGTGGTGGAGAACGGCTGTCCTGGTTCTGCTGGTTCTTGCGGAGAGAAGAGGAGCGCCGCTTGTCCTTCTGGCTTTCTCGGCCCGTGTCTCCACCTTTCTCTTTCCTGCTGCGACTCTTCGTAGGTGTCACCTGCTCCTCCTGCGATCACACATAATTAAGATCTCCTGATACAGCTATACTACATCTATACACCGGATATGTTTAGTCTACTCCACATACAGTATACAGCAAAAATTTTCCATAAGACATCTCTTGTCCTGGAATGTGAGATCTTACACTGGTCTGCCACCCAATGACATACAGTGGTAGAGCTGTCTTCTCACCTTTAATGCTGAGATGGTCAACACCGGGTCCGGCTCAAGCTCTGCATCCTTCTTCTCTTCAACAATTACATTGGGGTCATCTGGGGAGGCTGCTATAAAGGTGAAGTGGCTAAGGGTCTCCTGGTCAACAGGCAGTCCCCTCCTGTCTGGGAATGGGATGACTGAGAAGATGTATGGAGGTGGGATTGGAGGACCAGAGGGACCTAGGCCAACGCCTTCAAGGAGCTGTCAGAAGGAAGAAGATAAAAATACAAAGACAGATTAAAGTACAGATTGCCCTATGTGTCATCATTGGCTTAGTAACTACTACCTAGTGTCAGTAGGGTACAGAAACAAGTCATTATATACAACGTATAATATACTGTTTTAAATAGGAGGTTGGCTTACTTTTTTATTACTTTTGTTTACTTGCTGGTTTTAAAATAATACACAAATATAACAAAAAAATCATGAAGCAAATCAAGCCCCCATTACACTCCCCACATCACCTTTCATGATAGAGAGGCCATCACCATGACAGATTGGGGGGGGGAGAACAAATACTATACTGAGATTTTAATATACCAAGCCGTGGTCTTCATCTAACAATGTCCACAGCAGCAGGTGGGCCTATGCTGGTACAGGGAGGAGGGCCAGCACCTGATCGTCAGTTTTCTGGCAAGTCTTCGAAACAGCATGGAGGTGAGTGGGCTGTGGGTGCAATGGGGCAAAATTTGTAATTCACAGCCTTTTCAGCTGTCCATTACAGACTATGGTGGTGGCACTGTATTTGTATAAAGTAGAGGCCCAATGGAGGATGCTTTGGTCTTTTGGAGTGCCAGTCATGTGACGATCTTCGGAGTGCCACTGAAATTTACACCATGCGTTCACCCTGGCTCCCATGCCATAGGTTTGCCTATCCCGCGTAAGAGGTGCATTTTTAAAGACAAATTAAAAGAAGAAACAGCTGGAAGTATTGTTTTGCATTGATTTGTAAATTTACGAGGGACAAACAAAGTAGACTTCCAGCCTCAACTTAACTAGTCCTAAAAATGAACCCCCCCCCCCCCCCCAAAACGTGTTGACTAACCTGTGTAAAAAAGATGTAAATACTTATCTATTCTCAACCAGCTCCATTCTGATCACGTGATACACTCTATTAGCGAGAAGCGGCTGCAGGGGAGAGAGCACTCAACAACAGCTGGAAATACCTGGGAGCGGTGACGTTACCCATAGGCTCCCATGTCCCAGCCATTGTCAGCGCTCCTTCCTCTTCTATGCAGCCGTTGCTGGCTGACACAGGGGAGCTAGATCATGTGACCAGACCAAAGCAGACAAAAAATAGGTAAATATATATATATATATACATCTTTTTTACACAGGTTAGTCAACATAGGTGTTAAGAGGGGGAGGGGACATTTAAAGACTAGTTAGGTTTCGGCTGGAATTCTATCTTAAAGTAGAACTTTAGACAACATTTTCTATTTTGTAAAGAATAAGGGAGGGTTATAACCCCTCTCAGTTTTTCTGCCATCTGCGTCCCATTGAGGAGATTTACCGTCAAATCCTGTCCCATATTAAAAACAGGAAGTGAGAGGAAATCCCTGCAAATTAAGGGAATCCCTTGAGGCCCCAGGTGACTAGAACTGGTGTCCCAGGTCCCTATTATTTTCTGGAGACAACCCAAAAATTGGGATTTTCTTTTACTTTTACTTTCAATGATAATACTAAACAAGGCAAATAGAGAGGATGAATCACCCTAATGAGGGCAGAGACAGCAATAAAAACCTAATAGGTGTTCTCCACTCTGTCTTACAGATGAGCGCTCTCACCTCCTCCACTGATGGCAATGTCCCGCTCCGTAAGATCTGCTGTTCCATTGGCTCCTGGTTTCCGGTAACTTGCAGGTCATAGCGAGGGATTCCCACCTCTGTCCTTAAAAGCTTCAGATTGTCCTCGTGACTCTCCGGGCCATCCTGCTCTGGTACCTGGCGCATTCCTGCCTCGTCCTCCATACTCTTCATCTTCTCCATTTTTTCCTTCTCCTGACGGTCTTTCTCAATCTTTTCTCTCTCCAGTTTTTCCTGCCTTTCTCGCTCGCGATCCTTGCGGTACTTCTTCCCAGAGGGGGCGTGTCGCTCAGGAGCCGGCTCTTCGCCCTCACGCTGGCTGTCCTCTGCGGCAGGAGGTGGCAGAAGGATACCTTGCACTCGGTCCCAGAATATGAGGATGTGTGAGATCTCCTTCTGGGAGGACTCATAGTTGCTGAATCTCTGAATCAACTGTTTCTCGCTGTCACTGAGGGAATCGTTCTCAGGGTCCTCAGACATTGTGACATGTTGGGCTGTGTCTTTATTCCTCTTCCTCTTGGTGTCCTCTGCATCATTGAGTGCAGAATCTGATCTTTGAGTTAGGACTTTTCTCTCTACTCCATAGTCCAGATGATGGTCGGGCTTCACTGTCAGTGTGTTTGTAGCCTGGGAAACAGGAGATGTATAGATTATATACACAATACATATGCAGACTGGTCTAGTACCGCATATTCCTTACTACATGAAAGCCATATGTGCCAAAGAGCCTGAGGGACCTGCACCTGTTTGTTCCCGACTTGGCTCTTTTTTCCATCTTTCTCCTCTTTTCCAGAATTTCGGCTCTTTCCTCTCTTCATCTTTTTCTTCAGTTCCTCTTCTTCTTTCTGCTTTAACAGTTCCTCCTGCAGCTTTCGCTCCTGTTCCTCTCTGGCCAGACGGTCCTCCAGCTCCCTGCACCCCAAAACAGGAAGACTGGGAATTAGAGAGGGTTGGTATGGTGAAGAGGGAGAGAGATAGAGAAATAAATAAACAGAGGGAGAATGCTGAAAGAGATAGATGAAGGGTTAGACAGAGAGGGAGGAAGAGACTGAAAGAGACAGAGAGGAAGAAGAAAGGGGAAGACAGAAAGAGACAAAAGGGCAGAGGTAGGAAGATACAGAGAGAGGGAGAAAGGAGAAAATAAGGGTGGGAGAGAGAGGGAAGAACAGAGAGAGAGAGAGAGAGGGGGAAGAACAGAGAGAGAGAGAGAGAGAAAATTGGATATAGGGGGGAAGACACTGAAAGAAAGGGAGAGGGGGAATAAAAGGGTGGGAAAGAGAAAGAAAGAGAGATGGGTGATGGGGACAGAGAGAGAGAAAGAAAGAAAGAGAGAGGCAAGACAAAAGGGAGATAGGTGCTAAGAAGGAAAGAAAGAGAGAGGAAGAGAATTAGAAAGAGAGAGAGAAAAGGAGAAAGAAAGAAAGAAAGAAAGAAAGAAAGAAAGAAAGAAAGAGAGAAAGAGAGATGGGTGATGGGGAAAGGAGGGGGTTGAGACAGACAGAGAGAGAGAGAAAGAAAGGAGGGGCAGAAAGAAAGAGAAAGAGAGAGGAAGAGAATTAGAAAGAGAGAGAAAAAGAGAAAAAAAGAAAGATCAGAGGAAGAGAATTAGAAAGAGGGAGGAAGAGAATTAGAAAGAGAGAGAGAAAGGGAGAAAGAAAGAAAGAAAGAAAGTAAGTTCAGAGGAAGAGAATTAGAAAGAGAGAGAGAAAAGTAGAAAGAAAGAAAGAGAGAAAGAGAGATGTGTGATGGGGAAAGGAGGGGGGTTGAGACAGACAGAGAGAGAGAGAGAGAGAGAGAAAGAAAGAGTGAGACAAGACAAAGGGAGATAGGTGCTAAGATATAAAGAAAGGAGGGACAGAAAGAAAGAGGAAGAGAATTAGAAAGAGAGCGAGAAAAAGAGAAAAAAAGAAAGATCAGATGAAGAGAATTAGAAAGAGGGAGGAAGAGAATTAGAAAGACAGAGAGAAAAGAAGAAAGAAAGAAAGAAAGAAAGAAAGAAGGTTCAGAGGAAGAGAATTAGAAAGAGAGAGAAAAAGAAAGAAAGAAAGAAAGAAAGAAAGAAAGAGAAAGAAAGAAAAAGAAAGAAAGAAAAAAGGGTCAGAGGGAGAAAAAGAAGAGGATATACAAAGAGAGAGTGAAAATAAAGAGAGAAGAATAGAATAATGGGGAAGAAAGAGTGAGTTGGGGAGAGAGGGAGAAAAAAGAAGACAGACAGAGGGAGGAGAACAATGGCATAAGGAAAAGGAGGCAATAAGAAGGCGAGGGGACAGAAAATGTCCAGAAGGGAACAGAGAGGCATAGGAAGAGAGAGTTGGTGGGGGGAGAGAAAAGTGACTTAGACTGAGAATATCCCTATAAGATATGAAATTTGGATGATTAGACCTTACTCACACGGGGTGTACATCACTGTACCCCCATGGAGGGCCATGTTTACCTGCAGGGGGGTGCACAGGTGTTCTGTGCATCCCCATGCAGGCAGTCCCATTGATGTCAATTGGAAGACAGCGGTTGCATGGACACAGGAGTACAGTTATGCATGCCCCATGTGAACAAGGCCATAGAGAGAAGCAATAAACAAGGACAAGACCTTTTCTTGCGTTCACGCACAACTTGCAGACGCAGTCCATCAATGCGCTCTCGCTCTTCAGCTGGTAAGCAATCGTATTCTTCTTCGTCCATGTCCTCCATGATGGCTTTCTGCTCGGCCTGAGCACGCAGTTCTTCCTGTTCTGTTTACAAACAGCCAACAAATAAACAAATCCAGTCTCAGTAAAACAAGGACATTCTATTGCAAGGAAGATCATAGGTAGGATGGTGTCCTTGGAAGAGCAAGTAAAGCAGAGATTCCCACTTTCATTAATGACAATTAAAAAAAAAACAAATGAAAACGGTTCATTGGCCTCCACTCTACAGACTCCCACCTCAGCAGGAATAAAAAAAACACATCCTATGCTGCACCCCCAAAGTGGCCACCACGTGTCTGCTCTCTATCTGGGTGCCCCATACCTTCCTCTTCTCTCTGTGCTCTCTCACGAGCCTTCATGCTGCTGTACTCTTGCTTCAGATTGATGAGATATATATGCTTGCGATTGTTTAAAGCCTTTAGTATAATGTGTAGAGCTGTGGGTGTGTTACGGGCATACAGGGTATCCAGGCCATCAAAGACCACACCATGGGAACAGTCATTCAACTGCACAGGAAAAAAACAAAGAGGTAAGTCTCAATTCTATCCTCTAGTGGTCAGTCTGTACCGGTCACCCAGCAGTCAGTCTGCACCTGACACCAAGCAGTCAGTATGTACCTGTCAACCAGCAGTCAGTTTTCGCCTCTAACTCAATGATCAGCCTGTACCTGTCACCCAGTGGTCAGTCTAAACTTGACACCCAACACTCAATCTGTACCCAATAACCAGTAGTCAGTCTGTACCTGACATTCAGCAGTCAAACTTTATTCAGCAATCCTCACCTGTCACTCAGTGCTCAGTCCTCACCTATCACTCAGTGGTTACTCTTCACCTGTCACTCAGCAATCAGTCTGCACCTGTAACTTAGCAATCAGTCTTCACCTGTCACTCAGCAATCAGTCTGCACCTGTCACTCAGCAATCAGTCTTCACCTGTCACTCAGCATACAGTCTGCACCTGTCACTCAGCAATCAGTCTTCACCTGTCACTCAGCATACAGTCTGCACCTGTCACTCAGCAATCAGTCTGCACCTGTCACTCAGCAATCAGTCTGCACCTGTCTCTCAGCAATCAGTCTGCACCTGTCACTCAGCAATCAGTCTGCACCTGTCACTCAGCAATCAGTCTGCACCTGTCACTGAGCAAATAGGCTGCACCTGTCACTGAGCAAATAGGCTGCACCTGTCAGCAATCAGTCTGCACCTGTCACTCAGCAGTCAGTCTGCACCTGTCACTCAGCAGTCAGTCTGCACCTGTCACTCAGCAATCAGTCTGCACCTGTCACTCAGCAATCAGTCTGCACCTGTCACTCAGCAATTAGTCTGCACCTGTCACTCAGCAGTCAGTCTGCACCTGTCACTCAGCAGTCAGTCTGCACCTGTCACTCAGCAGTCAGTCTGCACCTGTCATTCAGCAATCAGTCTGCACCTGTCACCCAGCAATCAGTCTGCACCTGTCACCCAGCAATCAGTCTGCACCTGTCACTCAGCAGTCAGTCTGCACCTGTCACTCAGCGGTCAGTCTACACCTGTAACTCAGCTTGTACCTTACACCCAGCATTTCTTTTACACCTATAACTCACTGGTCAGCCTTCACCAGTCAATTGAAAATCAGTCTATACTTGGTCACTTGGAACTCATACCTGGAGTCGATCACTCAGTATCTCTATCAGGAGGTCATCAGGTAGTACACAGCTCATCAGCCCTTGTTCTCCGGCCACACTTGCACTCACACTCAGTCGTCTTTGTGACGGTCCTGGAAGCGGTGAGCTCCCAGCCTGTAAAACATGTACAGCAGATAATCTTTTACATTGAAGGAAGAACTTTACTGGATTACATAATACCAATAAGCAATTTTCAGGTAATGCTTCCATAGAAATAAAAGCAAATAACACTTTGCAGAAGAAAAGGGGACTTCTGGGTAAAAAGCCCCACACACTGGGTGTCTAAAGCATTCACATGGCCTTAACCAGAATGCTGACCCATGCACAGCACTGGTTTAATCTAATGAGCCTCAACAACATGGACAGGAGTGTACAAAGAACCAAGAGCAAGACATATTTTCTCCTTTTTATTCTATTGATGAAAAGTAAAGTAAACCTGGTAAGATGAGGCATAGGGACTTACCAATGACATTGGTGGCTCAAATGGGTGCTGCTGCTTTGACCTTGCTGTTTGGAGACTCTCCAGTTTACCTTTTCCTGTCTGCAGACTGGTCTGATTACCACGGGAGACAACAGATTGTGGTGCAACTCTAACCTCTGCACCTTGCCCTCCCTCTGCTGTGTGTTTAGCCACGGCCTCCATGCTGAGTGCTGGGAGCCCACCGGGAATATCCACTGCCTGGGAGGCTGAGAGACAATCTGCGATCAGTCATGCATGAAATTCTGCAGAAATGATTCTTCCACTCTGACTATTAGAATTTAAAAGTCTGAATCTGATTGGTGGAAGTTAACACAGACAGTTCTTATTTCCCATATACTTATAATTGAGGCTGCAGCTACTAGCCCAGACAAATGTTATAGACTTACCCGCCTCCTCGGCTTCTTGCTGCAACTGATCCATGGCCGCCTTTGCACACAATTGTCGGACCCTAAGGCCTGCTCGGCTGTTCCCATCAGAGATTGCTTCTAGCACTACCGAGTCAATGGACAGACAGGCCACGCTGAAGTGCTGGGCAAGAGCCAATGCTGTTGATGACTTGCCTGCATATAACAAGAAAAAATACTTTATGCCCCCGACAGATTTACCTAAACATGTTCCTAAGATATCCACATGCCAGCATAGGAACAAAAAAGGGAAATGCTGGTAGATTATGGAGCTTTTCAGGCACAGCTTCCCTGTGACAGAGTTTTACACAAGACAATATCTAAGGGAGCCTACCCTGTAACTGGTATCCCTTACTCTGGTTCAAAATTGCAAAACAAGTTAAAGTTGCACCACCACCATACCAGTCCCACTCTGGGGATTTGGATTTTTCCATTAGCTTCAGGTGTCTCCAGAAGGAGCTCAGCAACCGTGGCTCGATTCTAAGCTCAATGCAAACCTGGTATACTGTGTGTATGGGTGGGAGATGACTCAAGCCTTGCACCACATCCCAAAACTAGAAAAAAATGTTCAGGTAGAACGGGACTTTTTAGGTGCACAAACAATGAACACTATTAAACATGTACAAAATCATTAAAATCAATCAATAAAACCAGTGATTATATTTTGGTCTTGTTTAACATTGATTGGTTCAATATGCTGGTTCCTATCTAGGACCTTTATATCTGCTATGGTCACCTATAAGCCGCATTCCCTGTTGTATACATAGAGGGAAAGCTACAACACATACACAGAAGATTTTTCTCATTATGAGAGCATTTTCTCCAGTAAATGGTTACCCATGCAAAATAACTCCTGAAGAAGCCATGTTTATGACGAAACATGCAGAGAATGTAACATCTGTAGTGTTATTGAATATCGATTGAGCCAACCACTGTTGAATGATACTACACTGTGATTATCGGTTTAATTAAGCAACATCTGTAACTTTATACATGTTGACTGAACCAATCAAACCGATAATCCCAGTGTAGTATCATTCAACAGTGGTTGGCTCAATCGATATTCAATGACGCTACAAATGTTACATTCTCTACATGTTTTGCCGTAAACAAGGCTTCTTCAGGAGTTATTGTAGCATGGGTAACCATTCACTGGAGAAAATGCTCTCATAACGAGAAAAATCCTCTGTGTATGTGTTGTAGCTTTAATAGCCCTCTATGTATACAACAGGGATGCGGCTTATAGGTGACTATAGCAGATATAAGGGTCCTAGATAAGAATCATGCATATATCCCCCCACCGAAGGGTACCACAACACCCTGCTTCAGCTGTTAAACTTACCATCTAGACTAGTATTATCGTCAGGTGTCTTTTTCCTCCTTGTGGCTCAGGCGGCCACATGGAGGAAAAAGACACCTGCCGATTATACATACTCGTACACAGAAGATTTTTCTCGTTATGAGAGAATTTTCTCCAGTAAATGGTTACCCATGCAAAATAACTCCTGAAGAAGCCGTGTTTATGGCGAAACATGCAAAGAATGTAACATCTGTAATGTTATTGAATATCGATTAAGCCAACCAATGTTGAATGATACTACACTGTGATTATCAGTTTGATTAAGCAACATCTGTAGCTTTATACACGTTGACTGAACCAATCAAACCGAAAATCACAGTGTAGTATCATTCAACAGTGGTTGGCTCAATCGATATTCAATGAAGCTGCAGCTGTTACATTCTCTACATGTTTTGCCGTAAACAAGGCTTCTTCAGGAGTTATTGTAGCATGGGTAACCATTCACTGCAGAAAATGCTCTCATAATGAGAAAAATCTTCTGTGTATGTGTTAACCACTTAAGCCCCGGACCATTTGGTAGCTAAATGACCAGAGGTGAATTCAGAATTTTGCACTGCGCTGCTTTAACTGTAAATTGTGCGGACATGCAATGTTGTACCCAAACGAAATTTGCGTCCTTTTCTTCCCACAAATAGAGCTTTCTTTTAATGGTATTTGATTGCCTCTGCGATTTTTATTTTTTGCGATATAAACGGAAAAAGACCGAAAATTTTGAAAAAAAATGATATTTTCTACTTTTTGTTATAAGAAAAATCGAAAAAACTCAATTTTAGTCATACATTTAGGCCAAAATGTATTCAGCCACATGTCTTTAGTAAAAAAAATGTCAATAAGCGTATATTTATCGGTTTGCGCAAAAGTTATAGCGTTTACAAACTAGGGTACATTTTCTGGAATTTACACAGCTTTAAATTTATGACTGCCTATCTCATTTCTTGAGGTGCTAAAATGGCAGGGCAGTACAAAACCCCCCCAAATGACCCCATTTTAGAAAGTAGACACCCCAAGGAAATTGCTGAGAGGCATGTTGAGCCCATTGAATATTTTTTTTTTTTTTGTCCCAAGTGATTGAATAATGACAAAAAAAAAAAAATTACAAAAAGTTGTCACTAAATGATATATTTCTCACACATGCCATGGTTATATGTGGAATTGCACCCCAAAATACATTCTGCTGCTTCTCCTGAGTACGGGGATACCACATGTGTGGGACTTTTTAGGAGCCTAGCCGCGTACGGGACCCCGGAAACCAAGCACCGCCTTCAGGATTTCTAAGGGTGTAAATTTTTGATTTCACTCCTCACTACCTATCACAGTTTTGAAGGCCATAAAATGCCAAAATGGCACAAAACCCCCCCCCAAATGACCCCATTTTAGAAAGTAGACACCCCAAGAAAATTGTTGAGAGGCCTGTTGAGCCCATTGAATATTTTTTTTTTTTGTCCCAAGTGATTGAATAATGACAAAAAAAAATAAAAAAATTACAAAAAGTTGTCACTAAATGATATATTGCTCACACATGCCATGGTTATATGTGGAATTGCACCCCAAAATAAATTTTGCTGCTTCTCCTGAGTACGGGGATACCACATGTGTGGGACTTTTTAGGAGCCTAGCCGCGTACGGGACCCCGAAAACCAATCACCGCCTTCAGGATTTCTAGGCACAAATTTTTGATTTGACTCCTCACTACCTATCACAGTTTCGAAGGCCATAAAATGCCAAAATAGCACAAAACCCCCCCAAATGACCCCATTTTGGAAAGTAGACACCCCAAGCTGTTTGCTGAGAGGCATGGTGAGTATTTTACAGCTCTCATTTGTTTTTGAAAATGAAGAAAGAACATTTTTTTTTTTTTCTTTTTTTTTTTCAATTTTCAAAACTTTGTGACAAAAAGCGAGATCTGAAAAATACTCACAATACCTCTCAGCAAATAGCTTGGGGTGTCTACTTTCCAAAATGGGGTCATTTAGGGGGGTTTTGTGCCATCTGGGCATTCCATGGCCTCCGAAACTGTGATAGGCAGTGAGAAGTGAAATCAAAAATTTACACCCTTTAGAAAGCCTGAAGGCGGTGATTGGTTTTTGGGGTCCCGTACGCGGCTAGGCTCCCAAAAAGTCTCACACATGTGGTATCCCCGTACTGAGGAGAAGCAACAGAATGTATTTTGGGGTGTAATTCCACATATGCCCATGGCATGTTTGAGCAATATATCATTTAGTGACAACTTTGTGCAAAAAAAAATAAAAAATTGTCTTTTTTCCGCAACTTGTGTCAACATATAAAATATTCCATGGACTCGACATGCCTCTCAGTATATAGCTTGGGGTGTCTACTTTCCAAAATGGGTTCATTTGGGGGGTTTTGAACTGTTCTGGCATTTTATACACAACATTAGGAAGCTTACATCCACTCTTCTAACCACTTGAAGACAAAGCCCTTTTTGACACTTTTTGTTTACATGAAAACATATTTTTTTTTGCAAGAAAATTATGTTGAACCCCCAAACATTATATATATTTTTAAAGCAAAGGCCCTACAGAATAAAATGGTGGGTGTTGCATTTTTTTTTCTACACAGTATTTGCGCAGCGATTTTTCAAACGCATTTTTTGGGGGAAAAATACACTTTTTTTAATTTTAATGCACTAAAACACACTATATTGCCCAAATGTTTGATGAAATAAAAAAGATGATCTTAGGCCGAGTACATAGATACCAAACACAACATGCTTTAAAATTTCGCACAAACGCGCATTGGCGACAAACTACATACATTTTTAAAAGCCTTTAAAAGCCTTTACAGGTTACCCCAGTAGATTTACAGAGGAGGTCTACTGCTAAAATTACTGCCCTCGATCTGACCTTCGCGGTGATACCTCACATGCATGGTGCAATTGCTGTTTACATATGACGCCAGACCGACGCTTGCATTCGCCATTGGGCAAGAGCAGGGCAGGACAGGGGTGCTTTTTTTTTTTTTTTTTTATTATTAATTTTGCTTTTTTATTTTATTTTTAAACTGTTGCTTCCATATTTTTTTTTTTTTTATCATTTTTATTGTTATCTCAGGGAATGTAAATATCCCCTATGATAGCTATAGGTAATGACAGGTACTCTTTTTTGAAAAAACTGGGGTCTATTGGACCCTAGATCTTTCCTCTGCCCTCAAAGCATCTGACCACACCGAGATCGGTGTGATAAAATGCTTTCCCAATTTCCCAATGGCGCTTTTTCTATCCGGGGGGGGTCATTCCCTCCCACTGCTTGTAAAAGCAGTCCAGAGGCTAATTAGCCACTAGGATTGCTTTTACATGAAAGCCGTCCGCTGGCTGAAAAGAATGACACCAAGATGATACCTAAACCCGCAGGCATCATTCTGGTATAAACATTCAAAGTCCAGCAACATACCAGTACGTTGCTGGTCCTTGTTGGACATGTATTGTAATCTTTTTTTTCATGCAGCCTGTTGGCTGAACGAAAAAAAAAGTTTGATCGGTGGGTATGCCCACCATTAGAATACCGCCCTTCATCCACCCACTTCTAATGATGGGCATACATGCACCATTTATATATGCCGAAGCATGGGGGCATCTTCCCGCAAAAGTTATGCCGCGTACACATGGTCAGACTTTTCCACGGGCAAGCCTCCGTCGGAATTTCGACCGTATGTACGCGGCATTAGGAGCAAAATCGCTCCTCCGCCCCTGCTGCCCCAATGCTTCGGCATATATGCTTTTTTTTTTTTAACTGTGGTGGCGAAATCACCTCCTACAGCACTGGAGTCGCAGGGATCAGGCCTGTCTCTGCGAATGCTGCAGTTATGTGTGTTGTGTTTTGTAAGTGACAGTGATCGATCGATACTGCACTTGGGTGGCCTGGGCTGGACGGAGGGGCAAAACGCAGGTGCCAGCAGGTATCTGGGCTGATTCCGCTAACACTGCGTTTTTGGGAACCCTAAACTGCTGGGGACGCTAGTATAGATCTGATCAGATCAGATATTGATCTGTTCAGATACTATACCACTAAGGGGGGTGTATGCTTCACGCGTGGGTGTTAGCGTTACTGGCACTAACCTGACGCTGCCTGGGGTGTGACGCAGACCCTCTCTGACGCTAAAACCTAATTGATATCACCCGCCGGGCGATCAGGGGGTTAAACCTTTATTGGGTTATATACGGCGGGTGCCCTGACACTATAAAAAGCAAACTAACTAACCAGCGTCACCCGTAACACTTATATGGTGATTACTGGTGAAAGGGTTAACTAGGGGCAATTAGGGGGTTAAAACCTTTATTAGGTAATATATGGGGGTACCTGACGCTATATAAAAACCTAACGGCGAACCTAAAAAAAAATTACTGGCTACCGATCTGCATCACCGACACTAAGACAACGATCATAAAAACGATCGCTTAGTGACAGTGGTGATAGGGGGTGAAAGGGTTACCTGGGGGGCAATTAGGGGGTTAAAACCTTTATTAGGTAATATATGGGGGTACCTGACGCTATATAAAAACCTGACGGCGAACCTAAAAAAAATTACTGGCTACCGATCTGCATCACCGACGCTAAGACAGCGATCAGAAAAATGATCGCTTAGCGACAGTGGTGATAGGGGGTGAAAGGGTTACCTGGGGGGCGATCAGGGGGTTAAACCTTTATTAGATAATATATGGGGGTACCTGACGCTATAAAAACCTGCGGCGAACCTAAAAAAAATTACTGGCTACCGATCTGCATCACCGACGCTAAGACAGCGATCCGAAAAATGATCGCTTAGCGACAGTGGTGATAGGGGGTGAAAGGGTTACCTGGGGGGCGATCAAGGGGGTTAAACCTTTATTAGGTAATATATTGGGGTACCTGACGCTATAAAAACCTGCGGCGAACCTAAAATAAATTACTGGCTACCGATCTGCATCACCGACGCTAAGACAGCGATCAGAAAAATTATCGCTTAGTGACAGTGGTGATAGGGGGTGAAAGGGTTACCTGGGGGGCGATCAAGGGGGTTAAACCTTTATTAGGTAATATATGGGGGTACCCGACGCTATAAAAACCTGCGGCGAACCTAAAAAAAATTACTGGCTACCGATCAGCATCACCGACGCTAAGACATCGATCAGAAAAATGATCGCTTAGTGACCGTGGTGATAGGGGGTGAAAGGGTTACCTGGGGGCGATCAAGGGGGTTAAACCTTTATTAGGTAATATATGGGGGTACCCGACGCTATAAAAACCTGCGGCGAACCTAAAAAAAATTACTGGCTACCGATCAGCATCACCGACGCTAAGACATCGATCAGAAAAATGATCGCTTAGCGACGGCGGTACTAGGGGGTGAAAGGGTTATCTGGGGGGTGATCAGGGGGTTAAACCTTTATTAGGGGGGGTTAGGGGGCTACACTGGACCTAAAACTAAATGTACTGACACTTTTACAGTCACAAATGTCACTGATTGCAGTGATCACTAAATAAATGGTCACTGCAATCAGTGACACTGTGACTGGGGGCTGGGGGGTGATCTGGGGGGTGATCTGGGGCGGGCCTGGGGGGGCGATTTATGTACCTATGTGTCCTGGTGTCAGTGTAGTGTTGTGTGCACTAACCTGCATCTTCTCCTGTACGGCGCTCGGTATATGTGAGCGCCGCAGGAGAGATGACATCACTTCCTCCAGCCTGTGTAAACAAGCACACAGGCAGGGGAAGCTCTCATTCGCCGGGAGCGATCGAGAGGGGGTGGCCGGAATCGAACGGCCGTCCCCTCATGCCGGATCGCTCCCGAAGGTAAAACGACCGCTCACTGTAAAGAAGGGGGGTCCGATCGGACCCCCCAACTATACAAAGGCAATCACGTACATATACGTGATTCTGCCTGTCGGTGCCATTCTGCCGACGTATATTTACAGTGGGCGGTCGTTAAGTGGTTAAAGCTTTAATAGCCCTTTATGTATACAACAGAGATGCGGCTTACAGGTGACCATAGAGGAGATAACGGTCCTAGATAAGAACCATACATATATTCCGCCACCAGAGGGCACCACAACATCTTGCTTCAGCTGTTAAACTTGCTGACTAGACTAGTATAATCGGCAGGTGTCTTTTTCCTCCATGTGGCTCTGGAGGAAAAAGACACCTGCCGATTAGATATACTCATACACAGAAGCATTATCTCCTGTAAATGGTTGCCCATGCATCAATAACTCCTGAAGAAGCCGTGTTTATGGCAAAACATGTAGAGAATGTAACATCTGTAGCTTTATTGAATATCGATTGAGCCAACCACTGTTAAATGCTATACTACACTGTGATTATCGGTTTGATTAAGCAACATCTGTAGCTTTATACATGTTGACTGAACTAATCAATGTTAAACAAGACCATAATATGATTATTGATTTTATTAATCAATTTTAATGAAATGGTTTTGTAAATTTTAAGTGTTCATTGTTTGTGCACCTAAAAAAGTCTCGCTCTACCTGAACAGTTTCTACTCAATGCAAACTTGTTCACACAGGTATCCAGCTCACTCTTTCACAGGCAGATGCCGATTGTTTCCTCTTCCTTTTCTGGACTCTGAGACAACTGGGTTAACCCCTTAAAGTGATTGTAAGCAATCACCTTGTAAAACAACACATTCCATTCAGAATAGATATGAAAGGCAAAACATTTGTGTATACATATAGAAAAATAAAAAAAATTATAAATACCTTTTTTTCCCTTTTTAGAAGTGATCACATATCCTTTGTTCTCAGCTACATAAGATCTTTGATAAAAAAATGTATGTGCCTACAAAGTCCATTTTTCTGAAATCCATTTTAATCCAATATAAACATTAGGATATGGCACTTATGTATTCAGGGTGTTTGATTACCACCCCAGGGCAATTTATAATCAACTTCAAATCAAATAAGATCTGGGGGGGGAGAAACAGCAGTACACTGAGCTTCCCAGTGAATGACTGTGCAGGGGGGTGGGGCATGACAGAACAAGTCTGACCATTGAAGAAAAGCAGGCTGAGTTCCCAGCACAGCTAGAGAACTGACCATGATGTGCTCTCATGCCTAGTGTGGCCAGCTTTCGATAGGAAAGCAGACAGACTGGCAGGAACACCAAGGATTTCACACAAAGGAAGCAATACAAATAGAACAGGATAATTTTTCATACAAGTGCATGGTACAGCTGGCACATATCAGGAATATGAAATGTTAGGTTTTCAAATACTTAAAGGGCCAAAATTCTGAGCCTCCGAAATTCTGTGTCCTTTATAAAGACTTTGTGATCCAGAAAGTACTGAAAAACACTCCTCTCTTCTTTAGCCGGACTACCCCACCCCTCACCCTGTATGAGTGAGAACCCCTGAGTACTCAACAGACCTTCAAACTGCCCCCCTTAAAGGGACCACAAGCCAAACAGTGGGGAAATATACCTGTCGTTCAGGACCCAACCCTGGCGTCCTGTATAATATATAATACAATCCTAACTATATGGAATAGCAAGTATGTGAAATGATGACAGTTACATAAAAAGCTGTTTTCAAATGATACAATATGATTTGAAATGTGTACTGAGGATACTACACGTTGGGCTGTCCCGAGACCCATCCACCAATATATCATTCATTCAGTTCTGCACGCCTATGACACTGACACATGGCAGCAGAGGAATGATAGAGACAAATCTTTGTTTAGGACCAGTACAAGCACTTTCCTACACCTTGCACTTATCATTCCTCTCTATTACCCATCTCCCAATCTGTACAGGGAGCCATATGATACTTACCAGTAAGCGGTGCTCCATGTACAATAATGGCGATGCCACGGCGGTTCCTTGCTGCCTGCCCCTCGCTACTGGTGTCAATACCCATATAGCGAGCCACAGCCTGAGACACGGGACTAAGCTCCAACTCTCCCACAGCTTTCCTGGTTCCATCAGCAGCAGAAAACATATCACCTGAAACAGAATAAAAATGGTCATGTCTGCTGTTTCTGAATGGTTGATCTAGTCAATCAAATTACAAGTGATTCCTTAAAGATAATCTAAATGGAGTCAGTGCATCCGGGAAAGTATTCACAGCGCTTCACTTTTTCCACATTTTGTTATGTTGCAGCCTTATTCCAAAATGGATTACATTTATTATTTTCCTCAAAATTCTACAATCAATACCCCATAATGACAACGTGAAAGAAGTTTGTTTGAAATCTTTGCAAATTTATTAAAAATAAAAAAACAAAAAAAATCCCATGTACATAAGAATTCACAGTCTTTGCTCAATACTTTGTTGAAGCTCCTTTGGCACCAATTACAGTCTCAAGTCTTTTTGAGTATGATGCTACAAGCTTGGCACACTTATTTTTGGGCAGTTTCTCCCATTCTTCTTTGCAGGACCTCTCAAGCTCCATCAGGTTGGATGGGGAGCGTCGGTGCACAGACATTTTTAGATCTCTCCAGAGATGTTCAATTGGGTTCAAGTCTGGGCTCTGGCCGGGCCACTCAAAGACATTCACAGACTTGTCCCATAGCCACTCCTTTGTTATCTTGTCTGTGTGCTTAGGATCGTTATCCTGTTGGAAGATGAACCTTCTCCCCAGTCTGAGGTCCAGAGCGCTCTGGAGCAGGCTTTCATCAAGGATGTCTCTGTACATTGCGGCATTCATCTTTCCCTCGATCCTGACTAGTCTCCCAGTTCCTGCTGCTGAAAAACATCCCCACAGCATGATGCTGCCACCACCATGCTTCACTGTAGGGATGGTATTGGCCAGGTGATGAGTGGTGCCTGGTTTTCTCCACACATGACGCTTGCCATTCAGGCCAAAGAGTTCAATCTTTGCTTCATCAGACCAGAGAATTTTGTTTCTCATGGTCTGAGAGTCCTTCAGGTGCCTTTTGGCAAACTCCAGGTGGGCTGTCATGTGCCTTTTACTAAGGAGCGGCTTCCGTCTGGCCACTCTACCATACAGGTCTGATTGGTGGAGTGCTGCAGAGATGGTTGTTTTTCTGGAAGGTTCTCCTCTCTCCACAGAGAAATGCTGGAGCTCTGTCAGAGTGACCATCGGGTTCTTGGTCACCTCCCTAAATAAGGTCCTTCTTCCCCGATTGCTCAGTTTGGCCAGGCGGCCCGCTCTAGGAAGAGTCCTGATGGTTCCAAACTTCTTCTATTTATGGATGATGGAGGCCACTGTGCTCATTGGGACCTTCAATGCTGCAGACATTTTTCTGTACCCTTTCCCATACAATCCTGTCTTGGAGGTCTACAGACAATTCCTTGGACTTCATGGCTTGGTTTGTGCTCTGATATGCACTGGGAACGGTGGGACCTTATATAGACAGGTGTGTGCCTTTCCAAATCATGTCTAATCTACTGAATTTACCACAGGTGGACTCCAATTAAGTTGTAGAAACATCTCAAGAATGATAAGTGGAAAAAGGATGCACCTGAGCTTAATTTTGAATGTCATGGCAAAGGCTGTGAATACTTATGTACATGTGATTTTTTCATTTTTTTTTTTTTTTAAATCTGCAAAGATTTTAAACAAACTTCTTTTACATTGTCATTATGGGGTATTGTTTGTAGAATTTTGAGGAAAATAATGAATTTAATCCATTTTGGAATAAGGCTGTAACATAACAAAATGTGGTAAAAGTAAAGCGCTGTGAATGCACTGCATATTCACACCTTCTGTGGGGTAAAGAGGGTGTGGCCAAAAAAATATCATACAGTGTTCAACCATCACACTAAAACACTACAATACTAACATATAACCATGTATGAAATGTAATCTAAGGCCTCTTCCCCTCACTTATTATTATTATTATTATTATTATTATTATAATACAGGATTTATATAGCGCCAACAGTTTACGCAGCACTTTACAATATACATCTCTCACCTCCCATCTCCTGCTCACTTAAAGCGGAGTTCCACTCAAAAATGGAACTTCTGCTTTTTGGAATCCTCCCCCCCCCCCCCTCCGGTGTCACATTTGGCACCTTTCAGGGGGGAGAAGGGAGCAGATATCTGTGTAATACAGGTATTTGCTCCCACTTTTGGGCATAGGTCGCCGCGGTGACCTACGCCATGTCCGGCGCCTTCTCCGTCCCCCCCGCTGTCTTCTGGGAGACACACAGGTCCCAAAAGACAGCAGCGACCAGTGGGATCGCGCAGGGCGACTCGCGCATGCGCAGTAGGGAACCAGGAAGTGAATCCGCAAGACTTCACTTCCTGATTCCCTTACCGAAGATGGCCGAGGGACAGATCGGCTTCGGGTGCCGACATCGCGGGCGCCCAGGACAGGTAAGTGTCCATATATTAAAAGTCAGCAGCTGCAGTATTTGTAGCTGCTGACTTTTTTTCTTTTTTTTTTCGGCGGAACTCCGCTTTAACACCCCTCTCTCTAAAGCTCCTATCCTGAGGCCACTCTCTCTCCAGCTCCAGTTCACCTCCATACTGAACTCCTACTAACCTGATACACCTTTTTCCTGTTCCCCACTCACCTGGTGCCCCCTTCCTACCAAGTTACTACTCACCTGAGACCCCTTCCTTCCTGTCTCATTATCACCTATGCCCCTACCTACCAAACTCTTACATCCCTCCCTGTCTTCTGTTCACCTGACACCACTCCCTACACAGCTTCTGCTAAACTAACTCTCCTCCCTTCCTGTCTTCCGTTCACCTGAGGCCTCTCTGTCAGCCCTCTGCTTACGCAATTTACTTATTTTCCTCTTAACTTGAGGCCCCTATATTCTTGTCCCCTACTTACCTGAGACCTCTCTCTAAAGAGATCCCACTCACCCGAGGCTTCTGCTCACTTGAGACCCCTACCCACATAACTCCTGCTCACCTAAGGTCCCTGTCAAGTTTCTGTGGTAGTGAGTCCTTGTAGAATGCCAACCCGGGGTTCCCCAGGGTGCAGAATCCAAGCCACAGCCTGCTTCTTCACCAGGGCCCCTGATGGTGGGGATGGATTTGCAGCAAGCTGAAACCAGGTCGCGGCCCCCAGGTACGTCCAGCGGACGATACAGGGCCTGAAGCCCCTCCCTCCCTATTCCCTGTTTACCTAATGTAGCCTTCTTCTCAGAATCCTCCTCAGCATCATCAGCTTTGGCTTCAGCATGTGAGGAACGGCTCTCCCCATAACTAGTGGTAGAAGGGACACGCTGGGGTACTTGAAGGTCCTGTTTATCACCAGTGTCTAATGTCTGCTTGTCCTCTGTATCTTCCATGGACCCTGAAAGCAAAGATAAAATGTTTTTTTTTTTTTTTTGTAAAACCAAGGAAAAAAAACTAACAAAAAAAAAACTGAGAAAGCAGTAGAGAAATGTACCAACATCACCAAACATCTGACAACAGGAGTAGGTGACATCTGTGAGACAACAGTGATGACACTAAAGCTGAAAATGAGTCTAAGGCTGGCCATAGATGGAGCGATTTTCTTTCCTGCAACACAGACAGTGTTGATAGTGGAATCTCTCCCGCTGAGACATTGTGTTCTACCGATGGGGGGAGGGGGGGACAGGGGACGCCATCTCCGCTGGGAGAACACAGTGATTACTGCTAGCAGTTATTATAGCTACTAGCAATAGTCACATGTAAAATCCGACAGGCTGGTGGTACCCAAGTTGATCAATCAACTTGGGTACATTCAGCCTGTCCATACAGTATATGGTTTGAATCTCGGCCGTTCCCTGCAGAACCAGCTGAGATTCAAACCATCTATGGCCGGTTTAATTGCTGCACAAAGTGGCCATTCAGGTGCTCACAGACAATGACACCCGACACAAGAGCAGGCTGATTTTGGTTGGATCATCCAACCAAAATCAGCCTGCTCTTGTGTCGGGTGTCATTGTCTGTGAGCACCTGAATGGCCACTTTCATCTTGGATGAAGTCAAGATTAAATAGGTTTATGGGAAGTATTGAACCTGTGGAGACACCTGCTGACTAAATTATCTTATACACAGAACAGCTCAGCAGGGTAGGATCTTGCCAAAAAAATAGCCACTCGTCAACTAGGAATGACATTAAATATTAAAGGGGTTGTAAACCCTCACGGTTTTTCACCTCAATGCATTCTATGCATTGAGGTGAAAAACCTCTTGTAGTGCACCAGCCCCCCAGAGCCCCCCTTTTACTTACCCGAGCCCAATCTTTCCTGTGCCGGGGGCGAGCACACCCGCTCCAGCCGGTGTCTCGGGTCCTGATTGGATAGATTAATAGCAGCGCAGCTATTCGCTCCCACTGCTGTCAATCAAATCCAATGACGCGGGAGCCGGGGGCAGATCCGAGTCATGCTGTCTGTGTCAATGGATGCAGCAGCAGGACACGGGAGCATGATCGCATGGGTTCCCCCGAGGGAGACAGCTTCTCCGACGGGGTACTCAAGAAGAGGAGGAGCCAGGAGCTCCACTGAGGGACTCCAGAAGCGGAGGATCTGGGCCACTCTGTGCAAATCCAACTGCACAGAGGAGGTAAGTATGACATGTTTGTTTTTAAAAAAAAGAACGTTTACATATCCTTTAAGGATCACTAAACATTTATTAACCACTTCAATACAGGGCATTTTCACCCCCCTTCCTGCCCAGACCAATTTTTAGTTTTCAGCGCTGTCGCACTTTGATCAACAATTGCGCGGTCATGCAACACTGTACCCAAATGAAATCTTTATGTTTTTTTTCCCCACAAATAGAGCTTTCGTTTGGTGGTATTTGATCACCTCTGCGGTTTTTATTTTTTGCGCTATAAACAAAAGAAGAGCGACAATTTTGAAAAAAACACAATATTTTTTACTTTTTGATTTAATAAATATCACAATTTTTTTTTTAAAACATTTTTTTCCTCAGTTTAGGCTGATATGTATTTTTCTACATATTTTTGGTTAAAAAAAAAAAAATCGCAATAAGCGTATATTGATTGGTTTGCGCAAAAGTTATAGTGTCTACAAAATAGGGGATAGATTTATTGCATTTTAATTTTTTTACTAGTAATGGCGGCGATTTTTATTGTGACCGTGACATTGCGACGGACATATCGGACACTTTTGACACATTTTTGGGACCATTCATATTTATACAGCGATTAGTGCTATAAAACTGCACTGATTACTGTGTAAATGTGACTGGCAGGGAAGGGGTTAACACTAGGGGGTGATCAAGGGGTTAAATATGTTCCCTAGGGAGTGATTCTAACTGTAGGGGGCAGGGACTCACAAGGGGAGGAGACCGATCTGTGTTCCTCTGTACTGAGAACACACATCAGTCTCCTCACCTCTGACAGGACATTATTGTTTTGGGTGTTTACACACCCAGATCCACGGTCCTGCTGTGATCACGGGCAATCGCGGGTGCCCGGCGGACATCGCGGCAGCCGGGCACGCGCACCGGGTCCCGAGCGATGCAGCGGGCGCGCGCACGCCCCCTAGATGGCCGGGAAGCCCAGGACGTCATATGACGTCCACCCAGGATGGGAGATCCCTCCTGTGGACGTCATATTAACATGGGCGGGATGTGAAGTAGTTAAATAGACTATAAATGTGAGAACGATAATTACTTTTTTTTCTAGCAGAAACAGTTTACAGTGTTTACAAAATTTCAGAATAGACAGTGAGGCTCCATGCACATTAGCATTTTTTTCAAGCCAAAAAAATGCTGGAAAAAATGCTGTATAAAAAACGCTGGTAATAGCTTTTTGCAGTAGCTGTTTAGCAGTATTTAGGAGCGTTTAAGAACGTTTAGAAGTATTGGCATTTTATTAGCGTTTTTGCAGTAAAAAAAAAAAAAAAATGCTATTTGTAGCATTTAGGAGTGTTTCTGCTGAAAAAACGCTCCAAGAAACTCTACAAAAACAATTTTTTTTCTGCTCCTAGATGCTGAATCTCAAAAAACACTAATAACCTAAAGAAGTGTGCATGGACACATAGGATAACACTATTTAGCTTCTAGGAGCCGAAAAATGCTAATAACAACTTCTAGAAGCTTAACAAAACGCTAGTGTGCATTGAGCCTTATCCATGATAAACAGCGTACCATTACATTGTGCTTGATGCCAAGAGTAATCGTGTTAAACAAGAATGAGCTCCATGGTCAGATTACAATTCTATGATTACAGATTACAGTGTCCTCAGACGAGTAATACATTGCCAATCCATATTAGTTAACATGAGTATCATCTAAGATAAGGATAGAGAGAGGCAAAGCATACAAGTCACTACAGTAGTCTGTGTGACACAAAATGAAATGGGGCAAGACCTAGGGTAGGGTGAACAGACATCCCCGGTTTCAGGGGACAGTCCCCAGATTGAGGACACAGGGGCTGGGGCAATTTCAAAGACAGTCAGTGCAGAATTAAAAAAATTCTGAATTACACACCCCTGCCGCTCCTACTAGTTTAGGGGGTGTATTTTTTTTCATTATCTGTGCCCCTTTCTGATGATCATGTGCTGGTCGGAGCAGAGGGAATATTTCTTCAGTTTTGGGCGCATGCCCATTCAGCTCCGCTTGCATGTTCCTCTGCCTTGGCTCAAATCCCGGCCAGCCGCCTGCCAGCTTATCTTCTTGCCTTCCCTGGCAGGGTGATCTTCCTCCGCTCGCCGGGGCCGGGAGAGTAAGACTTGACAGGCTGTGAGGCAGGCGGCGGCGGCAACGGGCAGAGAGTCGCTGATTGCCACCTTTACTAGTAAAAAGAAAAAATATGTCCCCAGATTTAATTTTCAAAATCTGGTCACCTTAACCCAGGGGGTTCAGCCAGCCATCCCAATTGGAGCCATCTCAAATTTATTGGGGGAGCCTCAGTGTAGGTAAATTAGGCACTCATATCTCAAAGTATCATCCAATATGCGTATATACTCTTATGGAGCTGGAGGGATTTTTTTTTTCAAATTTTAAGTACATTTGTTGTGTTGAATGCACACCGTGTGCTTCTAGAAAAAAATACAGGGGTTAATTTTCTAAAGGCAATTAGATTGTGCACTTTGCAAAGAGCGGTTGCTCCAGAGCTTAGCAAAAATTAGCAGAAGTTCTGCTGACTTCTATCATCCAATCATGTGCAAGCAAAAGTGCTGTTTTTTTATTTACTTGCAGGTGATTGGGTATTATTCTTTGCAAAATTAAGCTTTACTTCATTTAATGAGCTCTGGAGCAACTGCACTTGCAGAGTGATCAATGTATTTGCCTTTAGTAAATCAACTCCACAGTATCAGGTTTCAGTGCTCATATGGTGAGTATACAAAAATAGTGTAGCGCTGGAAAGAACTGTATATATCTATACAGTTAAAATTAAATACGTGAAAAAAGTATCAAAAACACTAATAAAACAATACAAATAAACCAATCAAGTTCATAAGTGCCCGTGAAGAAAGAAGATTATAAAATAAATGTGTAGAGGATTTCCTCTATATTGATGATAAGAGTTCCACAGAGAAGATATCCGATGAAGCTGGTAAGTGCTATTCCAACAATAAGTGAAGATCCCGCCACCAAAGTGAGAAATGAAGGCTTACCAAACAGCCTGCGACCGCCCTTCTCAGGGGGGTCAAAACAAGCTTAGTAGAGCGATGTTCACTCCATGGAAGGCAGAGAAATTCCAGTGAAGACACTTCATCCACAATAGGCGAGTCTCCAGAGACGTGTCTGCACAGCTGATCCAAATCGGAGATGAAAAACACTCTTGATTGATCAGAGTGAATAATCCTCAGCAGTTAAAACAATGTCCAAAGAGAAAAAAGAAAAACTTTCCATAGTGTAGCATTCATCAGGGAAGTTTTATTAGAAATGAACAGGAGAGAAAACAGCGTAGGGTGACACGCACATGCATTGCGCACGCGCGAATCAGCCTTTGACAGAAACTCGGAGCTATTGTGGATGAAGTGTCTTCACTGGAATTTCTCTGCCTTCCATGGAGTGAACATCGCTCTACTAAGCTTGTTTTGACCCCCCTGAGAAGGGCGGTCGCAGGCTGTTTGGTAAGCCTTCATTTCTCACTTTGGTGGCGGGATCTTCACTTATTGTTGGAATAGCACTTACCAGCTTCATCGGATATCTTCTCTGTGGAACTCTTATCATCAATATAGAGGAAATCCTCTACACATTTATTTTATAATCTTCTTTCTTCACGGGCACTTATGAACTTGATTGGTTTATTTGTATTGTTTTATTAGTGTTTTTGATACTTTTTTCACGTATTTAATTTTAACTGTATAGATATATACAGTTCTTTCCAGCGCTACACTATTTTTGTATACTCATTTTGTTTGTACCTTATATCAAAGGTTTTTTTGGTGTTTAGCAGCAGGTTTCCTTAAGGGACATATTCATTTATTTATTTTTTTAAATCACTTTGCACCTAGCGCAAATTTTTACTTTTTATAACCAGTGCTCATATGGTGATCATGTTATTTTTTTGAAGCACATGGACACTTATCCCTAATGGCCTTTATACCACAGGTGGGCTCTAAGGGCAGATCACCTCTCACCATGCTCAGTTTGCTGCCTCATATGCTCCTGGTCTTGCTCTTCCAGATGTTGTCTTTTCTCCTCGTAGAATTCCAGAATTTCAGGTGGTAATTTCTCCCCAGCCAATCGGGGTGGAAGCAACAGGGTGTTCTGGGCATCATAACCCTTTAACATTCTCAGGATCTAAAAGCAATTAGACGTCAGAGCCTGGAAAGTTTAATTAGCATATATATACAGGACAGTTTGAAGATACTGTACCTTCTCCTCTTCCAGGTACTGCTTGTCCATCTCCAGAGAGTAAACCTCGACAGGGAATGCACAGGGATTTCTCACCACAACCTCCAAATCATCCCCAGGGCTGAACGGTAAGACAGGGCCCAGCTGCAGGACAGAGGGGGTAAATTCCAGCCGGGGCTCCAGACCATTACCCTGGACCAAGAGCATGACTCTCTGACTGCTCTGTGCCACCTGCAGGACCAGCCGCTGGCTGTACAGCTTCTACCTCACCAGGAGAAGAGAAAAACAATGATAAGCACATAGACTGCCACATACTCTGTATTATAGGTGCGTTTGGTGTCTGTCTGATTGATATCTTCTTATACATTCCTGTAACTACTTTTTATGGAGGTAATTCCATTACAGCATTAATTATGAACTAAGAAAGTTTGGTTCTGGTAGAAAAAACAAAACAAACTCTGGATGTGTATTGCTTTAATCTGCTCTTGCCAGACTATGTACAGCAGGGTATTTAAAACAGGTCTCATCAGGGGTCTTTAGAGACCTTATCTAGTGGGGTTTTATGATAACTCTGCTTTTTGTTAAAGGTGTCTTAAGCTGGGCTGTACTTTATCAAATGTGTCACCTTACAGTAATGCCTAGAACAGACAGATTATCTAGCTGACTGTGTTTGCTACAGACTTGTGACTTTTGGAGAAATTGAAGGTGGCATGGTGTTCAGTACAACTCCCCATTCACTCCACTGACTTTAGGTTTTGTCAGACCTCATTATTGTAACATACCCTGACACCCATCATAATACAGGTACCAAGGCAGTCTGTGCTCCTGCACTCTCATCCACCATGATGGAGGTCAGAGACCTCCAGTACTTTACCTCCTCCTGAGGCTGAAACTTGATCTCAATGTTCTTCTTTTGCCCGGGGAGCAGCACGTCATGTGCCGGTATCACCTCAAAGATGGGTGCTTTGGGTTTGAATTCCTGGCGCAGTTTCTTGCGGAGATGCAGGGGGATGTGCTTGTCTACCTGAAATACACAAAGTGGCACATATATGTGGGACAACTTACAGGGCCATTAAACATTGATTACAAGTTATGTCAATGTCAGTAACATACATGGAGGTAAAACACTAAGATTTCATCAGAAGTAAAGACAACTAAATTACAGTTGGCACAATGGGGGGAAGATATTATCCTACACATAGCTGACATCCTGTCTAGAGTTTTTAAATAAATGGATTTTCTACTTAGCTGCACCTCGTTAACCCTGAAACGGCAGCCAATCAGATGTGTTGGCCTTTCAGAAGATGTCAATACCTTTGTGTTGGTCTCCTGGCTGACAGTGGTCCACTCGCAGGGCACAGGGAGCTGGTTGTGTAGCTGGATAGACCTGATCTGACACTGACCGCACTGCATGGCGCTGAATTCCACCCTTTCATCTGATACACACAATGATGGCATCGTCACAGAGGCCCGGAGACGTATTAGGAACCTGGGACCCCCAAACACCTGCCAGGAGACATGCCAGGGGTCAGTAGGAGGATGGAAATTACAGTTACATATAACACATGAACAATGACAGACTCAAGATCACCTGAATTGGCATCAGAACATATATAGTTCCCAATCTGGTGCCGGCTGATTGAGGATCAAACTTCACTTGGAAGGTTTCTGTGTGCCAGCTTGGCAGATTCTTGACACGGTCCAGCTCTACAGAGAAGCCTGAGCAGACAAGACACAGACTGTGAAATCTCTGCACAGACCGGACACAGACTAAAAAGTCTCTGCACAGACAGGGCACAGGCTATAAAGTCTCTGCACAGACAGAACACAGACTATAAAGTCTCTGCACAGACAAGAAACAGAACATGAAGTCTCTGCACAGACGAGAAACAGAACATGAAGTCTCCACATATCTCCACACAGACAAGACACACACTATGAAGTTTCCGCACAGGCCAGGGGCGGATTAAGAGTCTAGTCTCAGGAGGGGCACAGCCAGAAAATATGTTTATTTGCTGGCAATTTATCGTGGAAATGGCTGGTGTTGGCGCTTCAATCATCCTGGCACCCTGGTTGTTATGGTGTCAGGATGATTGAAGTGCATTATTTCTATTATAACATTGTTATATAAAATGAAGTTCAACTCACCATAATGCTAAATCAGTGGGAGCCCTAAGTGTGTCACTTGCCACCGTCGCCTGCCACCAGATGTGGATTGTCACTTGCCACGTCACCTGCCACATGTTGCGGATTGTCACTTGCCTGCTACAATTGTCACTTTCCTGCTAAGGTGGGAATTGTCACTTCCTGTGTCCCAGAGTGAAGTCAGGCAGCAGAGAGATTATGTAATCTCTCTGCTGCCCGCGGTTGCCTGCACAGTGAGAGCGGAACTGCAGGGATGCAAAGCGGGCGTCGGGCGGTGAGAGATGAGGTCATCTCTCTGCTACCACGCCTGCCCGCCGGCCTGCTGATTGGCCAGCCGCCCGCTTACCTGCCGACTGGCCCGCCCGCTCACCGACCGAGCCGCCCACCCGCTCACCCACCCTCCCACCGAGCCGTCCGCCCGCTCACTCACCCACCCACCGAGCCGTCCGCCCCGCTCACTCACCCACCCGCTGAGCCACCCACTCACTCTCCCGCCTGCCGAGCTGCCCACTAATTCACTGGCAGACTGGCCCGCCGCTCACTCGCAACTAATTTCTCGGGGGGGGGGGCCGTTGCCCACCTGGTTCCGCCCCTGGCACAGACAAGACACACACTATGAAGTCTCCACACAGACAAGACACACACTATGAAGTCTCCGCACACACAAGACACAGATTGGGAAATCTCCACACAGACAAGACACACTATGAAGTCTCTGCACAGACAAGACACACTATAAAGTCTCAGCACAGACAAGACACACTATAAAGTCTCTGCACAGACAAGACACACTATAAAGTCTCTGCACAGACAAGACACACTATGAAGTCTCTGCACAGACAAGACACACTATAAAGTCTCTGCACAGACAAGAAACAGATTTGGAAGTCTCCACACAGACAGTCTTCCCTAGAATAAGACTGACAGTATATTACCTGTGCCCGGGAGCCCGCGTCTGTCTGCCTGGAAGGACACAGGGAAATGTCCTGTGTTGGATATTTTAATGATGTGTGAACGGACCTCGCCGAGGATGACGTACCCAAAATCCAGGAGGTATTCTGGAAGATCTGCCCTGAATCACCAAATAGAGATATTCTATGATATAGACATACATACATAATAAAAAGCTTTGTTCGGCAAAATGCCTGAAGAAAAACTGTCCTTGTTGTCACTGGTAATGGAGTTCAAATGTCCACCCTAACTGGTTTCTTACCAACATCAAGATCAATTCTGTGATGGACGCTTTAATGAGGTCATGTGATTCAGAGATATACAGCTACACAATGAATTGAAAATAGACACATCACACAATCCAGCACTTAAGGTCCAGAGAATCCCTCCAGGTATAATAGACAATATTACCTCCTAGGGAGAGACAAACTCCTTCCTGACCCAACAAAGCTGGTCTGATCAAGTCCCTGGATCAAAATACCCAGTCCTTTATCAGTTATAACTCTGGATATGATTATGTGAAAGAAAGGCACCCAGTCTTTTGTCATGTTCCTATTTTGATTATGCTTTTAGTATCATACTGTAGACCACTTCACAGCTTAACTGCTCTTACTGTAAAAAACCCTTCCCACACTGATCCTATATTTGACCTTGGAGCTACAGTGGATATAAAAAAGTATACACACCCCTGTTAAAATGTCAGGTTTCTGTGATGTAAAACAAATTAGACAAAGATAAATAAGTTCAGAACTTTTTCCATCTTCAATGTGACCTATAAACTGTACAACTCAGTTAAACAACAAACTGAAATCTTTTAGGGGGGAGTAAAAAATAAAAAAATTAAATAATGTGGTTACATAAGTGTGCACACCCTCTTATAACTGGGGATGTAGCTGTGTTCAGAATTAAGCAATCACATTCAATCTCATGGTAAATAGGAGTCAGTACACACCTCCTCCTGGAAGAGGGGACAGGATACCTGTGAAAGACAGGTATCCGCTCCCCCCGAAAGATGCCAAATGTGGCACCGGAGGGGGGGGGGGAGACAAATGAGCGGAAGTTTCAGTTTTGGGTGGAACTCCGCTTTTAGACCCCTTTCACACTGGGGGCGTTTTGCAGGCGCTATAGCGTTAAAAATATCGCCTACAAACCGACCTAAAACAGTTGCTCCATTCACTCCAGTGTCAAAGCCCTCGGGAATTTCACACTGGAGCGGTGCGCTGGCAGGGCGGGAGAAAAAGTTCTGCAGCTTCTTTGGAGCACATTAGGAGCGGTGAAATCACCGCTCCTAATGCGCTCCTGCCCATTGAAATCAATGGGTAGCGCCGCCGTACCGCCGGCAAAACACAGCTGTTGCGGCGCATTGTGTGCAGTTTTAACCATTTTTTGGCCGCTAGCGGGGGTTAAAAGCACCTCGCTAACGGCTGGAATGCGCCGCAAATCCAACGGTAAAGCGCCGCTAAAAATAGCTGTGTTTTACCGCCGACGCTCGGGGTGTGAAAGGGCTCTTAGATATAAAGCGTTCTGTATGCAGCAGCCCCCCTTAGCCACCCTAACACTTACCTGAGGTCCCTCTTGGTCCAGCGATGCCCAAGAGTGTCTTTCGAGATTCTCCTTCCTGATTGGCTGAGACACAGCAGCAGCGCCATTGGCTCCCACTGCTGTTAATCAGAGTCAGCTAACCAATCAGGGGAAAGAGGGGGCCGGGACCAGGGCTCCGTATCTGAATGGACACAGGGAGCTGTAACTCAGCTTGGGTGCCCCCATAGCAAGCTGCTTGCTGTGGGGGCACTGAACAGGAGGGAGGGGCCAGGATCACAGAAGAGGGAACTGAGAAGGAGGATCCGGGCTGCTCTGTGCAAATCCAACTGCAACAGAGCAGGTAAGTATAACATGTTTGTTATTTTTATAGGGAAAAAAAACGAGACTTTACAATCACTGTAAAGGTTGAAAACGTTCTGAAATGATTTATCTTTTTCTCATTTCTTTACATCACAGAAACCTGACATTTTAACAGGGGTGTGTAGACTTTTTATCCACTGTATGTATTCATATTGTTACCTGAGCACTAAAGTTACCTGTTTCTAGATTAATAAACAGTTTCCTAACCTTTTACTGTGGGACCGCCTGTTTTTTTATTATTTATTTGCCACTTTGTTCCCCTGTCCAGATCTTTTATGTCCTTTCTACAGTGTGGTGTAAACGGTTCCACAGGGATAATACTATAACAACATGCTGTGTTTTTGTCTTCTTTGTTATACATCCCAAAATATTGTTTGCTTTTGCAGTACTGCTACAGATTACTGTTAGTAAAAATACATTTACATTTATCAGGGTTACATTTCTGCCATTTAGCCATCACAATCCTCCTGCAATATATGTCACTGTCTTTCTGCTTGTAACAAAAACTTCAACATTATTTCATGTTGGTATTCAAGAAACCCTCAATACTATACATTTTAACACTTTACTGTTCATCTGTGTAAATAGATACATTGAGGCGTATTTATAAAGCTTTTACTACACGATTATCAGAAGCACTCATGCATGTTGACCGCAGTGGCCTGGATTGTCACCCCCATCTAGTGGCCAAAATGCAGTATGGTTTTCTCATTGAACTATTTTAGAAAACGATACTGCATTTTGAATAACAAGTAAAAACTTTACACCAACGGAAAATAATTGTGAAAAAATGTTGTGTAAATTAGGGAATAATACTAACTGCAGTGTGATTGTACACAATTAGCAATACAGATTCATGAATACAGAAAAAATGCACCGCGCTCTGTATTTAAAATAAACAGTAATCAAAATAGTGCATCACAGTCCATTCATATTCCACTGAATTCAACACATACTGTAAGGCCCCTTTCACACGGGACTGATCCGTGATGATCCGCCCTGCGAACCTCCGCTTGCTCAGCGGGGATCGCTCCGCTGATCCCCGCTGAGCCGGCGGATGACAGGGCGGTCCCCGCACACTGTGCAGGGACCGCCCTGTCAGATCTCCGCTCTCCCCTATGGGGGGGATCGGATGAACACGGACCGTCTGTCCGTGTTCACCTGATCCGCTCTGCAGATGGATTGAAAAATAGGATTTTCCTCCGTCTGCAGAATCGGAGGATTGTGGACACGGATGGATGAGATCGGGTGTCAGCGGGTGTTCATCCGCTGACACACGCTATCTCATTAGGGAACAATGTATGTCCCTTTTTCATCTGTAAACGGATGGATGAAAAAGCGGAAATACGGTCCGCATGTTTGAAAGGGGCCTAAATCAATCCCATGATAAAGTGCTTGTGCTCTATGGACAATATTTCAGTGCTTGACTCCAGCTGTACTCAAGGTGCCCCACATAGATGTACACTCACCGCATTGTATGACCACCTATTTCTAGTGTGGTCAGCTGCGCTTTTAGAGAGAAATTCCCATTGATGGTGTTAATGCATATTGGACCCCGCAATCTTGTTTCCTCAGATGGTAAGCAATAGGGGAGGACATAAAGAGGAAGGACTCAGTGTAAAACCGTCAATGTAAAATTTATTTAGCAGAAAGGATAAAAAGTTTACACTCACATGTCATTGTGCCCATTAACCTGGCACCCGGCGTGTACAGCTCAAGTATTTGACGGGTTTCCGTCCAGGCATCCAACATTTGTATTGTAATTCAGCTTGTGCCAGTGCCCAGAGGTGATGTATGCATAAGTGTCGTGATGACGCGATCAAGCCTCTACGCGTTTCGGACAATCAACGGGTCTTCATCTGGATCAATGGGTCCTCATCAGGAACCCACCAAATACTTGAGCTGTACACACCGGGTGCCAGGTTAATGGGCACCACGTAAACTTTTTATCCTTTCTGCTAAATACATTTTACATTGACGGTTTTACACTAGGAGTTCTTGCACGTTATGTCGTCCCCTATTACTTACCATCTGAGGAAACAAGATTGTGGGGTCCAATATGCATTAACACCATCAAATGGAATATCCCTCTAAAAGCACAGTTGACCACACTAGAAATAGGTGGTCATACAATGCGGTGAGTGTACATCTATGTGGGGCACCTTGAGCACAGTTGGAGTCAATATTGTCCATAGAGCACAAGCACTTTACCACGGAATTGATTTATGTATTGAATTCAGTGGAATATGAATGGACTGTAATGCACTATTTTGATTACTGTGTATTTTAAATACTGAGCACGATACTGTATTTTGGCCAGTAGATGGAGCTGATGATACTGGAATTCATCTCTTAGAAAAAAATATGTGATATTTCATTCAATTTGCACAAATGCTTCTGACATTACAAAGAACATTTTATACACCCCTTAATGTGGATACATTTTATTGGAAGATGGGACATAATAATTGCTCACTTAAGCAGACGTCGGCGATCTTTCTGGTTGGTCAGTCCCGTTGGCCCCGCCTCTATCTGCTCACTTGCATGTTTCTTTATGAGCAAACGCTCCAACTCCATCAGTACCAAGGTATCCATCTGTGAGGTGTGACAATCACAGATTATAGAGTGTTTATACACACACTGTAAGCAGCTGATAGAACACAGCGGAGTGTCTGTCTGTATTATAAAAATAAAAGATGTCATTATCATCAGAGAATAAACAGATGATAACAGAGTAGCAGAGTGCCTGTGTAATACTGTGTACCCCCATCCCTTATGACAGGGGTCTCCAAACTATGGCCCTCCAGTTGTTCAGGAACTACAATTCCCACCATGCCTAGTCATGTCTGTGAATTTCAGACTTTAACAATGCCTCATGGGACGAGTAGTTCTGCAACAGCAAATAAACGTTTATGCTATAGGCCAACTCAGCAGTGGCGGTGCGTCCATAGAGGGCGCCGGAGCGCCGCCCCCTCTTGCTCCCGCACCGCCACTGAAAGACAATACACAGATTCATGCATTGCATGAATCTGTGTATTTTCGCCACTGCCGCGCTGCCCACTATTCAGATGGCCGGCCTCCTGGTGAGCGACGGCCATATGAATTAGAGCAGTGGCCGGCGGTGGGTGTGACTTGGAAATGTCTATCAGAGCCAGCGGCTCCGATAGGCTTTCCGAATACAGCTCTCACGCTGTAATCGGCTTCCAAAAACTCCTCCAAGGTACGCACGGGGGTGCGTTCCTTGGAGAAGACTGTGGGGGTTTCAGCCAATCAGGTTCACCGGATCTGGTTACCGGTAACCTGATTGGCTGAAGCGACATTGAGGGCGGGAGAAGACATCGAGGACGGCGCAGACCCAAGGAAGGTAAGTACAGGGCTGGGGGGGGGGGACAGGCTGCATTTGGGAACAAACTGGTTGTATATGGGAACAAACTGGCTGCATTTGGGAACAAACTGGCTGCATTTGGGAACAAACTGGCTGCATTTGGGAACAAACTGGCTGTATATGGGGACACACTGGCTGTATATGAGGGACAAACTGGCTGTATATGGGGGGAAAACTGGCTGTATATGGGGACACACTGGCTGTATATGGGGGACACACTGGCTGTATATGGGGGACACACTGGCTGTATATGGGGGACAAACTGGCTGTATATGGGGACGAACTGGCTGTATTTGGGGGACAAACTGGCTGTATATGGGGGAAAAACTGGCTGTATATGGGGACACACTGGCTGTATATGAGGGACACACTGGCTGTATATGGGGGACAAACTGGCTGTATATGGGGACACACTGGCTGTATTTGGGGGACAAACTGGTTGTATATGGGGACACACTGGCTGTATATGGGAACACACTGGCTGTATTTGGGGGACAAACTGGCTGTATATGGGAACAAACTGGCTGTATATGGGGGACACACTGGCTGCATTTGGGAACAAACACTGGCTACAGCTCCTCCTTAGATACAAAGGAAAGCCTGAGTGTGATTGTGATGGCTGGGAATAGCCAACAATGGTGGGCGGGAAGCTGTATTTGGCTAAGGAATTGTACCAGTCCTCATCATGGTAATAATATTAAGTATACATAGTGCAGACACAAGATGATAACAGAGCAGTAGGTGATCTTACAGAGGGGTCACATTCCTTGAGATCCAAACACTGCTCTCCTTGGATCTTCTCCTCCGCCATTCTCAGGTAGGACTCAAATCTCCCATTTCCTGTGGAGAGTGGAAGCAGACATTGGAGATGAGGATTACAGATGGTAAAGTGGCAAGACAATAGATGTAGAGGTGGACAGGAGTATAGATGGTGGAGGGGGACAGGAATTCTAAATGATAAGCGGGCAGGAATATAGATGATAAGGGGACAGGAATATAGTTAGTCGAGGGAGGGATATGTATTACAGATGACAGGCGGCAGGACTATGGATCGTGGCAGGTAAAAATGTTGATGGCAAGATTACTTAATTTATAGGAAAGGAACAGGAATTAGCGACAGTGGGGGCAGGATTATACATTTGGTTGGTTCCTCTCTCTATACCTCTTCCCTGGGCCAGTTGATAACCTCCCATGGCTTCCAATACCACCTCTACGCCAACGACACCCAGATCTATCTCTCCACTCCTCAACTTACCCCCTCACGTATCACAAACTTACTGAACGACCAATCAGTATGGATGTCCACCATTTCCTCAAACTCAACCTTTCTAAAACTAGGCTTGTAATATTTCCTCCGTCCCGATCCCCTCCACGTGACTTTACCATCAAGATCAACGACACAACCATTGATAACCACACATGCCAGGGTACTGGGTGTAATCCTAGACTCTGACCTCTACTTTAGCCCCCCACATCCAAACACTGGCTACATCTTGCCGCCTTAACCTCCTCAACATTTCCAGAATTCGTCCCTTCCTGACTAACGACACTACAAAACAACTTATTCACTCCTTGGTTATTTCCCACCTCGACTGCTGCAACTCCCTCCTCACTGGCCTACACTTCCACAGACTATCCCACCTTTAGTCTATTATGAATGCCGCTGCTAGACTAATACACTTTACTAACCGATCCGTGACTGCTGCTGCTCTCTGTCAATCCCTTCACTGGCTTCCACTAACCCACTGTATAAAATTCAAAATACTAACCACAACATACAAAGCCGTCCACAACATCGCTCCCAGCTGCATCACCAACCTCATCTGCAAATATCACCCAAATCGTTCTCTCCGCTCCTCCCAGGACTTCCTGCTCTCTAGCTCCCTTGTTACCTCCTCCAATGCTCGCCTCCAGGACTTCTCCAGAGCCTCTCTCATCCTCTGGAACTCCCTGCCCCGGTATGTCCGATTAGCCCCTACCCTGTTTACCTTTAGGTGATCCCTGAAAACTCACTTATTCAGGGAAGCCTACCCAACCTCCACGTAAGAACTGTACCTAAGCCACTTCCATCAGATCAGCTATTACCTTTTGTACCACCTCCCTCTCCCTTTAGATTGTAAGCTTAATGAGCAGGGCCCTCCTGTCCCTTCTGTATCGAACTGTATTGTAAATGTACTGTCCCCCCTCTACATTGTAAAGCGCTGCGCAAACCGATGGCCTATATAAATCCTGAATAATAATAATATAGATGGGGTGTATTTTAAGAGGCAATCCGCGCTATCCCTGTTTAACTGACAAATTGACATTAAAGTGTAAATAATCAGCCAAAAAAAAAGGTGGAAAAAACATGCAACTAAACAAGATTAATGTGAAAGTGCAACTGTGCAAAGATTAGGATAATGGATATCCCAATAAAAATATTGGTGCTGCAATATGAAAAAGTTCAGAATAATAAACTAAAATATATGTAATGCAAAAAATATATTGCGCAACCCAAGAGATAGGGGCAGGAATTAGAGATGGTTGGAGGGGGCAGAAATATAGATGTGGTGGGGGCAGGTATTAGAGATGATGGAGGGGGGGCAGGTATTAGAAATGGCGGGTATCAAGAATATAGATGGTGGGGGGGTAGGTATTAGAGGTAATAGGGGAGCAAAAGTATAGATGGTGGAGGAAAAGCTTTAGAGAAGGTGGTGGCAGGTATTAGAAATGATGAGGGATCGGTTATTAGAGATGGTGGGGGGCAAGAATGTAGATGTTGGGCGGCAGGTATTATAAATGGTGGGGTGGGCACTAGCTTGCAGTTCTCTTGCTCCGGCAGTGTCTTGTGTCTGTACCATTTATGTCCCGAGGGAGGTCCAGACAGATTCGGGGGAACACTCCTTCTCCTCGCAGAGTGATGCTCTCGGGCTCCAGATGGGCCACCTGTAGCTGGATGACCTTCTGGAAGTATTCAGGTACTCCAGGTAAATAATAAACCTTCAGGATCTCCTCTCCTCCAGCAGGAATGTTACCCTGAAAGTGAAGGTATACAATAAATTATTATATGAGCTCACACAATGCAAGAAATGTAGGGGCATGTAACAGTAAATTTGTGAAAGTAATATGAGATTTGGAGAGGACACAGTGGGGGAGTTATGAAAGATCAGATTAACATAAATCCACTTCCTAAGACCTAAGGTTTATGTTCACCTACTATCTTACAAACACCAGAATACGTGTACGGAGAGTGCACTGTACACTTTTATAGCAGGTCACCCTGACACTAGATGGCAGTGTTTTCCTCTGGAGTTGGGAGTGAATGTCAGAGAAATGCAAAGATGAGATGTTATATAACGTTACACAGAATACCTTCTTGTCTTATTTCATGTCTTTGCTGCTCTACTTCCCAAAATACCACTCTGGAGAGGGCAGACGGGAAGATGAGGGTCACAGAGAGGAGGAAGAGGGCACTCACACTGGGCACGGAGGAAAGAGAGGGCACTCATACTGGACAGGGAGGAAGGAAGGGGAACTCACACTGGGCATGAAGGAGGGGGGGGGACTTTCACACTGGACAGGGAGGAAGGGAAGGGCACTCACACTGGGCAAGAAGGAAGGGGGGGACTCATACAGTACAGATAAGAAGGGAAGGGCACTTACACTGGGCAGGAAGGAGGGAAAGGGCACTCTCACTCGGCAAGGAGGAAGGGGCAGGGGGGGCATTCACACTGGGCAGGGAGAAGAGGGTGCACTCACACTGCAGGGAGGAAGAAGGGGGTACTCATAATGGGCAAGAAGTAAGAGGGCACTCACTCTAAGTGGAGAGGGGGGAAGCACACTCACCCTGAGCAGGGAGGAATAGGGGCATTCACACTGGATAGGCAGGAAGTAAAGGGGCACTCACACTGTACAGGAAGTAAGGGGGCTCTCACATTGGGCAGGGAGGAGAGGGTGATCTCACACTCCGCAGGAAGTAAGGAGAAGGCACTCATGCTGGACAGGGAAAAGAGGGTGTACTCACACTGCACAGGAAGTAAGGGGGTACTTACACTGGACAAGGAGCCGGGGGTGCACTCACACTGTGCAGGGAGGAAGGAGAGACACACACAATGGGCAGGGAGTAAGAGGGGCATTCACACTGGATAGGAAGGAGGGGAAGGGAACTCACACTGCACAGGGAGTAAGAGGGAGAACTCACACAGTGCAGGGAGTAAGGGAAGGGCACTCACATTGTGCAGACAGGAAAGGGGAGGACACCCCTAGTGCTGGGTACTCACACTTAGCGGCTCTATAAATGGCTCTCCAGGAAGTGGGTACAGGCTCTCTGGGCTTTGGGTCAGCACAGTGAAAGGGAAAGTGACCCTCCCGGTGTTCCTAAGGACAATGTCCACTTCAGCCACCTGGTCAAACATCTGTAGAATAAACAGAGGGATTACTATCAGTACTCCTGTGAAAGACAGAAATATATATCACAGTAGTGTTGCAGATTACCTGCACTCCACAGTCAATATCATTGGTACTTAAGTTGTATCTGACAAGTGAGGCCTCGCCATGCAGGGTCACCTCATACACCGGGCCACCATACACTTCACAGAGTGCTCGGGCCTGAGCACTGATATCAGAGTGTCCATAAAATGTAAAAGAGAAGACCTGGCTCTCCCCAGGCTGGAGGGTTCCAAACTGTGGCAAGATATCAAAGACCTGAAAGACAGAATGATAATTAATGGACACGACCATGAAATAAAGCTTACTGGACATCCAGCAATTATCTGTAGACTGTGTTCCACCTGCCCCCTGTTCTGTGTAATGAATTCACACACAGGGCTCTAACCCATTAATAAGTAAGTGCAAGTGGCTTGGTGTGTTAGAGAACTGCCATCTCAACATGTAACCTGTGGTTGCAGCTTACCTCCTCCACTCCAGTCAGGACTCGGTCTTCTGCTGATAAGTTGCCATCTGCTTTATTCAGCAATAATTTCTGTGATTACAAAAAAAATCAGCTCAGTATTCTGTACACATAGATCGCTCATGGGTAACCCTAACCCTAATTTCATGGCTGGTTCTTAGAAAGCCTTCCCTCTGCCCTTCCCTGCGATCAATATCTCCTCCCCAGCCTGTCCTATGAACCACACATGGGAAAAGTATATAAAAAATGTAATGATCAGCAATTAATCACATATACAGTAGAAAATCTTTGTATGTTATCATGATCAGAAGTGTTCGCCATAGAACCTTAGGTAACTCATGTATGGTCCTCAGATGTGTCACACAGCTTCCTTTAATTGGGCTTTGTGTTGGCACTGTTGTGTTACACTATGTGATTATTCTTGCTCTGTGTCTTTAAGATCTGTCCCCTTCTTTCTAGCTGAACTCTCTCTCTCACCGTAGTTCTTTATATATCTCCTCCACTTCCTGATTCTGGTCATTACTCCTGTATATCTTCCATGCTAAACATCTTACATGTGGCTTACAACTGCAACGTTTTTCTACCTATGAATATCCATCATTAAACGGAACATTCGAAAGGATTCATCGTCTGTCGTCCTAACTGTGAGTTTATTCATTGAGTTAAGCTGCCTGTATCGATGCAAGGGATGAATATCAAACCAGCTTGTGTAAGGCCTACTTAAACCTGGAGATGAACTTTATCGCTTTGTAGTTGAGACAGAACAGTAGAAAAACAGAGTTTCACAGCCTAATTACAAGATTTCTGCATGTCAGTACTGATACAGACAAGATTTACTGCCCTCATAGCAAGACAGAAGGGACAGAGCAGCACATGGCAGCCTTATAGCCTGAGACAATCTGCACAGTGTCATATTTCAGCACACAGATCCTGCCTGCTTTCACAGTCAGTCTGCTATCATGAGTGACCAAGCTTCTGCATGTGAACTCACATCTACCTCCTCACAAGTTCCTGAAGAAACTGAGTTACCCAAACGCTCAGTTAAACCCACTTGGAAAGTAATGGAGAATTATGAAGCTTCAAGGACTGAATTGTCAAATAGCTTGGAATTAGTCTGGGAGAAAATCCTTGCTGAAGCCAATACAGTGTCTGTTGAACGTGAACTACTGACACTAGAGGGCGCCATTAAACAACTTTCTGCCTCATATGAGCTTTATCAGCTTACCAGCATCAAATTCACTAATGTCTTACAAAACATGAAGTCAGAAAATGCGATGATGCAATTAAAGCGCGTCAATGCTCTCAATATTGAAAGAGACAGTTTTATCCAGCAAACCAGATTAAAGGCAGAAGCAAAAATAAAGCTGTTACAGGACACTGCATCTCACAGATCTGTTTCCACCAGACGTTCTAAAAACTCGTCAAGATCCCATAGTTCAAGATACTCAACACTCAGTGAGCGACTTATTAATGCCCGCGCTGAAGTGGAAGCCAGCAAAGTGCAGGTGGCATATACAGAAAAAAGAGCAGAGTTGGAAGCGCAGTCAGCACGTCAAAGAGCAGAGTCAGAAGCGCAGTCAGCACGTCAAAGAGCAGAGTTGGAAGCTCAGAGGGCAGAGTCGGAAGCGCAGTCAGCACGTCAAAGGGCAGAGTTGGAAGCGCAGTCAGCACGACAAAGAGCAACAATGGAAACCTTAAATGAACAGTGTAAACATGACGCAGCTATGGCAAAGCTAAGGGTCCTACAGCAAGCTATCAGTGCAGACGAAGGTGCAAGTGAGAAAGACAGCATTAACCTAAACATAGCAGATATGGAAGACCCCCTCAAACGCACTAAAGACTATGTCCTAAGCCACTGCAGTGCACACTCCATTGTCTCCAATGCTCCAGACTACATAGAGACTCCTTCACAGCTTCAAGTTAAAGAGGTTCCAGCAACTTCCTGCACTCAAAATCACTCCACTGCATTTCCTACCTGCCTACCTTGCCTGCCTTCATACGTCACAGAGCATCAGCGCAAGCTTCAAGCAAGTCATCAATCTCCAGTCATCGGTACAGCCTTGAATCAACGTACCATTGGAACAACTGACTTCAAGCAAGCAACTCACCTGGATGCATCTGCTGCACCATATTTCCCTGTGTCCTTTAACAACAATGTCAAAGATAACGCAATCAGCACCATACAGCCAACAGCATCTCACATAAAGGCGGAGACAACTGAGACAGAAGAGTTTGTGAGGTACATGCTTCGCAGAGAGCTCACAAAGACTGGTCTTACAAGTTTTGATGACCAACCTGAGAACTACAGAAGTTGGAAATGTGCCTTCAGAACTACAATCAGCAATATTGGCATTACAGCTGATCAAGAATTGAATCTGCTGATCAAATGGCTTGGTCCTCTATCTGCTGCACGTGTTAAGCCATTAAGATCGGTTTTCATGGACAATCCTACTGCAGGCCTCACAGCTGCATGGGAGCGACTAGAGCAAAGTTATGGCAGTCCAGAAGCTATAGAAAATGCTTTGTTCATGCGTCTGGAAACTTTCCCAAAGATATCCGGTAAGGACAACAAGGAGTTCCAGAGACTGAGTGACCTTCTCCTTGAGCTTCAGCTAGCCAAGACAGACCCAAAACTACCTGGACTCAGTTACCTTGACACTCCAAGAGGGGTAAACCCAATTGTCTCCAAGCTCCCGTATGGTTTGCAAGAGAAATGGACTGCACTAGGGTCATCATACAAAAGAGAGAACAAGGTTTCCTTCCCTCCATTCTCTTTCTTCTGTGAATTCATCAGGAAAATTGCAGAGACCAAGAACGATCCAAGTTTTTCCTATGGTGAGTACAGCCTCTTCTCACCCTTTCCTAAGAGTACCAGTCTTCAGGGCAACTACAGAAACCATAGAGGCCCAGTGTCCGTGAAAAAGACTGACATCCTTCCCACTCCTACCACAGTTCTGGCCACGAACAAACAGAGTAGGAAGATTGAAAACCCTAACAGAGAGTGTCCCATACACAAGAAGCCACACCCCCTCAATAAATGTATCGGCTTTAGGAAAAAGCCTCTGGAAGAGCGCAAGGAGCTTTTAAAGACATTTAGGGTATGTTTCAGGTGCTGTGCTTCTACAGAACATTTTGCAAGGGACTGTAATGTGTCCATCAAGTGCATAGAGTGTGGCTCTGAAGAACATGTGCAAGCCCTCCATCCTCTTGAGCCCAGCTCTGCACAACCTGCCAACACTCCTCCCAGGTTAACGCATGGCGGGGAGAATACAGACCAAGTGCCTAATTCTACCATCATTTCTTCATCCTGCACTGAAGTTTGTGGAGAAGACCGCTGTGGTAAGTCCTGTGCTAAGATATGCTTGGTGAACATATACCACAAGGATCAACCAGAAAAGTCTCTAAAGGCATATGCTATCTTAGACGATCAGAGCAATCTATCACTTGCAAAATCTGAATTGTTCAATCTATTTGAAATAAAAGGCGAAGCTCATCCTTACACCTTGGGTACCTGTAGTGGAACTATAGAGGTTTCTGGAAGAAGGGCTCATGGACTCATGGTATCTTCTCTCAAAGGTAACTTGCAATTACCCTTACCTACACTTGTTGAGTGCAATCAGATACCTGCTAACAGGGAAGAAATCCCTACTCCAGCTGCTGCTTTCCATCACCCTCACCTCAAGGTAATAGCAAATGAGATACCGCCGCTTGACAAAGATGCTCAGATCCTTCTTCTGTTAGGAAGAGACATTCTAAGAGTTCACAAGGTACACAGACAAGTCAGTGGACCCCCAGATGCCCCATTTGCCCAGCGCACGGATCTAGGGTGGGTCATCATAGGCAATGTCTGCATAGGCAAAATGAAAAGACCCACCAACATTTCGTCATTCAAGACAAATGTTCTGCCAAATGGCCGAAACACTTACTTTGAGCCATGCCCACATCACTACTGGGTGAAAGAGAAGATAGCCAGCCACGAATGGCAACATGGTATCTCAGGTGACACAAGCCCTTTCTCCTGCCATGATGGCGACTTCGGTTCTACAGTGTTTAATGCAACCAGTGAAGATGACATACTGGCTCCTTCAATGGAAGACAAAGAATTCATCAAGGTAATGGACAATGAGTTCTTTCAAGATGACTCCAATAACTGGGTAGCACCCCTACCCTTTCGTCTCCCAAGAGAGAGATTGCCCAACAACTTACAGCAGGCCATCAGTAGATTCTCCTCCTTAAAGCGAAACTTAAGCAGGAAACCAGAGATGCAAAAGCACTTTGTGGACTTTATGCAAAATGTATTTGACAGAGATCATGCAGAGCCTGCTCCCCCACTAAAGGAGGGAGAAGAATGCTGGTACCTTCCATCCTTTGGCGTGTATCACCCACGCAAACCAGACCAAATCTGAGTTGTCTTTGATTCCAGTGCTCAGCACGAAGGTGTTTCTCTTAACAACATGCTCCTTACGGGACCCAACTTGAACAACAGTCTACTAGGAGTCTTGATTCGCTTCAGACAAGAGCCTGTAGCAGTAATGGCCGACATTGAACAGATGTTTCACTGCTTCATCGTCAGAGAAGACAACAGAAACTACCTCAGGTTTCTATGGCACAAGGACAATGACCTCAACAAGGAAGTTATAGATTATCGCATGAAGGTACATGTCTTCGGTAACAGTCCTTCCCCAGCAGTGGCAACTTATGGGCTAAGGAGAACAGCTCAGACTGGAGAAGTTGAATATGGATCTGATGCCCGTCAATTTGTTGAAAGAAACTTCTACGTTGACGACGCACTTAAGTCCTTTCCAACTGCTAAAGAAGCAATTGATCTTCTCACCAGAACAAAGGAGATTCTGTCTGTACCAAACCTTAGACTGCACAAGATTATATCCAACAGCCAGGAACTTATGAATGCCTTTCACTCTGAGGACTATGCCACTAGTCTAAAAAACCTTGACTTAGGTACAGATGTGCCTCCTGTACAGCGAAGTCTGGGTTTGTTGTGGAACATCAAGCAAGACAAATTCACCTTCCAAGTGTCAACTTGTGACAAACCATTCACTAAGAGAGGAGTCCTGTCCGTGGTGAATAGCATCTATGACCCACTGGGTTTCCTTGCTCCAGTTACCATTCAAGGTAAGATTTTACTAAGACAGTTGTCTACTGAGAACATAGACTGGGATACTCCCTTGCCTAGTGAGAATCAACACAAGTGGGAAAGGTGGAGATACTCTTTGAAGTCACTAGAAAAACTTCAGATTCCCCGTTGCTATGTTCCAGGTTCCACTTCAACTGCTAACCGGAGAGAGATTCATATTTTCTCTGATGCATCAGTTGAAGCTATTGCTGCAGTAGCCTATTTGAAGACCTCTGAACTGAATGGAGAATCACACTGTAGTTTTGTCCTAGGCAAGGCAAAACTCACTCCCAAGCCTGCACATACCATACCAAGACTTGAACTTTGTGCAGCCGTGCTAGCAGTAGAAATTGCTGAGGTCATACGAAGTGAAATGGACACTACAATTGATTCTTTCACCTTCTATACAGACAGTAAGGTAGAACTTGGTTACATAAACAACCAAACAAAACAATTTTATGTGTACGTCAGCAACAGGGTTGAACGTATCAAGAGATTCTCTCTACCAAGTCAATGGCATCACATTCCCACTGAACTCAAGCCAGCTGACTGTGGGACCAGAGCCGTGTCACCTGCCGCTCTTCAGGACAGCTTATGGCTGTCACCTCCAAGGTTTCTGTGTGAGGACTCTTACTTACACCCTATTGACACCACCTATGGGCTAGTAAACCCTGAAGATGATAAGGAAATAAGAACTGTGAACATCTCACTACACACTTCTGTAAGTACAAAACAGAAGCTGCGGTCACACCATTACAGGCATCGATGGAAGCAGGTGCAGCATCTAGCCAATGTGTTCTGGCATCGCTGGAAGAAAAAGTATCTTCATCACCTTCAAGGTCGTAACAAATGGCAAGCATCTAAGCCGAATCTTAAGGTTGGAGACCTCATCCTTCTAAAAGACAAGGAAGTTTGTCGGAATGAGTGGCCTATGGGTCTTATTACTAAAGTTATGCCCAGCGACGATAACAAAGTCCGGAAGGTAGAAGTCAAGGTAACCAAGGGAGGATCGACACAAACCTTTAGTCGACCAATTACAGAGTTAGTACTCCTTTGCCAGGTGAGTGACTTGTGCAAGGACTAGTCATGCTGTTGGCACGGCGGGGAGTACATTGCTGCCATCTACAGGTTCTACTCAGAACTTTGGAATTATTTGAAGACATCATACTGTGACTTTATGTTCTTCATCCTGTTGAACTTACGTTTATTATTTGCTTGTTGCATGTTTTTTATTACAGGTTCCAGGACATTCGTCAGTATTGGACTTTTTGAAAATATATATATTAGTTTAAGGTTATGAAATCTAAAGATTTCAGATGGGGAGTGTTGTGTTACACTATGTGATTATTCTTGCTCTGTGTCTTTAAGATCTGTCCCCTTCTTTCTAGCTGAACTCTCTCTCTCACCGTAGTTCTTTATATATCTCCTCCACTTCCTGATTCTGGTCATTACTCCTGTATATCTTCCATGCTAAACATCTTACATGTGGCTTACAACTGCAACGTTTTTCTACCTATGAATATCCATCATTAAACGGAACATTCGAAAGGATTCATCGTCTGTCGTCCTAACTGTGAGTTTATTCATTGAGTTAAGCTGCCTGTATCGATGCAAGGGATGAATATCAAACCAGCTTGTGTAAGGCCTACTTAAACCTGGAGATGAACTTTATCGCTTTGTAGTTGAGACAGAACAGGCACCACAAGAGGAGGGGGGAGGAAGATAATTATGTATGAAGAAAGACTGTCCAGAGAAACCAATCAGATTCTTGTGCAGGTTATAGGATAAAAAAACCTAATACTTGATTGGATGTTTCAGGAATACCACCTGTATGTGAGAGTCTGAAAAGTGGTCACATTACCTCCGTCTCTAGGTGGGACCCCAGTAGATGGTCCTGGTTAGGACAGTCGGTTGCAGTGTCCACTGCTCTAGGAACATGTGGACTATCTGACCTGTGAATAAAACCACAAGCATATTTAACGATGAGTTCTGTGTATATAGGTACAACGGGTAGCAGCCAGCCAGCAGCAGAAAAGTGCCTTCTATAATAGACTGATGGGTCTTTTACAGAAAAGAGTATATAAAGATGAAAGACAAACAACTGAGCGAAGTGTGTGCCTCTGCCTATGTCAGATCTGTATAATGATGTGGACATGGTAGACACGTAGCACTCAGCATCCTAAGATGAGACATAACTGATCATGGACTGGTATTTCTGAATCAAGACTTTTCTTCACCTTTAGGTTTAGTCCAGTGTGTTCCCAGACTCTGGAGGAAGTTCAGGACAATCAGATCACATACTTTGCATGAATGTGTAAGTGATATGAAGCAAAGCATGACACCCAGCAGACCCATCCATTTCATCACATCCAAAAGATACATGACTGACTGTATCATGACCTCCAACCTGCTCTTACCCACCACCAAATGTGATGGATGAACAGCCATAAACCCTACCATACAGGGTTATGTCACTTCACCATGGGGCGGAAGCTTTCAAATTGACCTAACTTCCCTGGCTGGTCTTCCGTTACTGGGAACAATGAAGACATTACCTACATATAACCTAATGGGCTCCTGCCCACTTGACTCTCTCCTACCATCCCCCCTAAAAAGGCACCCATATCAACCCTTCTTGGTTGGGGGCTGTGACCAGGCTGAGATTTCCCCTAACCCCGCTTTTTCTCTCATGTGTTCCATTCCTTCAACCCTTTTTCCCCTCACTCATGTCCCACCCTACGGTAACTTCCCCTCAAATCTAGTCCAAGACTAGCTCAAGGTAATTATATTCTCTACCATATCCTCAACATGACAGATGCTAATCTGTAAATCTCTATTGCACGAGATGTAATTATATAACATAACCGTAAGCCTACACTGCTTATCAACATCTCTGGATGAGACTCTTTTTTTTTTTCTTTTTTTTTTTAATACTGAATCTGTACTTTTTACCCTTTCATGTTTTGCATCCTTTATTCTGGAAAACCTCAATAATAATTTAGCAAGATAAACCTGAGGGATGTGGCACACAGCAAAGTATTATCCCTTTTAAAAGGGTCATTATTGAGAAATAAGGCTCCAGTTGATGGAAAAGATATGGTCGAAAAAAGAAATGCTACAGATAACAGCCCATGCCCCCTCCCCTGACTTCTCAATCATAATCAATAATACAAAAATCAGTCCCTCCCCTAATGCCAGGTGTAACCCTGGACTCTTACCTGTTCTTTCAGCCCCAAATCCAATCTTGTAAATTTCCCCTTCATAACATCTCCAAAATACTCCTTTTAACCGATTAAACCACTCACTCACTCCTGTTATCTCTTTCCTTGATTATTGCAAGGCCTACCTCTATGCAGACTATCCCCCTTTCAGTCTATCATAAATTATGCTTGCAGACTCCATCCACCTTACCAACTGTCCAGTATCCACCACCCCATTTTGCTAATCCCTCTGCTGGCTTCCAACTGCCCAAAAAATACAATTCAAAATACTAACACCATACAAAGCCATTTACAACTGTGCCCCAAGCTACATCACCAATCTTGGCTGAGTATATCACCCAAACCGTCCTCTCCACTCCTCCCAAGATCTCCTACTCTCTAGCTCCCTTGTCTCCTCCTCCCATGCTCATCTCCAGGACTTCTCCAGAGCCTCTCCCATCCTCTGCAACTCCCTACCTCAATCTGTCGGGCTATCTCCTACTCGATACACTTTTAGGCGATCCCTAAAAACTCAGCTCTTCAGGGAAACCTATCATGTCTTCAGCTAAAAACGGAATATTTTATTTCTCCTATCAGCTCACCCCTCACAGTTAATACCTTTTGTTCCACTTGCCCCTTCCTGTTGCATTGTAAGCTCTCATGAGCAGGGCCCTCCTAACCCTCTTGAATTGCATTATTACTATACTATCTCCCTTTATATTGTAAAGCGCTGTGCAAATGTTGGCACTATATAAATCCTGTATAATAATAACAACAGTCAAACATAACAAAGTCCAAGACCACATATCCTGAGATTATGTTTATTGATGAATTCATATTCTAATTGGTGTTTATTCTTCTACACATTACCATGTTTATCTCACCTAATTCGAATCGCCGAGTTCTCTGTCATAAAGGACCAACGGTACTGAACAGGTAATGGACTGCAGTTCGTCACCTCCAGCTCCTGCATACTCTCTGTGTCATTCAGGATGCAGCCAAAGTGGATCTGAGTGGTAGGAAAGTGAAGGTTGGGGAAGTGCACCTCGGCCTGCAGGCTGACATAGTCCTTGTGAGGGTGTTCTATGTATTGTATGGACAGGACCTCGTCCAGAACCCGACTCTGTAGATCCGTGATGTATGTTGGGTCAAATTTAATGATGAGCTCCTTCTCCTTCCCATTCTGCAAGGCTAGAGAATTCTAAAGAGGACAAACAATTCAGATCACTTTCAGGGAATTATTTATAATTTTAGTGGGTGAATCACAAAACTGCTAATCCTTCAGGGTGCCCATTGGAGTTCAGTGAAATGTGTGTGCATGTCCTGCCTGCCCTCAGACACCACTAACGCTCGCTGGACCCCCAGACATGGCACATTGGTTCGACCAAACGTAATTTTGGCATTCTTTTTTCTATATAGAAATATTTGGAGTCTGGATTTGTTAATGATTGGTAAATACCCCCTCCAATGTGTTTTGTTTGGATGAAAAAGTAAATAGAAAAAATTGATTCACTTAGCTGGATCAAAATTTGGTCCATGATGGGTGGCCTTGCTGGCACAAACTGTGATCTGAAGATCAAAGGAGTCGGGTGGAAATTTGATGGACAAACAGAGACTACAACCAATCAGCTTAAAGGCTCTATGCACACTGTGCTTAAAAAAACGTCCGTTCTCTTGGCAGTAAAAAACACTTATATAGAGCATTTTTGGTACAAAGTTTAGACGAGTTTAGGAGAGTTTTACGTTTTTTTTCTGCAAGTAAGCTCCAATCAGAAAATGCAACCAGAAGGTTTTTTTTTCTTGCCTCTAAACGTTGAGCTCAAAATATGCCTGTAATCGTCTGTGAATGAACACATAGGATAACTGTTGCTGTGCAAATCACATGTGAGGTCTGTGCGATGCGAACTCAGCCATACAGATTGTATGGCTGAATTAGCATTGCATTCGGAACAAAGTCGCGCAGGACCCTTTTTTGGTCCGCACCAGAATCGGATCGCATGGGTGATCGAGGTGGTGGAGGGGAGGCGGGCATTGACTAGCACAGATAGATGCTAAATCACACAAAGTGGGAAACAGATAGTTGGTCAAGTTCTCCAGTCTACCTGACTGCTTGTTCTCCCCATGATAGCTGTGTAGCTGATGGAGGAGGGTCCCATCAAAAAGAGGTCATTGCCTGGCGTGGAGCCGGACTGTCTGATTAATATCTAATAATTGTAGGAATGTGTGTGTAAGTGAAGATACGTGGACAAATATTATAAGATTCTTCACTCTACCTGTAATTTACCAGTGTGGGGGGTTATACCAAAGCCAATAGAGAACGGTTGTTTCACAGATACAAATATTGTCAATGGCAGTGACGAAATGTTTTTCAGTGTCACGGATTCATATTTTTCTTTCAGTTCATCATCCGGTTGCTGAAAGAGATACAGAGAAATGACTGGTAAGTGGGTCACATGATGGTTAAATAACAAGGAGAGAAGACAGAGGAGACAAAGTGTCACCTTCTCCACGTAGAAGTGAAGTTTCTTTGTAGACAGGTCAAGGAGTGGAGCAATGAATTCACAGATGATGTCCACAGACATAATCTTCTCTTTCCCAGACTGCTTCCCAATGATGGCTTGTCCCAGCAGACGCTCCTTCACCAGCTGTCACACAAAGAGATCACCGTGACCCCATATACTGATTATATAGCAATACATTGCTAATACAAAAGTATCCTACTTTTATAGATTACCAAAACACTTGCATCCTGCTCTGATAAATTACCAATATCCAAATATCCTGTTCTGATATATTACCAATACCTGAGTATCTTGTTCTCATAGAATATCAGTATCCGAGTTTCCTGCTCTGATCAATTAACAATACCTGAGTATCCCGCTCTGCTCAATTAACAATACCTGAGTATTCTTCTCTCATAGATTATCAACACCCTAGTATCCCACTCTGATCAATTACCAATACCTAAGTATCGTGCCCTGATCAATAACCAATACCTGAGTATCCTGCTATGATCAATTTACCAATACCTGAGTATCCTGCTCTGATCAATTACTGATAATCAAGTATCCTAGTCTGATAAAGAACCAATACTTGAATTGTCTGCCACATTGGCTACTCATATTCTTTCTTATAGTATAACTGGGATTTCTTGTGTTGGGAGACAAGCACAGCTAATTAGTACATTCAAGGTAGGGTCAGATTTCTGTACCACGGAAAGTGTGCTATTGTGCTATACTGATTGGTGGCATGGTGAATGGACATGGTTTATGGTGACACATATTTTCACATTGTCCAGCATTGGTGTTCATAGTGGCTCTTGGCATTCGGTCACATGACATCGCTGTGCCACAAAGTACGTCGGTACTGCAACAATGAATGGGGATTAGTTAGCTTTTTAATGCCCACCATGTGTAGATGATTGTGGGTCCCCTGTGATCATTGTCTAACTATATTGAAGCATCTCCACTCAAGACCAAAAGTCCAATATATCCTATTATTACTAGCCAAGGAAGTGATTCCCCCACCTCCAGCCTAGTCCTCCATGTTCCTTACCTTAGGAGTGTCAGATGTTCCCTCCAGAACCACATCTATGCTCTGTCCTGGGTGCAGCTCCATGCGTGATGGCTCCAGCCTGAAGGTTGGTTCTGGAGGCTCACATTGAAGGGCTGTTGGTTTAAGACTAGGCAGCTGTTGGCGTTTGCGGAACTGAGGGAATCCCTCTGTCGTCCAGTACAGCTGGTGTGTACGCCGGCCACGGTTGGTCATTGTGAAGTGGTATCGGCATGGACCGGCACTGCAATACATAGAGTGCACAATACTCATTGCTGATAAAGAAAATAATGATATGTTTTACTAATTATTAAGTTACATTACTATGTGCTTATATGTTAATGTTAAGTTCTTTATATAACAGGTTCGCTTGCAAGAATGAAAAATGTTGCTAGAACAGATGGCTGTTTTGGGGATTTTTGAAATATCCTGTTGTGCAACATAGAATCTGTTAATTTCCCTGTTCTACAACGAGTCTGGAGGTTGGTCAAGCTGATAGGGTGTTCAGAGACAGCAGAAATGAACTTCTCTTGTAAATAAAGATGTGTTGTTTGTGCAAATTTTTAAGGGAATGTTTTATTATGTAAAATTTTTATGCTGGGAGGGTCCTACATGGCAATTGGCAAAGGCTGGAACTTAAAGTGTTTGTAAAGCCTTTTTTATTAACTTAAAATAACAAAGAGGTTTTCCTTATCTGCTCTGTGCAATGGAATTGCACTGAGCGACCCTGAACCTCCTCTTCTAGGGTCCCCCACTAGCACTTTGAGCTCCTCCTCTTCTCTGTCTGCCCCCATAGCAAGCCACTTGCTATGGGGCAGATGTGCGGGCTCGATACCGTGTCAGGCTGTGTGAGTCCATAGCCACACAAAGCACAGCTTGGCTACGCCCCCAGCTCCCTCCTCACTGGATTTGATTGACAGCAAAGCCTGTAAGACCAGGAAGAGAAGGAGAAAACCCGCAGCTGGGCACAGTGTTGGATCGATATAGGAGTCAGGTAAGTGTTAGGGAGTGGGGAGAACACACAGTGCAAGTTTTTTTACCTTAAAAGGAGAAGTACAGCCAAAGCTCGTTTGGCTGTACTTCTCCTATAGATCACAGGAGTGCAGTTTGTTTTTCACTCCTGTGTCCTGTTTTCAGCCGACAGTGGCCTGAAGCCCGCTGTTGGCTGACGTCCCAGAGCCGGTCCAAGCTGGGGAAACATCACAACCATATGTTCGGGGTCCAGAACAGAAGCCTGGACCGGCAGCTGGCTCAGCCTCTCAGCGAGCCATTGAGAGCCTGAGCCAACCACTTCTGTCCCCTTCACAGCCCAGTGCTCCAGTGAGCGGAGGGGGGGGGCAGAGCTAAGAGCCAGTGAGACAGTCATCAGCTCTCTGCTTGAGGGGCACTAAGAACTGAGCGATCAGCTGTGTTTGATTGCTCGATTCTCAGTGTAAGAGCCCGCAGGGGACAGATGCAGAATTGGACCGATTATGCATCCAGCTAGGTAAGTATGATTTATTTTAAAAAAACAAACCAAAAAAAGTATACTTCTCCTTTAATGCAGAGAATGAATTAAGGTAAAAACAAAAACCTTTAATGTTTAGAAACTATGAAAGCCTCTGGCTTTGATTGTGGTTCAGGTCTTTGGTACACTTGTTATGTCCTGTTGATCTCTATGCATGTTGATCTCTCTGTTGTATAATCTTTACTTTTACTTTGCAGCTTTTTTCTTCTAATGGATGGACAGCACCATATTATATACTGGATGCTGAATTTATCATTGGTTGTAATATCATTTGAATGGCGTCCTTTCTGAACCTCAGCCTCACTTCCTGTATCATTGGAGGACCGTGGTCATAGAGTATAAACATTTCTGTCTTTCTGTGGTGCTCTTTTTCTTGTTCATACATCACGGGACACAGAGCAGCATAGTCATTACTATGTGGGTTATATAGAATTACCTTCAGGTGCTGGCACTGGCAACTTCCAAAACAGGAAGTACCCTCCCCTATATAAGCCCCTCCCATCCGGGAGTACCTCAGTTTTTTGCCAGTGTCTAAGGTGTTGGCCAAGGTTAACATGTATTCATCTGGGCTTGTGTACAGGTTCTCTGGGCCTTAGCAAGCTATTCCGGATCCGACCAAAAAAGCTTCATAGCTAAACGGTCGGTACCCGGGCCTTGCAGAGAAGAGCAGGGTTTTGCCTGTAATGCCTCTCTTAGGAGGGCTGGACCCTGGGATCCAGAGCTCTGGTCATACCCAAAACCAAGAGGCTATCTGTGCAGGGTGCTATACAGGTCCAGGGGAGTGGAATCCTTGGGAACCCGGTCCCTGAAGGTCTAGTACAATGCCTGCCGTGAGAGGTGAAGTTTGGGCTTCTGTGGACCAAACAAAGTCCTGCGGCGGGGAAAAGGTAAGTGGGGGCCCCTCAGGAACTTGGTTCTATTGAGGGGACCCCCAAGCCTAATATGTCTTTCTGCCTGTTACCTAAAGGGTATTCCCGCTAATAGCTGTATATGCCTAAGTAATCCTAGAAATGTTTTTTCATAAGGGAAGTTTTAAAAAAACTGTAAACCTGGAAATGTTTTTTCATAAAGGAGGTTTTAAAAAAAAAAAAAAAAAAAGACAAAGGTGCGGTACCTGTGTTTGTCCACTAGAGGCCGCTGTGGAACGTCTTTTTTCTTGGGACTATTCCTTCCATGGTGAAAGTCCAGGCAGAGGAGTGAGCTCTCTATCAGGGAAGCTGCATTCCTCTGTCATGCTGCCAAGTAGTTTCCTTCCATCCCCGAGTCCTGGTGAAACAGGGACCCTGGCTCCTCTCCCTACATGGCGCCAAGAGCGCACACGTGCACGCGCGCGCGCGCGCACACATGCTTTCCTTTTATAAAGTTTAGCTTCAAAAAAGGGGGCGGAGCCTGGCGGATGACGCGCTCTGTGCGCCCAGCGCTTCTGCGCATGTGCGGGCGTCCCAGCAAGATAAAAGGACTCAGTCCACGCTGCTTGCTATGGACACAGAGCATGAAAAGGAGCTGGTAGCATGGTATAGGGGCTTACAGCGGGCGGTTGATACAGGCATCCCCAGAAAGACGCATTAGTAGACACCCACTGATGTACATAGCAGCAAATTGCATTAGACTATTTCAGTAAGGGGTGTATTGCGGCTGGAATACCTCAGCTTTGAACTAAGGAATATGCCGCCTAAAAAACTCAGAGATATACCTCTCAGGAAGTGTAGGGGGTCTCCATCGGGCTCTGAGGATCTGGAGCAGTCATCTGCACCCTCCTCCCCTGAGAAATCAGAGGTTAATACCCATAAGGAACCCCCGGGAGTGCCAGGTACTGCGGCTGTCCTCAGTCCACCTGCTCCTGCATATATAACAGAGGAGGTTTTTTCCTCAACTCTGGAGGGATTGGAGCAGAGATTGGCTGCATTGATCGCTTCTTCTCTACAGGAAAGAAAGCGCGCCAGATCTCCATCACCTCCATTAGAGTGCCTGTTGGCAGAGCAACAGTCCCAGGAAGGGACCGACCTACCTGAAGGGGATCAGGAGGAGGTTAGCTCTGTTTTTGAGGAATCAACAGTAGATGAACCATTTTCAGCATCACAGACTGAAAGATTGTGGGTCCAGACCCTAACTGACATGGTTCGATCTGCATTTAAAATGCCTCTTGTTGAACCATCAACTACTGCTGTCTCCTCATTGGGGTCGCTAAAAGCTCCCCAGGTTAATTGCTCCTTTCCAATACATCCATTATTGGAAGGACTTATATACCAGGACTGGGAACATCCTGATAAACTATTTGTTCCGCCTAAAAGGTTTCCGGTGATCTATCCCATGGAGGAAAAGTTCACCCAGAGATGGAATGTTCCTACGGTGGATGCAGCCATCTCTTCTGTGAACAAATCACTGACATGTCCAGTAGATAATGTTCAAATGTTCAAAGATCCAGTGGATAAAAAATTGGAATCTTTATTAAAATCTGCTTTTTCCACAGCAGGGGCTGTTACACAGCCAGCAGTGGCAGCTATTGGGATCTGCCAAGCTTTAAAGGATCAAATGAAAATGGTCCTGAGGGATTTGCCAGACCAGCAGGCCCAGGCTCTGGCTGATCTGCCTAGAGCATTATGCTTTGCGGTTGACGCCATCAAGGATTCTATCCATCAGGCCTCCCGCCTCACGCTGTCTTTGGTACATATGCGTAGGCTTCTGTGGCTCAAAAACTGGTCTGCTGAAGCTCCCTGTAAGAAGCTCTTAGTTAGCTTCCCATTTCATGGGGAACGCCTTTTTGGCGAAGACCTGGATAAGTATATCCAGAAGATTTCCAGTGGTAAAAGTACTCTCTTACCGAGTAAAAAGAGGTCTAGGGGTCCATCTTTTAAGAGGACTACCTCTCCTATCCCTGCGACGTCTGCTACTAAGCAGTTCCGACGGCCTCCTCGGTCAAACTCAGGAGGTAAAAATCAGGGACAGCCACAGGGTAATAAAAAGCCCTGGATCCGAAGAGGTACTAAACCAGCCTCCAAGTCAAGCCTATGAAGGGCTGCCCCCACTCAAACGGGTGGGGGGAAGACTTCAGTTGTTCGCAGAGACCTGGCGGGAGACGATCAAAGACAGATGGGTGCTCTCCGCAGTAACTCTGGGATACAAGTTGGAGTTAAAAGAGTCTCCTCCGTCCCATTTTAAGTGGTCAGGCATGCCAAGAGACCCTCTGAAAAGAGGGTCTCTCCTATTGGCGTTAGAACAACTATTGCTCCAAGGAGTAATTATGGAGGTTCCTATGGAAGAGTGGGGGTTGGGTTTCTACTCAAACCTTTTCACAGTCCCGAAGCCAAACGGGGACATAAGACCCATATTGGACCTAAAGAGTCTAAACAAATTTCTAAACGTCCGGTCTTTCCGGATGGAGTCGATCCGATCGGTCACCGCTGCCCTACAAGGGGAGGAATGGTTAGCCTCGATCGACATCAAAGATGCTTACTTGCATGTTCCCATCTTTCCAGGTCATCAAAAATTCCTACGCTTTGCAGTAGAAGGGCGCCATTTTCAGTTCAGAGCCTTACCATTCGGTCTGGCCACAGCACCACGAGTGTTCACAAAAATTCTGGCCCCACTGTTGGCCGATCTAAGAACACGGGGTGTAACGATAATGGCATACCTAGACGACCTGTTGTTGATGGACCACTCAGTTGCCAAGCTAGAAGTGGTAATTGTCGATACAATCAAGTATCTAGAGTCTCACGGTTGGGTCATCAACCTGGACAAGTCAGCCCTACAGCCAGTGAAAAACCTGGTATATCTAGGGCTACGGCTGGATTCAGACCAGAGGAAGATTTTCTTACCTCTAGACAAGGTATCCTCTTTGAGGGCCTTGGTCCGTCTGCTTTGTGCAAAAAGACAGCCGTCCATACGCCTGTGCATGAGGCTGCTAGGAAAGATGGTAGCATCATTCGAAGCTGTGCCATACGCCCAATTCCACTCAAGGAATTTACAAAGGGCCATATTGTCAGCCTGGAACGGAAAAGTTCAGGCTCTAGACTTCCCGATGGCTTTGTCCCCTTCCGTTCGGAAGAGTCTCTGCTGGTGGTTGATCCCCCAGAATCTCCAGAAGGGAAAACCCTTCAGCCCGATATCTTGGAAGGTGGTCACTACAGATGCCAGCCTTATAGGCTGGGGGGCAGTACTGGAGCAATGGTCTCTCCAGGGCAGATGGTCAAATGTAGTAAAAACCCTGCCCATCAATCTCTTAGAGATACGAGCAGCCCGGTACGCCCTAGTAGCCTGGACATCCAGACTCCAAGGGTCCCCTGTCAGAATTCAATCAGACAATGCCACAGCAGTGGCATATATCAATCATCAGGGAGGCACCAGGAGTCGTGCAGCCCAGAGGGAAGTAAGTCACATCCTGGAATGGGCAGAAAAGCATGTCCCATGTATATCAGCTGTCTTCATTCCAGGGGTGGAGAATTGGAAGGCGGACTTTCTGAGTCGCCAACAGTTATGCCCAGGGGAATGGTCCCTTCATCCCGAGGTCTTCCGAGCAATATGTCAGCGGTGGGGAACACCGGATGTAGATCTGCTAGCATCCAGATTCAACGCAAAGGTGGACAGATTTGTCTCCCGGACAAGGGATCCCCTCGCTTGCGGCTCGGATGCTCTGGTGTTCCCTTGGGATCAGTTCAGACTGATATATGCATTCCCTCCGCTACAATTGTTGCCTCGACTCCTTCGCAGAGTCAGGTTGGAGAAGAAGCCGGTAATCCTGGTGGCTCCAGCGTGGCCCCGAAGGGCCTGGTACGCGGAGATCATCAAAATGTCTGTGGGGAGTCCTTGGACCCTTCCACGTCGTCCGGACCTGCTTTCGCAAGGACCGATATACCACCCTTCCTTACTAACTCTAAGTTTAACGGCCTGGCTATTGAATCCCACATCCTAAAGAAGAGAGGTCTCTCTAACTCTGTGGTATCAACTATAATCAATGCCAGGAAGCCTGTATCCAGGCAGATCTACTATAGAGTTTGGAAGGCGTACATCACTTGGTGCGAGGCCAGAAAATGGCATCCACGTAACTACGTTATAGGCAGAATTCTGGACTTCCTGCAGTGGGCTGTAGACAGGAAGTTTGCCTTAAGTACTATCAAGGGCCAGGTTTCGGCCTTGTCAATACTATTTCAAAGGCCCCTGGCTATGCATTCACTTGTCAAATCCTTTATGCAAGGTGTGACTCGTATTATTCCACCGATTAAGGCTCCCATATGCCCATGGGATCTAAATTTGGTTCTGTCGGTTCTGCAGAAGCAGCCATTTGAACCTTTGCGGCACATTTCCTTGGTTCTACTCACCAGGAAATTGATATTTTTAGTAGCCATATGCTCGGCTAGAAGAGTGTCGGAATTAGCCGCCATGTCCTGTAAAGAGCCATATCTGGTTATCCATAAGGACAGAGTAGTATTACGTCCTCACCCAGCCTTTCTTCCTAAGGTGGTATCGAGGTTTCACTTGAACCAGGATGTGGTTCTTCCTTCTTTTTTCCCCAAACCAAGCTCGGTAGAGGAAAAGTTATTGCATTCTTTGGATGTAGTAAGAGCAGTTAAAGCTTATCTAAAAGCCACTGCTCAGATTCGTAGAACGGATTCTTTGTTTGTTCTGCCGGAAGGCCCCAGAAAGGGTCAGGCAGCATCAAAATCTACTTTAGCCAAGTGGATTCGACAGGTCATAATACAAGCCTATGGCTTGAGAAGTAGACCGCCTCCGTTCAAAGTTAGGGCGCACTCCACGAGAGCAGTTGGAACTTCATGGGCAGTGCATCACCAGGCCTCCCTGGCGCAAATTTGTAAGGCCGCAACATGGTCTTCAGTACACACGTTTACTAGGTTCTACCAGGTGGACGTTAGAAGTCAGGAGGATGTCGCCTTTGGGCGCAGTGTGTTGCAGGCCGCAAAAGATCCTCATGCCTGATGGCGCCCAGCTTATGTATGGTGTATCCCCCCCCTCATGTGGCATTGCTTTGGGACGTCCCACATAGTAATGACTATGCTGCTCTGTGTCCCGTGATGTATGAACAAGAAAGTAGGATTTTTAAAACAGCTTACCTGTAAAATCCTTTTCTTGGAGTACATCACGGGACACAGAGCTCCCACCCCTCTTTTGGGGACACGTATTGCTTTGCTACAAAACTGAGGTACTCCTGGATGGGAGGGGCTTATATAGGGGAGGGTACTTCCTGTTTTGGAAGTTGCCAGTGCCAGCACCTGAAGGTAATTCTATATAACCCACATAGTAATGACTATGCTGCTCTGTGTCCCGTGATGTACTCCAAGAAAAGGATTTTACAGGTAAGCTGTTTTAAAAATCCTACTTTTTCAGTTTGGTGATTGTGGATATTCACTATAAATGTGGAAGCTCTCACTGATGGAATCCCATGCATATGAATACAGAAAATAATAAGTTAGACACGTGTATGAGCTGGCCATCATTCAGGAGAGAGGTGAAGCGGCCAGAGGTCACGCTATACTCAGGTTGCGCTCTCTTCGGCTTATAATGTTACTGCGGCTTCTCAGATGAAGTTTCAGAGGTTTTATATTCCATGGCCGCCTATTATGCTCGGCTGGGAGGATAACAAAGATGCTGACAAGCAGAACCAGCAGGAGACACAAAGCAAGAGGTTACATATCCTCATTAACCATGTCTGTGCCAGCCGTGCCCAGCAGCCTCCATTCCAGCTCAGTGATGGAAGCCAAGTTTAAGGACTGGGGGGGTTAAGCAGTACTCTATACTGGCATTAGGTTGCCATCCTTGTGCAGTGCTTTGATGTTTCGCACAAAGAGTTTGGTATCAGATGAAGCCCCCGAACAAAAGACGCAGAAAAGGAGAGGAGGAACCTGATTCTATGTCCCATTACAAAGGCAGAGATGCCAGCCCCCATCCAACAAGCTCAACTGCCCATAAACTTTCCATTGACACTGGATACTGTGTGTCTTAACTGTCATCGCTGGCACAATGTGCCGGCATCATGTTCATTAAAATGCCAAGGCTGGCACCTGGCACCAGCCACCTACGGTGCCCAGTCAGTGTAATCATAATGCTATCGGTTCACTACACAGGCAGATTGCAGGGTGTCTAGATACCCATTAAGCAGCCATGAACGCCCCTCAATGTCAGCAGAGGAACTGAACATCCTCTGTGCCACAAGGAGCCGCAAACATCCACATCAGCTGTGATTTCATGTGGAGAAGAGATACAAGTAGCTCAGAGCAGGGGAGATGTGACAACATGGCACCAGAACAACATGGCCACTATTTCCCTTTAATAACGGAAAAAGATTTGGGTGACTGGGGTGTATAAAGGCTGCTCTTACAGGATAAACACTGACTCTTGGAATACTAACTTTCATCAGATATTATAAGAATTACATTAAATAAATGACTCCATGTATCAGATTTATTCAAACTGTCAGGCATTCTTCTATCTCCTTTGGAGGAGTCTGCTGGTTTTTGACCTCTTTTTTGCCATCTGATGAGATGAATGGAAATAGTGTTTAAGTGGCCCAGATCTGCAGAAAGCACCCCCTTTGCTTTATCCTAAAGCCTCTTATTTTATAGTTTGCAATGTAATTCTTGTATAGTTTGTAATTGTAAGCCATGAGAGGGTAGAGGCATCACTTGAAGTAATAATCTCACCACCATTTTACTGCCTCTCTCTTTCACCATCTGACGTGGTTCTGTCTTTGTGCCGGAATAAGCCAGTAAAAATTTAGGCTGGTCCCTAAAGACTACCCGGCCTAATGACCAGTGACTCCACCACCATCTGACACCCCACCTCTTGGATAATGACCAGTGACTCCACCACCATCTGACACCCCACCTCTTGGATAATGACCAGTGACTACACCACCATCTGACACCCCACCTCTTGGATAATGACCAGTGACTCCACCACCATCTGACACCCCACTGGATGATGACCAGTAACCCCACCATCATCTGACACCCCAACTCCTGGATAATGAGCAGTAATTCCACCACAATCTGACTCCCCAACTCCTAGATAATGACCAGTAACCCCACCACCATCTGACATCCCATGTCCTGGATAATGATCAGTAACCCCACCATCATCTGACACCCCAACTCATGGATAATGAACAGTAACTCAGCCCCTATCTGGCATCCCATCTCCTGGATAAGGACCAGTAACCCAGCCCCATTTAGCACCCTGCCTCTGGAATAATGACCATTAAAGCCTCGTACACAATCGGATTTTCCGCGGATAAAGCATAGGACTTTTTTTTTTGTCCGAAGGGCGTTGGCCAGGAATTTGTGTTGCATACAAACGGCACACAAGTGTCGGCCATCAAACACGAAACTACGTGGTTTTTCAGCTCTTTAGCGCCACCCTTTGGGCACCTTCTGCTAATGTTGTGTTTGGTGAGCATTGCTTCCGAGCATGCGTGTTTGTACTTTAGACTTTTGTCCGACGGACTTGTGTACACACGCGTGGAAAATCCGACAACAGACCGTTGTTCGCAGAAAATTTTAAAGCCTGCCATCCAACATTTGTCTGATGGAGCGTACAAACGGTCAGATTTTCTGCCAACAGCCTGTTATTACACAATTCCTGTCGGAAAATCCAATTGTGTGTGCGAGGCTTAAATCAGCTTAGCCCTCATCTGATACCCCATTTCCTGGATAATGACAGGTAACGCAGCCCCCATCTGACATCCTCTCTTCTGGATACAAGTAACTCAGCAGTCATCTGACGCCCCGCCTCCAATCAGCCCCCATCTGACACCCTGCCTGCCAAATAATGACCAGTAATTCGGCGACCATCTTACACCCTGCCTCCACTGAGCCCCCATTTTTATTTAAATCAGCAAAATGTTTCCCATCTTTGCTCATTTGTCCCAACATTTAATGGATTTTAAATTAATTTTCCAACCCAAAAGAGGAATAGAAACACTTAAAAATAATTGAAGCGGCTTAGATACAAAAAAATTGGAAAAGCAATCATTAGATATGAATAAATTGGAGAGCTGGTCAGGAAGGGCATCGTAGATTTTGCTACCTGAAATGAGCCCCGAGGTTCAACACTGGAGCAAAAGTCCTGTCGGTGACTATGGTGGTTCCAGTTCCATTGGCGTGTACAGGAATGAGGTAGGTGCTGCTGTTTGTGATCACCAGCTGAACAGTGTCTTTAAAGGCCACAGTGTCATCTAGATGAGCTACAAGAGTCAAACGTGTCTCTCCTTCTGCAGGGACTTCACCACAGCTGGGTTCCACACACCACAGAGAGCGCTTCTTCACCTGTGGAAGGAGAAATTACTTACAGCCCAGATCATTGGTTGGAGGAGAACATATACCTCGACATGCCAATAGCTATGATACAGTATCAGAAAATCTACCTGGATATGACAATAGCTGTAATAGCGTCCAAACACAGATCATTGGCTGGAGGAGAACATCTACCTGGGCATAGCAATAGCTGTGATACTGTCCAAACTCAGGTCATTAGCTGGAGGAGAACATCTACCTGGATATGACAATAGCTATGATATCGTCCAAACTCGGGTCATTGGCTGGAGGAGAACATCTACCTGGATATGACAATAGCTATGATATCGTCCAAACTCAGATCATTGGCTGGAGGAGAACATCTACCTGGACATAACAATGGCTATGATATTGTTTAAACTAAGATCATCGGCTGGAGAAGAACATCTACCTGGAGATCACGATGACTGTCATATCATCCAAACCTGATTTCTGACATTTAGTATGTCTGCTTGAATTGCAAGATATGTGGATGGGGCACAAGGTTGAGACCCAGCATATATGGTCGAGGTGTGAGATACTGTATGGGGGTTTAAGTGCAGGATATGGAAGTGAGGCAGATAATATAAGGTTCAGGTGTATGATATGACATCCAGGATATGGGGTCCAGGTACATGCAATGGCATTATGGCACAAAACATGGGTTTAGGTAGAGGACATAGGCATAGGAAATAGAGTTAAAGCACAGGACATAGGATTTAGGTGTCAGATATAGGGTTAAGACCAGGGCTTTTTTTCAGCTGGAACTTGGTGGAACTCAGTTCCACCACCTCTGGCTCAGGTCCTCTGCTCCCTATTCACCACTATTACTTGGAAACACAAAAGTCCGGCTTCTATGCTTACAAGTGACAGCTTGTTCCCCAACAGCTCCAACAGATCAGATCTCCTGAGTGGCTCAAACTGAGTGAAGGATGGAGTAAAGGGTGGTGAAGGTACCCGGGGTGCAGTGCAAATGCCAACATCCCCACTGGATGATCTCCCCGCAAGTGAGAGAGGTGGAACCAACTACAGTAAGCGGGGAGGTACTAGAGCCGGCTGGGTGCTTCAGCTTAATACAGCAACAAAAATAAGACATGTGGAAGATGGTGGAGCTTTTAAGGAGATGGGGAGAAGATGGGGCAGTAGAGGGGGGTTGCATGCAGAGGGCAGAGCTGAAGAGGGGTAAATGTGAGATGTGGATGGGGGGTGCAGAGATAAGCAGCTGTGGAAGAAGGCTAAATTCTGCACTCTGTGTGTAGCGCACCCCTGAACTCTGCATTATTTACTTAGCACACCCTTAACTCTGCAGTCTGTGTGTAACCCCCTCCCTGAACTCTGCACTCTGTACATAATGCACTCCTGGTATTTGGAAGGGAGGTAACCGCTCAGGTGCAGCCGATGATCTCCTCACAGGATCCAGAACCGTGGGTGCAGCCAATGCATATAGCAATGCAAAAATAGTGAAAAACTTGGACTGCCGCACTCCAAAAAAATTTGATTGTTCTTTAATTAAAATAAAAATAACAAATACATAGCACACTTAACCTTAGCTATGATTAAGCGCTGAAGTTCAGTGCGAAACACGTCAGCTCACACTAGCTGTTTCCTTTGCTGTGCTATGTATTTGTTATTTTTATTTTAATTAAAGAACAATCAAATTTTTTTGGAGTGCGGCAGTCCAAGTTTTTTCACTATTTTTGCATCACTCCTGGTATTTAATGACCCTGTTAAGACCCTCCCACTGTTAGTAAAATTTGACCACACCCCCTATTTGATGCGGTTTGGAGGGTGTGTGTAAGTGGTGGGGGGTCGTGATTGAGTTCCTGTGCCTTTTTTCAGAGAAAAAAAGCCCTGGGTAAGACATAGGATACGAGTTGAAAGCAAAGGATATGCGGATTTAAGTGTAGGATATAGAGATGGGGCAGAAAATACAAGGTTCAGGTGTATGATATGGGTTTAAGGCCCAGAATAATGAATTTAAGTGCAAGGTATGAGGTTAAGGCATAAGATAGCAGAATAAAGCATAGGATATGGATTTCATGGCACAGGAAATGAAGTGGAGGTGTAGGATTTGGGAATGAAGCACAGACTTGGGATACATAGCCAGAGAAGCAACTTGTTATATACAGTACACGATCTCCAGCCGGCAGTGATAGGGGACTGTAAATCTTACCCCATCTTCTCTATCACACAGAAGGATATGATAATCTGTTTATTGTAGTAATTATCAGGCAGTCATGGCAGTGGTATATAATTATCAGTCACCATGGGAACACAGGCATTAAAACACACACAGATCTGGCACCTCCCTGCCTGTGCTGAAGTATAATGCTCTCGCCATTAAAGCTTACAATCTGGTAACTCAATGCTTGTCACTCACTATCATTGTGTCCTCCACCAATCCTTCCTACTCTAGCACACATGTCTCTGCATCCCCGTATCTACTAAGCTGTACTTACCATTGCGACCTGGAAGGGGGCAGGAATCAGTGATTGGTTATTCAGGTGGATGGTCCTGGAGACATCAGTCAGAGCCGGGATGTTGCCAAAGTCTAGCTCACTAGGATGCACATGGACCACGGGCCCCTCTCCGGTACACAGCAGAAGGACCTCCTGTAAGAACAATATACTCCTCCAATAAGCACTATTATACAGAGCCCCAGCGAGCGCATGGTGCACCTACCACAAAATCAACTCGATTGACACTTCTTTATAGGGTTCAGGATAAGGTATGCAGAGTGCCTGAAGAAAAAACCCTGAATGGAGAATAGGTTTGTTAAAAAGGAGTACTGCTGTTGGTTTCATGATCTCACTTTTTCATTCTAATTATCGTATATACTCGAGTATAAGCCAACCCGAATATAAGCCGAGGCACCTAATTTTACCACAAAAAAATGGGAAAACGGATTGACTCGAGTATAAGCCTAGGGTGTCCATCTGCATGCCTCACTTTGCCTGACTGTGTCCATGTGCATGCCTCACTGTGTCCGTGCCTCACTGTGCCCATGCCTCACTGTGCCCATTAATAGACTGACGTTTAACATGGGAGTCTATGAAAGGGGTGCCCAGCATTGAAAAAATGAGTGCTCCCCGGCTCTAGGTCCTCCAAACAAAAAACTTTGCACACTTATAGAGGAGAAATGGGGCTACATGTGTGCCAAGTTTCGGGTCCAGGGGACCTACGGCTGGCCAGTACCGGGTCCCCAAAGTCACCGGAGAAATTACCGTTTAACATGGGAGTCTATGGAAGGGGTGCCCGGGTTTGAAAAATCGGTTCTCCCCGGCCGTAGGTGCCCCGGACAACAAACTTTGCACACTTGTAGAGGAAGAGTGGGGCTACATGTGTGCTGGTACTGGGTCCCCAAAGTCTGGGAGATCAGGCGCAAAAAGGTGATATGGGTATAAGCCGAGGGGGGCCTTTTCAGCAAAAAAAATGTGCTGAAAAACTTGGCTTATACTCGAGTATATACGGTACACATATTATTAACTTTATTTGTAATAAATGGTGCTGGGAACTGAACAGCCACAGATCTGTGGTCAAATGACAGCACTATGGCCAGGAAGGCTTCAAATCCAACTGCAGCTGCTGAAAGCAGCCAATCACAATCTTACTGCCATGTAACACTGACAGTTTTCCTTTCAGACATTCCTGGAAGGGAGAAGGGGAGTCAGGTACACAGTGCTGCTGGGCTGATGAAGAAAGCTGCCATTACCAAAGGAGCCTCGCTGCCACCAAACACTGCAATCTCAGCTGTGGTGCTGTGCTCGCCGGTTCGCTGGGCTGTCACCACGATGGGGACATCCACGCTGCTGTGAGGCTCAATAATACCACGGGGAATAGGACTGTAAAAGTGGATACTGGAAAGGCATGCCGGATCCTGTGTCGAATGAGAACAAAAACACATGATCCTTCTCAGATTCCGTCACACATTACACACAATCATTGAAGGTCAGCTAGCAGATCCTTCCCAAAAACATATGACAACCCACCTGTGACACAACAACATAGCATCCCTGGAGATTGCTGGGATTAAGGATGGTCACTGCCTTCTCATATGGGTACTGCAGGAAACAGCGGTTAAATTTCACGGAGAGGTTATCCACAAACAGAGGTGGCACCACACACCTGTATACAACAGCACAATGTTACCAAGTGCAAAGTCTGGAGAAAATATACCAGCATGAAATATGCCAATGTGTGATTTACCTGGCAGTGATTGGCAAAGCCAAGACCTCTTCTCCTATACCGTCTATATCCACCACCAATGCCAGCTCGTATTTCTTCACCTGGTTGGCGCAGAATGTGACCTGGACACAAGAAAGAGGGAAAAGTATAAGACAGATGGGAAATCTGGCAAATCGTCTGTATTTACTACCCTGATCAATAAGTCCACACAAATATAATGAATGAATGGGGGTCATATAATCCCAGAGTGGTACTGGGGATATGATGGATTGTATAAAGTGCCACGTCCCGAAAATTAATTGGTTAAAAATGGATGGATTGGCAGATGGACTTGTGCCCATAAAGTCCATCTGCCAATCCACACAGATATAATGTTCTCCAGATCACACCTTGTACTTTAATTTCACTAAATAGTTTTTTTTCCTCTCAGCAATTTTAACCATCTGAAATCTGACATAAAGGCTTTCGGTGGGAGTGACTGTGCTGTAAGGTGATTGGCTGGAGAGACAGATACACTATGGGGGAGATTTACAAAAACTGGAGCACTCATAATCTGGTGCAGCTGTGCACGGTAGCCAATCACCTTCTAACTTCATTTTGTTCAATTAAGCTTTGGCAATAAAACCTGGAAGCTGATTGGTTTCTGTGCAGAGCTGCACCAGATTTTGCATGCTCTAGTTTTAGTAAATAACACCCTATATATCTAAGCCCTGGTTCACACTGGTGCGATTTACAAATCTCATGTTTAGCCCTGGTTCACACTGGTGCGTTTTGACATGCGTTTTGGCATGTCAAATCGCATGTCAAAACGGCGATATTTGCCGCAAATTTCCGGCAATGGCACCGTCCTAATCGGTGCGACGCCGCATCTGCGGCGCTGCACCGATTTCAAAAAGTTGTTTCTGTACTACTTTTTGCGATTTCGGCTGCGATTTACATTGACATCTGTGCAGAAATCTGCACAGATGTCTTTGTAATCGCGGCTGAAATCGGGACTGCCAGCGAGAGTGAAATCGTGCGAGTTCAGCTGAACTCGCACGGCTTCACTCCCGCAGCCCAGTGTGAACCTGGACTTTGAGTGCGATTTGACACTCCGATTTCTTTCCCAGTCACTTCTGATTTTTTTCCGATTTCTTTTGTATTTGTTTGCGATTTCTGGAGCCTACTTGCGATTTGCAGATAGTATGATTTGTACTTATTCCAATGAAAAGCAAGCTGATTTGTGACTTAATAAAGATAGCCGCGCTGGCTGTGAAAAAAAAAACCGTCTTGCTCCAGACTCCTCACTGTAACACCTTCTAGGGGAGGGGACAGGTCAGCTGTTTTCATACACATAGCAGCGCTGGCAGGGTTAAAAAAAAAGTCCTGCTCCAAACTCCTCACGAAAACATCTGCTAGGGGAGGGGACAGATCAGCTGAAGCTGCAATGACATCACCAAAAAAAAAAAAAAAAGACTGCTCCAAATCGCACTGCGATTTCAGGTCGATTTACATAGCACTCTATGGATGTTAAATCGACCTGAAATCGCAAAAAAGTAATACAAAAACTTTTTGGAAATCGCTAGTGTCTTGTGTCGCACCAATTAGCACATTTCCATTGAAATCCATGGGGTGCGACTTCAGGTACGATTTTGAAATCGCATGTCGCACCTGAAATCGCACCAGTGTGAACCAGAGCTAAAGGTTAGAGGACACCTGGTAATCACACCTATATGTGCTTGTTGGACAACCCATTCTAAAACCATGGAACCATGGGCCTTAGTATAGAGATGTCCCAATCCCCCATGGACATTAATATGGATTTGTCCCTTCTTTGAAGCTATAACAGCCTCCTCTCTTCTAGGAAGTGTGTCTGTGGGAATTTGTACCCACTTGTGAGGTCAGGTACTGATGGTGGATGAGAAGACCTGGCTCACAATCAGAGTTCCAATTCATCCCAAAGGGGCTAAGTAGGGTTGAGGTCGGGGCTCTGTGTAGGCCATTCGTGTCCCCCCACCCATCATACCTAGATGAACTTGTTGGATATCCCATTACAAAATCATGCCTATTAATATAGAGTTTCCCCCCCCCCCCCCCCCGTTGCGCCTATAACATCCTCCACTCTTCTAGAAGACTTCCCACAAGATTTTGGAGTGTGTCTGTGGGAATTTGTGCCCATTCGTGAGGTCAGGTACTGATGTTGGATGAGAAGACCTGACTCATATGTGGTGATCCAATTCATCCCAAAGGTGTCTGATAGGGTTAGGATCAGGGCTCTGTGCAGGACACTCAAGTTCCTTCTCATCAGACTGGTGAAACCCTGACTTTATAGAAGTGGCTTCACTCTTCTGGGTAGGCTTCCCACAAACTTTTGAAGTAAGTCTGTAGGAGTTTGTGTCCATTAAGCCAAAAGAACATTTGTGAGATGAAGTGCTGATATTGGATGAGAAGAAGACCTGGCTCACAATCAGTATCCCAATTCATCTCAAGGTGTTCAGTAGGGTTGAAGTTAGGGCTCTGTGCAGGACACTATACCAGAGGAACCTCGGATTGCGAGTAACGCAGTTAACGAGCGATTCGCAATACGAGCAATAATTTTTTTTAAAATCCTGACTCGGTTTGCGAGTGTTGTCTTGCAAAACTAGCAGGATTCAAGCCTCTGCGGTGTGCAGTACCGCATTTGGCCAGAGGTGCGGGGGCGCCGGAGCCGATCGGAACCGCTCGGAAATACTCGAAATACTCAGTTCCCGAGGGTTTCCGAGCCTTTCCGGGGTTTTCCGAGGGCAGACGAACGATCTCCGAGTATTTCCGAGTCTCTCCGGCGTCCCCCTCACCTCAGTCTTTGTATGATGTAGTATTAACAGTACTCTGCATTTGAGACACCTGAACTCAAACCATTGGTGGTCTACATATTTTTAGACATAGAGTATACTTAAGTGGTGCTACAGGAAGGAGAAAGGTCATGGTGGGTGTCACCAGTGTGGTGATTCCCATTAGTAAACCAAACAGCAGCAGTTGCTGGGGCAGTGGCATAGAGTCTGCAGAAGTGTAGGTTCTGATAAGTGTAGTCACCGTCTGTATGCTATGTAGTGATTTAGTACAGCAGGGTGGGAGGATCTCACTATGCATTACTTTACACATTCTTTATTGGCTAAAAGAGTCTTGTATAATGTGAACTAATTTTGTATATATCTGTTTCTACTGTAGCCCTGCTGAAGGAAAGCAGATACAGTAAAACCTTGGATTGCGAGCATAATTTGTTCCAGAAACATGCTTGTAATCCAAAGCACTTGTATATCAAAGCAAATTTCCCCATAGGAAATAATGGAAACTCAAATGATTCGTTCCACAATCATTTTTTCATAGTCCTTCAGTTTAGTCCATATTAAAAGATTATAGCAATATGACCAGGTTGCATAACCATAAAATGTCCATCCACAAATGGAAGCCTCCACAAGGGGATTAGATCAAAATTAAGCAGGAGCTACAGAGTATAAAAGAGAAGAGAGGCGCCTCTAAGTGTAGCAATATGTTGCTAAATGTTGTACCTTCATTAAATGTAACCATATTGCTATACTTAGAGGTGCCTCTCTTCTCTTTTATACTCAGTTGTGATATGACACTACTCTTATATCAAGACATTGCTTGTATATCAAGACAAAATTTATTTAAAAATGTTGCTTATCTTGCAAAACGCTCTCGAACCAAGGTTTTACTGTACTCCAATCACGTTGGCTTTTTTTTTCTTTTTTTAAATAAAGTGATTTACAACAGCAACATTATATCTTCTGTTTTCTCATTATAAGGAGGGATTAGTCCCTTGAATTTCGAGTTGAGTGTTCATTTTTTTTACTTTTCCTGTAGCGCATCAGAGGGTGGCCAATGGACTACAAGTACAGTACCACTGGTTGCTGTTACTCACTGGCTGTGAGGTTATTCAGGGACATGTAGTTGCCTAATAGCTAGAATAGCTGGAGCAATTATGCTAGCCTACGTTCTGCTCTCTCCATTCATGTAGTACTGCGCTGATGACTCTAATTGTTGCTTTCTATTGTTATAGTACACTGTATATTTCGTTATTCAACGTCATTCTGTCGGCAAGATGCCAAAACACAATAAAGAAATAAAAAATAGAAAAGTAAAAATAGGTCAGTGATCTGCTACATAAGATGCACACAAAAGAGGTTGAAGCTGATGAGTATCCACCCTACAAATACGAATGGGACTTCTACAATAGACAAACACACAGTTTTCCTAGCATAAGGTGACCAGATTTTTCAAATGAAATCTGGGGACATATTTTGTTTTTATTAGTAATGGCGGCAATCAGCGACTCTCTGCCTGTCGCCGCCCGCCTCACAGCCTGTCAAGTCTTATGCCGCGTACACACGACCATTTTTCATGACGAGAAAAAATTCCATTTTTTAAAATGGTCATTAAAAACGATTGTGTGTGGGCTTCAGAGCATTTTTCACGACGTGAAAAATGGCCATGAAAAATTTGGAACATGCTCTAGTTTTTCTCGTCGTTTTTCACATCGTCGTTTTTCTCGTCATGAAAAACGGCCGTGTGTAGGCTTTAACGACGTGGAAAAAGAAGAATCACGTCCAGAAAAACGTTGTTTTTTTCAATGACATTAAAAACGGTCGTGTGTACGCGGCATTACTCTCCGGGCCCTGTCTACTACTGGGTGGGGAGTGGAGGAGGATCACTCCACCAGAGAAGGCAAGGAGATAAGCAGGCAGGCGGCTGGCCGGGACTTGAGCCAAGGCAGAAGAACATGTGAGTGGAGCTGAATGGGCATGCACCTGAAACTGAAGAAATATTTATTTCGCTCCGACCAGCACATGATCATCAGAAAGGGGCACAGATAATGGAAATAAATACACCCCCCTAAGCTAGTAGGAGCGGGGGGGGTGTAATTCAGATTTTTTTTTTTTTAATTCTGCACTGACTCCTTGAAATTGCCCCAGCCCCTGTTCAAATCCAACCTGGGGACAAAACCGGGGACAGACTTGGTCCGGGGACAGTGTCTATCAATCCGGGGACTGTCCCCAGAAACCGGGGATGTCTGGTCACCCTATCCTAGCAGACACTTCCAATCCGCAGGCTGCAGTTCCAGAATGTTCGTGACATGAACAATCTTTGAAGATGTGCAGAAAAACTTGAAGTCCTGACAGTGAGTTTTCCTGAGCGGAAACTGCTGACAGCACAGGGAGCCCTGTACACAACTCCATGATTAATTCATCAGCTGGCCAGGGGCCTCCACACTTGCCATGTTTATCCTCCACATGCAGGGTCACCTGAATCAATAGCGGCCAACATGGCCAGGGGCTTGGAGTGACTGAAATTGCATATAATGGCGGTAATGATAGCCGGGGAGAGGTACAGGTAGGGGGACGCACATCTGTCTGTGCGGATTATGTGCAGGACAGGAGGCGGCAGCCTCAGGAAACACATTCACAGCGGCTTCCAGTTCCAGCACAGGAGACACACGGCTTGTCTATCATCCCCCACTGCCTCCTCACATCCCCGGGAACAAGGCACATCTTGTAAAGACACTTTGCACACATCTATTATTGAAAAGGGTACGCTGGTAAATAAGTCATGGACTGATGACACAGCCTGCTTATCAGAGGAGTTTAAGCTTTCCCTGTCAGCAACCCCTTTCCACCAACACGGCCATCCTGAGCCCCTAACAGATGCAAAAGAGTAAATGGGGACATTATTTTATATTAAAGAGTAACTCCAGACAGCAAGTCACAACAAGAATTGGGCTGTTAAGCTCAGAAGGTTCACTAACTTTATCTTAAACGGAATCTTTAAAAACTCCACTGCAATCTACTGCAGTTTCTCCAACTCCCTCTGGCTGAAAGCCACTACCACCCTCCCCAGTGCAAGGAGTCTGGAATAATTTGCCTGCAGTTCTACAATGCTCAGCAGTTGGTGTTCCCAGTATACTAGGTTAGCAGCAGTATAGTGATTTCAGGCAGTAGGATCACCTGTGCACTACAGCTATACCTGATCATGTACAGCAGGTCAAATTCAATTTAATCTCAGGCCACATCAGCATTATGGTTGTCCTCTAAGGGCCGGTTGTATCTGTAGAACTAGATGTCTGGAGCACCCCCCCCCCTTACATCAGATGTCAAGAGCTCCCCCACCATCAGAAGTCAAGAGTCCCCCCACCCTCCCTTATATCACAGTACACCCCCCTTACCTTGGGCTGCTGTCAGGAAGAAACTGGAGTGAAAGTGCAGGGTCTGAAGGAGGACCAGCTGGGCTGGAATCAGCTAAAGGAGTCTGCTGAATCCTGAGCCCAGGGGAGGCAGAGACAAGGGGGTGCAACAGCTGCACAGAAAGGTGCAGGATCTGCAGGATGAGTTCTGTCCTCCTCTCTGCTGCTAAAAGCTTTGATGGGGGGCAGACACGGGCCTCTCCCCAGCTGCACAGAGAAGCGCAGGACTTGGCAGAGGAGTTCTGTCCCCTAGAGATGGGCTCAGGCCTGTTCAGGGTCCTAGTCCCAACCCACCTGCCTGATCCCACCAGAAAGCCGACACTGCACACCACTAATCACAGGCAATGAGGCATTTCCCGGTGCGCAGCTGCACAGATTGGGAAATAGCAAAAAGAAAGGAGTACCGCGCTTAGGACAGATGTGGGTTGCTGCCTCCCCTAAAAGAACTCCCAAAGGAATTTCTGAGAATATAAAAAGCAAAGGTGGGGTGAAATGGCGCTACCTACTGGTTACCAAATTTTAATATGTCTATACGTGTAAGCTGACACTAATTATATATGTGATACAAATCCTAGTTGCCCTAATGCAAAACCGCATGGGGATGTGATAATTAATAGTGAAAACTAACATATGTGTATGATTGTAATATATGCAACATTACATATAAATAGTGTATACCAATAGTGAAAATTGAACATGAATCCCAAAAATCTATAATAAGGAATAGATGTGTGACGTAAACTCAATCCACTGTGCATAAATCAAACTTATCCAAAAAGATTATACCAGATTATATAAGTCCAATAGATATTTGCAGCAAAAAAAACAACAAAAAAAAACAGAAAAAGTATAATATATAAAAATATATACGTAGGCCGCTTTCAAAAAAACAGAAAAAGTATAATATATAAAAATATATACCGTACTTAGGCCACTTTCACACATTTTTTTCCCCCTGTCCATCCCACGGTCCCCCTGTCCATCCCACGGTCCCCCTGTCCACCCCACTGTCCATAAACAGTCCTAAACAGCATCTTAATGTTAATGTGTATCTGTATCGCTATGCTGTGGTTCCTGTAGGCTTTGCGTGAGTGCGTGGGGGGGGGGGGGGGGGTTGGCGGGGGCCTCCATGTCCATTTTGCTTGGGGCCCCCAAATTCCTTCAAACGGCCCTGCATGTGATGTACAGTAAGTATACATTATTTATTTCAAGGATTACATTTCCGGTTGGTTTGATATGTGAGTTTAAAGAGGAAGTAAACTCCCCTGGTTTGTTTGAACCTATAGGTAAGCCTATAATAAGGCTTACCTATAGGTACTGTAAATATCTCCTAAACTTGCACCGTTTAGGAGATATTTACTGTATACGCCGCCAATGACGTCATCGGCACATGCGCTCTGAAGGAACGGCCGCCTGTGCCGTTTCTCCAGAGCCCCGTGCTATGACCGGCAGCGCATGTGCGGTAGTGACGTCATCGCAGCTCCGGCCACTCACAGTAATGGAGCCCGCGAACCCAGAGGAAACACCGGGAAGTCGTCTGCCGTCTCAGCGGTGTGCGGGCGCCGCTGGAGGGCTTTGTTCTAAGGTAAGTATTTCATAATGAGCTAGTATGTGATGCATACTAGCTCATTAAGCCTTTGTCTTACAGGTTTTTATTTCTTGTTTTTTTTTATTGGGGTTTACAACCTCTTTAATAAAAAACAGGACTGTTTATATTCTTTGTTGTGAACATGAAATTAATGACTGCGCTAGTAAATCGTCTATAGCAATCAGTTTATTTATGAAGGACATACTGTGCAAACAACAAATCAGATTTTACCTTTTATTAGTCTGGTTCAGTCAGAACAATGAGTAATGATTTCTGATTTGTTGCTGGGGGTTAATGCACTTTACATGTAACTGTCTGCCTAGTTCAATAAGCTCGGAAATCTGGTGACAGAGTGCATGAAATGAGGAACAGAATTATTACTCTTTGGAACAAAGTTACTGACGGGCCCGCCGTGGAGATTCAATTCTCGCCACCGTATGTCTGCATATTTATGGCTTAGAGATTCAGCCAGGGGAGTCCATTCATCACACAGCACTATCATGTTCACTTTCAAGCCATCTACTCCCAGCTCAAGCATTCTCCAAAGGGGAAGAACAGGAGGCAGTGTTCCTTTAAGTCTGACTTAATTACCTTCCAGAGTATGAAGAAGAGGAGGCAGCGTACCTCTATGTAGGGCTCAATTGCCATCCAAAAATGAAGAAGAGGAGACAGTGATTTTCTATAACCAGCTCAATCACCATTCAGAGGAGTAAGAAGAGGAGGCAGTGAACCTCTACATCCAGATCAATCACCCTAAAGAGGAGAAAGAATATGAGGCAGCATACCTCTATATCCTGCTCAGTCACCCTCCAAAGGAGAAAGAAGAGGTGGCAGCGTACCTCTATGTCTGTCTCAATCAACCCCCAGAGTAGGAAGATAAGGAGGTAATGTTCCTCTATATCGTAATTAATCAACCATTGGAAGAGGAAGAAGAGGAGGCAGTGTACATCTATATCTGGCTCAGTCACCCTTCAGAGAAGGAAGAAGAAAAGGCAGTGTACCTATTTATCTGGATCAACCAACCTCAAGAGGAAAAATTAGAGGAGGCAGCATATGTCTATAGCTGGCTCAATCATCCTTCAGAGGAGGAAAAAGAATAGGCAGTGTACATCTATATGCTAATCAATCACCCTCTGGAAGAGGAAGTATATGAGGCAGCATACCTTTATATCTGGCTCAGTCATCCTCCAGAGGAGGAAGAAGAAGAGGCAGCATACCTTTATATCTGGCTCAGACAACGTCTGGAGGATGAAGAAAAGGAGGAAGCATACAGTACCTCTATATGTGGATCATTCACTCTCCAGAAGGGGAAGGAGAGGAGGCAGTGTACCTCTGTGTCCCACTCAATCTCTTTCCAGAGGAGGAAGGAGAGGGGGCAGCATACCTCTATATCTGGCTCAGTCAACCTCCAGAGGAGGACAGAGAGGAGGCAGTGTACCTCTATACCTAGCTCAGTTACCCTTCAAAGGAGGAAGAAGAGGAGGCAGCGTACCTCTATTTGTGGCTCATTCACTCTCCAGATGTGTAAGGAGAAGAGGCAGTGTACCTCTATACCTAGCACAGTGACCCTTTAGAGGAGGACGAGGAGGAGGCAGCGTACCTCAATTTGTGGCTCATTCACTCTCCAGAGGAGGAAGGAGAAGAGGCAGTGTACCTCTATACCTAGCTCAGTCACCCTTTAGAGGAGGACGAAGAGGAGGCAGCGTACCTCTATACCTAGCTCAGTCACCCTTTAGAGGAGGACGAAGAGGAGGCAGCGTACCTCTATACCTAGCTCAGTCACCCTTTAGAGGAGGACGAAGAGGAGGCAGCGTACCTCTATACCTAGCTCAGTCACCCTTTAGAGGAGGACGAAGAGGAGGCAGCGAACCTCTATACCTAGCTCAGTCACCCTTTAGAGGAGGACGAAGAGGAGGCAGCGTACCTCTATTTGTGGCTCATTCACTCTTCAGAGGAGGAAGAAAAAGAGGCAGTGTACCTCTATACCTAGCTCAGTTACCCTTTAGAGGAGGACGAAGAGGAGGCAGCGTACCTCTATTTGTGGCTCAGTCACCCTCCAGAGGAGGAAGAAGAAAAGGCAGTGTACCTCTATACCTAGCTCAGTCACCCTCCAGAGGAGGAAGGAGAGAAAGTAGTGTATCTCTAGGTACAGTTTTTTCACTTTCCAAAAGGAAGAAGAAGGTGGTGCACCATACCTCTATGTCTAGAAGGCCCTGGGATCGGATAGTGCCTCTAGAAGGGCTGATTGAGAATTCCTGAGGTCTGGAACCTCCTTTGTGTTGAATTTTCCAGGACGGTGTCTTCTCTTCCAGCACAAAGCTGCGGCATGTGACGCTTGGCTCTCCTCTACCATCTCCCGGGACACGAAGACTGAAGCTCATGGGAACCAGAGAGGTGTTATTCAGGGAGCAGGTGAGAGTGTGGGAAAAGCCTGTAGAACATGTAAGAGTGTCAAATGGTGTGCAGACACAGACTACCTATATATATTCAGATTCCACCATAAAATAAAAATACTAATGTGAAGTTACGCAGAATACTATTCAATGGAAAGTTCTGTAAAACAAGAATTGTCCTTACAGACTGAATCATACATAGCACATAATACAAAGACAGTGACTGTAGATGTGTTGGGAAAAAAGGCCCTGCCCTTGAGTGTTCAGACAGACACAAAGAAAATACTCACCAAATGACACATCCCCAAAGTGCAAGCCCGGGACACTGAAGTGGAATGTGGGTCCGATAACACAGCCCCTAAACAGGGACAAAAAAATAAATGTGGAAAATTGTGTAATGTGAAACCAAGTAAAATAAATAGAAATAAATATAAATTTTTCTTTTATCTCCATAATATTTCTATATACTGTATTATGTTTATAAAATTGTGAAGTGACAACTAAAGTTAATAAATACAATTTTATATATATATATATATATATATATATATATATATATATATAGCCATGCCATTGGGATATATGCAGGAGCCTCCTTAACGGAGTGTACCCATAGGGTCTCCATACCTGACTGTCAATGTGATGTCCTCAGGAGCTCCATCCACATTAAAGTGGAACTCCTCTGAAAACTCTCCCAAGATGCTGCAGCAGAGGGAGATGTGGATGGCCTGGTGTCCATCAGGAAGGACGATTCCCTCACTGGGGGTAAAAGTGAAGCAGGAAGCTACTGCTGAGGTGGGAGTGGAAAGACTGAAGATCCCATCAATGGCTCCATGGTTAGTCAGGACAACCTTGTGAGACAAAAGACAAAACACTAGCTGATACGACAGAGATGTCAATGCTAAACTAAACAATGACTATGAGTAGGGGTCAAAACGCATTAACCAGAGGTGTTGGTATGGAGTGTTCTTTGATGTGCTGGATTGGAAGGAATGATATCACATCATATCATCGGAGGTAAGACCCAGCAACAAAGACTCTTCTTGTGTCACTGTGCATGCCCTGGCACACTGCCACTTCTGCAGCAGGAAATATGGGTACTGACACCTGCAGGTTTGGGAGCCAATTACTTCCTGTGCTGAAAGAAATTTAGGGGCTACCATTGCTGAAAGTGCTAAGTGCTTGGCTCTCTTTGGCTCTGTTACTTCAGTAACAGGAACAGTCAGTGACCTGGAACAACCATGAAGTTCAGAAAGTCAGTAAAGTCACTCTTGATCTGCATGCTTGCTTCAGGTCAATATTGAAAGTAACGAGTTTGCATGGTAGCCAGGGAATTAGCCTTTTCAGAAGGCAAGTAATGGCACCCTCAGGTTTCAGGTAGCCCCACAGGCAGTCTATTGTTTCAGTCGGTCTGGCTGGACTTTTATATTATTAGATGTATTTAGCCAGAAGGTAAGTTTTAACCCTTTGCACACATTGATAATACCTGCACATCAATCAGACCACATCTATATCTAGATTCCATATAAAGATCAATAGTCGACTTCCTGATGAGACTTGGGTTGTAGCAATATTTATAAACAAATGATTAGCCCTCGGCCTGTACATAGCCTGTCTGTTCATCCAGCAGGACTCACCAGGGCGGCATCCACTCACCTCATAGCTATGCGAGGAGCCAACAAACACCTTTCCAATGTCCAGCTGGTCAAAGCTGAAGACCAGTTTGGGCCCCAGACCCTCTCCTCGAATGCGCAGAGGAAGACGAGCCTCCCGACCTGCCACAACACAGACAGGACAAGGGTGTAAAATGTGCCACACAGGTAACTCTATTCTCACTGGGGACCTCATTATTACACAGGTGACACAATTCCCCCACAGATGACCCCATTCCAGCAACAGTGGCCCATTTTCCCACAGGTAACTCTATTTGCACACGTGACCCCATTCTCACAGTGCTATTCTCCTCCAGATGACCCTATTCTCACAGGGGACCCAATTATGACACAGGTGAGCCTATTTTCACACAGGTGACTTCATTCTCATGCAGGTGACCTCATTCCAACCCAGGTGACCCTGTTATAACACAGCTGACCCTATTATCAGCAATGGCTCTATCCCAACACTGGGGACCCCATTCTCAAAGTTAACCCCAATCTCCTACAGATAACCTCCTTTCTGACAGAGGACTCAATTATGGCACATGTGACCCTATTCTCGCACAAGTGACTTCTCACAGATGAACCCATTCCAACATTGGTGACCCCATTCTCACAGGGGATCATGTTCCCACACAGGTAAACCAATTATGAAACCAGTGACCCCATTCTCCCATAGATGACCCCATTCTCACAGAGGACCCTGTAATGACACAAGTGACCCCATTCTCATAGATGACCCTGTTCCCACACATGTGACCCAATACACACACAGTGGGCTAGTTGGACTGTTCTGTGTTACCTGTTATGTCGCAGTAGACTGTACGCTGATAGATCTTGGCTGTCTGAGGTTTAAAGAGAACAGTCACCTGCACAGAGGAATTCGGCCAGACATCACCCTCCTGTCAGGAGTCAGGACAACGATTACAGCAGATCAGAACATATTACAATGAATATCAATATCTACATATATAGCTAGATCTATACACACTTATATATTGCACTTTCTATATGTATATATACTGCCCCGAGCTACCTTGGTTTTCAGTGCTGGTCCTTTTCTGTGATCCCACCATATCCATACATACAATATATCTCACCACACAAAATAAGTATGTTGGAGTCAGGGGCACAGTGGGGCTCTCATAAATGCCACATCCCATTCCACCCCCTGTCAGTGCCAACCTGTGAACCATCAAATCCTCCTTAATCACCCTGTATTGCGTTTCTCTCTGCCTCAACATCCCCACTTTTATCTCCAATATGACCCTATCCAGCCCCTTGTCATGTGACCCATGCAGCGCTCTCCTGGCTGGCAGATGTGGTGTGTACACCAGAGTTCAGCAGGCAGCACAGATAATAAAGAACAGAACAATATGGAGAAATTATGTGAAATGCCATTATCATCCCCCCCCGCCGGGACTTTTTTCTTGGAAAGGAGGAGAAGTCTAGGTGGGGGCCCATTGTCTGCCAGACAGCTCCACAGAAAGGGCCGCCACCTGGGACATGCCCACCGCTCAGTGCATTGTCATTAATAGTAGAGCTGTGATAAAGATTGCCTGTCCCCGCCACTATCCCACAATGAATCTACACCTGCTGGAGGCCACAACAGACGTACAGGTGTCCTGGGTGGACCTCGGTTGTTCTGGAGGGGTTATCGTACAGAGGACATTGTTCATGCAGTGTGAAGGTGCAGCACACATTACTTTTGTCCGAGAGGAGGGACTTAACCCAACCTAATATATATGCAAACCCAAGAACAGAAAGGTCCTATATTGCAGCTTAACAGTCCTAAGATGTGGGTGGCTGCTTAAATTTTATTTTTTCAGTCTTATTTTCTTTAATATTTTTACATGGTGATCCTGTCAGCAACACACTTCCTGTCCTCTACTGGCAACACTCGCTCACTGTACTGTATCTGTCAATGAGAAACCTTGTCACTCTCCTTTTTTCCATAACATAGATAGTTGAGAGCAATGCAACTTATAATAGTGTAGCACAATGACATGCATAAGAGGCATTAGACCTCTCCTTGTTAATATCCACTGTTTTGGAAGACCCTCTCATGTAGGCCCCTTTCACACTTGTGCGACCTGAAAGTTCCAAGATTTTGCAGGGGCTTTGGGGTGACTTGAAGCAATGCCTGTGAGATCTTGAAGTCTATGGACCTCAAGGGGCATCAAAGTCGGACCAAAGTGGTGCATGGACTACTTTTAAGTCACTGCGACTTGAAGTCGCACAGATATGAATGGTACTCATTGGCAGTCATGGGGTGCGACTTGTAATGCGACTTTGCAGTCCCAATTCACAGGACAAGTGGCACAAGTGTGAAAGGGGCCTAAGCAAACTGACTTTGGTGAGGCTGCTTACATATCCTGGAGCAGGGCAGGAAAGGGGGTCTTGCGAAATGTCCAACTATGCATGAAGCAGTAAGAGTGCCACCAATGGTCAGAGTCCAACATTTTATTAAATAATAGGAAACCTCAAGATGTTCAGACACAGCTTCTTCATCAGCGTTAAGTCTCAAGGAATCTTAGCCATGGCTGGACTCCATTGGATTGCAATGATAGTATGTATAAAGTAAGATCCTTCCACCAGCAGCGAGTGTAGTGTGGAGCTCTAAAGCAGGCCATAGATGATGCGATTTTCTTTCCTGCAACCACAGGTTGTAGTATTGAATGCAGTATTGAATAAAAGCTCACAATTTTGCTTACCCCTACTCCTGACCCAGGGTCTCTGGTCAGATCTCATTGGCTGAGGATAGCACAGAGACAGCAAGGTGTATGGACAGGGAATCACAGGGAAGTATGGGAATTAAAATGGAGGTAATAGCAACCACTATAGTGCAGATATCCCCCTGCATGACAGTCATGGCAGTACGTTCTGCACTGCTCCTCACAAATATTGACTCATATTATTGACTCATAAATATTGACATATGTATATTGTCATGCCTTGTATGATCTGCACAATCAATGCTCAGCTCAGGATATGTATCAGCCGACGATCCAGGGGAACTAACTGACCAGACACTGCTATAGTCCTCCCTACAGAGTAAATTATGACCAATGAGAGGCGTCTGAGCACAAATAATGTGAAGAAAAGATCTTTGTTCTCTTTACACCAGCCAACAGATAACAGGTGGGGTTACGCTTGTACTTACCAAAGGCTCTATATGGAAGATGCTGTCCGAGAACAGCATGGAGTCTGTCTCCACCATCTTCTTGCGGTTGTAGAAAGTGCGGCTGAGGAGGGAAAGACGCTCGCGGAGGGTGGGATCCGCTCTGCATTCTTCCAGAAAACGATCTGTCTCCCCTTCTTCCTCAATCTTTAGGTCGGAGCAGAATCTGGAGGTCAGAGAACAGATCAAACAAAAGCTGTGCAAAATCTTACAGTTGGTTTTCTTCATAAAGCAGCCACAGCCAGAGTAGAAAGGCCTGTCCCCTGCCAGCATGCTGCAGAGAAGGATCCTTGCTCTCTATGTGAAAGCAGCGGTTTCTCTGCCGAGGTCCGACACCCCTATTGAGCCAGAGCTAGAGGTCTCCAATCAGCTGGGAGCATGAGCTTTGCTAACTGGAGAGCTCAAGGTCTGATTACACAAGGGGGCCTATTTGGAACTTTGCAGAGAACCCACTTCTTCCACACAGAGTGCAAAGATCTTTCTGTGAAGTAGGGAACATGAGCTTTGCTGATTGGAGAGCTCTAGCTCTGACTCAGTAGGGGGTGTTTTGGACCTCTGCAGACTAACTGCTGCTTCCAAACAGAGAGTAATGCCGCGTACACACGACCGGTTTTAATGTCATTGAAAAAAACTGCATTTTTCTCGACGTGATTTTTCGTGTTTCCTCTTAAGCCTTGCCTACACACTATCGTGGAAAAAAATGTTTGAGTAAAGCGCGGTGACGTACAACACGTACGACGGCACTATAAAGGGGAAGTTCCATTCGGATGGCGCCACCCTTCATGTTAGTAAAGTTTGTTGAGCGACGATTCGCGCTTTTCAGCCTCGTGCTTTTCAGTCCGTTACAGCGTGACGAATGTGCTATCTCCATTATGAACGCTAGTTTTACCAGAACGAGCGCTCCCGTCTCATACTTGATTCTGAGCACGCGCATTTTTTTTCACGTCGTTAAAGCCCACACACGGCCGTTTTTCAGGATGAGAAAAACGACGATGTAAAAAACTACGTGAAAAATTAGAGCATGTTCCAATTTTTCTCGTCGTGATTCTCTCCGTTTTTCTAGTCGGGAAAACTGCTGGAAAGCCCACACACGATCATTTTTAATAACCATTTTAAAAATAGGATTTTTATAACAGCTTACCTGTAAAATCCTTTTCTTGGAGTACATCACGGGACACAGAGCGACATAGTCATTACTAATGGGTTATATAGATACCGTCAGGTGCTGGCACTGGCAACTTCCAAAACCGGAAGTACCCTCCCCTATATAAGCCCCTCCCATCCGGGAGCACCTCAGTTTTGTAGCAAAGCAATAAGTGTCCCCAAAGAGGGGCGGGAGCTCTGTGTCCCGTGATGTACTCCAAGAAAAGGATTTTACAGGTAAGCTGTTATAAAAATCCTATTTTCTTTCTCGTACATCACGGGACACAGAGCGACATAGTCATTACTAATGGGATGTCCTAAAGCAATGCCAAATGAGGGGGGGGGATACACCATATATAAGCTGAGCGCTATCAGACATGAGGATCTTTTGCGGCCTGCAACACACTGCGCCCAAAGGCGACATCCTCCTGACTTCTAACGTCCACCTGGTAGAACCTAGTAAACGTGTGAACTGAAGACCATGTTGCGGCCTTACAGATTTGAGCCAGGGAGGCCTGGTGATGCACTGCCCATGAAGTTCCAACTGCTCTCGTGGAGTGCGCTCTAACTTTGAACGGAGGCGGTCTCCTTCTCAAGCCATAGGCTTGCATTATGACCTGTCGAATCCACCTGGCTAAAGCAGATTTTGACGCTGCCTGACCCTTTCTGGGGCCTTCCGGCAGAATAAACAAAGTATCCGTTCTGCGAATCTGAGCAGTGGCTTTTAGATAAGCTTTAACTGCTCTTACTACATCCAAAGAATGTAATAACTTTTCCTCTACCGAACTAGGTTTGGGGAAAAAAGAAGGAAGAACCACATCTTGGTTCAAATGAAACCTCGATACCACCTTAGGAAGAAAGGCTGGATGAGGACGTAACACTACTCTGTCCTTATGGATAACCAGATATGGCTCCTTACAGGACATAGCGGCTAATTCCGACACTCCTTTAGCCGAACAAATGGCTACTAGAAAAATCAATTTCCTGGTGAGAAGAACCAAAGAAATATGCTGTAATGGTTCAAATGGTTGTTTCTGTAAAACCGACAGAACCAGGTTTATGTCCCAAGGACATATGGGAATATTAACCGGAGGACTAATACGCATCACTCCTTGTATGAAAGCTTTGACTAGTGAATGCGAAGCCAAGGGCCTTTGAAAAAATATTGACAAGGCCGAAATCTGACCCTTGATAGTACTCAAGGCAAGCTTCCTATCTACAGCCCATTGTAGGAAGTCCAGAATCCTACCTATTACGTATTTACGTGGATGCCATTTCTTGGCCTCACACCAGGCGATGTACGCCTTCCAGATTCTATAGTAGATCTGCCTGGATACCGGCTTCCTGGCATTGATCATGGTAGATACCACAGCATTAGAGAGCCCTCTCTTTTTTAGAATGTGGGCTTCAATAGCCAGGCCGTCAAACCTAGGGCTGGTAAGGAAGGGTGGTATATCGGTCCTTGCGAAAGCAGGTCCGGACGATGTGGGAGGGTCCAAGGACTCCCCACAGACATTTTTACAATCTCCGCGTACCATGCTCTTCGGGGCCACGCTGGAGCCACCAGAATCACTGGTTTCTTTTCTACCCTGATTCTGCGGAGTAATCGAGGTAACAATTGTGGCGGTGGGAATGCATATATCAGCTTGAACTGATCCCAAGGGAACACTAGGGCATCCGAGCCGCAAGCTAGGGGATCCCTTGTCCAAGAGACAAACCTGTCCACTTTTGCGTTGAATCTGGGTGCTAGCAGATCTACATCCGGTGTTCCCCACCGCTGACATATTGTCCGGAAAACCTCGGGATGAAGGGACCATTCCCCTGGGCATAATTGTTGGCGACTTAGAAAGTCCGCCTTCCAATTCTCCACTCCTGGAATGAATACCGCAGATATGGCTGGGACATATCTTTCTGCCCATCTCAGGATGTAATTTACTTCCCTTTGGGCTGTACGACTCCTGGTGCCCCCCTGATGATTGATATATGCCACTGCTGTGGCATTGTCTGATTGAATTCTGACAGGGGACCCTTGGAGTTTGGATGTCCATGCTACTAGGGCATACCGGGCTGCTCGTATCTCTAAGAGATTGATGGGCAGGGCCTTTTCCGCATCCGACCATCTGCCCTGGAGAGACCATTGCTCCAGTACTGCTCCCCAGCCTATAAGGCTGGCATCTGTAGTGACCACCTTCCAGGAAATCGGACTGAAGGATTTCCCTCTTTCCAGATTCTGGGGAACCAACCACCAGCGGAGGCTCTTGCGAACGGAAGGGGACAAGGACATTGGTAAGTCCAGAGCCTGAACTTTTTTGTTCCAGGCTGACAGTATGGCCCTTTGCAACTTCCTTGAATGGAATTGACCGTAGGGTACTGCTTCGAATGATGACACCATTTTTCCCAGCAGCCTCATGCACAGGCGTATGGATGGCTGTCTTTTTGAACCCACTAAGTGGATCAAATCTCTCAAAGACGACCCCTTTTCTTGAGGCAAGAATATTTTTCTCTGGTCTGAATCCAGCCTTAGCCCCAAGTATTCCAGACTTTTGACTGGTTTTAGGGCTGACTTGTCTCGGTTGATAATCCAACCGTGATATTCCAGATACTTGATTGTCTCGTGAACAACCACTTCTAGTTTTTCCACTGAGTGGTCTATCAGCAACAAGTCGTCTAGATATGCCATTATCGTTACACCTCGTGTTCTTAGATTGGCCAATAATGGGGCCAGAATTTTTGTGAACACTCTTGGTGCTGTGGCCAGACCGAAGGGTAAGGCTCTGAACTGAAAATGGCGCCCTTCTACCGCAAAGCGTAGACATTTTTTGTGGGCTGGAAAGATGGGAATGTGCAAATAAGCATCTTTGATGTCGATCGAGGCTAACCATTCCTCCCCTTGTAGGGCAGTGGCTACCGATCGGATCGACTCCATCCGGAAAGTCCTGATATGTAGGAATTTGTTTAGCCCTTTTAGATTTAATATGGGCCTCACGTCCCCGTTTGGCTTCGGGACTGTAAAGAGGTTTGAGTAAAACCCGAACCCCCATTCTTCCAGGGGAACCTCTATAATTACTGCTTGGAGCAATAATTGTTCTAGTGCCAACAGGAGGGATCCTCTCTTCTGGGGATCCCTTGGCACGTTTGACCTTATAAAGCGGGAAGGAGGGGAGTTTTTTTAACTCCAATTTGTATCCCAGATTTACTGCGGAGAGCACCCATCTGTCTCGGATCGTGTCCCGCCAGGTCTCTGTGAACAACTGAAGTCTTCCCCCCACCCGATTGGGTGGGGGCAACCCTTCATGCATTTGACTTTGGGGGAGGTTTTGTACCTCTCCTGCTCCAGGGCTTCTTGTTACCCTGCAACTGTCCCTGATTTTTACCTCCGGGATTTGACCGAGGAGGCCGTCGGAACTGTTTCACAGCCGATGTCCTAGGGACTGGAGAAGCAGGCCTCTTAAAAGAGGGACCTCTAACTCTATTTTTAACCGGCAAAAGTGTACTTTTACCGCTGGAAATTCTCTGGATATATTTGTCCAGGTCTTCCCCGAATAAGCGTTCACCATGAAATGGGAAGCTGACCAGCAATTTTTTACAGGGAGCTTCAGCAGACCAGTTTTTGAGCCATAGAAGCCTGCGCATATGTACTACAGACAGCGTAAGGCGGGAGGCCTGATGGATTGAATCCTTTATAGCGTCCACCGCAAAGCATAAGGCTCTAGGTAGATCAGCTAGGGCAAGAGCCTGCTGATCTGGCAGGTCCCTGAAGACCTGTTTCAACTGATCTTTCACTGCTTGGCAGACCCCAATAGCTGCCACTGCTGGTTGTGTCACCAATCCTGCTGTAGAGAAAGCAGATTTTAATAAGGACTCCAATTTTTTATCTATTGGGTCCTTGAACATTTGAACATTATCCACCGGACATGTCAGTGATTTATTCACACAAGAGATGGCTGCGTCCACTGTAGGGACCCTCCATTTTCTGATGAACTTATCCTCCATGGGATAGACTACCGGAGATCTCTTGGGGGGAGTAAATATTTTGTCAGGATGCTCCCAATCCTGGTAAATGAGCCCTTCCAGTAAAGGATGGATCGGAAAGGAACAAACAGTCTGGGGAGCTTTTAGCGACCCCAACGAGGAGACAGAAGTGGATGATGGCTCCGCAAGTGGCATTTTAAATGCTGATCGGACCATATTAGTCAGGGACTGAACCCATAACCTTTCAGCATGTGATGCTGAGAACGGCTCTTCCACTGTTGATTCCTCTACAACCGAATCGACCTCATCCTGATCCCCTTCAGGTAGGTCGATCCCTGTATGGGACTGTTGCTCTGTTAACAGGCACTCTGAGGGAGGAGACGGAGATCGGGCGCTTTTCTCCTGTGACAGGGAAGCCGCGATCAATGCTGACAATCTCTCTTCCAGCCCTCCCAGAGCTGAGGAAAAAACCTCCTCTGTTACATACACAGGAGCAGGTGAACTGAGGACAGCCACAGTACCAGGTACTCCTGAGGGTGCTCCACGGTCACTAACCTCTGATTCTTCAGGGGAGACTGGTGCAGCCGAAGCATGCCCAAGATCCTCAGAGCCCGATGGAGACCCCCTATTCCTCCTGGAATTTCTAGTCCCGGAGTTTTTAGACGGCATATTCCTAAGCCACAAAGCTGAGGTATTCCAGCCGAAATACACCAGTTACTGACAATAGTCTAGCATAAATGCTGCTATAAGAAACAGTTGGTGTCTACTAATGTGCCTTTCTAGGGGATGCCTGTATCAACCGCTTGCTGTATGCCTTCTTTAAATGTTGCCAGCTCTGTCTCTGTACTTCATAGCCAGCTCACCACACAAAATTGTGTTTTTTAACATGCTGGGACGCCCGCACATGCGCAGAAGCGCTGCGGCGCGCACAGAGCGTCATCCCCCAGGCTCCGCCCCCTTTCCCGGCTCACCTCTATATATAGAGGCGCGTGCACGCGCACACGCGCGGCCACGTGTGCCTTCGGCGCTAATTTCGAAAATGGAAACCAGGGACAAGAGCCAGGGCCCCTTTGCCGCAGGCCGGGGGATGGACGAGCATTGCAACATGGCAGAGGAAGCAGTTTCCCATAAGAGAACTCACCATCTGCCTGGACTCGCTCTGATGAGAAGAAACTAGTCCACATGACAAGAAACGTTCCACAGCGGCCTCTAGTGGACAAACACAGGTACCGCAGTCTAATATATAAAATATATATATATAAAAAAAAAATATATTTTTTTTTTTTCTTGACCACTATTAAAAATTATTACATTTTTTTAGTAGTTACAGGCATGCACAGAATTTTGCGGGAATACCATTAGGTAACAGACAGAAAGACAAATTAGGCTTGGGGGTCCCCCAATAGAACCAAGTTCCTGGGGGCCCCCACTTACCTGTTCCCCGCCGCAGGACTTTGTTTGGTCCACAAAAGCCCAAACTTCACCTATCACGGCAGGCATTGTAATCAAACCTTCAGGGACCGGGTTCCCAAGGATTCCACTCCCCTGGACCTGTATAGCACCCTGCAAAGAAAACATCTTGGTCGTGGGTATGACCAGAGCTCTGGATCCCAGGGTCCAGCTCTCCTAAGAGAAGCATTACAGGCAAAACCTTGCTCTTCTCTGCAAGGCCCGGGTACCGACCGTTTAGCTATGAAGCTTTTTTGGTCGGATCCGGAATAGCTTACTGAGGCCCAAAAGAACCTGTACGCAAGCTCAGTGAAAAACACATGTTTCTTCTTGGCCAACACCTTAGACACTGGCAAAAAACTGAGGTGCTCCCGGATGGGAGGGGCTTATATAGGGGAGGGTACTTCCGGTTTTGGAAGTTGCCAGTGCCAGCACCTGACGGTATCTATATAACCCATTAGTAATGACTATGTCGCTCTGTGTCCCGTGATGTACGAGAAAGAAAAATGTAATTTTTCTCGTCATTAAAACCGGTCGTGTGTACGCGGCATGGGGGGCAGTCTGTTCAATAAGGAACATGAGCTTTACCTCTGATTCAGCAGTGGGGATTTTGAATCTCTGCAGAGAAGAACAAGGATGCTTCTCTGCAGCATGCTGGAAGGAGACACTCCCCTCCTTTAAAGATATGCAATCACTGACAAAATAAAACTAGGATATACCATGGCTTCTGTCCCCTTGGAACCAGATAAGAGGAAGGACATGACCCATGTGAGGTGATCAGACCAGCAGTAGGGAAGAATGGCCCCAGCACTCCAAAAATGCCACCAGATTTATTCAGAACACATTATTAAAAGGTTGATTTACTAAAGGCAAATAGATTGTGCACTCTGCAAGAGCAGTTGCTCCAGAGCTTAGTAAATCAGCAGAAGCTCTGCTGACTTCCATCATCCAATCAGGTGCAAGCAAAAATGCTGTTAAATTTTCCTTGCACGTGACTGGGTTCTTTGCAAAGTGAAGCTTTACTTCATTTACTAAGCTCTGGAGAAACTGCAGTTGCAAAGTCCACAGTCTATTTGTCTTTAGTAAATCAACCCCATAACGTCACATAGGTCAAACAAACAGACAACGTTTCAGATCCTCGTAGGTTCTGTTCCATAGGGTGGCTCAGTGACCATTTAAGTGCAGCAAGGTCCCGGACCTCCAAAGGCCTAATGGTGACTTCCAGAGTCAGGGAGAGCTGACATCCTTCTTTGTAGAGTGGGTTACTAGGCATAGTGGGTATAATGCAAGATAGAATGATTGGGCGCCAGACACTTTTTGAATGCAAAGAGATTTATTGTCTCTTGAACAAGAACTGTGGGAGAGAGGGTTAGGGCTAGGACACCCTTAAGTAGATGCAATGACAATTGGCAGACTCTGAGACTTCTATAGGTAGACAGTTATCCAGCCGGACACCACCTCTGTATAGGTAGGACCACTGTCTCCTATGGCAACAAATCTTGTAACAGTCACTAACGGTAGTTGTATTTAACTATTGGTAACACAAATAGTCTGCCTCGCACTCTACAGTCTCTCACTGTAGGTCTTCACTCACCGAGCTCCCAGTCTCTCACTAGACTCTCAGACCCAATCAATCGCCACTGGATCCCCTGAGCTCTTCCACTTCCATAACTCAGTCTCTTCCTCAAGCGTCACCCCCGCTTCCCTCACAGATACTCCTCAAGTGTCACCCCTGCTGACCAGCTAGGTCCCTGGCTTGGCACTCACTGATACTCCTCAAGCGTCACCCCTGCTGACCAGCTAGGTCCCTGGCTTGGCACTCACTGATACTCCTCAAGCGTCACCCCTGCTGACCAGGTAGGTCCCTGGCTTGGCACTCACTGATACTCCCTCAAGCGTCGCCTCTGCTGTCCCACTGGGTCCCTGGCCTGGCCCTCACTGATACTCCCTCAAGCGTCGCCTCTGCTGTCCCACTGGGTCCCTGGCTAGGCACTCACTGATACTCCCTCAAGCGTCACATCTGCTGTCCCGCTGGGTCCCTGGCTTGGAACTCGCTGAGGTTTTCCCACTTCTTCACCGTCCCCGGCTGGTGAGAAGACTGCTCTGGTACTGACTCCAGCTTACTCACAGTGATCTCCGGTAACATGGTGGATGGTCCCTTAGTGGCGACAGCTTCCCTTCTACCTCCGACCACAACTGGTTCCCTGTCCGGTTGAACCGTTACTCTCGGTTGGACTCCAATCTTGAAGTCCCAACCCTGTGCTGCTTCTCCTGCTTCTGGATAGGCCTTTAGACAGCCTAGCAGCCAGATGTCCCCGGGATAGGCCTTAGGCTTCCGGCCTAGCAGCTCAGGGCAGTATAACACATGTCCACCCAGACCATCCATCCATAGTCTGACCTTGCTACACCCTTGTCAATCTAATGCCACCAGCAAGCGCCACCTAGTGACAGAACATAAAAGCTGCAGCAATTTAGAGCTAAAGAGGAATCAATCAGCCAGGATGATTAATATCTGACAAGCTAAATTTATTAACAACCCTGCTTAAACACCAGGGTGCTACATAAGAATGAAGCATCAATGCTCTAAAACGGTGGCTGTTTGACTTATGTGAAATTCTGTGAGTATGAGTTCAGAATAGATCTGGAGAAGGCATTTTTTGGAGTGCTGGGGACTACCTTCCCTGTTACTGGTTATGAAGGGCACCACCCATTCTGAATGACCTCTGGTCCAGCACTGCCAGCATTGTGCAGCTCCACACAAGGCATTTATTATAAGATGACCAGACCAGGCTGCGGGGATGCTGGGACTTGTGGTAGTTGTGCAGCCGCTGGCTCGCAGCGCTCCCCTACCCCCACATTGAACACACATGGCAGGAACGGCGGCCGGCCAAGTGAGGACACTTTGCTGTTAGTTAAAGTGCTTTCTTCAGCACAGGGGCATTCATCTCTGGCTAATGTCATTAAATATGGAGCAGAGGGGAGCCGTCTCTCAGCTGTGTACCTCCAAGGCACACCATGGCCCAGATGTAGGGCGCCTATTAACCCTTCCACGCTGCTTCCATCCCGCATCCCCCGGATGAGAGGTCCCGATCTGACAGGCAGCACTTTGCAGGAATTACAGGGCGGATGGCTCGGAAATGGCTCATCCGAATGTTAAATATTACATGGAGAAGAAGAGCAATTAGTGCAGCGTTGCCACTTCGTATTAGCATGTACAATGGCGACAGATACACTGCAACTCGCTAAGACTCTTATGTTTATGTTCGGAGTTCCTCCAATTTATGTGATCTAATCAGACAATGTGTGTATGTGGAGTCACGCTGAATTACTGACCGCTCGGTGCCCCCTGACTACACAGGGCAGCCCAAGATAGGAGGAAGCCACCGCCGCCGTGAATGAGTCTGAAAGACGGACCCTAACCGTCTAGACTGACTAACAATGCAACTGAACTCCATCCAGAATGATCTATTTAGAATTGCATTGTTTCCGGTAATCTGAATCACAAGCTGGCGTCTTGGAACTCTCACACATCTGCCCACAAGAATAGTGACAGAGTCTCCATACCTGGGAATCTCAAATAACTGAGAAGTTTAGATTTATGATTACTTTGTGGGAGGGGCAGAGACACAAACTACTGCAGAGAACTCTCACTATTGTGTGAGGGGCAGAGACACAAACTACTAGGGGGGAAATCTCAGCATTGTGGGAGGGGCAGAGACACAAACTGCCGGGGGTACATTTCTTCATTGTGGGAGGGGCAGAGACACAAACTGCTGGGGGCAAATCTCAGTATTGTGGGAGGGGCAGAGACACAAACTACTGCAGGGAAATCTCACCATTGTGGGAGGGGCAGAGACACAAACTACTGCAGGAAGAAATCTCAGCATTGTGGGAGGGGCAGAGACACAAAATACTGCAGGAAATCTCACCATTGTGGGAGGGGCAGAGGCAAAAAATACTGCAGGAAATCTCACCATTGTGGGAGGGGCAGAGACACAAACTACTGCAAAATAATCTAACCATTGTGGGAGGGGCAAAGGCACAAAATACTGCAGGGAAATTTCACCATTGTGGGAGGGATAGAGACACAAACTGCTGGGGGGAAATCTCTTCATTGTGGGAGGGGCAGAGACACAAACTACTGCAGGGAAATCTCACCATTGTGGGAGGGGCAAAGACACAAACCACTGCAGGAAGAAATCTCACCATTGTCGGAGGGGCAGGGACACACGCGGTTGCAGGGAAATCTCACCATTTTGGGAGGGGCAGAGACAGACACTATTGAAGGGAAATCTGACGATTGTGGGAGGGGCAGAGACACAAACTACTGCAGGGAAATCACACCATTGTGGTAGAGGCAGAGACACAAACTACTGCAGGGAAATCACACCACTGTGGGAGGGGCAGAGACACAAACTACTGCAGGAAATCTCACCATTGTGGGAGGGGCAGAGACAGACACTATTGAAGGGAAATCTGACGATTGTGGGAGGGGCAGAGACACAAACTACTGCAGGGAAATCACACCAATGTGGGAGGGGCAGAGACACAAACTACTGCAGGAAATCTCACCATTGTGGGAGGGGCAATGACACGCAATGCTGCAGGGAAATCTCATCATTGTGGGAGGGGCAAAAGAGATACAAACTACTGCAGAGAAATCTCACCATTGTGGGGGGGGGGGGGGGCAGAGGCACAAGCTACTGCAGGGAAATCTCACCATTTTGGGCGGCGCGGAGACACAAATTACTTCAGGTAAATTTCACCATTGTGTGAGGGGCAGATACACATACTATTACAGGGAAATTTTATCACTGTGGGAGGGGCAGAGACACAAACTGCTGCAGGGATATCTCACCACTGTGGGAGGGACAGAAATACAAACTACTGCGGAGAAATATCACTATTTTGGGTGGGGCAGAGACACAAACTGCTGCAGGGAAATCTCACCATTGTGGGAGGGACAGAAATACAAACTACTGCGGGGAAATATCACTATTGTGGGAGGGTCAGAGACACAAACTACTGCAGGGAAATCTCACCATTGTGGGAGGGGCAGAGACACAAACTACTGCAGGAAGAAATCTCCCTATTGTGGGAGGGGCAGAGACACGCACTGCTGCAGGGAAATCTCACCATTGTGGGAGGGGCAGAGACACACAATGCTGCAGATAAATCTCATCGTTGTGGGAGGGGCAGAGACACAAACGACTTTGGGGAAATCTCACCTTTGTCTCTGAGCCTCCTCCTCTTGACGGGTGGCAAGTTCTTTCCACTGGAAGTGCGTTATGATGTCACTGCGATTGAAGATGGTAACTGTTCTCTGATTGGTTAAAGATGAGAAGGTCTTCTCAATGGTGAGAGTGTTCTTGTCTAGACGCACGTTGATATCAGTCGCTGCGCCATGAAGACCAACACAAATATCTTCCCCTGAGAAGGAAACAAACGCAATGACATCACTAAATGACTTGTAGATTATACACACATGTGAATTATGTGGATGAGATGGGATGGAGCAGGTCATACAAGTAACACACAATTACATACAATCCCTCCTGTTCTGTGTCACACACACATAACGTCACCAGATAAATGTAATTTATCCCACAAAGCGGACAGCTTGATGTGATCTCTGATAGGGGCAATTATCAGCAGAGATAACACTGATCCCATCATAGGATCACACTGGACATCCTGATATAGCTGGATCTGCGGTGCCAGCATAGAGCTGCCACTAACAAGTCTACAGTGCGAGGTATAGCTGGGTACAACATGAGTGCCAGGCAGGGCCAAGCCAAGGAGGGGAGCAGAAGAGGCAGCTGCCTTGGAAATTTCAGCAGGAGAGGGTGCAAAAAGAGCAACCTATGCTGCTGAAGTAGCCCACAACTCATGAAGGGGAAACGGGGAGGGGCGCACTTTGGCCATTTCACCTTGGGCGCTAAGGAACTTTGTCCTGCCATTGGCGCCAAGATAACAAAGCTCTGAGGTCAAGAGTGACGTAAGAACACTGGATCAAAATCCAGCAAGGCATCAAATTCTGAGGGTACATCCTATGTTATATTTTTCTTATTTCTCTAGTCCTTATTTATCTAGTCCTTATTTATCTATTTTTTTAACCTCTTTTTCCTGTATTTTTAGATGGTGGTCCTGCCAGTAACACACTTCCTGTCCTAGGATAACAACACTCCTCCCTGTATTGTATCTATGGAAGAGCAATGTTGTCACCCTAGGAGAGGACTACCAAACTTCTCCTATTCTCCTCATCAGGAGGTGTACTGTAGTCCTCAGAGAGAACTGGGAACATTGTAACTGATAAGAGTGCAGCACAGGTAAAGAGCACAGGAAGTTATAAGCTCACTGGATTTCTGTCAGGATTAACAGGTATTTTTCCTATACAGATGTAATAAAAAAAACTTTCAATGGGATATGTAACAGACTAAAAGGGAGCAAAAAAAGAGAAGGCAATTTTTAGGGTTTATATATATATATATATATATAAATATATATATATATATATATATATTGTAATGCCGCGTACACACGATCGTTTTTAATGACGAGAATAATAAAAAACAATTAAATGGTCATTAAAAATGGAATTGGAACATGCTCTAATTTTTCACGTCGTTTTTTACATCGTCGTTTTTCTCGTCATAAAAAACGGGCGTGTGTGGGCTTTAACGACGTGAAAAAAATGCGCATGCTCAGAAGCAAGTGATGAGACGGGAGCGCTCGTTCTGGTAAAACTAGCGTTCGTAATGGAGATAGCACATTCTTCAGGCTGTAACGGACTGAAAAGCACGAGGCTGAAAAGCGCAAATCGTCTCTCAACAACGTTTACTAACATGAAGGGTGGCGCCATCCGAATGGAACTTCCCCTTTATAGTGCCATCGTACATGTTGTACGTCACCGCCAGTGTTGCCAACCGTACGTATTTTTACGGACATTACGTAAAAACGGGCACTTTTTCACCCGTCCGTAATTGTCCGTGCTAGCGGGGAAGTGCCAGTAAAAAATAGCCCTGACCGTTCCGACCTGGAACTGCGCATGCGCAGTTCCGGAGCTTGCCGAGCCGAGCCGATCCTGTATTCGGCTGGCAGGGGGGCGGATCTCACAGGGGCTGTGCGGCGCGCTATGCTGACGAGGCGAGTGATGTAATAACACATCCCGCCACAGCGCCAGTTTTTAAAAGTGTAACCTGGAGTAGGGATGAGCTCGGTGTTCGATCGTTCGACGAAGATCGAACGATTTGGGCCGTTCGCGCCTAATTCGAGTGACGCGAATGGCCCACAATGCACTACGCCATCGCAGTGTCATCCAGGCACTGTGATTGGCCAAGCATGCACTGTGACCCCGCATGCTTGGCCAATCACAGCGCCGGCAGCGAGGAGAGCAATGATTGGCCACAGGCAGGATGCCTGTGGCCAATTATTGCTGAGGGTGTTTAGTACACGCCCCACACTATAAAAGGCTGCCAGCACGGCGGCCTAGTGTAGTGTGTTCCGGAGCAGGGAAAGAGAAGCATAGGCAGGGACAGTGACATTTTTTTTTCTTGCTTAACCTGGATTCCTTTAGTTTAGGGAAAGAGAAGGATAGGTAGGGAGAGTGTCAGTGTGTTTTACTGTGCTAATCCTTGTTTGTAGGGACAGGGAAGGACAGTGAGGGAAATTCTCCTTGTGCTATACTGTGCTAAAGCATTGATCATCAACCATCTTTAAAAAAACATTTTTTATAGGGACAGAAAACTATAGGTAGGGAGAGTGTCAGTGTGTTTTACTGTGCTAATCCTTGTTTGTAGGGACAGGGAAGGACAGTGAGGGAAATTCTCCTTGTGCTATAGTGTGCTAAAGCATTGATCATCAACCATCTTTAAAAAAAAAAATTTTATAGGGACAGAAAACTATAGGTAGGGAGAGTGTCAGTGTGTTTTACTGTGCTAATCCTTGTTTGTAGGGACAGTGAAGGACAGTGAGGGAAATTCTCCTTGTGCTATACTGTGCTAAAGCATTGATCATCAACCATCTTTAAAAAAACATTTTTTATAGGGACAGAAAACTATAGGTAGGGAGAGTGTCAGTGTGTTTTACTGTGCTAATCCTTGTTTGTAGGGACAGGGAAGGACAGTGAGGGAAATTCTCCTTGTGCTATAGTGTGCTAAAGCATTGATCATCAACCATCTTTAAAAAAAAAAATTTTTATAGGGACAGAAAACTATAGGTAGGGAGAGTGTCAGTGTGTTTTACTGTGCTAATCCTTGTTTGTAGGGACAGGGAAGGACAGTGAGGGAAATTCTCCTTGTGCTATACTGTGCTAAAGCATTGATCATCAACCATCTTTAAAAAAACATTTTTTATAGGGACAGAAAACTATAGGTAGGGAGAGTGTCAGTGTGTTTTACTGTGCTAATCCTTGTTTGTAGGGACAGGGAAGGACAGTGAGGGAAATTCTCCTTGTGCTATACTGTGCTAAAGCATTGATCATCAACCATCTTTAAAAAAACATTTTTTATAGGGACAGAAAACTATAGGTAGGGAGAGTGTCAGTGTGTTTTACTGTGCTAATCCTTGTTTGTAGGGACAGGGAAGGACAGTGAGGGAAATTCTCCTTGTGCTATAGTGTGCTAAAGCATTGATCATCAACCATCTTTAAAAAAAATTTTTTTATAGGGACAGAAAACTATAGGTAGGGAGAGTGTCAGTGTGTTTTACTGTGCTAATCCTTGTTTGTAGGGACAGGGAAGGACAGTGAGGGAAATTCTCCTTGTGCTATAGTGTGCTAAAGCATTGATCATCAACCATCTTTAAAAAAACATTTTTTATAGGGACAGAAAACTATAGGTAGGGAAAGTGTCAGTGTGTTTTACTGTGCTAATCCTTGTTTGTAGGGACAGGGAAGGACAGTGAGGGAAATTCTCCTTGTGCTATACTGTGCTAAAGCATTGATCATCAACCATCTTTAAAAAAACATTTTTTATAGGGACAGAAAACTATAGGTAGGGAGAGTGTCAGTGTGTTTTACTGTGCTAATCCTTGTTTGTAGGGACAGGGAAGGACAGTGAGGGAAATTCTCCTTGTGCTATAGTGTGCTAAAGCATTGATCAACAACCATCTTTAAAAAAACATTTTTTATAGGGACAGAAAACTATAGGTAGGGAGAGTGTCAGTGTGTTTTACTGTGCTAATCCTTGTTTGTAGGGACAGGGAAGGACAGTGAGGGAAATTCTCCTTGTGCTATAGTGTGCTAAAGCATTGATCATCAACCATCTTTAAAAAAACATTTTTTATAGGGACAGAAAACTATAGGTAGGGAGAGTGTCAGTGTGTTTTACTGTGCTAATCCTTGTTTGTAGGGACAGGGAAGGACAGTGAGGGAAATTCTCCTTGTGCTATACTGTGCTAAAGCATTGATCATCAACCATCTTTAAAAAAACATTTTTTATAGGGACAGAAAACTATAGGTAGGGAGAGTGTCAGTGTGTTTTACTGTGCTAATCCTTGTTTGTAGGGACAGGGAAGGACAGTGAGGGAAATTCTCCTTGTGCTATAGTGTGCTAAAGCATTGATCATCAACCATCTTTAAGAAAACATTTTTTATAGGGACAGAAAACTATAGGTAGGGAGAGTGTCAGTGTGTTTTACTGTGCTAATCCTTGTTTGTAGGGACAGGGAAGGACAGTGAGGGAAATTCTCCTTGTGCTATACTGTGCTAAAGCATTCATCATCAACCATCTTTAAAAAAACATTTTTTTATAGGGACAGAAAACTATAGGTAGGGAGAGTGTCAGTGTGTTTTACTGTGCTAATCCTTGTTTGTAGGGACAGGGAAGGACAGTGAGGGAAATTCTCCTTGTGCTATACTGTGCTAAAGCATTCATCATCAACCATCTTTAAAAAAACATTTTTTATAGGGACAGAAAACTATAGGTAGGGAGAGTGTCAGTGTGTTTTACTGTGCTAATCCTTGTTTGTAGGGACAGGGAAGGACAGTGAGGGAAATTCTCCTTGTGCTATAGTGTGCTAAAGCATTGATCATCAACCATCTTTAAAAAAACATTTTTTATAGGGACAGAAAACTATAGGTAGGGAGAGTGTCAGTGTGTTTTACTGTGCTAATCCTTGTTTGTAGGGACAGGGAAGGACAGTGAGGGAAATTCTCCTTGTGCTATACTGTGCTAAAGCATTGATCATCAACCATCTTTAAAAAAACATTTTTTATAGGGACAGAAAACTATAGGTAGTGTGACAGCAGGAAGGTAAAGTCACCTGGTTGCATCCAGGGGGGTAGATATATTTCGCCCAGATTCAGGCTTTACGCCGATTTGTACAACTAGGTGGAGAGTTGTATAAGGCTAGTGTGCTCATGGATGACTCATACCTCTAGGGAGAGGGCTGGGCGTCGTGCAGACAGGGAGTTGATGAGACCAGCTGAACCTTGTCAGCTCATTTAGGCCTCTATAAGAAAGCCCAGCTTCATTAGATGTTAGCTCATGCCTGGAACCAGACCTGTGTGGACTGTCTAGGGAGAGTGAACCCCTGTGCGGTGAGAGAAAGCCTGTGTGGCTATATTTTGCTTGGACATTTAAAACCAGGGACTAGGACAGCACTAGGCTGATCCCAGTTGTTAGTTAGGAAACCTGTATGTTTAGTCAGAGGTCAAGTTGACCAGGATTTATTTTGTTTATGTTTTTTTTGCCTTGCTGTGTTTTTGTCACTGTAAATAGAAAATAAACCGCACCTTTTTGATTTTGAAAACCACAACCTCCGTCTGCTGGGCCTGTTTTTGGGTGGGGAGCCCATCCCGGGGGTCACACATACCCGCTGCCGAGCTAACCCCCTCACAGTTGGTGGAGAACCAGTGGCAGTTTTTTTTTAAGCCAGCATGGAGGAGATACTGAAACAGCTGGCTCTAGCAAATGCCAATCAACAGCAGACAAATGCAGGTTTGCAAAGGAGCCTTGCAGCCCAGCAGCAAGCTCATCAACAGAGCCTTGCAACTTTACAACAGAGTCTGGAGGCTCAGCAACAAGCCCAACAGCAATCTGAGGCCCGCTTCATAGACCTGTTGCAGAAGCAAGAGCAGAGACTACAACAACAGATGGAAGCAGTAATGCAGCAACGTCCGCAGACCAGTGAGGAAAGCCGTCCCACTAATACCGCGTCCTTTGGGGTGAGTCGTTTATTGACAAAAATGACTGGAGAGGATGATCCAGAGGTATTTTTGACCACATTTGAAAGGACCGCTGAAAGAGAAAAGTGGCCTGAGGAGCAGTGGGCTGGACTAGTGGCTCCTCTGTTAACTGGTGAATCGCAAAAAGCTTACTATGACCTAGAGCCTAACCAAGCAAAAGACTATGTGATGCTAAAAGCTGAAATATTGGCAAGGCTGGGTGTCACCCTGGCTGTCCGGGCTCAGCGTGTGCATAACTGGACTTTCCAGCTTGGAAAACCCCCCAGGTCTCAAATGTATGATCTCATTCACCTGAGCAGAAAGTGGCTACAGCCAGAGACTTTGTCCGCACCAAAGATTGTGGAACGTGTTGTAATGGATCGGTTTTTGAGAGCTCTTCCTACTGCCATCCAAAAGTGGGTAAGCCATGGAGACCCAGAGACGGCCGATGGTCTTGTGGATCGTGTGGAGAAATACTTGGCTACAGAGAACCTGACGGCCTCTTCCAGAGACACTCGGACTTTCCACCCTAAGACCAGACCATCCCCAGGGGCGGATAAGAGGATTCCAAGGGGTGAGGGTGGAGAGAGTGAGAGGGTGGGAGCTCTACCCCAAGTTTGGCGAGAACAGCCTGGGAAATCAGCGGCTCAAGAGGCCGCAAGAAGGATCGTTTGCTACCGCTGCCGGCAAGCGGGACATATTGCAGCAAATTGCCCGGTTGTGGAGGAACCCATGCAGTGTGACTTTCTGACGGGCAGACGTCAGTCGCTGTGTGCGACAGTCGCATGCACTGCCATTCGGGGAACTGAGAAACATTTATGCAAAATGTGTATTAATGGTAGAAATGTTGTGGTATTGCTGGATTCAGGTAGCCTTGTGACCCTGATAAAGGCTGAGTTAGTTAAAACAGAGGTCTCTGGGAATAGCAAGGTAGCCGTTATTTGTGTGCATGGGGACACCCGAGAGTATCCAGTGACTACAGTGTGTTTCGAGACCCCCAAAGGTACCCTCTCTCATCCAGTGGGCTTAGTATCTCAGTTACCGCATGACGCCATTGTGGGAAGGGATTTTCCGAAGTTCTGGGAACTGTGGGATGATCCTGAGCCCCCCACTGGTGCCCCTATGTACCAGGAATGTGATAGCCAGAACTCCCCTGAGAGTGGTGAGGACTCTCCGGAATTTCCCTTGTCAGTATTGGCAGGGGAGACTCAAGAAACTGGAGAGGAGCCCACCTCCTCAGACGAAAACCTACCGTCTGTGGAGTTTTCTGATCTTGAGGTTCACAGGGAAAACTTTGCCACAGAACAGTTGAAAGACCCCGCCCTAATAAAGGCACGGGAAAACGTAGTGAAAATAGATGGCGAGTTAGTGAACCCAGATAATACCGGCACTTACCCATACTTCAGCGTAGAGAAGGACCTACTGTATCGGGTGGCAAAAAGGGCAGAAGAAACCGTTGAGCAGCTTGTGGTGCCCAAACCTTACAGGAAGTTGGTGTTGGAGTTGGCCCATGGGCACATTCTTGGAGGTCATCTGGGGACAGAGAAAACCCGAGAGAGGGTATTACAGAGATTCTATTGGCCTGGGGTGATGAAGGACATAGAAAATTATTGTTCCTCCTGCCCTGTGTGTCAGAGGTCGGCCCCGATGCCACATTTCCGTAGCCCGCTGGTCCCTCTACCCATCATTGAGGTCCCGTTTGAGAGAATCGCAATGGATTTGGTAGGTCCTATAATCAAGTCCGCTAGGGGGCACCAGTACATATTGGTTATAATGGACTATGCCACCCGTTATCCAGAAGCGATCCCTCTCAGAAATACCTCGGCCAAAACCATAGCCAAAGAGCTATCTCTTGTTTTTAGCCGGGTGGGTATTTGTAAAGAACTGCTTACGGACCAAGGTACACCCTTTATGTCCCGGGTTATGAAAGAGCTGTGTAAATTGTTCAAAGTGACGCAATTGCGTACATCTGTGTATCACCCCCAAACCGATGGGCTGGTTGAAAGATTCAACAAAACCCTAAAACAAATGTTGAAGAAAGTGGTGGATAGAGATGGAAGGGATTGGGACTGTCTACTTCCTTATTTGATGTTTGCTATTAGGGAGGTGCCCCAATCCTCTACGGGATTCTCCCCCTTTGAGTTACTGTATGGGAGACACCCAAGAGGGCTGTTGGATATTGCCAAGGAAACTTGGGAAAGTGAGAGTTCTCCCCACAGGAGTGTGATTGAGCATGTCGCCCTGATGCAAGATCGAATTGCACAGGTAATGCCCATCGTGAAGGAACATTTGGCCCAAGCGCAGTTGGCACAGCAGAGAGTGTACAACCGTGGAGCCAAGACCCGTACCTTTTCCCCGGGGGATAGGATATTGGTACTTGTCCCTACGGTTGAAAGTAAATTCCTTGCCAAATGGCAAGGCCCCTACGAGATAATGGAAAAAGTGAGCGAAGTGAATTACAAGGTCAGACAACCAGGAAGGCGAAAGCCCGAACAGATCTATCACGTTAATCTGTTGAAAGCCTGGAGGGATAGAGAGTCCCTAGTCGCAGACACTTGGTCTCCAGCTCAAACTGGTTGCGTGATTCCTGAGGTTGGAATCGCAGCCACCTTGTCACAACCCCAACAACAGGAGGTTAAGGAGTTTGTGCTTCGCAACAAGGAGGTATTCTCTGAGCTGCCGGGACAAACATCTGGGGTAGAGCATGACATTATTACCCCGCCCGGTGAAAGGGTGAAGTTAAAACCCTATCGGATCCCAGAGGCCCGACGGGAGGCAATACGGGAGGAAGTACAGAAAATGCTGAACTTAGGGGTGATAGAGGAGTCCCAAAGTGATTGGTCTAGTCCCATCGTGTTGGTGCCTAAACCGGATGGGAGCTGGCGATTTTGTAACGATTTTCGTCAGTTGAACAAAGTTACAAAATTTGACACCTACCCCATGCCACGTATAGATGAGTTGATCGACCGGCTGGGAACAGCCCGATACATGACGACTCTTGACCTCACAAAAGGGTATTGGCAAATCCCCCTGGCCAAGTCGGCCAAAGAGAAAACCGCATTTGTAACCCCAGACGGGGCGTTCCAATATAAAAGAATGCCGTTCGGGTTACAGAATGCGCCGGCCACATTCCAGCGGAAAATGGACCAGATGCTGAGGCCCCATCGGAAGTATGCTGCGGCTTACCTGGATGACATAATTGTCCATAGCACAGATTGGGCCTCACATCTGCCAAAAGTGCAAGCAGTCCTGGACTCTGTTCGGGAAGCAGGGTTTACGGCTAACCCCAAGAAGTGTACCATTGGGCAGGAGGAGGCCAAATATCTTGGGTACACCATTGGGAGGGGAGTAATAAAACCCCAACTCAACAAAGTCGAGGCCATCCAGAGTTGGCCACGTCCCAACAGCAAGAAGCAGGTACGAGCCTTTCTGGGAATCGCTGGGTATTATCGGCGATTCATTCCCCACTTTGCTTCTAAGGCTGTGCCCCTAACCAACCTGACGAAGGGGAAAGGGTCGGTCATGATTAAATGGACCCCCGAGGCTGAGGCAGCATTCCAATTCTTGAAACAAGCCTTATGTAGCCAGCCAGTGTTGTACTCACCCGACTTCTCTAGAGACTTTGTCGTACAAAGTGATGCGTCAGATGTGGGGTTAGGAGCAGTATTGTCCCAGGTCTGGAACGGGGAAGAGCACCCAGTCATTTACCTCAGCAGGAAGTTGAAGTCCCATGAGGTAAATTACGCCACCGTTGAAAAGGAGTGTTTAGCGGTGAAGTGGGCTCTAGATTCCCTTCGGTACTACCTGCTAGGTAGGCACTTTGACATGGTTACGGATCACGCTCCGTTAAAGTGGATGGCTCAAAACAAGGAAACAAATAGAAGAGTGAATAGGTGGTTCCTGGCCCTCCAGGAATTCAACTTCACAGTAAAGCATCGCCCTGGCGTTCAAATGGGGAATGTGGATGCTTTGTCTCGAGTACATGAATGCCTGATTGCTGGTGTTCCAACCCCGAGGTTAAAACAAGAGGGGGGGGTATGTGACAGCAGGAAGGTAAAGTCACCTGGTTGCATCCAGGGGGGTAGATATATTTCGCCCAGATTCAGGCTTTACGCCGATTTGTACAACTAGGTGGAGAGTTGTATAAGGCTAGTGTGCTCATGGATGACTCATACCTCTAGGGAGAGGGCTGGGCGTCGTGCAGACAGGGAGTTGATGAGACCAGCTGAACCTTGTCAGCTCATTTAGGCCTCTATAAGAAAGCCCAGCTTCATTAGATGTTAGCTCATGCCTGGAACCAGACCTGTGTGGACTGTCTAGGGAGAGTGAACCCCTGTGCGGTGAGAGAAAGCCTGTGTGGCTATATTTTGCTTGGACATTTAAAACCAGGGACTAGGACAGCACTAGGCTGATCCCAGTTGTTAGTTAGGAAACCTGTATGTTTAGTCAGAGGTCAAGTTGACCAGGATTTATTTTGTTTATGTTTTTTTTGCCTTGCTGTGTTTTTGTCACTGTAAATAGAAAATAAACCGCACCTTTTTGATTTTGAAAACCACAACCTCCGTCTGCTGGGCCTGTTTTTGGGTGGGGAGCCCATCCCGGGGGTCACACATACCCGCTGCCGAGCTAACCCCCTCACAGTAGGGAGAGTGTCAGTGTGTTTTACTGTGCTAATCCTTGTTTGTAGGGACAGGGAAGGACAGTGAGGGAAATTCTCCTTGTGCTATAGTGTGCTAAAGCATTGATCATCAACCATCTTTAAAAAAACATTTTTTATAGGGACAGAAAACTATAGGTAGGGAGAGTGTCAGTGTGTTTTACTGTGCTAATCCTTGTTTGTAGGGACAGTGAAGGACAGTGAGGGAAATTCTCCTTGTGCTATACTGTGCTAAAGCATTGATCATCAACCATCTTTAAAAAAACATTTTTTATAGGGACAGAAAACTATAGGTAGGGAGAGTGTCAGTGTGTTTTACTGTGCTAATCCTTGTTTGTAGGGACAGGGAAGGACAGTGAGGGAAATTATCCTTGTGCTATAGTGTGCTAAAGCATTGATCATCAACCATCTTTAAAAAAACATTTTTTATAGGGACAGAAAACTATAGGTAGGGAGAGTGTCAGTGTGTTTTACTGTGCTAATCCTTGTTTGTAGGGACAGGGAAGGACAGTGAGGGAAATTCTCCTTGTGCTATGCTGTGCTAAAGCATTGATCATCAACCATCTTTAAAAAAACATTTTTTATAGGGACAGAAAACTATAGGTAGGGAGAGTGTCAGTGTGTTTTACTGTGCTAATCCTTGTTTGTAGGGACAGGGAAGGACAGTGAGGGAAATTCTCCTTGTGCTATACTGTGCTAAAGCATTGATCATCAACCATCTTTAAAAAAATTTTTTTTATAGGGACAGAAAACTATAGGTAGGGAGAGTGTCAGTGTGTTTTACTGTGCTAATCCTTGTTTGTACTCAGAGTCTCTGCGTGAGACATGGGTAACGAACGTGGAGAATGACATGTGAACAAGACCTGGAGTGTGCCAAAGGTCATGTGGTCGGTATGCCTAAAAGGGGGCATACCCAAACAAGACATGATAAAGGAGAAATCAAAAGGGGCCGGGAGGGTGGGGAAACAAGAAGGGTCCGGCCGTGGGAGTAAGGAGAAGGAGGGAGGGTTTAAATACCCCCCGACTCCTCCTACAAACTCAGGCCAGCCTACGGCCGGCCTTCCCATCTGTACTCAGAGTCTCTGCGTGAGACATGGGTAACGAACGTGGAGAATGACATGTGAACAAGACCTGGAGTGTGCCAAAGGTCACGTGGTCGGTATGCCTAAAAGGGGCCAAAAAGAGGACACTAGAGTGAGTATTAACAGATTTTATTGCCGTAACAAAACATCAATCAGTCAGTCAGATGCATGAACGCACGAGCCATCTCCACCTGAGGATCCGGTATGTATCTGCTGAAACAAGTTGAATTCCACCTCCCCAACTTCCTGATGACATGAGCAGGGATCCCCTGGCGTGAAGCCGCAGAGGCCGCCCCAATCCTAAATGAGTGCCCCGACAGACTAGCCGGGTTCAAACCCAGGTTGGACCACAACGTGCGGCAGTGTTTGGAGAACTGTGATGCTGTGAGGGGAGCCACCGGGAAAGGAAGCAAGGGACTGTCCCTGGGTTTGTCGCCGATCAGTGCCATGAGCTGATCCAACACCAACACCGGGCACCACGCACCGCCGGTCTTGAAAAACGAAACATCCGTGCCAGCCCCGAACTGCTGAGTCTTGCAGGCTGATAGGTGTAAAATGTAACGGTTCGGATGCCTGACCAGTTGTCCTCCCGTGAGGGTCCGGGAACCAGGCCCGGAACGGGAAAACTCACCTGGCCTGAGGAACCCAAAGAAAGCCAGGTAAATGGCAGCCTTGAGCACCATGCTGAGAAGCCTCCCAAAAGGCAGTGCATCCAGCAAACCAGACATACTCCGGAAAATATGCCCCGTGACCGGGAGTCTGCAGATGGTGGTCGGAGGACAACTCCTCCGGATGCCCCTCAAAACAGCCTTGATGGCATGGGCAGAGAAAATGGAAAGCCGATTTGGATCCTGCAAGGACAAATGGTGCTGAACCCCGGCAAGATATGTTTTGATGGTGCCATGAGACAACCTGAGTTTGGTATGACAGTAAGCAACAAAAGCCAACAAGTAACGGACATCAGGGCAGTTATCACACGGGTGCTGTGCCTGGAAAACCTGAAAGGACTTCCAAGCTGAGGTGTAAGCCTTCCTAGTGTTGACCGACAATGAAGCCCCGACTAAGGCTGCCGCCTCCAGCCAATGGGAGTTTAATCCAGCATCAGAAGGGAAGCCTGCGGGGACGGCGTGGCACATGCGTCGGCATTCGGGACCTGCTGGTAAAATGACGGAAAGTTAAGCCGGGACAGCGCATCAGCCGCCACATTGTCCACCCCACTGATGAACTTACACTGGATGTGAAAATGATATTGCAGGGATAACCAAATTAACCTACGAACGAAAGACATGATGACCAAGGACCGTGATCTGCCTTTGGTGATAATCTCCACGGCTGCTTGATTGTCCGTGGAGAAAACCACCGTCTGCCCTGACCACGAACTACCCCAAACCCAAGCTGCAGCCACTATGGGAAAAATTTCAAATAAGGCAGATGAATCCGTGAAACCTGGGATGGCCAACATGTCATCTGGCCAAGGCCCTGCCAACCAGTGGGTGCCAAAAATGGCCGCATAGCCCACAGTGGCTGCCGCGTCAGTTCCAACCTGAGGGGAGGAACTGGACTCCGCCGGAATGAACATGGTGACCCCATTCCAACACCGGAGGTACTCGTCCCACATGCGAAGGTCAGCCAACGCCGCAGCATCCAGCTTGACCCGTGAATCTGAATCCGGGGCTGCTGGCAACAATGCCAATAACCTGGAAATGAAGGATCTCCCCTGCGGAATGATCCGCATGGCGAAATTCAACATGCCCAAGAGAGACAACAATTCCACCCTGGTACAGACCTGCGAGACTGAAAAGGCATGGATACACTCCCTGATCCTGGTGAGTTTGTCTGCCGGAAGCTTGGCCAGCAAGGACTCGGTGTCCAGGACAATCCCCAAAAAGGTGAGTGCTGATGTCGGGCCCTCCAACTTCTTGGTTGCCAGAGGCACGTTGAGTGCTGAAAAAACCGCCAGCAACTTCTGCAAATCAGTGGGGATTTGCTGAGGACTCTCAATGAGGAGGAAGTCATCCAGATAATGAATGACCTCATGACAATGCTCTACATGGATGAGAATCCATTCAAGAGCTTGGGCAAAAACATCAAACAACCATGGACTACTCTTGGACCCGAAAGTGAGTCTGGTGGCAAAATAGTACAAACCTCTCCACTTTACCCCATGCCACTGCCAGAGTGACGGCATGATCGGGAGGAGTTTGAAAGCATCAGCTATGTCTGCCTTGGACAGCCAAGCCCCCCGTCCCACCTTGATGATCTGTTGGATGGCCTGGTCTACAGAAGCATATCTCAAGGAAAACTCCTCAGACGGGATTAACGAATTAAGACTAGGCACAGCGGAGCAATGAGGGGCGGACAAGTCGTAAATCAATCTTAATTTATTAGAAAACTTCCCCTTGACCAACCCCAGCGGATTGACCCTCCAACACTGAAATGGAGACATGGAAAAAGGACCAATAACAAACCCCTTGTCAAGTTCGGACTGGAGTAAGGTGTCCACCGCCCCCACATCCACTTCACAAGACCTAAGGTTGGGACTCTCGAATGTGACCAACGGCAAGGTGATGAACCCGGTGTGGAAGCCCCGTGTGAAACCTTCCACCAAAAAGGGGCATAGCTCAGTGGAAGGGTGAGAGGACAAGCAGTCCTGCAAAAACCCAATATTGACGCGGCTCAGTCAGCTGTGCTTGCCTTGCCTAAGCGAACAGGATGATTTAGGATGGGCCCTGAAACAGCCTGAGCAGATGTGCAACAACCGGCACTGACTATAATTACACACACCGTGGTTAAAATTGTTGCAAATAGGTGACCTCCCCAGATACTGGATGGGCCGACCCAATTTGTCCACGGTAGCCGCCTGGGTAGGTGCTGGTAGTGAAGCGGGGAAGGCTCTGGAAGTGCCTGGCAGGACCGGAGGTTCCGCGTTGGGGCACCAGTAAGCCGTGTGTGACGATGACTGGCAGGTGGCGCAGACTGGTGACCTCAACCCCGCAAAATGACGGCAGAACCGCTCCGCATCTACGCTGCCCCAGGCTGCCACTACCTGATGCTGGGCCAACAAGGCAGCGGCTTTGGCGGAGAATGATCGGTGGTAATCATAAAACGCCGTACCCCCAAACTTGTGACCCAACTCCACCACCGCATAAAGATAGTGGTCCAGCTCCTCTCTCCTATGGGGACTCGCCGAGCAGATGATGTCTCTGAACAAGCTGAACGCCAACACGAACTCGGGGATAGAGAGCTTGCGGTTCAACCTGTGGTCCCTGGACTTGATGATGACAGAAACGTCCCCACAGGCATACGACTTATTGTCAGCCACATCGTGAGTGGCTATCAATAAGGATGCCAGGTTGACATCCTTCCCATCAAGGATGTCTTTCCGGATGTTCCCTGGAATGAAATGGGCTGGGGTGACGGAAGGGACACTGGTACTGGTACCTGACAATGAAGGCCCAGGAACCACAGGGACCTCTGGCCCTGCCGCGACCCCAGGGACAACCAGATCCACCACAGCAGGAACAGGATCAGCCTCCAGAACCTCCACTCTGGCCCTTAAATCTTGAAAAGAGCCTGCCAGAGAGCTGAGGGTGGAGTGGATCTGAGTTAGGGATGCGGCCATGGCACGCAGGGTGACCTGCTCTGTATCAGAACTCGCCGAGGAGGGGAACAAAAGTCTAAAAAGTTCTGCTTTGCGAGCTGAAGCCGAGTGAGAGATGCCCCTGAGCCGCAACTCCGCGATCAACCTCGGAACCGTCCAGGACCTCAAGGAAGGTGTGCCGCCCTGCACTGACCCCCTCGCTGAAGAAGGGGAAACGGAGGCGAAATCCTCAATGTCCGCTGCCTGAGACATGACCTAAAATAATCGAAACAAATGAAAACAGCCTGGCAGAACTCACCACAGACCAACCACGCCGACTCCCCAACACCCAACCTCCTCTTTAAACCTAACCAACCCTAACCTGGCCCAGAATGATCACCCCCCCCCCCCGACTAAGAGGGCCGAGTCACCTGCGGTCGCAGATAAATTAAAAACGCACACTCAGGCCCCCCAGAACCTGAAACGTGACAGGTCTAATGATTAAAAGAAATAACAGATACCACCAATTTAAAAACGAGAGATTGAGCCAACGGGTGAGGAGACTTGCCCCAAGTCAATTAAAAACGAACAACTCAACCCGCTAAGACCTAACGAAATAGGTAACCATAGTGGCGATTGCCCCTCAAGTGAAAACGAGAAAAGGATAGCCTGACGCCTAGAACCCGGACTTACCTGCACTGGGAATTTTCAACCCAACGAGAAACCTTGCGTCTGGCGCCTAGCAGCTCTGAAATAAAACGAACGAATTGGAACTGAAAGCGAATCAGAACCTCAGGACGAGGACCAAAGTCACAGATGAAGCCCAGCAAACAGAACCCCCCTACGAGACCTGAAAACGTGTCAGGCCATGCATGAACGTACCATGTAACGCATGGAAGAGAAACAACGTAAAACCCAAACGGTTGAGGAGGCTTGCCACTGACCAAGTCAATTAAAAACGAACATCTCAAAACCGTTGACACCCACAAATGTGGTGGGTGACCCCGCAGTGGAACTACGACCCTCCCCCCCCCCTCTCTGACCAGCCACCAAGACCCGACACAGAAATGCATGACACTTACTAAAACAACCTGAAAAGGAAAACACAGACTCTGATGCAAACGTAAAACTCGTTAACGTCCTAAAAGGGGAGAAAAAGAAACAACAGATACATGCATCAAATGACTGTGGAGGAAAATGACAGGAACCGCACATGTGAGCTTCCCCCACCTGCCCCAAAGACAACCCTGCCACCCCAAGTCAAACGCAGGGAAATGTCACGTGACGCAGCCTAGTGCAGAAATTGCATCGTGTGTGGGCATGCCCACCGAAAATCCCACATGATGAGTGGCACTGTCAGATGTGCAAACGCCCCCCCCTCCCTACAAAAGTGACATGTGCTGCAGCAACCAACCAACCTGCCAGAAGGCATGAAGCAGGAAGTACACCCCCCCCCTGCAACATGAGCTGCAGCAACACACCCCCCCCCCCTGCAAAACAAAGAAAAGCAGCCGCAAAACAACCCCCTCCTGACAATGACCTGATGCCGCACCATCACCCCCCTCCCCCCCCCGGACGACATGCTGTGTAGCAAACAAAAACACACCCCCCCCCCTCCTACCATCTATCTGATGCTGCCGCACACACCACCCCCCCTCCCCACCGATACCTGTACCGCCAACGAGGTGACACCGAGGGCCCACAACGATCTGCCGAGCGGAGATAAAGCGAGGAGACGACCCCTCCTGAAAACGGCCGAGCGGAGCGAGGAGGCGATTCCTATCGCTGTAAGCCGAGCCGAGCTGGTGAAAAGAAGCGCCGAGTCCTTGGAGCCTCGTGGAGCACGAAGCCGGCGCCTGAAGATGACGTCACACACAGCGTCGTCGCATAAACAAGAAGGGTCCGGCCGTGGGAGTAAGGAGAAGGAGGGAGGGTTTAAATACCCCCCGACTCCTCCTACAAACTCAGGCCAGCCTACGGCCGGCCTTCCCATTTGTAGGGACAGGGAAGGACAGTGAGGGAAATTCTCCTTGTGCTATAGTGTGCTAAAGCATTGATCATCAACCATCTTTAAAAAAACATTTTTTATAGGGACAGAAAACTATAGGTAGGGAAAGTGTCAGTGTGTTTTACTGTGCTAATCCTTGTTTGTAGGGACAGGGAAGGACAGTGAGGGAAATTCTCCTTGTGCTATACTGTGCTAAAGCATTGATCATCAACCATCTTTAAAAAAACATTTTTTATAGGGACAGAAAACTATAGGTAGGGAGAGTGTCAGTGTGGTTTACTGTGCTAATCCTTGTTTGTAGGGACAGGGAAGGACAGTTAGGCCTCGTACACACGACCGATTTTCTCGTCGTAAACAGTCAAGAAAAGTGCCGCGAGAGTTTTTTTGTCTAGAAAAACGTTCGTGTGTATGGTTTTACGACGAGAAACTTGACGAGAATCTCGACAAGAAAATAGAGAACCTGCTCTCTATTTTCTCGTCAGGAGTCCAGATTTCCTCGTCGTGTTTCTCGTCGGCCTGTTTTGTGACGAGAAAATGGTTCGTGTGTATGCTTTTACGACTCTTCCAAAAGCGCGCATGCTCACAAGCAACTATGAGACGGGAGCGCATCTTCTGGTAAAACAAGCCTTCGTAAAGGAGATAGCACATTCGTCACGCTAAAACGAACTGAAAGCACGAAGACTGAAAAGTGCGAATCGTCTCTTCCCAAACTTTTACTTCACACACGGTAACACGAGATCAGCAAAAGCAGCCCAAGGGGTGGCGCCAAGAAAAAAGATCTTCCCCTTTATAGTGCCGTCGTACGTGCTGGACGTGAGCGCAGAGAACCACGAGGAAATTGGGAAATGACAGTGTGTACGCATAGAAAGCTTGACGAGAAAATCGACAAGCTTAACAAGAATCTCGTCGAAAAAAACGACGTGTTTTTTACGACGAGAAAATCTGTCGTGTGTACGAGGCCTGAGGGAAATTCTCCTTGTGCTATAGTGTGCTAAAGCATTGATCATCAACCATCTTTAAAAAAACATTTTTTATAGGGACAGAAAACTATAGGTAGGGAGAGTGTCAGTGTGTTTTACTGTGCTAATCCTTGTTTGTAGGGACAGGGAAGGACAGTGAGGGAAATTCTCCTTGTGCTATAGTGTGCTAAAGCATTGATCATCAACCATCTTTAAAAAAACATTTTTTATAGGGACAGAAAACTATAGGTAGGGAGAGTGTCAGTGTGTTTTACTGTGCTAATCCTTGTTTGTAGGGACAGGGAAGGACAGTGAGGGAAATTCTCCTTGTGCTATAGTGTGCTAAAGCATTGATCATCAACCATCTTTAAAAAAACATTTTTTATAGGGACAGAAAACTATAGGTAGGGAGAGTGTCAGTGTGTTTTACTGTGCTAATCCTTGTTTGTAGGGACAGGGAAGGACAGTGAGGGAAATTCTCCTTGTGCTATAGTGTGCTAAAGCATTGATCATCAACCATCTTTAAAAAAAACATTTTTTATAGGGACAGAAAACTATAGGTAGGGAGAGTGTCAGTGTGTTTTACTGTGCTAATCCTTGTTTGTAGGGACAGGGAATGACAGTGAGGGAAATTCTCCTTGTGCTATACTGTGCTAAAGCATTGATCATCAACCATCTTTAAAAAAACATTTTTTATAGGGACAGAAAACTATAGGTAGGGAGAGTGTCAGTGTGTTTTACTGTGCTAATCCTTGTTTGTAGGGACAGGGAAGGACAGTGAGGGAAATTATCCTTGTGCTATAGTGTGCTAAAACATTGATCATCAACCATCTTTAAAAAAAACATTTTTATAGGGACAGAAAACTATAGGTAGGGAGAGTGTCAGTGTGTTTTACTGTGCTAATCCTTGTTTGTAGGGACAGGGAAGGACAGTGAGGGAAATTCTCCTTGTGCTATAGTGTGCTAAAGCATTGATCATCAACCATCTTTTAAAAAACATTTTTTATAGGGACAGAAAACTATAGGTAGGGAGAGTGTCAGTGTGTTTTACTGTGCTAATCCTTGTTTGTAGGGACAGGGAAGGACAGTGAGGGAAATTCTCCTTGTGCTATACTGTGCTAAAGCATTGATCATCAACCATCTTTAAAAAAACATTTTTTATAGGGACAGAAAACTATAGGTAGGGAGAGTGTCAGTGTGTTTTACTGTGCTAATCCTTGTTTGTAGGGACAGGGAAGGACAGTGAGGGAAATTCTCCTTGTGCTATACTGTGCTAAAGCATTGATCATCAACCATCTTTAAAAAAACATTTTTTATAGGGACAGAAAACTATAGGTAGGGAGAGTGTCAGTGTGTTTTACTGTGCTAATCCTTGTTTGTAGGGACAGGGAAGGACAGTGAGGGAAATTCTCCTTGTGCTATACTGTGCTAAAGCATTCATCATCAACCATCTTTAAAAAAACATTTTTTATAGGGACAGAAAACTATAGGTAGGGAGAGTGTCAGTGTGTTTTACTGTGCTAATCCTTGTTTGTAGGGACAGGGAAGGACAGTGAGGGAAATTCTCCTTGTGCTATACTGTGCTAAAGCATTGATCATCAACCATCTTTAAAAAAACATTTTTTATAGGGACAGAAAACTATAGGTAGGGAGAGTGTCAGTGTGTTTTACTGTGCTAATCCTTGTTTGTAGGGACAGGGAAGGACAGTGAGGGAAATTCTCCTTGTGCTATAGTGTGCTAAAGCATTGATCATCACCCATCTTTAAAAAAACATTTTTTATAGGGACAGAAAACTATAGGTAGGGAGAGTGTCAGTGTGTTTTACTGTGCTAATCCTTGTTTGTAGGGACAGGGAAGGACAGTGAGGGAAATTCTCCTTGTGCTATAGTGTGCTAAAGCATTGATCATCAACCATCTTTTAAAAAACATTTTTTATAGGGACAGAAAACTATAGGTAGGGAGAGTGTCAGTGTGTTTTACTGTGCTAATCCTTGTTTGTAGGGACAGGGAAGGACAGTGAGGGAAATTCTCCTTGTGCTATATTGTGCTAAAGCATTGATCATCAACCATCTTTAAAAAAACATTTTTTATAGGGACAGAAAACTATAGGTAGGGAGAGTGTCAGTGTGTTTTACTGTGCTAATCCTTGTTTGTAGGGACAGGGAAGGACAGTGAGGGAAATTCTCCTTGTGCTATAGTGTGCTAAAGCATTGATCATCAACCATCTTTAAAAAAACATTTTTTATAGGGACAGAAAACTATAGGTAGGGAGAGTGTCAGTGTGTTTTACTGTGCTAATCCTTGTTTGTAGGGACAGGGAAGGACAGTGAGGGAAATTCTCCTTGTGCTATAGTGTGCTAAAGCATTGATCATCAACCATCTATAAAAAAAACATTTTTTATAGGGACAGAAAACTATAGGTAGGGAGAGTGTCAGTGTGTTTTACTGTGCTAATCCTTGTTTGTAGGGACAGGGAAGGACAGTGAGGGAAATTCTCCTTGTGCTATACTGTGCTAAAGCATTCATCATCAACCATCTTTAAAAAAACATTTTTTATAGGGACAGAAAACTATAGGTAGGGAGAGTGTCAGTGTGTTTTACTGTGCTAATCCTTGTTTGTAGGGACAGGGAAGGACAGTGAGGGAAATTCTCCTTGTGCTATACTGTGCTAAAGCATTGATCATCAACCATCTTTAAAAAAACATTTTTTATAGGGACAGAAAACTATAGGTAGGGAGAGTGTCAGTGTGTTTTACTGTGCTAATCCTTGTTTGTAGGGACAGGGAAGGACAGTGAGGGAAATTCTCCTTGTGCTATACTGTGCTAAAGCATTGATCATCAACCATCTTTAAAAAAACATTTTTTATAGGGACAGAAAACTATAGGTAGGGAGAGTGTCAGTGTGTTTTACTGTGCTAATCCTTGTTTGTAGGGACAGGGAAGGACAGTGAGGGAAATTCTCCTTGTGCTATACTGTGCTAAAGCATTGATCATCAACCATCTTTAAAAAAACATTTTTTATAGGGACAGAAAACTATAGGTAGGGAGAGTGTCAGTGTGTTTTACTGTGCTAATCCTTGTTTGTAGGGACAGGGAAGGACAGTGAGGGAAATTCTCCTTGTGCTATAGTGTGCTAAAGCATTGATCATCAACCATCTTTAAAAAAACATTTTTTATAGGGACAGAAAACTATAGGTAGGGAGAGTGTCAGTGTGTTTTACTGTGCTAATCCTTGTTTGTAGGGACAGGGAAGGACAGTGAGGGAAATTCTCCTTGTGCTATACTGTGCTAATGCATTCATCATCAACCATCTTTAAAAAAACATTTTTTATAGGGACAGAAAACTATAGGTAGGGAGAGTGTCAGTGTGTTTTACTGTGCTAATCCTTGTTTGTAGGGACAGGGAAGGACAGTGAGGGAAATTCTCCTTGTGCTATACTGTGCTAAAGCATTCCTCATCAACCATCTTTGAAATCCTTGTTTTTTGGACAGTCAGGGAAATTGTCATTGTGCTATTCTGTGCGAAAGCAATCATCCTCAACCATATTTAGAAATCCTTAAGTAAAGGGACAGAGAAGGACACCTGAAGGTAGCCCTTATTGCTTTTTTCCCATCTCCCTGCAGGCCATCCATTAGAATGTCTGGAAGGCAAACAAGGAGAGGCAGACAGTCAGGAGGCAATAAAAGAGGGCAAGCAGGCTCTGTGTCTGGGGGCAACAGTGCTGGTCGTGGACGCGGTGCATTGTCATCAGCACATGGCCATGGGACACGCTTGTCCTTCTTTTCGGCAGCTGGACATGTTGAGCCACATCATGCCGAAGACTTGGTAGAGTGGATGACCAAGCCCTCCTCCTCCTCCTCATCCTCTCTCACCCAGGCTCAGGGTACTGGCAAAGCAGCTGCCAAAGCGTCCTCTTCCCTGGTATCAATGTCAGACTCATCATCAGTCACTCCTTCCCTAGACCCACCATGTCCTCCTCCTGAGGAGTCCCCCGAACTGTTTGAGCACAGTGTTGGGTACATGCTCCAGGAGGATGCCCAGCGTTTCGAAGGGTCTGATGATGAAACCCAGCTACAGGAAGGCAGTAGCGTGAGAGCAGACAGAGGGGATGCTCAAGAAGGACACCAATCTGGCAGTCATGTTCCAGCAGCTGCAGCATACTGCCAGATTGGCTCCAGTGATGAGGAGGGAGGGGATGATGAGGTCACTGACTCCACGTGGGTGCCTAATAGGAGAGAGGAGGAGGAGGAGGATGAGGAGGAGGCACATCTCCAACGAGGCAGGATGCCCTTTGGTGGCCAGCGTAAGGGCAGTACACCGACGGAATCACACCGCAGAGCTCCGCCTGTGCAGGGCGCTGCCTCTGCCCGTCATTCAAAAAGTTCTTTGGTGTGGGCCTTTTTTGAGGCTAGTGCATCAGATCGCACAGCTGCTGTTTGCAACATATGTCTCAAGCGTATATCGCGTGGCCAAAACATCAGCCGCTTGGGTACCACATGCCTGACCAGACATATGTTGACCTGCCATGCAGCTCGTTGGCAAGCCTACCTCAAAGACCCACACCAAAGAACAAAGCGGACCTCTCCTTGCACCGCATCAGCTGGGATCTCCAACCCCACTATAACTTCAGTCCTCTCTGAAACATGCACTGAGAGGAATGAAGGTGTAGAATTAGGTGTGTCACAGCCAAGAACTTGCGGCCACTCTGCTAGCAGTACACCGACGTCCGATTCTAGCAGGCAAATTTCCCTGCCCCAGCTGCTGGACCGTCGAAAGAAGTTCACTCCCAGCCATCCACATGCCCAGCGGTTGAATGCTAGCTTGGCTAAATTGCTAGCGCTTCAACTGCTGCCTTTTCAGTTGGTAGACTCGGCCCCCTTCCGTGAGTTTGTGCAATGTGCGGTTCCTCAGTGGCAGGTTCCCAAACGCCACTTTTTCTCACGGAAGGCTATTCCGGCTCTCTACCGGCATGTGGAAGGCAATGTCTTGGCCTCGCTGGACAGGGCGGTCAGCGGTAAGGTGCATATTACCACTGACTCATGGTCCAGCAGGCATGGACAGGGACGTTACCTTTCTTTCACGGCCCATTGAGTCACTCTTTTGGCAGCTGGGAAGGATGCAGGACAAGGTGCAGTAGTGTTGGAGGTTGTTCCACCGCCACGCCTCCAAAATGCTACTACTGGTTGTGACACACCTCTCTCCTCCACCCCCTCCTCTTCTTCTTCCTCCATGGCCTCTTCCTGTGCTTTGTCCTCTGAACCAGCGGTGCTCCGTAGCCGTTCAAGGGGCTACGCAAGTACGCAGGCAAAAAGATGCCATGCCGTGCTTGCGCTCGTGTGTTTGGGGGACAGAAGCCACACTGGGGCAGAGGTCCTGTCTGCTCTGCAGGGCCAGGCCGAGAGGTGGTTGACGCCACGCCAGCTTAAGCCAGAAATGGTGGTTTGCGACAATGGCACCAACCTCCTCTCCGCCCTCCGACAGGGACAACTGACCCATGTGCCCTGTGTGGCTCACGTCCTTAACCTGGTGGTGCAGCGGTTCTTGGGCAGGTATCCGGGCTTACAGGATGTCCTGAGGCAGGCCAGGAAAGTCTGTGTGCTTTTCCGCAGATCTTATAATGCCAGTGCTCGCCTGGCTGAGCTGCAAAAGGAGTTGAACCTGCCCAAGAACCGCCTTATATGTGACATGCCCACCAGGTGGAACTCAACGTTGGCCATGCTGCAGCGGCTGCACACGCAGCAGAGGGCCATCAATGAGTACCTGTGCGACTACGGCACCAGGACAGGGTCAGGGGAGCTTGGTTTTTTTTCTCCACGCCAGTGGGGCATGATCAGGGATGCATGCACTGTCCTGGCACCATTTGAGGAGGCCACGAGGATGGTGAGCAGTGACAGTGCATGCATCAGTGACACTGTACCTCTTGTCCACCTGTTGGAGCACACGCTGCGTGGAATAATGGACAGGGCACTTGAGGCAGAACAGAGGCAGGAAGAGGAGGACTTCCTTGCCTCTCAAGGCCCCCTTTACACAGACAGTGTTCCTTCTGTCCCACCCATCGCACAGGAAGAGGAGGAGGAGGAGGAGGATTGTGTCAGCATGGAGGTGGAGGCTGGCACTCAGCATCATCAGCAGCAGTCTTTTAGGGATGATTTACAGTCCCAAGAAACCAGTGGACTTGTACGTGGCTGGGAGGAGGTGGCTGCGGATCATGTCGTCCTTAGTGACCCAGAGGACTCCGGACCGAATGCCTCAGCTAACCTACGCTGCATGGCCTCCCTGATCCTGCAAAGTCTGCGGAAGGATCCTCGTATTCTTCGGATCAAGGAGAGGGACCATTACTGGCTGGCCACTCTCCTTGATCCACGGTACAAGGGTAAGGTTGCGGACCTTATGTTACCGTCGCAGAGGGAGCAGAGGATGAGACAACTCCGGGAGGCCTTGCAGAAAGGTCTGTGCAACGCGTTCCCAGAGACTGGGAGGTTACAAACTCCTGGTCCTGGACAACAAGTTGCTGAGGCTTCGGCCAGTCAAAGAAGGAGCGGTGGGGAAGGTGGCCGTCTGACCGATGCGTTCAGACAATTCTTTAGTCCGCAGCCCCAAAGTATGATCGGTTCCAGCAACCATCGCCAGCGTCTGATAAACATGGTGCAGGGATATCTAGGGGCAAGGTCAGACTTGGACACCTTCCCCACCGAAAATCCTCTGGCTTACTGGGTCTTGAGGATGGATCACTGGCCAGAGCTTGCACAGTATGCAATTGAGCTACTGGTCTGTCCTGCATCCAGCGTTCTTTCGGAACGCACATTCAGTGCTGCTGGAGGATTTGTCACGGATCACAGGGTGCGCCTGTCCACCGACTCGGTTGATCGACTGACTTTCATCAAGATGAACCAGTCTTGGATCACCACCAGCTACCACACACCTGATGCTGATATAACAGACTAATTGATTTTAACATGTCACATCCCTTCAAGACTGATGCTGATGCTGAGTGCCTGTGCTGTTATGTTGACTGGCTATCCTCCTCCTCCGAGTCCTCAATGATACGATTGATGATGATAGCTTGGAAGATCATTTTTGTTTATGGGTGCCGCCACCAGTGGCTAAGGCCCAATTTTTCAGCCCCTGTTTAACAGGGGCGTGTAATTACAATTTTTGAAGCAATACTTTGCAACAGGGCTCATTGCTGTGCTCCAAGTACAGTATCTGTGAGGGGTTGGAGTGTTGTGCCACCAGTGCCTAAGGCCCAATTTTTCAGCCCCTGTTTAACAGGGGCGTGTCATTACAATTTTTGAAGCAATACTTTGCAACAGGGCTCATTGCTGTGCTCCAAGTACAGTATCTGTGAGGGGTTGGAGTGTTGTGCCACCAGTGCCTAAGGCCCAATTTTTCAGCCCCTGTTTAACAGGGGCGTGTCATTACAATTTTTGAAGCAATACTTTGCAACAGGGCTCATTGCTGTGCTCCAAGTACAGTATCTGTGAGGGGTTGCAGTGTTGTGCCACCAGTGCCTAAGGCCCAATTTTTCAGCCCCTGTTCAACAGGGGCATGTAATTACAATTCTTGATCTAATAATTCACAGCAGGGCCCATTGCTGCACCCACCAAGAGTAACTCTGAGGGCTTACAGTGTTGTGGCAACGCCACCACCACCACCACCACGAAAGGCCCAATTTTTCAGCCCCTGTTCAAAAGGGGCATGTAATTACAATTCTTGATCTAATAATTCACAGCAGGGCCCATTCCTGCACCCACCAAGAGTAACTCTGAGGGCTTACAGTGTTGTGGCAACACCACCACCACCACGAAAGGCCCAATTTTTCAGCCCCTGTTCAACAGGGGCATGCAATTACAATTCTTGATCTAATAATTCACAGCAGGGCCCATTGCTGCACCCACCAAGAGTAACTGTCAGGGCTTACAGTGTTGTGGCACCAGCACCACCATCAAAGGCCCAATTTTTACTACCACTGTTCAACAATTATATGTAATTACAATTCCTGATATAATAGTTGACAGCAGGGCGTTCCAGCACCAACCAAGAGTAACTGTGAGTGCTTACAGTGTTGTGCCAACACCAACAACTAAGGGGCCTATTTCTGCAGAGTATATACGGCAGGTCCCTACTTTCAAACATCCAACTTACAAACGACTCCTACTTGCAAACGCAAGAAGACAACAGGAAGTGAGAGGAAATCTACCCCTAGGAAGGAAAATTCTCTCCTGTAAGAATTAATATGGGAGAAAGGTGTCTCCTCTGTACTGATGCTTTATCACCAATCCTTGTTTCAAGAAAAACACCACATTTCAAAAACAGTTGTCATTGGGACGGAAAGTGAGGTGAAATGTTCTGAACAGGGGCACAGACAGCAAAACAAATGTTACAGGGGTGATAACCCTTACCTATGTTTTCCAAAAAGTTTAAAAATAGATTTTTGGGCTGGAGCTACACTTAAACAATGTACCTGTTCAAAATTACAAACACATTCTACATAAGAACAAACCTACAGTCCCTGTCTTGTATGCACCGCCTGTATACGGCTGTTCAGAGTATATAGGGCCTTTTTTATTTTGTGTGCGGTGTTCCCCTTAATATCCATACAAGACCCAAAGGGGCTGGTAATGGGCTGGGGTAGGGGGGGGGGGGGGTCATGGGGTAGCTATGCCATTTTTCTTAAAGATTTTCATCCATATTACCGGGACCAGACATTACATTAAAGCCGCAAGCAGTTTTAAATGTTTTTTTTTTCCTTTAGAAGTGTCATTTTGTGCAGGGACAGTTCTAAACACGGGAAACACGTGGCACTTCACAGGCATACTTTAGACACCCCCCAGGTACGATATTTAAAGGAATATTTGACTTTTTTTTTTTCACTTTATGCATCATTAAAATGACTGCTCCCGAAAAACGACCGTTTTTAAAACTTCTTTTTGCATTGATACATGTCCCCTGGTGCAGAACCCGGGTTCCCAAACCCTTTTTAGGACAATAACATGCATAATAGTCGTTATAATTAGCACTTTAGAATTCGAACGTTCGCATCCATTGTATTTAATAGGGTTCTAATGTTCGTACGAACGTTCGGTCCGTTCGCGGGTTCTGGTGCGAACCGAACCCGGGGGTGTTCGGCTCATCACTAACCAGGAGCACTGGAGCAGCCAGAAGGCTAAGCACTACAGCACGCGTAACGGAGGAGCCCTGCATCCAGCTTCGGGCATTGAATGACAGCCCAGCCAACGACGGTGACAGATGACTGCAGGTGATGGTAGCAGGCCGCAGAGGGGGATGAATGATGGTGGCAGAGGGGGATGGACTCGAGGCAGCAGGAGGTGTTGGAGGCAGTTGGTGTTGATGGTGACAGGGGATGATGATGGTGACAGGGGAGTGGAAAATGCCGTTTTTTTCAATGACATTAAAAACGATCATGTGTACGCGGCATAACTCTTTTTTTTTTTCCCATTTTTTCAATGACAAGGCTGGACAGGTTAGGTGACACAGAATGATAAAATGAGAAGCAATACACTATCCGCTATCCACCTAAAGGCTGCAGCACAAATCAGATAATGTTGTTTTTGGTCACCCTGAGATATTATAATACTGCTGATCCACCCACTGAGAAGAAGCACTCTGGATTTCAGTGCAGTAAATAAGAATAGGCAGGCCTTTGCTCTGACAGGCCCCTCCCCCTAATCCTTCTCCTGAGCTGAAAAATTACTCCTTCACTGACCCACAATTTAACACTAACCTAACCTGACCCCTATCCTCCTCCTAAGGGCACATTTACTTCTTCACTGTGCATTATCATGTTATGTTACGCCTAAGGGCTCTATGCGTTGCGCTAAAGCAGCCTATTGGGCTGCAAACACATAATCACATGTCTGAAACTGCACTTTTTTTTAGTAACTCATTGGATGGCAACACATGTGTTGCTGTGTGTGGCAGCGTGTCACAACATAGGTGTGCCTTGGAGTGTTGGAATGCCAGGCAAAACTAATGGCATTGCAACACAAGTTACATTAATAAATTTTGAGGACTCACTGAAGTGTGAATTCAGCCTCAAAGTAGAGCTATGGCCTATCATGAAAAAATATCTGCTGTAGCACCTAATTATAAGTCCATCTGCACTTACAGTTTCCACCTAGTAACGCTGCAAAGTCCCACAAATACCCGTAGATCCTGCCAGTGAAGTCCAGCTTCCTATGATGGGGTGACAGCAATCAGGGTCGCCATCAGGAATTTTGGGGCCCCTTACACAGCTTCAGGCATGGGCCCCCTGGAGCAGAGGAGGGGGGGGTGCTGCCGCCGCAAATTGAGAAGCGAGGGGGGGCAGCCACCAATTGAGGAGCGGGGGGTGCCACAAATTGTTGGGGGGGCTTTGGGTGCTGATGAACAAAAAAAGAACAAAAAAAAGGGGGGGTTGCCATCCGGGGCCCTGAAGACCTCCGGGCCTCTGGGGACCTCTGGGCTCCTTACAAAAAATAAATTAAGATTTTTTTTAAATAAAAAATACATAAAAAATACATAAAAAAGGGGGGTTACCACCTGGGGCCCCGGGGGCCTCCGGGGACCTCTGGGCCCCTTACAAAAAAAAAAAAATTATAAAAAAATTAATAAAAAAAAAAGGTGGGATGCCATCCGGGGCCCTGGGGACCTCCGGGCCTCTGGGCCCCGTACAAAAAATAAAAAAAAATAACAAAAAAGGGGGGTTGCCATCCGGGCCCCTGGGGACCTCCGGGCCCCTTACAGGTGTACTGCCTGTACCCCCCTAATGGCGGCCCTGACAGCAATGCTTCACTGCTCCTAATTTCAGATAAGTGTTGTCACTATCATATGGGTTAGGCCTATTTGCACTATAGTGGGAGGAGACGATGTTGCAGGGGAGTGGCTTTCAGCATAGATTCATAAGCCTGTAGCTTATCAGGCAGCACATGACTATGCCCAGTCCCGCCCACTGCTCTGTGGGTTTGACTCTTACTAAAACCCTCCCACTGTGAGCTGCAGTGTCTAGAAGGGGTGTCACAAAAGATGGAAAATTTGGCTCAGTCAGGAGAGGTAAACCATGTTTTTGGTTACTTTATGAGGATTGTGCATCACATAGTTATCAGATCTGGGATTTGTTTAGTTGTACTTTAATTTAACGTTTCCCACAGGTACAGCATTCCGTTCAAATAAATAGGCTCCTGTGCCCGTGCAAAAACGCAGGAGGCAGGACCCGCTATATTGTGAATCTATTGTAACTGGGAAATTATTATATAGTCATAGACTGTATTGTGTGTGGCATCCTTACAGTCTCTGTGCCATCTCTGATACAGTACTCTCGTGGAAACTTCTAATTTATCCTCACAGCGGGGAAATAATCTTTCCAGATCTTACCGTGACAGTCAGATCTATTCTTCCTATCACTGAGGAATCTACAATTTATAGGTGGAGATGGCCCTTCCCTACATCCATATTTAGTCATTTCTGACTTCAACCTTTCTTTGGCTGACAATAAACAATTAGACACTATTGTGGTGTTCCATCACTCACCTGTATCATAGTGGATCAGTAGATTATTTTTGTGATCTCCGACTTCCAGGGGTTGGAACTCCACCGTCACCTGCATGCTGTCCCCAATGTCCAGTGTTCCTGACAACGGCTCCACACTAAATGGTCTACAGCACATGGGGACAAAATGGTCAACATATGGAGGGGGTCTCATTTATGAATGAAGAACAAATGAAACAAATGTGGTTTATCCACTGAAACCAATCAGAAGTTTCTTCTCATCCTCTAAACCAATGGTTCTCAACCCTGTCCTCAAGTACCTCCAACAGGCCATGTTTGCAGGTTTTCCTTTATCTTGCACATAAATCAGAGTCAATGGCTTGGTATTTTAGACAGCTATTTTATTTAAGAGAAATTCCCAAAACATGGCCTGTTGGGGATACTTGAGGACAGGGTTGAGAACCACTGCTCTAAACAGCACCAAAAAAGATGACTGTGATTGGATACCACGATACTTCCCTGTGCTGGGGTGTAAGGAATACCTCTGTGTTCTGGATATGCTGTATCCCCTGTGTGCGGGGTATACTGGATCCCTGTGAGCAAGGTATGCTGGATCCCCTGTGCGATGGGTATAACGGATTCCCTGTCTGGTAGTATACTAGATCCCCAGTTTGCTTCCTGTGGCAGGGAATTTTGAAAGCCCTATGTGCTGGGTATACTGGATCCACTGTGACCTGGGTACACTGGGTATCCCAATGTCCTGGCTATACTGGATCCCCTGTGTGCTGAGTATACGGATCCCTTACGGCTGGGTATACTGGATACTACTGTGTACTGGGTATACTGGATACCACTGTGTGCTGGGTACACAGCATCCCCTGTGTTCTGGTTATACTGGATGCCTTATGGCTGGGTATACTGGATACCCCTGTGTGCTGGGTATACTGAATACCCCTATGTGCTGGGTATACTGGATACCCTGTGTGCTGGGTTTACTGGATAACTTTGTGTGATGGGTACACTGTATCCCTTGTGTACTCGGTATACTAAGTGCGCCATGTCCTCGATTTACTTGAGGGACTGTGTACTGGGTATATTGGTCAGTACTCCACATATTATTATCCACATATTATATTATATTACCCTCCACATTGGGCGCCCTCACACGTACCTCTCTGTCAGAAATTGGAAGCAAGCTTGGCGATTCCCAATGTTTCGAACCAGTAACGTTTTCTGGGAATTGTATTTCACAGGGCACACCTGGAAGCTGAACTCATCTGGAAAGTCTAACACGGCACGAGCACCAATGGCTTGGATCGGAACGACAAACTTCTCCCGCTCAGTAATACAGATCACTTGGTGGAAATAATCCTGGAAAGAAGTATACAGCAATAATGAGATTACTGACATGCCATGTACAGTATATCCCATTTACCACTAATCATGGCTGGATGGGGGATATACAGCAGAGTTATATGAATAATGATTAATATTACAATGAATATAAAATCCATAAGAGACATAAAGACACATAACAAGCAGGTACAACATTCAGAAGAACATGACAGAAAAATGATCAATAAGAAAATGTCTGACAGATGGAAATGAGCAACAGTCTACCCTCCAACTATGGATGAGCTACAAATTCCTGCATGCCTTGAAAATCATTCATTCTGCAGACTGCAACATGATGTCACCAATCCTGGACATAGACAACAGTCCTAGATGTGATGTCACTCCTGGATACAGAGAATATTCCTAGATATGATGTCATCACTACTGGATACTGAGAATATTCCTAGATATGATGTCATCACTCCTGGACAAGGGCAGGGATTTGACATGTGATGTTATCACCCCGGACACAAAGAATTGTCCTAGATATGAAGTCATCAATCCTGGACATAGGCAAGGCTTTCACATAACATGTCATCACTCCTGGATGGCCAAAGCACTCATACTGTATATGATGTTCTCTTACTTATATGATGTCATCATTCTTGAATATCGCCAAAGTTCTCAGATATGATGTAATCAATTGCACACATTGATAATAGTCCTAGACACAAAGAATGAATAGTCCTAGATATGATGTGATCACTAATGGACACGGCCAATGCTTATATACATGATGTAATTACTCCTAACAATGGGCAGTGCTCTCATATATGATGTGATCACTTCTGGGCATAGCCAATGCTATGTCATCACTCCTAAATATGGCCAGTATTCTCAAATATAATGAAATCACTCCTGGACAGGGTCAGTGCGCTCATATATGATGTGATCACTCCTGGGCATAGCTAATGCTATGTCATCACTCCTAAACATGGCGAGTACTCTCAAATATGATGTAATCACTCTTGGACAGGGTCAGTGCTCTCATATATGATGTGATCACTTCTGGGCATAGCTAATGCTATGTCATCACTCCTAAATGTGGCCAGTACTCTCAAATATGATGTAATCACTCCTGGACAGGGTGAGTGTTCTCATATATGATGTCATCACTACTGGACATGGTCAGAGTTCTCTTAGATCATGCCATCACTCTTGGACATGGTCATTGTTCTCTTAAAACCCCAATTCCAAAAAAGTTGGGACGGTGCGTAAAATCTACATAAAAACAGATCGCAATGATTTCCAAATCTCACAGACCCATATTTTATTCACAATAGAAAACATATCAAATGTTTACTTTGAGAAACATGTCTGAAAAAAATTGGTATGGGGCAACAAAAAGCTGCCAAATTACAACCCCAATTCAAAAAAGGGCCATGTTTACCATGGTGTAGCATCCCCTCCTCCTTTAACAACTCTCTGTAAACATCTGGAAACTGAGGAGACCAGTTGCTGGAGTTTTGGGAGAGGAATGTTGTCCCATTCAAGCCTTAGCATATTCTGCTCTAAAACCTGGATATATCTTTCAGCATTGATGGTGCCTTTCCAGATAAGCAAGCTGCCTATTCCATACACACTAATACACCCCCATACCATCAGAGATGCAGGCTTTTAAACTGATCTGACAAGCCAGAAGATCCCTCTCCTCTTTAGTCTGGAGGATGCTGTGCCCATGGTTGCCAAAAAGAATGTCAAATTTCGATTAGTCTGACCAAAAAACAGTTTTCCACTTTACAACAAACTATTTTAAATGAGCTTTGTCCCAGAGAAGAGGTCATCGTTTATGGATCATATTCAGATATGGCTTCTTCTTTGCATGATAGAGCTTTACCTTGCATTTTTAGGTGGCACAGTGAACTGTGTTCACAGACAGTGATTTATGGTAGTACTGTATTCCTGAGCCCATGCAGTGATGTCCATCACAGAACTATGCCTGTTTTTTTTTTAATGCAGAGCCTTCGGAGGGCCTAAAGTTCATGGCCATCCAAAATTGTGTTTTGGCCTTGTCCCTTGTCCACAGAGATCTCTTCAGATTCTCTGAATCCTTTGATGATATTATCTGCTGTACAGAAGATGATGATATATTTAACCACTTCCATACAGGGCTTTTTATACCACTTCCATACCGGGCCTATTCTGGCACTTCTCTCCTACATGTACAAATCATCATTCTTTTGCTAGAAAATTACTCAGAACCCCCAAACATTATATATGTTTTTTTTAGCAGACACCCTAGGGAATAAAATGACGGTTGTTGCAACTTTTTATCTTGCACGGTATTTGCGCAATCATTTTTCAAACGCCTTTTTTTGGGGGAAAAAAAATTAAAAAATAACAAAACAGTAAAGTTAGCCCAATTTTTTTGTAAAATATGAAAGCTTATGTTACGCCGAGTAAAAAGATACCTAACATGTCACGCTTTAAAATTACGCACACACTCATGGAATGGCGCCAAACTTCGGTACTTAAAAATCTCCATAGGCGACGCTTTGAAAATTTTTACAGGTTACCAGGTTAGAGTTACAGAGGAGGTCTAGTGCTAGAATTGTTGCACGCGCTCTAACGCACACAGCGATACCTCACATATGTGGTTTAAACGGCGTTTACATATGCGGGCGGGAATTACGTGTGTGTTCGCTTCTAAGCGCGAGCTATTGGGACGGGCGTTTAAAAAAAAAATGTATTTTATTTTACTTGTTTTTTTTTATTTTTACTTTGTTTTTTTTACACTTTTATTCCTATTACAAGGAATGTAAACATCCCTTGTAATAGGAATGCATGTGACAGGTCCTCTTGATGGAGAGATGCAGGGTCAATAAGACCCCACATCTCTCCTCCAGGCTGGAAAGCATGAGATCAGTGAAAAAAAATTCACTGATCTCATACTTACAGCCGCAATGGCGGCTTTGTTTACATTTGAGGAACCGGGCATGACGTCATCACATCGCGCCCGGGCCTCCGACGATCATAGAGATGACTGGTGACCATCTGGTCACCAGTCATCTCTATGCTCATCACGTGACCCACCACCGGCACCGACGATTCTCTCCGGGTCCCCGATCGCACGGAAGAGCCCAGAGAAGCACCGGATGGCGGCGGGAGGGGATGGATGTCCCCTCCCGCCGCCTATAAGAACGATCAAGCGGCGGAATCGCCGCTATGATCATTCTTATGGTGCGCAGGATCGCCGGCTCTAAACAAGGATATCTGAATGATGCCTCTAGCTGCAGGCATCATTCAGATATCCCCCCTCAAAGCGGAGGACGTCATATGACGTCCACCCGGAGGGAGAGAGGGTTCCTGCCGGCGTCATTTCCCAATGGCCCGGTATGGAAGGGGTTAAAGACATTGGAATTTTACCTTGAGGAACATTATTCTGAAATTTTCAGAGGAGGCTTTTCATAGATGGGTGAACCTCTGCCCATCTTTATTTATGAGACACTCTGACTCCCTAAGATGTCCTTTTTATACCCAGTCATGGGTATACTGACCTGTTGCCAATTAACTTAATTAGTTGAAAAAATGTTCTTCCAGCTCTTCCTTGTTAGTGCCACCTACTTTGCCAGTTTTTTGTTGCCCTGTCCCAACTTTTTTGAGATGTGTTGCTGCCATCAATTTCAAAATTACCTTATTTTTTCTTAAAATGGTACATTCTCCCAGTTTAAACATTTGATATGTTTTCCATTGTGAATAAAAAATGGGTTTATGAGATCTGCAAATCATTGCATTCGGTTTTTATGTAGATTCAACTTTTTTGGAATTCGGGTTGTATATGATGTCATTACTCTTGGACATGGTCAGTGTTCTTTCATAAGATGTCATCACTCCTGGTCATGGTCAATGTTCCCTTATATCAGTGGGTCTCAACTCCTGTCCTTAGGACCCACTAACAGGCCAGATTTTAAATATTACCTTAGTAGATGCAGACTATAATACTGCAATCACTTAGCAGCAAATGATATCACCTGTGATGTATTTGAGCTATCTTGCAAACCTGGCCAGTGGGTCCTGAGGACAGGAGTTGAGAACTACTGCCTTATATGATGTCATCACTCCTAAACATGGTCAGAGTTCCCTTATATGATATCATCACTCATGGACAGAGTCACAATGGGTAGAGTGAAGGTGGTGAAACACAGGATTGTGGTTACCGTCTGTCCCAGCAGATGACGTTTGTCCCGGGTGTGCAGTTGATCCGAGGGAAGACAAGTCACTGGGGGAATGCTGTTTATTGGTGCAGGTGATGCAACAGAATTTCTCAGACTTTCTAAGACATTAACGGCACCAGAGGGGAGCATCTCCCCAAGGCCGAGTCATGGCGACTGAATGTTTTATTAAACAAACTTACACACAAACAAAGTTCCTTAAAGAGAACTTAACACCTAAAGTTGCCTGTGCAACCAACAGGTGACCCTGATGCAGCAGAGGGAAACATAAACCTTGTATTATTAAGGCTCTGGGTATAATATGTGGAGATCACTGGGGGATATGGACACCTTATGTGTATTGATGATGTCGGGACACCGTTTACAAAAGACTTACAAGAAGCTGAATGAGTCCGCGGATGTGAGAAAATGGGGAAGAATGTCACATTATAAGTCAGATGAAATACAACCTAATCTAAAAATGTAAATCATGAATCCAAAGTGATGTGAGACCCCCCCCCCCCTATATGTCCATCATTGTGCCCTCTGGTCACCTTGTTCTCCTCGGGGGTGAACTGGATCCGGAATGTGGAGGGCATGCCCGGGGCCACTTTGTTACAAACATCACTGGGGCTGATGATTGAGAAGTAGGGCGAATTCTCCTGAACAACTTTCACCAGCCGCGGCACCTGCAACAAGGACCGAATCAAAGACACAAGATGGTGGCAGAACACATACTAAACAAGTTGTATATCTATTACATGAATAAACAATATATACACCAAGAGGGGTCATGTTATGGCATGCTGAAATCCACATTTAGGTGGAATGTGTTAGAACAGCCTTTCTCAACCAGGGTTCCTTCAGAGACTGAGCAGTAGCAAACTGATCTCCAGCCTGCATAATGTAGTCCAAGGCTGGCATCACTTGGCAGAGCCAGCAATGTGGAACCAGTGGAGCCTTTGCTCTCACTCTTAAATAAGTAATCACTGACACCAATTATCTTTTCAGCTGTCTGTAAGAGGAGCCACTGACCTGTAATTTAAGGGCCACTTTTCCCACTGACCCCCAATGTAAGGCAAATTCTTCCCACTGACTACTATTGTAACCAGGCATTCTTCCCACTAACCCCCAGTGTTAGATACATTCTTCCCACTGACCCCCAATGTAAGGGGCATTCTTCCCACTGCTCACCAATGTAAGGAACGTTCTTCCCACTAACCACCATTGAAAGTGGCATTGTTTCCACTGACCTCCAATGTAAGGCAAATTCTTTCTTTCACTGTTCACAAATGTACAGGGCCTTTCGCCTCTGACCACCAATATAAGACACTGATCACACTAATATACTGGATGCCATAGATATCATATAAAGCAAGCCTTCTGTGAGGCCCTGAGACTCCGGTTACACCGGAGGAAAAAGGTCGAGCAAGGCTGTCCTAGAATATCTATAGCCCAAAAGTCAATAGTGAGGGGCCCCTTTGATGTCAGACCATTCTGCCCTGTCAGCTGCCTAAATTCATGTTACCAATACATTCGGACTTCCAGCTCCTGAGTGACCATAACAGGATTGGACACATGGCCCCTGTAGTTGTTTACCTACAGGGCTGCTAATTCGTACTGTTATGCACACTCAGGAGACTGATGCGTACTGTCAACATAAGGGTCACAGCAGAGCAGCAACTGTCAAACATCAGGTGACCTCTGACCTCCTAGGACCTAGAGTTTTCCTCAGACAGAGAAATTTAAAGTGATTCTGTCTTTGTCAGTTTCTCCAGCAGTAAATACTCCCCTTATTTTACCTAGTCACCTGTGTCATGTCATGGAGCTTATACAGAGCTCAGGACTTTCTGCCGTCTCCCATGTAGCTGCACAGTATGGCTGAACTGACAATCACCAAGCTTCAGCACCATCACATGGGAGAGAGTGTGTCTCATGCTTCCTCATAGTAGGAAGTGCCAGGCATTTCTCTAAATGGAGCAGAGTGGAGGTAAGCATGTGCTGCTGGTTGGGGTCACTTGTGAACATGCTGGGCATTCATTTTCATTTTCTCCTTAGATAACACACAGTGCTCCAGGAATGCATTGTCATGCAATAAAGGACAACTGTGGTTCTAGAAATGTTGCCCCTTAAGTAAACCCCTCGCCCCACTGACTGTAGGTTAAATACTTACCTTGCTCCCTGCCTCCATGATCTTCACTGCACAGTCCTGATAGATATCGCATTGGGGTATTGGCCTGGTTCTTTTCCTACTGCACAAATGCACCATGGCCTAATTCATTCCTATAGATGAGCTATACTAAAAGGCAGCCTCCAACTATTTACTGGATTCAGGGACGGGACAAGGAGTGGGCAGGAGGGACAACTGCCCGTGCACAGTGAAGGAAGGGGGTCAAGAATGTATGCACCCATTCTAAGGTATGTATTAACAGTGGGGAGGGGGGTGCAATTCTGGATTCTTGCCCTGGGATTTAGACAACCCTGTCCCGGTACTGACTGGAGTTTTAGGAACAAATGGGTCTGCAGCATGCATGTGCAGTGGGAAGAGGACCCAGATGGGATGTTTTCCTTATAAAAGCAGGGTGGTGCCAGGTAAGACCACAAAGCAAAGATTGTTGGATCAGAGGGAAAGGTCAAGTATTTTACCAGGTGGACTGCACTCTGGAGGACAACTTCACTTAATGCAAAAATAGGATTTTTGTACTCACCGTAAAATCCTTTTCTCTGAAGTCCATGGACGGACACAGCTTCCTTACATTCTTGACAGTAGGGTTATGTTCCCGGCTATTAGGAGAGGACTTGGCAGACATGTTAACATTAAAAATATGTAACTTATAGCAAAGCTGAACAGTACCGCCCAGGGGGCGGTCCCTCTGGTTATACCCCCTCACCCTGCACTCAGCAGATCAGTTCGTAAAAAGCAGTACAAACCAAAAAAAGAAGGGGTGGGTGCTGTGTCTGTCCATGGACTTCAGAGAAAAGGATTTTACGGTGAGTACAAAAATCCTATTTTCTCTTTCGTCCATGGACGGACACAGCTTCCTTATATTCTTGACAGTAGGGAGGTTCCCAAGCAGTGTCAAAAAAACGAGGGGTGGGAACAGCAATCAAACAAACTTCACCCCAAAACAAACAGAGCTCCTCAACGGAGGAGTTGCAACCTGTAAAACCTTGCGGCCGAAGCAAGCATCCGCAGATGCATGCACATCAACCTTGTAAAACTTAGTGAAATTGTGAATGGACGACCAGGTCGCCGCCTTACACACCTGTGAGACAGACGCTTGATGTCGGAAAGCCCAGGAGGCACCAATTGCCCTGGTCGATTGCGCGGTGACAGGAAAGGGAGGCGCCCGCCCCTTTAGGGCATAAGCCTGAATAATGATCTGTCTGATCCACCGAGAAATGGAGGGTGTTGAGACCGCCAGGCCTTTCTTTGGACCAGTCACAGACACAAACAGTGAGTCTGACCTCCGAAACTGAGCCGTAACAGACAGATACACCCGCAGAGCTCGGACCACGTCCAAGGAATGTAACGCAACCTCTTTGGGATGCGACGGCTGAGGACACAAGGATGGAAGAACAATGTCCTCATTTAGATGGAAAGCCGAAACCACCTTTGAAATAAAGGAAGGCTGTGGGCGTAGCACCGCTTTATCCTTATGGAGGATCAAGTATGGAGACTTGCAAGACAAGGCCGCCAATTCAGAAACCCTCCTGACTGATGTAATGGCCACCAGAAAGGCAACTTTCTGAGAGAGTGTCAAAAGGGGGATCTCTTGGGGGGGGGGATCTTGGTGAAAACCCTTGGTGCCGATGCCAGGCCAAAAGGGAGAGCCACAAATTGGTCGTGGTCGTTCCCGACCGCAAAGCGCAGAAACCTCTGATGCCTGACAAATATGGGGACATGCAAGTATGCGTCCTTGATGTCCAAGGATGCCAGAAAGTCCCCCGGATGGAGTGCAGCGACCACAGAGCGAACTGATTCCATCCTGAACCTTCGTATCTTAACAAAGGTGTTGGGGGCCTTGAGGTCCAGGATTGGATGGACCCCGTCCTTCTTTGGGACTACAAACTGATTGGAGTAGAATCCCTGAAACCTTTCCGGCAGCGGCACAGGTACTATTACCCCGCGTCTCAGCAGGTCCTGCACTGTCCCAAATAGGGTGTCCCGACGAGCCGGAAGAAGATGAAGGTTCGAGGGAAAGAATCTGTTTGGTGGACAAGAAAGAAACTCTATCTTGTACCCTGATGAAACCACCTCGCAAACCCACTGGTCGGAAAGCAGGGAGGCCCATCGAGCTGCAAACTCGTGAAGGCGACTCCCCACCCGAGACTCGGGCGGGGGCAAACCTTCATGCTGTAGCAGATTTGTTCGCAGGCTTGTTTGGCTTGCGAACCCAGGGACGCTTTTGTCCCTCAGCTGGCCCCTTGTCGGCCTGGGAACGCTTACCTGTGGGCCCAGACTGACGAAAAAATTGCTTCTGAGCGGAAAAGGAGAGCCTCTCTCCCTGGAAGGGCAAATCCGCCAGAGCCTTCTTGGAAGTCTGGTCCGTGGACCAGCATTTTAGCCAAATCAGGTGACGCAGTACCACAGCAGATACTGAGGCTCTGGAAATCAAGGGAGCTTAAGGCCATGCACCAACTGGTCGGCCAATTCCACACAGACCGGGGAAGCATGCTGCTTCTCCAACTCACGGTGCAACAATTTTGCGCATTCTGTAAGTGTCTGTGACACCAGGGCCGCGGCCAATAATGGCCGTAATACTGACCCCAGCATGGTGAACATGGACCGGGCCACAGCTTCGGAACTCCTATCTGCAGGATCCCTAAATGCAGGGGTCCCCTCTTCCGGAATCGTGGTTATCTTGTTCAACCTGGATACCGGGGGGTCCACAACCGGGGGAGATGCCCATTTTTTCAGGAGGCTCTCCTCAAAAGGGTAACGGACCGCCATGCGTTTTTGGACCAAAAAGGTCCTCTGTGGTCGTTCCCATTCTTTGTCTATAAACTTATCATTAAGTTACGTAAGGAAACACCTTAGCAGTGCGGGTCGGCTTGTGAGACCCAAAAGCGACCGACACCTCAGCAGATGCCCTGGCCGTATCCTCGAGCTTGAGGGTTCCCTGCACTGCGGTGATAAGTGTTCCAACAAGTTCCTTGTCTTGCGCTGACCCGGACACGGAGTCTTCCTCACTGTCCGAATGGTCCTGGTCCGCATACTCTGACACTTCAGAACAGGGGCCCTGTGTCACAGCCAGGCCAGAGTTTGAGTCAGAACTTTCCCCAGAAGATGGTGGGGGGAGGGGGCTTTTTACCCCCCTTACACCCACACACCGCTTCCACCCTGGCAACAGGGGATTCCAGGACTGCCGACAAAGTGTCCACAGGTACCGCAGGTGCAGGGGCACCGGTTGCTACCACAGGAATGTCTTGGGAAGAAGCGCCAGCTTCTGACACCATGCTGACCCGCTCATTTGACAGCCACTCAGGGACTAAAGTCAAGGTACACAAAAAAGGCCCACCCTCCTTGCTGTTACAGACCGAGGGGTTCCCCAGAGGACTCACCGCCCTGATCCAGGCACTGCTCAGCGCTGCGGTCCGCTCTATCTCCTGCACAGTGTGTGCCTGAGGTGTCTCTTAGGTGATCTGTGCCGTTCGCGCCGTTCAGAATGACAATTCCAGCGCTAGAGGCCAAAACCAATGCTAGAGCCACAAAAGGATGGCCGTGGGCCGCCTCAGGAAGAAAGGAGCGCGAGCTACAAGAAAAATGGCCGCCAACTGTATTAGCATTAGAAACAGCACAGCTACAAGAAAATGGCCGCCAGCTGTATTAGCATTAGGATCAGCGCGGCTAAAGAAAAATGGCGCCGGTGCATCCAAAATGGCGCAGATCGTTCTGAGGTAAAATGAAAAGGCAGCAAAAATGCAGGGCCTCCGAGCGGAGGCCCCCCAAATAGTAGACCACCCACACTAAGAGCGGACACACCGCGCAGCCCCCAGCCAGGCCCCGGAGTACCCCCCTCAGGGAACCCCCAGTTAGGTACACAGCAGGCCCAGCAATGCATGGGGAGGAGGGAAGGGATGGGGAGAGAGGAAAGGGAGGGCCAGAGACCCCCTAATTGACCACCCCAGGAATGCCCAGCTATTCCATCCTGCCAAGACAGGAGGAACCTTACTTACCTGTCCCGCAGGGACTGCTGGCGCCTTCCTGACAGACCCATCACCGAGCAGTACGGAGTGGCTGTCGGCCACGGCCCACTGTGACTCGGACAGCAGTAGCCCGGTCATATGTGAGCCCCTGGGCATATAGCTCACCGCCCACCCCTGGAGCAAACGGGGCATGTCTCGGCCGACCCAGCGCGTAGCTAAAGGTCTGCTCATGCTCGATGGCCAGACTGGGGAGACTTCAAGGATCTATATTATCCAGCCTGTTACTCAGCCGGCAGTTGATAGTAGATCTCAGGATTAAAAAGTAGAAAGAAAAAACTAAAAATAAAAGTTCTCCAGGACCATGGGCCCCAAGGGAGCCAGGTCCTTCTCCTATACTAGGCAGAAAAAAACTGAGCTGCTGAGTGCAGGGTAAGGGGTTATAACCAGAGGGACCGCCCCCTGGGTGGTACTGTTCAGCTTTGCTATAAGTTACATGTTTTTAATGTTAACATGTCTGCCTAGTCCTCTCCTAATAGACGGGAACATAACCCTACTGTCAAAAATATAAGGAAGCTGTGTCCGTCCACGGACGAAAGAGAAATAGTCTTTTAATATTTAATTGTAAAACAAAGATTGTATACAAAGAAGGAAGATATAAAACATCATTATCCTGACCTTGTCATTGTTCCTCAGCACAAGTGGCACCTCATACGTCTCACATGGCACATAGTTCTGGAAGATGATCTCTGACGGGAAGGGCTGGAACAAGGCTTGGTCCAAGTCTACTGTAGAGAACTGTAGGGGCAAGCCATCATTATAACAACAACAATCACTAGGAATGAGGACCCTGTTCACATAAGCTTACACTTTAAATTGTGAAAGGCTAAACAAAAGGAAGAACAAATTGTCAATAGTAAGTTTGTGTTGGAGAGATGTTATGGACAGGAAGGTTTATTCACCAATGTAAAAATACTTGGAGGGTAAGTAATTGCCTGATGGCATGAGGAAGTGAGCTAAAACAATGAAAACAGCACAAAAGAAGTCCTGCGTGGGAGAAGCACAGCATCTGTTTCAAGTTTTAAAGCAAAAGGATAGCCTAGGAACGATACCACAAGATGCCCACTATTACCTATTTAAGCCAAGAAAGCTCTGAGTTAGTTTTACTTTGCTACTTTGCTACTGGGACCTAACCTACCCTGACTTTAAGGCTATGCTCCATCAACTGTCTAATCCCTAAACCCCTTTCATTCAACTGACAAAAGCCATAACCTCTACCAGCCACAGACAGCTAAATGACCAGGGTCAGAGCATAGGGATAAGAGGGATTGGGGCTTAGTCACAAATAGAGGCCTTCATACAGCCTGGGACTGATATCTAGGGCCTCCCTAGGTGTAAAGCTGGACCTGAGATCTGCGGCCCCCCTTGGCACAAAGTTGGTGCCTAATATCTAGGGTCTCCCCAAGCACAGAGCTTGGTCTGAGATCTGGGACCTCCCTAGGCGCAAAGCTTGGCCTAACATCTAGGGCCTCCCAATGCACAGAGCTGGGCCTGAGATCTGGGGCCTCCCTAAGTACAAAGCTGGGTCCAATATTTAGGGCCTCCCCCCAGCACACAGTTGGGCCTGAGATCTGGGGCCTCCCTAGGTAGTGGTACAGAGCTGGGCCTGAGATCCGAGGCCTACCCAGGCACAGAGATGGAGCTGGGATTCGGGGCCTCCCAATGCACAGAGCTGGGGCCTCCCTAGGTACAGAGCTGGGCCTGAGATCCGAGGCCTTCCCAGGCACAGAGATGGAGCTGGGATTCGGGGCCTCCCAATGCACAGAGCTGGGCCTAAGATCTGGGGCCTCCCTAGGTACAAAGCTGGGTCCAATATCTAGGGCCTTCCCATACACAGAGCTGTGCCTAAGATTTGGGGTCTTCCCAGGCAGGGCCCCACGTCTAGGGCCTCCTCAGACACAGAGCTGGGCTTCATATCTGTGGCCTTGCCAGGTAAGGAACTAGACCTGAGATCCGGGGCCTCCTCAGGCATAGAGATGGGCCTGAGATCTGGGGCCTTCCCAGGCTGGGCCTGATATCCAGGGCCTCCCCTGGCCTGGGCCTGATATCCACGGCCTCCCCAAGCTGCTCCTGATATCTGGGGCCACCCCAGGCAGAAAGGAACTGATCCAGAGGCAAGGTCACAGTACTATACTAGTATTAGAAGTTTATACACTTAGGATGATTCTTTAAAAAACTATCTGTAACTTGTATCGTTGGAAATGTATCTGTCCTTGGTGATGAGAATTCCAGTGACCTTCACAGCCTCGGCAATTGCTTCTTAGTTGTGACTATGATCACATTTATTTGGATTTTAAATACTGTACATGTACAATTCACAACAGACACAACAGGAAAGCTTGTGATTGGTCAGGAAGCTCATGGGCGTAGCGCTAGCAGATATCACACCTTCTGATGGGTGGTCTCACTCATATCCAGCAGTTCAATGATCTTCGGCAGATGCATCTCTCTTGTGTTGGCCAATCTCTGCTCGGTACTCAGCGACATTTCTCGCAGGAACATGGAGGGGGTCAGCTGCCAAAGAAGATATAAGCGACACACAGTGATTACAGTGTATATTGTACCTTCATTTCTCAAACTACATCCTGTTCCCCACAGACTCGCAAAACAGTTGGAGTCAGTTGAAAGGGAAGCCCACTCCATTACAGATTGGCTCATGTAGCTCTTTTGTTTTATTTATTTATTGTTACAAAACTGGATTTCTACCTCACAATGCACATGTTTGGACGCAGAGTGGCAGCGCAATCCCTGGCATGCCGCCAATTCTCTAAGGAGTGGGCACTTTGTATGAACAGCTGTCTCCCTTCATTTGTCTGTGCCCAGATAATCCCAGGTTTCAGTCACCAACATCTGTCCGCCTAAATCTCCCCACTGCGGATAAAACGCCGACCCAATTTATGCTGCAGCTATTACCGTTACAGCGGCCTCTTCACGTCTGCTCAGCTTGGGGTTGCGCGGTGCCAGGACTTTGCTGCTGAATTCGCTGGGCACATCCTGCAGGGAGCTCAGGGGCCCCTGGAGCTTGCTGCTTGGCATGGCTGCCAACTGGTACATTCAGTTCATCTGTAAGATACAAACACAATTAGAGCATTCCATGGGGAGAGAGGTGATGGTACGGCACTCGATATATAAACAATCCCTGTGCCCAACAGACAACCCCCCCAAATGTATCTCATCTTCCATATTATTCCTTAAGAGGGACATAAACTCGCGCCAAACCAATCCATACCAAAAACTGGAATCCAATATTAATAGTGTGTGACTGTGGGGGGGGGGGGGACATTAGAGTGTAAGCTTCTCTGGTGCAGAGACTGGAGTGACTGACTTAGTGTTCTCTGTACAACACTGCGGTATATGTCAAAGCTATATAATTAGGACTGCTGAGGACCTACAAACAGATTAAATATTTGGACAGCCTGCACGCCCCCCACTATGGGGGGATTAGAGGGGAGATGATGTGCACAGATGAGATGTGAGTGGCTGCGTTGGGTGATATTGTGGAATGAGGTCCGGGGTCCAGTAATAGCTCTCTTTGGAGAATATAGGGACAACCCTTGGCAGTTTCTTCGAGGCTCACCTCCAGAGATCAATCACTTGGAAAACAAATAGTATGCCATATCAAAGATGTACCCGGGAAAGCTGATACCCGGAGCTGCCACATGACTGGACCCGCAGAGTTGATAAAAAAATATGACTTGAGGCAATGCTATAATAAATGGTGACATGGGACTAGAGGGAATAATGGATTCCTTCCAGGAAAGCTGGCATCCCTCCAAGAGACTGTTCTTCCAGCCACGATGATCCCAGAGTTATTGACCTTAATAAGCCTCCCTCTCTCAGGAGCCCATAGGTACTACATATCAGTGCTTAGTGCACCTTAATAAGCCTTCCTCTCTCAGGAGCCCATAGGTACTACATATCAGTGCTTAGTGCACCTTAATAAGCCTCCCTCTCTTAGGAGCCCATAGGTACTACATATCAGTGCTTAATGCACCTTAATAAGCCTCCCTCGCTTAGGAGCCCATAGGTACTACATATCAGTGCTTAGTGCACCTTAATAAGCCTCCCTCTCTTAGGAGCCCATAGGTACTACATATCAGTGCTTAGTGCACCTTACTAAGCCTCCCTCTCTTAGGAGCCCATAGGTACTACATATCAGTGCTTAGTGCACCTTATAAGCCTTCCTCTCTTAGGAGCCCATAGGTACTACATATCAGTGCTTAGTGCACCTTATAAGCCTTCATCTCTCAGGAGCCCATAGGTACTACATATTAGTGCTTAATGCACCTTAATAAGCCTCCCTCTCTTAGGAGCCCATAGGCAATATATATCAGTGCTTAATGCACCTTACTAAGCCTTCCTCTTTGAGGAGCCCATGGGTACTACATATCAGTGCTTAGTGCACCTTACTAAGCCTTCCTCTCTCAGGAGCCCATAGGTACTACATATTAGTGCTTAGTGCACCTTAATAAGCCTCCCTCTCTTAGGAGCCCATAGGTACTACATATCAGTACTTAGTGCACCTGCCCTACAGATCTGCATGGAGTCTGTATGTTCTACCCATGTTTGGGTGTGTTTCTTCCAGATTCCACAATCTAAGGATATAGAAGCCATCTTCTTCTGTGTGTGTATATGGGGCACACATTAAAGTGTCAGCCCTTTTGGCTCTAAGGAATGATGTGAATATTTCTATGTGCTCTAGACTATGTTAGTGCCATATGAATACAGGAATAAAAATAAAACCTGGCATACTGGCTGTGTCCACATATGTAGATACTCATAAAGCCCAATTGAACTGGCTGTTTAAATCAGCGGAATTTATCCCAGTTGCATGAAAACATAAGTGTGCAGTCTACACTTGGTTCACATTAAAAAAGAGTCACAGCCTGAGAAGAAAAGCCTGTCTTCTGCCAGCATGCTTCAGAGAAGGACCCTTGCAGTCAGTGTGGAAGCAGTGGTCTCTCTGCAGAGATCCGCCTTCTCTCCTTCCTCCTCAGGAAACATGAGCTTTACTGTTTGGAGAGCTCAGGGAGGGGGAGAGAGACCCCTGTTTTCACAGAGAGAACAAGGGTCCTTCTCAGTAGCTCGCTGGCAGGGGACAGGCTTTTTTACTCAGACTGTGGCTGATTTTTAAAGAAAATAAATCTGTACACTTCGAAATCAGTACATCCTAATTACTGCTCTACTATATAAAAGTACACTATAGGGCCCCATTCACACTTGGCAATTTGTAATTGCCAGCAGAATCGCTCTGATTATGCCAATGATTCCAAATTGTGGCAAAACATTGCACGTTTGGATGTTATTATTCTTACTGGCACCCCAAACGTGATGCAATTTTACCGCAATTGCCACATTTAAAAATCATGCAAAGTTCATCACCCAAAAAGATGCATGAGCTTCTTTTAAGCAACAAACACACATAGGACGGCTCATTCAAGTGAATAGTGTAAAAATGGCACACACAAAATCACAAGCGAGAACACGAGTTCCCACTATGTGAAAAGTCCAGAAAAGCAAATAGCTTACTTCAGCAAAAAAACAAACACAAAATAGTCCACAGCTCTGGTTCAATGGTAAAAACAAAGTTATGGCTCACTGCCAATCGATTGGTCCCACATTGAGGTTTTTGGGGTATCCTGCCTGCTTTAGGGGTCCCAAGGAGAAGGCTCAGTTTCAGCAACCGTGGCTCAATCCCAAACTCACTTCACCCAGCTCACTCACAGCCGGGTGCCGACTCTTTCCTCTTCCTTTTCTGGACTCTAAGGCATCTGGGTTAACCCATTCAGGACCAAAGTCCCTGTAATCAGGGTGTGGAGCTTCTTCCCACCCAAAACTCTTTGAACCTATGAAATTCTGGGTCACTAATAAGAATTTAGCAAACCGGAGTATACTGAAAGTTACTCCTCTCCTCTCTTGCAGGACTACCCCGTAACCCTTACCCTGCATGGGTGAGAACCCCTGAGTATTTAACATCAGCTTCAAACCCCCTTAAAGGGACCAAAATCCAAATAGTGGGGAAATATACCTGTTGTCCAGGACCCATTCCTGATATGTACATACAGATTTCACTCTATATATAAAATGAGGACATAGATGGGATGTACTATATAATATATGTATATTCAGATCTTTCTATATACAGTATGTATATATATACATATACTGTATATATATTAATATATATATCTATATCTATATATATATATATATATATATATATATACTGTATATATATTAATATATATATATATATATATATATATATATATATATATATATATATATATCTATCTATGAGTACATAGACAGGGAGTGTACTATATATGATATGTCTATACAGATCTCTCTCTTTGTGTATAATGAGGACATGGATGGGGGATGTACAGTATATACAGTTCTCTCTTTCTCTCTCTCTATATATATTTACTGAGGACATGGATGTGAGATGTACAATGTATATAATATATGTATTTATAATCTCTGAGCCCGGGGACATAGAAGGGGCAGCGCTAAGCGGGTCCTGAAATCCGCAGTTGATGGTTGGCGGTACAGGAACGTTAATCCGTCCTTAGTGAGCAGATTACATCTGTCAGGGGGATTAGAGCTGACCTGACGCTCAGATTTTGGGATATTTCATGTAATATGAATGACCCCCATCGCTAGCCCTGTACAAAGTGTCCTACATCCACAGCATGGACAGCAGGGGGAGCCAGAGATCTGATAGAAAGAAGCACTGGCCAATCAAATTGCAGTACACCCCAAAAATGAAGACTAATATACTGGTCACTAAAAACAATCACCCTGACCTCTACTTGAGTACAACTCAACCTGAACACCACTCGCCCTGACCACTACTTGCCTATGACTCAACCTGAACCCCACCTACCCTGACCTGAACTTGTGTACGACTCAACCTAAACACACCCTACCCTGACCTGTACTTGTGTACGACTCAGCCTGACCACCACCCGCTCTAACATTTACTTGCCTATGATTCAACCTGAACCCCACCTACCCTGACCTGAACTTCTGTACGACTTAACCTAAACACCCCCTATCCTGACATGTACTTGTGTACTACTCAACCTGAACACCACCTAACCTGACCTGTACTTGTATACTACTCCACCTGCACTCAACATTCCCTGACCTCTACTTGTGTACTTCTCAACCTGAACACTTGAACACCATCTGCCTTGATCTCTTCTTGTGTATGACTCAACCTGAACACCACCCACCCTGACCTCTACTTGTATACTGCTCACCAGATCTCAACCTGACCTAACCTCTACTTGTGTACTACTCAACCTAAACAACCTGCCCTGACCTCTACTTGTGAACTACTCAACCTAAAGACCATCTGCCCTGACCTCTACTTTTGTACTACTCAACCTGAATACCACCCCCCTGACCTGTACTTGTGTACTACTTAACCTGAATACCATCCACCCTGACCTGTACTTGTGTGCTTCTCTATACCTTCCAACTTTCGGAGATGAGAATGAGGGGCATCTATTACTAAAAGTATGTAGGCGTAGGACACGCCCCCTGCCATGCCACCCTTTAAGGAGAATTGTACAAAAAAATGATTGGTTAATCCCACAAGTGTTTTTTTTTACCCCTACTATTCCTTTATATTGGCTTTTGGAATTTACAAATGCAGCAATTTAGAAATTGGATGAAAGGTTTAACATTGTGAAACACTTTTTGATAGAGAAGTAGTGCATTTTATGTACAAATATATAGATCAGACAAAAATGAGGGGCAAATGAGGAGGAAAGAGGGACAGAGGAACTTTTTTTCTGAATGGAGGAACAGTCCCTCAAAATCAGGGACAGTTGGAAGCTATGAATTCTCGACCCGAACACCCCCTGCCCTGGCCTCTCCTTGTGTACTTATCAACCTGCACTCAAACTTCCCTGACCATTACTTGTGTACTACTCAACCTGAACACCACCTGCCTTGACCTCTTCTTGTGAATGACTTAACCTGAACACCACCTGTAACGAAACGTCCCACACTCTGCTTAAGTGCTTTCATCATATACCGCTTCCTCCCAGTAACAATATAGATATCAGATATTCCAACCACTAACAAGCACAAAACAAGACAATACTCGTTTGGTTGATGAACATGGACTGTTTACTGAAAACACAGGTACACAGGTATAACTCTGAACAATCCCCCGCACCTTTGCATTCCGGGCGGGGTCGACTGTCCAATCAGCAGTGAGAGCTGTTGGAGGAATTGGCCCCCACCAATCTCACAGCTAATCTACATACACATCCCATAATATATAAGGCAGACAGACACAATGAAACATTGTAATACAGCCACACCCCAAACAACCCAGAGTACACAACAAAATGAGACAATATACAATATATATATATATATATATATATATATATATATATATATATATATATATACACACATACAACATTCCAGTGTGGCTGTACAGTGAGTCCGATTAGCACAGATCAGACTGGATTTCTCGATTACCCTGTGCCCCTTTTAGAGACACAGGGAGACTTAGACATAGGAGGTGCATGGGGAGCTGAAACAAGGTTTTCCCAACCACCCCAAGGGATTCTGGGTTCCACGGGCCCCCCCGCCCAAAGTGACTCCATCACACCACCCACTCTGACCTGTACTTGTGTAATACTCAACTGGATCTCAACCTGCCCTGACCTCTACTTGTGTACTACTTACTCAACCTGAACACCACCTGCCCTGATTTCTACTTGTGTACTACTCAACCTGAACACCACCTGCCTTGACCTCTTCTTGTGTATGACTCAACCTGAACACCACCCACCCTGACCTGTACTTATGTAATACTCAACTGGATTTCAACCTGTCCTGACCTCTACTTGTGTACTACTCAACCTGAACACCGCCTGCCCTGATTTCTACTTGTGTACTACTTAACCTGAACGCCACCTCCCCTGCCCTCTACTTGTATATTACTCAACCTGAACACCATCCGCCCTGACCTCTACTTGTGTATAACTCAACCTGAACATCACCCGACCTGACTTGTACTTGTGTACTACTCGACCTGAACACAACCTGCCCTGACCTCTACTTTGAAATGACCTGTCCTGACCTTTATGTGTAGATATGACTCAACCTGACCACCATCTGCTCTGACCAGTACTTGTGTATGACTCAACCAGAAAACTACCTGTCCTGACCTCTATGTGTGTACGACTCAACCTGAACCCCAACCCCCCAACTAGTACTTAATCTCAACCTGCCCTGGACTCTAATTGTATATAACGCTACTAAACACCAACTGTTAAAATCTGTACATGTGTACTTCTCTGCTGAACCTCATCCTGTCTGTGTTCTGTGTCTCTCCCTCAGTTGTGCGCCTTCATTGTTATCCTGTCACACAGGCTTCTGATGGAGACTACAAGTGCATTACCATGGTCATGGTCTATGGTTATCAACATAAGGAAACCTCACCTGAGAAGGGCAGTCATTGCTGGAGTGCATATAGAGAAAACGTGCCTGCAAAAAGGCTCTAGGAGATCAGCAACACTGAAATGCGCAGAGCAGACTAAATGTAATTTAGTTCAGGTTTGCATCTATTTTAAAGATGGCCGGCATGTGGATGAGAAGAGAGTGAATGGTTTACAGAAGGTGAAAATACTCATTTTTGAACTTCCCATGAGATGCATTCTCTCCACCGCCATACGTGACTCCACCTCTGACTCGTGTCAAGGGCCATTGGGTGAAATGATTCAGAGGGCAGAGTTACATCTAATGAGCTTCATCAATTAATGGGGTTAGGGTTGTGGAGTGGGCTTCCCTAAAGCAATACATGTTGACGCACGGTGGGGATTATGCGAGAGCTATTATGACTTGGACAGATAAAGGTCTCGGTCAACGCGTGTACTACAGTATCCACTTGACCTCTGGAAGATTTACCCCCTTCATGACCAGGCCATTATGTGCTATACAGCACTGCTTTACCTTAACTGACAATTGCGCAGTCGTGCGACGCTGTACAGAAATTAAATTTATAGCATTTTTTTCCCCACAAATAGAGCTTTCATTTGGTGGTGTTTGATCACAACTGCAGTTTTTATTTTTTACGCTATTAACAAAAAAATACCGACAATTTTGAAAAAATAAACAACAACATTTTTTCTGCTATAAAACATATCCAATAAAAATGTTAAAAAAAAAAAAAAAAAAATGTCTTCATAAATTTAGGCCCATATGTATTCTGCTACATATTTTTAGTTACAAACTGTGGGATATATACTTATTATAATTTGTATTTCTTTTTTTTATACTAGTAATGGAGGCGATAAGTGACTTATAGTGGGGCTGCAATATTACAGTGAACAATCTGACACTAACTGAAACTTTGTGGGAATCAGTGGCACTAATACAGTGATCAGTGCTAAAAATATGCTAATGTCACTGTACTAATGACACTGGATGGGAAGGGGTTAAAAATCTAGGGTGATGAAAGGGTTAAATGTGTGCCTAACCAGTGTTCATATGTGTACTGTGAGCAGTGATGCCAACCGTCAGCACCTTTCTCCTGCCAGTAAATGCCAGTGACAGGGGAAGGTTGGCTGTGATGCTCGGGCCGGAGCCAGCTGAGACCATCCAAGTGCGTGCTACAGTGTGTTTGGGTGGCACTGGCAGAGGTGGTGTCTGAGCATGTCGTGTGATGTGTGTTGAAAATAAAATAAGAAATATGTTTTTTGCCTTAAAGCGTAGTTCCGCAAATGTCGGTTTCCGAAGTCGATCTGTCCATCGCCGCCATCTTCGGTAAGGGAATCAGGAAGTGAAGCCTTGCGGCTTCACTCCCTGGTTCCCTACTGCGCACGCGCGGCTCGCGCTGCGCGATCCCACTGGTCCCTGCTGTCTTCTGAGACCCGTGTGTCTCCCAGAAGACAGCTGGGGGGGGCAGAGAAGGCACCGGAAGTGGCGTAGATACCATTCATGTACAAAGACAATTGTGTCTTGCCTACAGTCAAGCATGGTGGTGGGAGTGTCATGGTCTGGGGCTACATGACTGCTGCCGGCACTGGGGAGCTACAGTTCATTGAGGGAACCATGAATGCCAACATGTACTGTGACATACAGAGCATGATCCCCTCCCTTCAGAAAATGGGTCGCAGGGCAGTATTCCAACATAACGACCCCAAACACACCTCCAAGACGATCACTGTCTTGCTAAAGAAGCTGAGGGTAAAGGTGATGGACTGGCCAAGCATGTCTCCAGACCAAAACCCTATTGAGCATCTGTGGGGCATCCTCAAACAGAAGGTGGAGGAGCGCAAGGTCTTTACATCCATCAGCTCCATGATGTTGTCATGGAGGAGTGGAAGAGGACTCCAGTGGCAACCTGTGAAGCTCTGGTGAACTCCATGCCCAAGAGTGTTAAGGCAGTGCTGGAAAATAATGGTGGCCACACAAAATATTGATACTTTGGGCCCGAATTTGGACATTTTCTTTTAGGGGTGTACTCACTTTTGTTGCCAGCGGTTTAGACATTAATGGCTGTGTGTTGAGTTATTTTGAGGGGACAGCAAATGTACACTGTTATACAAGCTGTACACTCACTACTTTACATTGTAGCAAAGTGTAATTTCTTCAGTGTTGTCACATGAAAAGATATAATAAAACATTTACAAAAATGGGAGGGGTGTACTCACTTTTGTGAGATACTGTATGTACGCCATTCTGCGCAGCTGGCTGGCCCACACTGTAGCAGTAAAGCTACAGTGTGTGGTCGGCAAGTGGGTATACACCTATGTGATAGCAGTGTTTGCCCGCACGAGGATGCACAGGTGTTCCATGCAGGCAGTCCCTTTAATGTCAATTGGGATGCAGTGGCTGTACAGACACGGTCGTTGCCTCCCATTTGGACATCCTTACGGGTGCACGGCCCTAAACGCACACAGTGTGGGTCTGGCGACACACACCCACATAGATGTCCAATTAGGAGCAACGTCTGTGTCTGTACGCCCGCTGCCTCCCAATTGACATGAATGGTTCTGCCTGCACATGGATTGCACAGAACGTCTCTACATCCCTGTGCGGGCAAACACGCCTGTGTGATAGAAACCTGGAGGACGGTACTGGCAGACAGTGAGGGAATTGCTCCATGTGTGCTCAGTATAAGATTTCCCTTTGTGTTACCCCCCACCCCATTACTGGCTCTGTACAGAAAACACACGTGCCGCAGCTAGAGGAGGGAGACTATAAGCTGCAGCACTCAAAGCATATCTTAATACATAAAGTCTGTGTGACCTACATGCTCCATTTCCATCCGGCGGGTTCATGATAATAGAAGAGCAGATTAATCCCCCTGCCGTGACACAGCCCCTCCCCCCCCCCCCATACATCAATCAGTGTAGCGCGGTGTCACCACTAATCTGCGGTGACATGCCTGCCGCACACTCCGCTGCCTTTTTCTGTCCTTTCTGAAGTTTCCATCCAATCAGCTTCAGATCGGGAACATTGTAGGAAGATTTGTCATTAGATGTTGACCTGAATTGGATGTTTGTGTGTCACCAATATTGTCCTGTTTATATTAAAATCCTTGTTTTCATCTGTTACATCTGATCCCCTGCAGCCTATTTGCAGCAACTTCCTGTCTAATGCACTCCAGTGATGGCTGCATGGCATTTCTCAGGGTGTGTTTCTTGATGACAACAGTGCAGTGTTAATTTAGTCGACTAAAATACGACTAAAACTAAAACGATTGAGATGACTAAAATACGACTAAAACTAAAATGGAATTTTAATCAAAAGACTATTGCCGCGTACACACGACCGTTTTTAATGTCATTGAATAAAACTGCATTTTTCTCGACGTGATTCTTCTCAAGCCTGCCTTGCCTACACACTATCGTTGAAAAAAATGCTCGAGCAAAGCGCGGTGACGTACAACACGTACGATGGCACTATAAAGGGGAAGTTCCATTCGGATGGAGCCACCCTTCATGTTAGTAAAGTTTATTGAGCAACGATTCGCGCTTTTCAGCCTCGTGCTCTTCAGTCCGTTACAGCGTGACGAATGTGCTATCTCCATTACGAACGCTAGTTTTACCAGAACGAGCGCTCCCGTCTCATACTTGATTCTGAGCATGCGCATTTTTTTTCACGTCGTTAAAGCCTACAAATGGCCGTTTTTTATGACGAGAAAAACGAAGAGGTGAAAAACGACGAGAAAAATTAGAGCATGCTCCAATTTTTTCATGGCCATTTTTCACGTTGTGAAAAATGCTCTGAAGCCCACACACGATAATTTTTAATGACCATTTAAAAAAATTTAATTTTTGTCGTCATTAAAAACGGTCGTGTGTACGCGGCATGAGACTTACACACGACCACTTTTCTCGTCGGGAATAATTCAATTTTTTCTCTTGGACGAGAAAAACGGCAGTGTGTAGGCTCTCCAGCATTTTTCCCGACGAGAAAAACGGCGAGAATCACGACGAGAATGCGAATCGCGGCATTTTTTTCCTCGCCAGTTTTCCCATAGGGAAACACTGCTAGGTAGCCTACACACGGCCGGTTTTCTCGACCAAGAGAAAACATGTCGTGAAAAACGGCCATGTGTAGACTTGGAAAAGGGGACCAAGGCGGTCCTTGTTTTTCCCGTCGGGTTTCACGGCGGTGTTTTCATCGCCGTGAAACTCATTCGTGTGTACACGGCATCAAACTAAATTGAAATTTGACTTCAAAATTAACACTGGTCTGTAGTGCATGCCTCAATACCTTAAATAATAACATATTAGATTTTTCACCCCAGCAGTAAATAATGAGTTTGGAAATTTTAGAGAAATGTTAACTAATGCATTACAATTTAATTACACTCATTAGATTTTAGACGACTAAAACTAAAACAATTGCAGAAGACTAAAATACGACTAAAACTAAAATTACATTTTAGTCCTTATGCCGCGTACACACGACCGAGTTTCACCGCCGTGAAACCCGACGGGAAAAACGAGGACCGGCTTGGTCCCCTTTTCCAAGTCTACACATGGCCGTTTTTCACGACATGTTTTCTCTTGGTCGAGAAAAACGGCCGTGTGTAGGCTCCCTAGCAGTGTTTCCCTATGGGAAAACTGCCGAGGAAAAAAATTTGCGACGAGAAAAATTAGTGCATGTTCTAATTTTTCTCGTCGTGATTCTCGGCGGTTTTCTCGTCGGGAAAACTGCTGGAGAGCCTACACACGGCCGTTTTCTCAGTATATCTCTAGGGGGGTGCAGGCTCTCAGAATATCTGGGGGGTGCCGGCTCACGTGATATTTTGGGGGGGGGTACAGGCTCTCAGGGTGTCTGTGGTGTGATGGGTGCAGGCTCTCAGGATATCTCTGGGGGGGGGGGGTGCAGGCTCTCTGGATATCTCTGGGGGGGGGGGGGGGGAGTGCAGGCTCTCAGGATATCTCGGGGGGGTGCAGGCTCTCAGGATATCTGGGGGTGGGTGCAGGCTCTCGTGATATCTCTGGGGGGGGGGTGCAGGCTCTCAGTATATCTCTAGGGGGGGTGCAGGCTCTCAGTATATCTGGGGGGGTGCAGGCTCTCGTGATATCCCTGGAGGGGTGTGCAGGCTCTCGGGGTGTCTGTGGTGTGATGGGTGCAGGCTCTCAGGATATCTCGGGGGGGGGTGCAGGCTCTCAGGATATCTCGGGGGGGTGCAGGCTCTCAGGATATCTCGGGGGGGGGTTGAAGGCTCTCAGGCAGGATATCTTGTGGTGGGTGCAGGCTCTCAGGATATCCCGGGGGGTGCAGGCTCTCGGGGGGGGGGCGCAGGCTCTCAGGATATCTCTGGGGGTGGGTTGAAGGCTCTCAGGCAGGATATCTCGTGGTGGGTGCAGGCTCTCAGGATATCCCAGGGGGGGGGTGCAGGCTCTCAGTATATCTGTGGGGGGTGCCGGCTCTCGTGATATCTCGGGGGGGGTACAGGCTCTCGGGGTGTCTGTGGTGTGATGGGTGCAGGCTCTGGGGGGGGGGGTGCAGGCTCTCAGGATATCCCGGGGGGGGTGCAGGCTCTCGGGGGGGGGGCGCAGGCTCTCAGGATATCTCTGGGGGGGTTGAAGGCTCTCAGGCAGGATATCTCGTGGGGGGTGCAGGCTCTCAGGATATCTCTGGGGGGGGGGCTGAAGGCTCTCAGAATATCTGGGGGGGGGGGTGCAGGCTATCAGGATATCTCTGTGGGGGGGGGGTGAAGGCTCTCAGGATATCTGGGGGGGGGTCAGGCTGTTCTTGTGTCTGTGTGGGGGGGGGGGGGGTTTCGGGGTGTCTGTGGGGGAGGGGGTACAGGTTTCGGTACACTCACCTCTTCTCAGTGTCAGTCGGGCTGTGAGAGTCTCTTGGTCACCATAACTACAAGTCCCGCCCATCAGCTTCTTCCCGTCTCTATGGCCACCGCCCTGCCCACTTCTGGCCAGAGTCTAAGCATGAGAGGAAATCACGTGTGCAGCACATAATAGTGTCCCCCTTTCCACAGACCACATCCACTGGCACTGAGCTATCAGAGCCCCGGGGAGGATGGTAATGGGGTAAAGTGGAGGTGGGCTGCTGGAAGGGGTGTAGAAGGAACCCCTAGAATTATTGGCCAGTGGGGAAAGTGATAGGACAACACACGTTCTAGCTGCAAGAACAGAATCTGAATGCCTCACAATGCCAGCATTCCCATTGTCAGCCTGAAATCTGGTGTCCAGGAAATTGTGGTGAGATAATATAAAAGCAAACTTCACACACTTAGACCCCTTTCACACTGAAGCGCTTTGCAGGCGCTATTGCGCTAAAAATAGCGCCTGCAAAGCGCCCTGAAAAAGCCGCTACTTTGTATCCAGTGTGAAAGCCTGAGCGCTTGCAGCAGGGTAAAAAAACTCCTGCAAGCCGCATCTTTGAGGCGCGATAGGAGCGGTAAAAATACCGCTCCTATAGCGCCCCTGCCCATTGAAATCAATGGGGTAGCGCCTCCAAAACCCTGCAAAGAGGCGTTATTGCTGGCGTTTTTAACACTTTTTCGGGCACTAGCGGGGGTTAAAATCACCCCGCTAGCGCCCGCAAATCGCGGCAAAAACAACAGTATAACAGCGCAAAAAATAGCGCCGCTATACCACCAGCACATCCAGCGCTTCAGTATGAAAGTAGCCTTATATTAGCACTTGATGTGCATAGAAAATACATGACATGATTTAGCTGGTTTTCTGTATTTTCCTGGAGTGAGAGAAGATAGAGAGCTGTCCTCTGGCGACTTGCTCTCTGGTTAGCCGGGCCGATCAGACCTGTGACAATGACAAATCTCACACCGTCACGGATTGGTCAGGGCAGTTACATTGAGGTTAATTTACTAAAACTGAAGAGTGCAGAATCTGGCGCAGCTGTGCATGATAGCCAATCAGCTTCTAACTTTAGCTTGTTCAGTTAAAGTGGAAGTAAACCCATCAATTTAAAAGTTTAAAAAAACAGCCGGGAATGTAACTGTCATATTGGTTGTGCTCTCAACCAAACTGTCAAACCATCGAATGACTTGTGTCATAACGGATCACATGTGCAGCCATATGGCAGTTGAAGTTTAACCACTTCAATACCAGGCAACTTATACACCTTCCTGCCCAAGCCAATTTTGAGCTTTTAGCGCTGTCGCAATTTGAATGACAATTGCGCGGTCATGCTACACTGTACCCAAACAAATTTTTTATCATTTTGTTCCCACAAATAGAGCTTTCTGTTGGTGGTATTTGATCACCTCTGCGATTTTTATTTTTTGCGTAACAAATAAAAAAATAGGGAAAATTTTGAAAAAAACAAAGTTTTTCTTTGTTTCTGTTATTTTTTTTGTAAATAAGTACCTTTTCTTCTTCAATGACGGGCACTGATATGGCTGCACTGGCGGGCACTGATGAGGTGGCACTGATGATGGGCACTGATAGGCGGCACTGATGGGCACGGATAGGTGGCACTGGTATGCGGCACTGATGGGCACTCATAGGCGGCACTGATGGGCACTCATAGGCAGAACTGATAGGTGGCATGGACGGGCACTGATAGGTGGGCACAGATGGGCATGGATGGGCACTGATGGACACTGGTGGGTGGCACTGATGACACTGGTGGGTGGAATTGCTGGGCATCACAATTTTTTTGTGCCATGATGGTGCCAGTCAGTGCCCATTTGTGGGCACTGATTGCCATATGTTGTGCATACTTTTTTACATGTGGATGGCCATGGGGAACTTACCTGGCCATCCACATGTTAGGTGCTTTCCTGGTGGTCCTGGGCGGCATCCTGGTGGTCTAGTGTGGGCATCCGAGGGGGGGCTGCGATGATAAACAATCAGCACGAACCCCCCCTGTCAGAAGAGCCGCCGATCGGCTCTCCTCTACTCACGTCTGTCAGACGCGAGTGAGGAAGAGCCCATCAACGGGGCTCTTCCTGTTTACATCTTGATCAGCCGTGATTGGACACCGGAGGCTCTTTACCGAGATCGGTGTTGCAGTGTGTCAGACTGACACATCGCACCACTGATCGCCGCAATGCGCGCCCCCCCCCCCGGGCGCGCGGCGACTGTTATCCTGCTGGACATCATATGACACCCAGTCAGGATAACTGAACCACCGCCCGGCCGTCATTCTGCTATAGGCCGGGCGGGAAGTTGTTAAACAGAGGCCAAGATGGCAGCTTCCTTGGCTGAAAATGATAGGAGGGTTTACTTCCACTTTAAAGTGGAGCTCCACCCAAAAGGGAAAGTTTAAGCACTCTACTCCCCCTTATGCCACATTTGGCATGTATTATTTTGGGGGGGGGGAGCAGGTACTTCGTTTTGATAAGTAGCTACTCTCACTTCCGCTCAGACTGCCTAGGCGAACCGAGCGTAGGTTCTCTCCTCCCGCCCTGCAATCTCCTGGGACATGTCACAGGTACCAGACGATTGCCTGACCATTCAAGAGGCGCAGCATGGATCGCGCATGCGCAGTGCGCACCCAGCTGTAAAGCCGCAAACTGTTACAGCGGGGTGCCAACAGCTGTAATGCCAGCGCCGGCAAAAGAAGAGGGAGAGAACAGAGGGATCAGGCTGCCACATCGCTGGATCCTGGGACTGGTTTACACTTTTGGTAGCTGCTGACTTTTAATAAACACAAAAACGATTGGAGCTCCGTTAAAACCTTGAAGCTCCTAAAACCTGGAAGCTGATTGGTTTCTATGCAGAGCTGCGCCAGATTTTGCAATCTCCAGTTTTAGTAAATAAACCCCATTGTGTCTGTGTCGGTAGGGAAAGGTACGCTAGTGTGCCCCCAGACACTACATCCAGAGCCAACAATATTTGGAATTCTACTCCCGTACTGTTTTTGTCCCACTTCTGGTGATGGCAGCATGTGGGCGGGGTCATCTTCGCCCTGCACACAGGGATCCTGGGATCAGGCGGAGACTGTGGTCCTGTGAAAAATCTAACATTAAGGCAGTTCCTCTATTTAGGGATGAACCTTCACTGTGTGCAGTAATAAAATACAGAGTTTCTCTGAAAAGCGCTGTCCCGTGTCACTACACACTGTAACTTGGTAGATGTGGCATTAGAAGGGACATGCTGAGCTTGCACCCACTCCAGTCCAGTGCACCTCTGTTACCTTACTTCCAGTAACAGAATGGGGTCCCGCTGTGCAAATAGCGCAGACCTCATGCGTGCACTTATGAACTCCTTCCTTCCCGTACCTCGTGATCAGGCCATAGATCTCCGTAACGCAGATTTGGTTGCTATTGGATACTGACCGCTAGGGAGGGAGCCAGAGTATCGGCCTCCATGCTATTGGAGGACCTGTGACCTTACCAGGCACCACGCCTAATGACTGGTTGCTTGGTGTCTTAACTTGTGCTTCGTTACTCAGCAACTACACTCCTCTTCCTTGTCTTGCTGAGTTAACCTCTAATAGTGCTGTTACTTCAGAGCTCTTTGTGCTTTACAGACCCTGGTTCTTTAGATACACCAGAACCAACATGCACCCCTTTGAATAACTTCAGACCAGGCTCAGATTGGTTAATGTAACTTTACTGAACAAGTGGCAGCAAAACAGTTCAACATAAACAACTCCTTTCTCCCTAAACTAATGTAGCGCCCTCCCCAAAAGGTTGGGACGCTATCTCAAATTTAGAGGGATGTTTGGACCAGAAGTTAGGCTCAGACTGTTGAATTATATTGAGATTTGCCTCTGTTCTGGCAGTGGTTTGCCTGATAGTAATTTCCCTTATTGCCTGTAGGTGGCGTTACCACCCCTGGCACCTGTTGAACACGGGCAAACCATGGTGCATTGAGTGGCCCTTCTCGGCAGCGGTGTAGTGGGAGTGGTCGACCCGCTGTGCCTGCTGGGAGGGAATACTTAAGGGACAGACGCCATTGTCGGGGGTTCGTCTTCGCCTCGTGGCCCTCCGGGCACAAGGTATGTTGTGTGTGGTTCTGGTCTCGGGCCACGTTGGCCCGAGGCTGCATCGCTATCTAGTAGGCCCAGCTAGTCTGGCTGGGGCCTACATTCAGAGAGGGGATCCCAAGCTGTCAGTCCAAGTGGGAAGGAAGCTGTCTTAACGAAGGAAACCAGGGGAGGACCTGCCCTGGAGGAGACTGGCAAAGTGCTAACGTCTTGGGTGAGGCCTGGTAACTTTGTTGGGGAGGAGTCCACTATACCACAAGCCCTGCAGTCTGCCAGATTGGCTTAAAGGCTCTTTACTGCACGGTTGGAAGTTTGGGACTTTGAAATCTTGTGGCAGAGGATTCCTGGACTATCCATTTGCTCAACTTTAAAAGGTCTGTGGCAGAGACTTTGTTCACTTCAGAAAGGTCTGTGGCAGAGACCTATTTCATCTTGGGCGGTCTGTGGCAGAGACTGCCCTGTTGCTGGTTCATGTGTCATCCCGGCTGCTAGACCATGTGAGAGGAGACTATCCGGGTGACCAATACCCACTCTAACATTGAGAGTGGTGAATGACTTTGAACTGATGTTTTGTATTTTTGTGGCGAGTGCCTGAACCTTCCCCTGCTTTCTCCTACCTTCTACTTTCTCTCAAAGTTATATATGCAGAAGAAAATAAAGCCTGACTGTTGAAGGTTTTACATCTGTGTGGACATTGCATTACTACAGACTTTCCTACCCGGAGAAACGAAGCTGAAGTGGTAACGTGCAAAACCCAAAACTTAAACCAGCAGCTCCTACGGGGGTAGTGCTACACTAACTACTGTAGTGTGGCTGTCCAGGCATACCTCCATGAGGCGAGAGTCCATCTTGGCATTCTCCATGGTTTGGATGTCTCTAAAAATCCCGATGCCTTCAACGGACTGCAAGGCGCAGCAGTCCCAGCACCTTTGGCTATGAGCGGGAACAGAACCAACAAAAATGGCCCTGGACCTCAGCCTTCCCCCTTTTTATAGCACAGGTGGGCCGGCTAGGACCAAAAAATCTGGGAACTGAGCTTGCAACAGTTAACCCTTTCCCCCGACCTGGAGGACCAGCTGCTAATTCGCTAAAACCAACATATTTCAACCTGTTTACAGGCACACCGCATGCAGCAGACAGGCTCGCCATCCACTCGCCTGTCTCCTACTCAATTATTAAGTAGATTAGAGCACAGCACTGGCAGAGATGCATTAGGGTTTCCGTTTCATCGCTTCCCCCGCCATGGCACAGTCTGATCCCTCCCAGTGTGTAAATAGTGATTTATTTTCATCAACCTTAATTTACCCAACAGCTGCCAGGCGCTGATCCAGAACGCTCCTGTTAGAGGAAGCACTACCACCATACAGAGGAACTCTGACTTCAGTGCACACATCTACAACGCAGAGACCCCCTTTTCCTGTGTTTGCAGGATATGTTCCTGAATTGCTCAGAATATTATCTTTGTGTGGATGAACCTTTCCGGACTGCAGTAATTGGTGTATAGTCAGAAGCCCTCCTGTTGTGCGGATGCGCATTCCTCTTATACCTTGCACAGTGGGCTTATTCCATTGTATGATGTGCAGTGTCATATCACATTACAACAGGTTTACTGATCCTGGATAGCACAGAAATATCCTTCTGGGTTCAATGGGAAATATTCAGATTGATCTATTTACAGTATCTCACAAAAGTGAGTACACCCCTCAAATTTCTGTAAATATTTTATTAAATCTTTTCATGTGACAACACTGAAGAAATGACACTTTGCTACAATGTAAAGTAGTGATTGTACAGCTTGTATAACAGTGTAAATTTGCTGTCCCCTCAAAATAACTCAACACACAGCCATTAATGTCTAAACCACTGGCAACAAAAGTGAGTACACCCCTAAGTGAAAATGTCCAAATTGGGCCTAAAGTGTCAATATTTTGTATGGCCACCATTATTTTCCAGCACTGCCATAACCCACTTGGGCATGGATTTCACCAGAGCTTCACAGGTTGCCACTGGAGTCCTCTTCCCCTCCTCCATGATGACATCACAGAGCTGGTGGATGTTAGAGACCTTGCGCTCCTCCACCTTCCGTTTGATGATGCCCCATTGATGCTTAATAGGGTTTAGGTCTGGAGACATGCTTAGCCAGTCCATCACCTTTAGCCTTAACTTCTTTAGCAAGGCAGTGGTTGTCTTGGAGGTGTGTTTGGGGTCGTTATCATGTTGGAATACTGCCCTGCGGCCCAGTCTCCAAAGAGAGGGGATCAAGCTCTGCTTCAGTATGTCACAGTACATGTTGGCATTCATGGTTCCCTCAATGAACTGTAGCTCCCCAGTGCTGGCAGCACTCATGCAGCCCCAGACCATGACACACCCACCACCATGCTTGACTGTAGGCAAGACACAATTGTCTTTGTACTCCTCACCTGGTTGCCACCACACACACTTGACACCATCTGAACCAAATACGTTTCTTGGTCTCATCAGACCACAGGACATGGTTCCAGTAATCCATGTCCATAGTCTGCTTGTCTTCAGTAAACTGTTTGCGGGCTTTCTTGTGCATCATCTCTAGAAGAGGCTTCCTTCTGAGACGACAGCCATGCAGACCAATTTGATGCAGTGTGCGGCGTATGGTCTGGGCACTGACATGCTGACCCCCCACCACTTCAACCTCTACAGCAATGCTGGCAGCACTCATACATCTATTTCCCAAAGACAACCTCTCAACAAGACATGAAGCTGAGCACCTGCACTCAATTTCTTTGGTCGACCTTGTCAAGCCCTGTTCTGAGTGGAACCTGTCCTGTTAAACCACTGTCTGGTCTTGGCCACCGTGCTGCAGCTCAGTTTCAGGGTCTTGGCAATCTTCTTATAGCCTAGGCCATCTTTATGTAGAGCAACAATACTTTTTTTCAGATCCTCAGAGAGTTCTTTGCCATGAGGTGCCATGTTGAACTTCCAGTGACCAGTATCGGAGAGTGAGAGCGATACCATCAAATTTAACACACCTGCTCCCCATTCACACCTGAGAACTTGTAACACTAACGAGTCACACGACACCGGGGAGGGAAAATGGCTAATGGGCCCAATTTGGACATTTTTGCCTAGGGGTGTACTTACGTTTGTTGTCAGCGGTTTAGACATTAATGGCTGTGTGTTGAGTTATTTTGAGGGGACAGCAAATTTACACTGTTATACAAGCTGTACACTCACTACTTTACATTGTAGCAAAGTGTAATTTCTTCAGTGTTGTCACATGAAAAGATAGAATAAAATATTTTCAAAAATGTGAGGGGGTGTACTCACTTTTGTGAGATACTGTATATGGGGCCTTCTTGCAGATGTGGTCACCTAACTGCCCGATGTGGTCACTAAGACAGAATTCCATTTGTCTTCCATGACAGCAAGTAAAATACAACAGGCCAGTCTAATCAAAGTGTCTGAGTTTCCTCTCACCAGTTTCATTTTACAACTTACTCATTGTGGTGCAGGATTGGATCAGATTGGCAGCCCATTCGTATGGCACTCTGATAGAGGAGGTGGATTATTTTTGCTTGTGCTCAGTTATTGCCCCAGTTGCCGCCATTCAGTTGTCAGGTAATATTCCGTACAGGTGGCCCGGTGCAGATTTCTGTTCTCCATTGACACATCTTCATATTATTGGATTTTCCTCCTGGGTGATGATTCTTGGCTGCCACACTTCTCACAAGAGGAGATTAAACAGATAATGATCTGATTGTCGGTTTAAACCATTACAGAGCCGCCTCGTGCCAAGTGTTTGGGATCGTTCCAGGACTGAATTTAGCTAACAGCGACGGCTGCCATCCCACAGAGTGCCCGACACTACAATGATGGAAGACGGGATGGGTTGTGCAGGCCAGAGACTCTGGAGTAGGTTTTTTGCCTGCTGTATACAGGCCCTGTGAAACTGCCCATACACAGTTATGTACCATGACGGCTGCCGAGCTGAAATTAGAAATACATTTGCCAGTAGGCAGAATTGTTTGGTAAAAGAGACTTTGAGCTAAATCTACAAAGCTAACACACAAGAATGAGGATATTTATTTTTAAAAAGTGATGGTTATTTTCAGTTGAGTCCACCAATCTGCACCAGATTTTGCATTCTCTTGTACAGTGGAACCTCGGATTGCGAGTAACGCGGTTAACGAGCGTTTCGCAATACGAGCACTGCATTTTAAAAAATTCTAACTTGGTTTGCGAGTGTTGTCTCGCAAGACGAGCAGGATTCAAGCCAAAGCGGTGTACAGTACCGCGTTTGGCCTGAGGTGGGGGGCGCCGGAGCCGAATGGCACAGATCGGAGCCATTTGGAAAGACTCGGAAATACTCCGTTCCCGAGCCTTTCCAAGGTCAGCCGAGCTGTCCTCGGGCCTTTCCGTGTGTTTACTAGGCTCTCCGGCGCCTCCCCACCTCTGGCCACATGCGGTATTGCATGCCATTGAATTCAATGCGGAACAAATTATTTTTGTTACTATTGACTTCAATGATGAAACTCGCTTTGATATGCGAGTACTTTGGATTACGAGCATTCTCCTGGAACGGATTATGCTCGTAATCCGAGGTTCCACTGTATTAGTAAATCAACCCCAATATGGTCACTAGGCTATGGCAGCATAGAACCAAGCTCTATGCAGATAAATTAGAGTAAACCTGGTAATTCACAAAGTCAGCAATTAGTAATGGCATTAGAAAACATTACTAGTAATGATAATCAATACTGCCATAACTCCTCCGTAAACATTAAGCTACTGTATATCCAATAAAGTACACTCTAGATGAACGGCAGAGATGAAATTTAAAGATCCCTAAAGAGGTACCCCCTACTATGGACAATAGACAAAGTTCTTGTAAAGTAAGCAGCCTCTGGCCCTAGTTCTTCAGCCAGCTAGCGTTGGGGCCCAGTTTTTATGGTGGTGCATGTGAGTACAGTCCCAGTAAAGTCTGCATACAGTAAATAATGCTGCTAGTTAGATGGCCAGTCTCTATTTGCTCAGTCTCTGCTAGCAGCAACAGGTTAATGGCAGCAGTGTCCTCTCAGCAGTCCCCTTCTGTATCTGCCTGGAGCAACTTTGGTCCTCAGCACATGGCCACGGGCTTGTGGCAATTTGATATGCACACAGGGAGCAGTGCTGAGCACACCTCAGACTCCTTGTAGTAAAGATAAAGTTCCTCAGTTATCAGCCTGGGAAAAAAACAACTCTCTCTCCCCTTATACCTAGCTTGCATTGGGAATTGTACTTCAATGGTCCATAGACTGCCATAGTAGAGTTTCTTTGCCAAAATTCACCTCCTATGATTCAATGCTGCTAACCATTAAGCCTCTTGTGCCCCTTCTGCTTGTCAGCTCTTCCTGGTGGGTGTTAACTCATTCACTTGAAGTCCATTGGGAGCACACAGAGCACTGCAGCACAGTGCTCTAAATCGCTGTCTCTAGCCAAGCACCGGGCTGCACTTGCATTACGGGTTTGTCAACTGAGAGGAGTATGTGTCTACCTTTCCCTTTTTGGCAGCAACTTTCACCTGTGGTGCTAGACATGTGCAGAACGGAAATTTTTGTTTCATTTTGTTTCGTTATTTACATCAATTTGTTTAGTTAAATTTCTTTCATTTGTTTATTTTGTTTCATGTATGCGTTTATTTAATTTATGCGTTTTCGAATCAATTCGAAAAGTTTTCGAATTCGAAAAGTTTTCATTTTTGAATAGTTTTCGAATTCGAAAAGTTTTCATTTTTGAATAGTTTTCGAATTCGAAAAGTTTTCCAGTTTCCAAAGAGAATAAAATTATCTTTGGAGATTGCAAAACTATTCAAATTCGAAAAGTTTTCGAATTCAACTTTTTTATTTATTTCGGATTCATTTAAATTTGGTACTATTCTAATTCGGAAATTCGGAATAATTTGTCCAAATTTTAATTCAGAACTAAACAAACTGCACATGTCTATGTGGTGCACCCTCAGTAAATACCCGGCATCACTCAAAGTGTACAGCTAATGGTGAAAAACAATCACATCATGCAATGGGCAATGAAGGTAGATGCTGGATGCAGTAAAAATTGGGGAGGATAGTGATGGAAAGCGTAGAGCTCTCATTCTAGGAGGAAGGTGTGGAGCTGTCATTGTTGCAAAAAGGTACAGAGCTGACATCATTGGAGAAGGGCGGGGAGCTGCCATTGCTGAAGGAGGGCAGGAAGCTGTTATCGCTGGAGGAAGGTGCAGCGTTGTCATAGTTGGAGGAGGGCGCTTAATTGTTGGAGGAGGGAATGGAGCTGTCATTGCTGGATAAGGGCACAGAGCTAACATTGCTGGAGATCGTGCAGAGCTGTCATCTTTGGAGATGAGGGGGGAGCTGCCATTGCTGAAGGAGGGCAGGAAGCTGTCATCACTGGAGGAAGGTGCAGAGTTGTCATCTTTGGAGATGGGTTCAGAGTTGTCATAGTTGGAGGAGGGTGCTGAATTGTCACTGCTGGAGGAGGGAATGGAGCTGTCATTGCTGGATGAGGGCACAGAGCTAACATTGCTGGAGATCGTGCAGAGCTGTCATCTTTGGAGATGAGGGGGGAGCTGCCATTGCTGAAGGAGAGCAGGAAGCTGTCATCACTGGAGGAAGGTGCAGAGTTGTCATCTTTGGAGATGGGTTCAGAGTCGTCATAGTTGGAGGAGGGTGCTGAATTGTCACTGCTGGGGGAGGGAATGGAGCTGTCATCATTGAATAGGGGTGGGGAGCATTCATCATTGGAAGGGGGCACAGAGCTCACACTTAGTCCCATGATGACCTCACGCAGTCCTGAGATGACCTCATTCTTTTTTTTTCACAAGAGATGACCTCATTCTTACTCATTGAAGGAGATTCTATAAGTAAATAGGGGCCGCCGCCAGATACACAGGATGTTTATGGGGGCTGCCATTTCTTTTAGCCTACAGCCTCTGCTTTCCATACTGATTTTCTTACCTTGCAGTTCTGCCAGGCAGGGTCTGGCAGAAAACAAAACATTCTCTCAAGTCCCTAATTATGTGAAATACCCACAATGCTCCTGTTAGCCATAGCTGATTTGATCTAAGTTGCCTAGGCTTTAGGTCACATAAGAGAGCTTGGCTTCCACCTTTTATTTCGCAGCATTGCCACAAAATTATAAAGTAATTTGTTAATGCCGAAATCAGCCCTGCTGTGAAACCTAATGATATGTCCACTTGTGGAGATCTTCGTGCATTGTATAGATCTTGTGCATCAGTAAGAAGGATTGTGACTCTTTATAATAGCAACCATTTTGCAGGATATGAATCCTCGTCCTTCTGTCCAGAAGAAGCTGAAGTTCCCGTCTGACGGAGATGGTAGGGGGAAGTTGGCAGATATATTTAGCTCTTTTTTTGTTGAGCGATCTGTGTCATCTCCCCATGTGTCTGAGCGCACTGATCATGTGACGGCGTGCTTGCTGATCCTACCGCGTGGCCTTGTTCCTCGCCGTACAGAAGAAGCGGAGGATGAAACGTTCATTCCTTTGTAGGGACGTCTTTGTGAGCCGAAGAAAAGTTCTAAAAGCTGCAAAATAATGAGCAGGATCCGGCAATGTCAGATTAACTCCTTCCAGGAGTGCAGGGCAGCACAGCTGATGTCTGTATCTACAGTATATACATACAGTATATGCAACCATGGGATAAAGTAAGCACACCCTACGGAAATTGTGGACTTTTTCAACATATTTGAACAGGTCCCTACAGATAAAAGTGGTTATATTTATATATACATTGTATACAGATAAAGGTTTTATATATATGTAGCGGGGTGCTAAATTTAGGGGAAGTGTTTGGGCGGTAGTTGTGCCCAAACACCCTAATTGATAGAGTTCTTGAAACCATTTTTGTCCACAGGTGGAGTATTGGTGTACAGTTCCCTGTGGCCTGCAGGTGGCGCTGCCATAGTAGACCAGGGTTGAACCACTGATACAGTGCTGTGCCTTGTGTGTCCCCTCTCGGCAACCATACAGTGGGTGTGGTCTACCCGCTGGGCATGCTGGGAGAGGATATAAAAGGGGCAGACGCTGCCTGTTCGGGGTTCTCGTTCCTGTCCGCCCTGGGCACCTTTGGCCCAGGGGCGGGTCTGCGGTTCGTTGTCAAGGGTCCCAGGCACCTTTAGCCCTGGGACTGCATCAAAGGTCTGGGCCCAGCACCTTCGGCTGGAGCCCACCGGGGATCGAGGAATCTCAGGGTGCTGCCTTGCGAGGGGACCCGTATCCTAGATGAGATGGCCGGGGGAGGAACCGTTCCGAAGGACTGGTGCGGAAGTCACAGTGAAGGACGGGTCCCGGTGGCTCTCTGGAGGGATGTCTTCTCCTTGAGCGGGGACCAAGTTCACCAGGTCTGTGGCAGAGACCGGGTTCCCCAGGTCTGTGGCAGAGACTTTGGGTAAAGTTCGAGCATCATTTCGGCTGCTAGTCCTAAGTTAGGGAGACTATCCAAATGGGCTGAGTCTGCTTGAGAATCGGAGCAGTGAATTTTGTAACGTTTGTGCCTGGACCTCATCCACATCTTAAGCTGTCCTGTTCTCCCTCCAACCTTTTCTGTCAGAGACTGTGTTTTATAAGAAATAAACCTCTACGTTGGAGTGCAGCTGGTGTGGACATTCAAGTTACTGTGGGGATACAAGGACTTGTCTTTATTCAAAATAGAGGTGAGAGACATTCTCTGGTTGTCTAACTGTGGAAGACCCATCAACAACACCACTCAACCTCTTCACATAGGAGGGTGCAGGCTTGTGGTGCGGTGTGCCTCTATCTTCCTGCGAGGAGCCAAAGTTAATGCAGGTAAAGAAAGGGGTCTGTGCGCTACACACACACACACACATATATATATATATATATATATATATATATACACACACACACACACATATACATAAAAAACACTGTATAAAGGTGGTGTATATATACTGTATGTACACACTACTTTGCAAAGGTTTTAGGCAAGTGTGAAAAATGCTGTAAATGAACAATGCTTTCAGAAATAGAGGTGTAAAGTTTATTTTTATCAATTAACAAAATGGAAAGTAAATGAACAGAAGAGGAATCCAAATCAAATCAATATTTGGTGTGACCACCCTTCACCTCCAAGACAATGTAAATTCTTCTAGGCATACTTGCACACAGTTTTTGAAGAAACTCAGCAGGTAGGTTGTTCCAAACATCCTCTGTGGGTGTAGGCTGCCTCCAACCCTTCTGTCTCTTTATGTAATTCAAGACAAACTTGATGATGATGAGATCAGGGCTCTGTGGGGGCCAAACCATCACTTCCACGACTCCTTGTTCTTCTTTATGCTGAAGATAGTCCTTGATGACATTGGCTGTATGCTTGGGGTTGTTGTCCTGCTGCCACCAATAATGAAGAACTACAAGTCTAGCCAGCTCCTGGGCCCTCTATGCTCTCCCTGCGACTGAGGAACAACAAGTCTGACCAGCTCTTGGTTACCCTGGGATGCCTCTTTTATTGAGGAACTTCAGGCCTGGCCAGCTCTTGGGCCCTCTTTGACCCCCCCCCCCATACTGAGGAACTACATCCACCTCATTTCACCCATGTGCCAGGTAAATACCACTGACTGACAGTGATCACAAGCTGGGGACCTCTAATTGCCTGTCAGTATCAATCTGTGCACTTCATATATAATGTGCCGCCTTCGTATCTGCACCTTGTATGGGCTCTGAATGGAGTGAAGGGAACCAGTAATAATGAAAGTGACCCTTAAAGATCTGTGTACTTGTGCCGGAACGCACAGCAGATTGATGCTGGCAGAAAAACTTGCAAATTCTATTATTGGGTGAAGCCAATTACTTATAACTCTCCATACTTCAGGAGCCTGAACCCTCCTGTAGGCTATGTGAGCTTCTTTTGCGCCCTACACCCCCCCTCCCCACTTTTCTCTGCCGGGAGAGGAGTGTGCTTGTCTGTTCTCATTACAGCGAGCTGCGGAGTCATTACATAACCGGCTTTGTAGGAGAAGGCCTGGCACAGACAGGGTTAATGGTGTGCACGGCTCACAGAGCATTTTCTCTGGAATAAGCCACCCTGCGGATACTAAGTGTTTGAATTCATCCGAGAATGGAAGAACCACCCTGTCCTGATTTCTGAGCAGAGACAAGAATCGCTCATCTCCAAATCACCATGATCTAACAAACATTGTCCGAAAACATGAAAATTCCCAGTTCCAGCCATTTTCACAGAATTTATGTAAACCATCCTATAGGTCATCCCTGCCTGCGAGGTACCAGCCAGGAGCCACTAAACACTCCACATAACAAATGTAACTACCATAAAATGTTACCCTGCTGGGTGCCACCATGCCACATTATACAGAATTAGTGTAACCACCATAAAATGATAAACTTCCAGTGAACTCTATTACTATACATAAACGAGATACCACCCCTCCCCCATACCAGCCGGGAGCCACCATACTAAACTACATGTAGTATCTATTGCCGCGTACACACAACCGTTTTTAATGTCATTGAAAAAACAGCGTTTTTCTCGACGTGATTCTTCTCAAGCCTGCCTTGCCTACACACTATCGTGGAAAAAACTGCTTGAGTAAAGCGCGGTGACGTACAACACGTACGACGGCATTATAAAGGGGAAGTTCCATTCGGATGGCGCCACCCTTTGGGCTGCTTTTGCTGATCCTCATGTTAGTAAAGTTTGGTGAGAGACGATTCGTGCTTTTCAGTCCGTTACAGCGTGACGAATGTGCTATCTCCATTATGAACTCTAGTTTTACCAGAACGAGCGCTCCCGTCTCATCACTTGCTTCTGAGCATGCGACGAGAAAAATTAGAGCATGTTCCAATTTTTTCATGGCCATTTTTTCACGTCGTGAAAAATGCTCTGAAGCCCACACACGATAGTTTTTAATGACCATTTTAAAAAATGGCATTTTTCTCGTCATTAAAAACGGTCGTGTGCATAACACTCCTCTCGGGAAATACTCGGCACTGCCGGAGGACTCTGCCGATCTTTTATTGAAAAGAATCAAGCAGCAATTGTATACAAAAGTAAAAAACAAAACCATAGTACAATACTTCAACTGAAAACAAAAAGGAATACACATCCATGTTCAGAATATATATATAGTATCTCACAAAAGTAAGTACACCCCTCACATTTTTGTAAATATTTTATTCTATCTTTTCATGTGACAACACTGAAGAAATGACACTTTGCTACAATGTAAAGTAGTGAGTGTACAGCTTGTATAACAGTGTAAATTTGCTGTCCCCTCAAAATAACTCAACACACAGCCATTAATTTCTAAACCGCTGGCAACAAAAGTGAGTACACCCCTAAGTGAAAATGTCCAAATTGGGTCCAAAGTGAAGGGGGAGGAGATCTCCCTTAGTGAGAAGGTGTGCAGTGTCCCCATGTCAGGACAGCCATTACTGGAGGCACTGTGAGTCTGAGCAAGGAGGGGGAATTGACTGAAACTAAGAGCAAGTGAGTGTTACTGTCCCTGATCCCACCCCTCCCCCCCACTATCCCTGATCCCATTCCCCAACCACCATCCCTCTGTCCCTGATCCCACCCCCCCCCCCCGACCACCAACCCTCTGCCCCTGATCCTATACCACCCCCCACCATCCCTCTGTCCCTGATCCCATTAACTCTACTCTCCTGAAATACTCTGAACTGCTGGAGGATTCTGTTCCTTCTATCTAATTCTCTTCTCCTAAAATGTTCTGCACTGCTGGAGGACACTGCTCTTTCCTCTACCTAACTCTCCTCCCCTCCTGAAATACTCTGCACTGCAGGAGGACTGTGCTCCTTCCACCAACTCTCCTCTCCTAAAATACTCTGCATTGTTGGAGGACTCTGCTCCTTCCTTTATCTGACTCTCCTCTTCTAAAATACTCTCCTCTGCTTGAGGACTCTGCTACTTCATCTAACTCTCCTCTCCAAAAAAACTTTGCACTGCTGGATGACTCTGCTCCTTCCTCTATCTCTCTTCCAATGAAATACTCTGCTCCTTCCTCTAACTCTCCTGAAATACTCTGCACTGCTGGAGGACTCTTGCTTCCTTTACATAACGCTCCTGAAATCAGACAGAATTGGTGGCGTGTTTAGGATTTGAGGAATTATGATTCCAGCATTGAACATGACTGACAAGGTGACCTGGTCAGAACTGATCAATGAGGACGTCCATTAGGAAGAGTGACAGACATGAAAGCTCTCACCGCCAGCGGCAGTGTTCCATGTGGGACTGCAGTGGGGGTGTGATGGACTCCGGTGCTCTCAGAACAGAATATAGACCTGACAGGACGACTAACCTCTCCAGAATACATCCAGAACTAACAATCAATGTTTTGGCTTTAAATTTAATGGACATGTTTTCCAGTCTAGCTCTTGGACTCTATAGGCATCTGACGAAAAAATTGGCTGATATTCTGTATTCCCCCAACAGATATCCATCCCTTGATGGGTAGGTGGTGGGTACATTCTGTAATGGCAACCTGCATCATTATAATATTAAATGACAGATCTCAAACACATTATGGGTTATCATGGTGTTTCTCCATACTCTCCTATATGGGTGTGGGGACGGTTTGTGGAATGGAGCAAGCTTTCTGGCTTTGACCACTGGTATTATAAAGGTGTATGATTCCTGCACCAGCTATTTGTACAAGACCAATTCAGATCCTTCCAGGACCTACAAGGGGAGTTTGATATTTCCTCTCAAAGCTTTTTCCAATAGCTTCAGTTACATCCACATGGGATTGATCTCCACCCCCCTAATTGATTCCCTGGCTAAATGCATTGGATAAGAAGGGTCTTATTTTCTCTATTTATAGGGCGCTGTTGGATAAATCCTTGGCTAACCTCCAAATCCCTAGTATTATAAGCTAAGAAAAAGATATCGGGGAGATAGAGGAGCTGTGGCAGGTGGTATTGGATCAGGTTTCCCTCTTGGCCACGCATATGTTATCCCAACTATTTGTAATCCATAGATCATACAGAACACCCATACAACTCCATCTGTGGAACCGTATGGAGGATTTTGATTGACGTGTTGCCACGGCTCCTCAGCAGATCTTTTACATTTGCTTTGGCAATGTCCCAAGCTGGTTTGCTACTGGCACCGAATTATGAATACTATCAATAGGGCATTTCAGGTTAATTTGATAAATGATCCTCCATCATGTGGTGTTGGGATTTCTGAATGAAGAAGTTTTCCCACCTAATGTTAGAATCTCTCTTTCCAGATTATTTCTGCCACGTAAATGCATAGCGTCAAAATGGTTGTCGCGCGTATATAGATGTTGTGGTTTGCTTACCGGGATTATGGCTGAAGCCATCAGCCATAACCCCGGTATTGTTATTTTCAGCCAGCAGCTGGCTTTCTCATGAAACTGGCCCGCGCGGCTTGTGAGCCACTGGAAGTTTCCAAAGCGTGTTTCTCTAACTTACCGTTTTTGCAGATTCGCCCGAGAAATGATTCAACGGTGCGGCCGGCTGCTCCCATAGGCGATCAAAAAGTAGATACTCTTTGGCTGACTCTATGGCCTTGGGGGACCGGAGCGACATCATGATGTCACTTATGGTCAAGGCTGGAAGCATTTTTTTTTTTTTTTTTAAGGCAAAAGATCAAAAATATTTTTTTTTTGATCTTTTGCTTTTAAAAAGGTAAAGAAGAGATTTGAGGTATTTTTGACCCCAGATCTCTCCATAAAGAGGAGCTGTCATCCTTATTTCTATTACAAGGGATGTTTACTCTCTGACTCTAAACGGGTAACCTGAAAAGGAGTTTAAAGCATCGCCTATGGAAAATTTTTAAGTACAGCATGCGCAATTTTAAAGCGTGACAGGTTAGGTATCCATTTACTTGGTGTAACGTCTTTCACCTTATACAAAAAAATTGGGGTAAATATTGTGCTTTGTTTTCTTCATGAAAGTGTATTTGTTTGTTTTCTTATTGCTTTGCAAAACTGCTGCGAAAATATCATGCGACAAACAATTGCATCGATCTCCATTTTATTCCCTAGGGTCTCTGCTAAAAAAGAAAAAAAAAAGTAGCATGTTTGGGGGTTATAAGTAATTTGCTAGAAAAAAAATACTGATTTCAACTTGTAAACAAAAAGCACTAGAAAAAGCCTCGTCGGCAAGTGGTTAAGGAGCGCCACATTTATCAACAAAGGGGTACTCCTTGCAGATTTGAGAAGTTGTGGGATCCATGGTTGCACAGACTCCTGGCTTAGCTCCGCTGGCATTAGTGTCTATGCAGATTTTTCAATGTTAAAAAGGTACTGTATAACAATTTATTTGGTCCGTGCTTATGTACATGCAATCCTAGCTAAGTATGGTCATTTGACATATCCCTGATGATATACAAACGACAGGTATGCACTGACTTAAAGGCAGGCAATGACCGCGCATGTATTGGGACAGTGGCATTTTTTCCTGATGTGCTAATTGTTATGATTTTTATTATATAATCTTGAGTTAAATGCTGTATTTTGTGCAGACTTATAAAAGGTGTAGTGTACTGCACGTTATTGGGATAATCAGCTTAGTGCGTTAGATATGTTCTTAATTATGCAGAGACAGCATTTTAGTTTAACCATATGTCTTAAGCTGTTATGTACAGTGCATCCGGAAAGTATTCACTTCGCTTCACTTTTTTCCCCACATTGTGTTAAGCTACAGCCTTATTCCAAAATGGATTGAATTCATTATTTTCCTCAAAATGCTACAAACAATACCCCATAATGACAACGTGAAAGAAGTTTGTTTGAAATCTTTGCAAATTTATATAAAAAAAACTTTTGCCATGACACGTAAAATTGACTTCTGGTGCATCCTGTTTCCACTTATCCTTGAGATGTTTCTACAACTTGAATGGAGTCCACCTGTGGTAAGATCAGTTGATTGGACATGATTTGGAAAGGCAAACACCTGTCTATATAAAAGGTCCAACAGTTCATATCAGAGCACAAACCAAGCCATGAAGTTCAAGGAATTGTCTGTAGATTTCCAAGACAGGATTGCCTCGAGGCACAGATCTGGGAAAGGGTACAGAATTTTTTTTTTGCAGCATTGAAGGTCCTAATGAGCACAGTGGCCTCCATCATCTGCAAATGGAAGAAGTTTGGAACCAGGACTCTTCCTAGAGCGGGCTGCCCAGCCAAACTGAGTGATCGTTTGAGAAGGGCCTTAGCCAGGGAGGTGACCAAGAACCCAATGGTCACTCTGACAGAGCTCCAGCGTTTCTCTGTGGAGAGAGGAGAACCTTCTAGAAGAACCATCTCTGCAGCACTCCGCCAATCAGAGCTGTATGGTAGAGTGGCCAGACGGAAGCCACTTCTCAGTAAAAGGCACACGACAGCCTGCCTGGAGTTTGCCAAAAGGCACCTGAAGGACTCTCAGACCATGAGAAACAAAATTCTCTGGTCTGATAAAACAAAGATTGAACTCTTTGGCCTGAATGGCAAGGGTCAAGTCTGGAGGAAACCAGGCACCGCTCATCACCTGGCCAATACCATCCCTACAGTGAAGCATGGTGGTGGCAGCATCATGCTGTGGGGATGTATTTCAGTGGCAGGAACTGGGAGACTAGTTGGGATTGAGGGAAAGATGAATGCAGTAATGAACAGAGACATCCTTGATGAAGACCTGCTTCAGAGTGCTCTAGACCACAGACTGGGATGAAGGTTCATCTTGCAACAGGACAATGACCCTAAACACACAGCCATGGTAACAAAGTGGCTACAGGACAACTCTGTGAATGTCCTTGAGTGGCTCCCGGGTGACTGGTCGGTCCGGCACTTACACACTCAAGGTGGCGGGTAGCAGCTCCGGTGTCCTCCAGCGTGGTGGGCTACGAGCAGCAGCTCCGGTGTCCTCTGATTGAGCGGCTTCCTCCACGCCTTCCGCCTCCTCCAATAGGATTGCCTGCCGCTTTGGCCAATCAGGAAATGGGTCTCACGACCCGCTTCCTGATTGACGGGACGGAGATTTAGTGCGAAAATAGCAAATATTAATTCGCTAGCATCACAGAACTGGGTGAAATCGGGGGGCACTGCGCCCCAAGCCCATCCTTTTTTGAAGCCTATTAGAGCCTCTGGCTTTAACCGCGTGCTTAAAAAAAAACACCCCATGCGACCCTAATGGACGGGCTGCCACTGGTGCCAAGCTTGTAGAATCATACTCAAAAAGACTTGAGGCTGTAATTAGTGCCAAAAGGTGCTTCAACCAAAGTATTGAGCAAAGGCTGAGAATACTTACGTACAGGCGATTTTTTTTTTTTTTTTTTATAAACTTGCAAAGATTTCCCGTTGTCATTATGGGGTATGGTTTGTATAATTTTGAAGAAAATAATGAATTTAATCCATTTTGGAATAAGGCTGCAACATAACAAAATGTGAAAAAAGGGAAGTGATGTGAATACTTTCTGCATGCACTGTATGCCAACACTGTTTGGGATTGCAAAGCTGCTGTCCATTTTACTGTATTTCTTTCCCGCCTTTTTTTCTTGCGTACTGTTCTTTTATTTGTGTTTTTCTTTTTTTTTTTGTACGTTTCTTGTAAAACCTACAAAACTTTCAATAAAAACTATTTGATTAAACAATGACAGATTTCTTTCTGTCCTGTGATTTTCTGTAATGGTGGCCTGGATCACTATATTAATAAAATGACAGATCTCCAGATAAAAAAGAAAAAAAACAGATCTCCATCCACTGATGTAGATGGCATTTATAGTCTGTAATGGTGGACTGGATCATTAAGAAAAAGGACAGATCTCCATAGAGTTATAAGTAGATAGGGGTTATATTCTGTAATGGCCACGTGGATCACTATAATAATAATAATAATAAATGCCAGGTCCCCACAGTGTTGCCAACCGTACGTTAATTTACGTACAGCACGTAAATTTAACCCCCTTTTTCGGGTGTACGTAAAGTCCGTTGTGGGCATCGGCTGCCCATAAAAAAGATGGCCGTGAGCCGACCATGCAACGGCGCATGCGCCGTTCCGAAGCCGGCCGGACTCGGGAAAGCTCGTATGCGCTCGGCCGAGCGGCGCATGCGCAGTAACGTAATGGCGCCGCCCGGCGCCATTTTTGAATAGAGTTTCAGCCAGGACGGGACTCAGGAGTGCTCGCGGGGCGGGCTACAGTGTCTCACAGTCGCCGACGCTGTAGGAGGAGAGGACTCGGCCGAGCAGGGGTGAGGAGGAGGGGGGGATATAAAGTAAGAGGAGGAAATGGAATGCGCTGGGAGCGGGACCCCGGAGGGTGAAGCGGCCATGGCATGCAGGGGAGGGACAGAGACTGATGTGCTCTCTCTGTCCACCATCATATAACTTCTCCTCTACATCATCAGTATGCTGTGTCCTCCTTCCGTGCCCTTTTCACCTCTCCACATGTCAGAGCTGCCCTGACCTGTGGAGAGGTGAAAGGGGCACAGAAGGAGGACACAGCATACTGATGATGTGGAGGAGAAGTTATATGATGGTGGACAGAGGAGGAGGCCACTGTGAGGGGGTAAGGAGGACCCTATCATGTTCGCAGCCTCTGTCCCCCTCCTGTGTCATGTCCGCAGCCTCTGTCACCCCTCCTGTGTCATGTCCGCAGCCTCTGTCCCCCTCCTATGTCATGTCCGCAGCCTCTGTCCCCCTCCTGTGTCATGTCCGCAGCCTCTGTCACCCCTCCTGTGTCATGTCCGCAGCCTCTGTCCCCCTCCTATGTCATGTCCGCAGCCTCTGTCCCCCTCCTGTGTCATGTCCGCAGCCTCTGTCACCCCTCCTGTGTCATGTCCGCAGTCTCTGTCACCCCTCCTGTGTCATGTCCGCAGTCTCTGTCACCCCTCCTGTGTCATGTCCACAGCCTCTGTCCCCCTCCTATGTCATGTCCGCAGCCTCTGTCCCCCTCCTATGTCATGTCCGCAGCCTCTGTCCCCCTCCTGTGTCATGTCCGCAGCCTCTGTCCCCCCTCCTGTGTCATGTCCGCAGCCTCTGTCCCCCCTCCTGTGTCATGTCCGCAGCCTCTGTCACCCCTCCTGTGTCATGTCCGCAGTCTCTGTCACCCCTCCTGTGTCATGTCTGCAGTCTCTGTCACCCCTCCTGTGTCATGTCCGCAGTCTTGTGAATTGAGAAATATGTTTTTTTACTTTTGTTTAACTGAAACACATTGATATTAGCATTAGTTGTGTGTTTATAGTTGAAATATTGATATTTGCACTGTTTAGCAGTAAAAACAGTAATTTTAGGTACTTTTTTGCAGCGTCAGTAAAAAATGTGACTCTGCCAGTAATTGTCATGATTTTTGCCAGTAAGAAATTGGTGCCGTACAGAAATTTTGGCATCCTTGCCAGTAAATTTCACTTCAGGGGGTTGGCAACACTGGGTCCCCATCATGTGATGGGTAGATGGTGAGTATTTTCTAGGGTTGTCCCGATACCACTTTTTTAGGACCGAGTACAAGTACCGATACTTTTTTTCATGTACTCGCCGATACCGATTACCGATACTTTTTTAATGTCATGTGACAGTTTGACTGATGGGCACTGAAAGATGGCACTGATAGGCGGAACTTATGGGCACTGATAGGTGGCACTGACAGGTGGCTGGCACTGATGGGCGGCACTAATGGCACTTATGGGCACTGATAGGTGGCAATGATGGATTGCACTGATAGTTGGCACTGACAGATGACTGGCACTGATGGGCAGCACTGATGGCACTGCCAGTTGGCTGGCACTGACGGCACTTATGGGCACTGATGGATGGCACTGATAGTCGGCACTGATATGTGGCTGGCACTGTTGGCACTGACAGGTGGCTGGCACTGATGGGCAGCACGTATGGGCACTGATGGCACTGCCAGTTGGCTGGCACTGACGGCACTTATGGGCACTGATGGATGGCACTGATAGTCGGCACTTATGGGCACTGATATGTGGCTGGCACTTATGTGCAGGCACTGAAATGCTGCAATAAATGACATGAGGAAAAGATTCTGAAATGTTATGCTGCAACGGCCATCTTGGTACACCCTGCACTCAGCATCAGTAAGTAACAGCAGACATCTTGTTACACCCAGCCCAAACTATTTGGGCTGGGTGTAACAAGATGTCCGCTGCTGGCTTACTGTGGCCAAGTGCAGGGTGTACCAAGATGGGCGTCGGGATGTCCAAGCTGACAGTCACCCAATCCTGATGCGGCTGCACACTTCCAGCTTACCTAGCTGAGGACTCGCTCTCCGCCCCACTGACTCCGCCTACGGACGTGTCCCGCCCACTCCGCCCTCCCTCTCCGTTCGCAAACTCCGCCCGCCTTCGTCGCTCGCAAACTCCGCCCGCCTTCGTCGCTCACTAACTCCGCCCGCCTTCGTCGCTCACTAACTCCGCCCGCCTTCGTCGCTCACTAACTCCGCCGACCAGGTATCGGGAGCATTTGTGTGAGTACAAGTACTTGCGCAAATGCTCTGTATCGGTCCCGATACCGATACTAGTATCGGTATCGGGACAACCCTAGTATTTTCTGTAATGGAAATCTGGATCACTATAATAATATAAGACAGATCCCTGTCCAGTGATGGGTACAAGGCGAGTATTTTCTGTAATGGTGGCTTGGATCACTATAATGATGTAAGCACTACAATATTAAAGGACAGATCTCTGCCCAGTGATGGATAGTGGTGGGTATTTTCTGTAATGGCAGCCTGAATCACTATAATAATAGAGAGATCTCCACCCAGTCATAGGTAGATGGTGGGTCTTTCTGTAATGTCACCTTGGATCAATATAATAATAAAGGGCAGAAAGGCCGTAATCACTTCACACCTTTTACTCATCATATCGAACATACAATTTAATATTCTGGAATTTCTAATTTTTCCGACTATGAGGCACAAACACTGGCAGATTATGTGACACGTAGGCTGTCAGTCAAAATCAATACTCGTTCTAGCTCCCAGAGGCACAAAGAACTCCGACCCCAAACTCAAATACTGTCCTGATAACTACTGGACCTTCAAGATAAAAAATATATAAAAACTGAAAATACTAAAAGAGTAAAATAACAAAAATGTACAATGATCAGAATTAGAAATCAAAATATCACTGATTTTCATACAGGAAACTTACATCATTTTAAATTGTCACTCCACCCAGAAGAGATATATGATGGTGTACCAAGGATCCTGCAGACCTATGGTAGGTTTTGGGGACTCCATTGGTGAGTATTTCCCCCAGTTCCTGTCTCTGTCCTCACCCATTAACCTTGGGGTGTTCCCCTGTCCCATTCTCTTTAAAACAAAAATCCAGCAGAGATGGTGGGAACCCTTCATACTGGGAATAGTGTGCAGACCAGGGAACTCAGTGCAGGGATGGTAAGAACCCCCCATAATGGGCACAGCAGGTGTGCAGACCCCAACACCCAGCACAGGGATGGTGCTCATATTGAGCACAGAGAGATCCAGAGTCTCAGAGAGACACTACGCAGCATACAAAAAAATTATCAGGTCTAGGTGGAGTGACCATTTAACCATCATATTACTCTTGCCAATCAAATAGGACACCTGTCCATGTTAACAAAACAATAATGACTGTTTAATTTGCCTTTCACGCATCATCCTCCTTCGATAAATAAGGCGAACACTGGTCAGTCTAGAAATGAAATGAGCGGAAGGCTCTGCAATACCTGGTGAGGCTTTATATACAATATTTACACTGTACGGACAAGCGTATATTGCAGGTACAGGAGCCCAGGTGGCACAATCCCTGGTATCTGCATGGGACAATGCAATTCACTCTGGTGTTGGGAAGTCTAATGGCGTCTGCGATTGGCGGGCATTCTGAAACACCTTTTCATTTTCTCGCAGGCCGATCAGATGGAGGTTGTGCCTGATAATTGCTGCATTCAGGTCCCACAGGAACTCCAGAAAAGGGCCTGTAAGAAGCTCCTCCATGGGAATGAACTCCAGAACCTGCTGTGTCCCACCAACGGTCTGGGCCAGGTCAGTAAGTAGCTGCTGGAGGTGCTGGTAGGCCAAAGGCGGCAGAGGGTGGTACCCCCAACACAAGAGTGCAGCATTGCTGCCCGGGGTAAGCTCGCTGGTTGTACAGGAGAAGTCAATGACCTGGAAGCAATGATACAATATATACACAACACCAGCTGTGAAACGGGTCAGAGAGGACAGGATGGGCAGCACCAAGGTCCCACCGCTCTGCAACTGCTGCAAAGTGCTAAGGACAGAGTCAAACAACTGCTGCTGGTAAAGGGGATCTCCATCATGAAGAACAGAAATAGGCTGCTGAGGTGCAGTAGACTCCACAAAACCCACCGCCACATGTCTGTGCCTCAGAGCATCAAACAGCGGAGAAGCTCCAATCACCAAGACATGGTGGCCATTGTCCACTCTGTGTAAAAGCTTGGTGACCAGCCTGTCAGTGACCTGCAGAGAGCAGGAAGGGCACCCCAGCAGAGATCCAGCCTCATCTCTGTTACAACTTTCAATGGTTTCATTGAAGATTTTTAGAAGTTCGCCATCACAAAACGGGGAGCTCTGGATCCTTGTGAGCCGCTGGCCCTGGAGTAAGTACCATTCCTCATACCGGAGTTCAGACCTAGAACCTTCTAGAAGGCAGCCATTGCTGGTTTCACCTTGTATGTGGTCTTCCAACCAGGAACTAAAGTAGCCGCGAGCAACCTTCTCATCCCATGTCAAAGTTTCCAGCTGCTTCCTCTCATTGTAAGTGTCTGTGCGGCGATTTCTGATCCCCAGCCAGCGAGCATTTAGGCTGCAGCCCACCTGCAGCTTCCTCACCAGCCACTGCCTCCGAGGAATGTAATTTATCTGAAAGTTCTGCAGGTAGTAGAAGACTGCAGCCTCACGTAGATAGTCCAGATGGGCCTGCTCCTCGTCCCCCATATGAGAGTAGAGATGGAGGTTCTCCTGGATGGTTTCTGTCTGATGCTGATAGAAGAAAGTGCAGCATTTGGAATGAGACTCCAGGAAGGATGCCGGAAGGCTCTTATGTGTAAACAGAGATTTGCTGCCTATCTCTTCCTCAAAGTGGGCTGTCATTTTATTTAGGGGCTCCTGAAATTCTGCTTTGCCAATGTAGCGGAGGCAAACCACGTAGACCTCGGAATTCCCTGCCTTGCTGGTTCCTGGTTTGATGACGTGTACCTCCTGGAAGCAGCAATTCAGGAGATACATGAGATTAACAGATGAATGCTGGAGGAGAGTGAACATCTTCAAGACGAAGGACCCCCCGGTGCCCAGAGTACTTAGACAGGTCACCACCTCACAGTAGTGTAGAGGGTAGACTAGGCTCTCCTGCTCTCCAGGGTTCCCCTGGCAGTCAAAGCTTCCATCAGCTGTGATGATGTGCACAGAGGACATGTTTCTGACAAACTGCTGTAGGCCATTCAGGTACTTTAGTGTCATGATGTCACCAGTATTGTCCGGCCCAAAATACCACCACGGCAACGTGTTGGCGATGAGTCGGTCATCTGCAATCATTACCATACCGTTGTTGGCCTCGTGATATGGGTTCAGTGTGTTGGCCACCCAGGTCCAGTCACAGTGCAGCTCCTGGGTCTTCACATAGTGGTTCAGGCTGGCGATAAAGGCCCCCGGTGCCTCGCACAGGTGCACACTGTTCAGCTCACTGTTCCAGAGGGCACTCTCTGGGATCAGCGGGTAGGTGCACACGATCTCATGGAACTTACACCAGGCCTGAGTGCAGAGTTCAGCATTGGCTTGTTTGCGCACCTCAGGGACCACCCGCCCGGCCTTGTTGGTGTAGGAGGTGTGACGGTGCCATTCGTCCAGCTTCTTGTCACTCAGCAAGTTCTTCACTTTGTTCAGAGACTCCTTCAGGGACAGAAGGTGAGGGAACTCCTGATGTTCAGAAGTCAGGAACTCTGAGGGACCTGGCAGATGCCATGATGGGTCCTTGTTATACGTGTAGCGCTTTCCGAACAGAGACTCGATTTCCGGGGGAAGATCATCACTAGACATGGTGCAGATCTGTGCAGGATGAAAAGGAAAAGGGAGTCAGTGCTATAGAAGAAAAACACTGACCATTTACAGGGTCACTTTACTGCACCCTGTACCTGTCCCCCCCCGCATATACTGCCCCTCCATCCATGTACCAACCCATCCTGTACTGCCCCATCATTCATCTACTAACCTGCCCTGTATCCCCCCCCCCCCCACCATCCATGTACTAACCTGTCCTGTACTGCCCCATCATTCATATACTAACCCGCCCTGTACTGCCCCATCATTCATATACTAACTCGCCATGTACTAACCCACTCTGTACTCCTCCACCATCCATGTACTAACCCACCCTGTACTGCCCCAACATTCATATAATAACCCGCCCTGTAACCCCCCACCATCCATCTACTAACCTGTCCTGTACTGCCCCATCATTCATCTACTAACCCGCCCTGTATCCCCCCACCATCCATGTACTAACCCGCCCTGTACTGCCCCACCAGCCATGTACTAACCCACCCTGTACTGCCCCATCATTCATCTACTAACCCGCCCTGTATCCCCCCACCATCCATGTACTAACCTGTCCTGTACTGCCCCATCATTCATATACTAACCCACCCTGTATCCCCTCACCATCCATGTACTAACCCGCCCTGTACTGCCCCATCATTCATATACTAATCCGCCCCGTATCCCCCCCACCATCCATGTACTAACCTGTTCTCTACTGCCCCATCATTCATATACTAACCCGCCCTGTACTGCCCCATCATTCACATACTAACCCGCCCTGTACTGCCCCATCATTCACATACTAACCCTCCCTGTACTGCCCCCCAGCATTCACATACTACCTGCCCTGTACTGCCCCAGCATCCATGTACTAACCCACTTTGTACTCCCTGACCACCCATGTACTAAACTGCCCTGTACTCCCCGACCATCCATGTACTAACCCGCCCTGTACTCCCCGACCATCCATGTACTAACCCGCCTTGCACTCCCCCGCCATCCATGTACTAACCCCCTCTGCAATCCCCCGCCCTCCATGTACTAACCCCCTCTGCAATCCCCCGCCATCCATGTACTAACCCCCTCTGCAATCCCCCGCCATCCATGTACTAACCCCCTCTGCAATCCCCCGCCATCCATGTACTAACCCCCTCTGCAATCCCCCGCCATCCATGTACTAACCCCCTCTGCAATCCCCCGCCATCCATGTACTAACCCCCTCTGCAATCCCCCGCCATCCATGTACTAACCCCCTCTGCAATCCCCCGCCATCCATGTACTAACCCCCTCTGCAATCCCCCGCCATCCATGTACTAACCCCCTCTGCATTCCCCCGCCATCCATGTACTAACCCCCTCTGCATTCCCCCGCCATCCATGTACTAACCCCCTCTGCAATCCCCCGCCATCCATGTACTAATTCCCTCTGCAATCCCCCGCCATCCATGTACTAACCCCCTCTGCAATCCCCCGCCATCCATGTACTAACCCCCTCTGCAATCCCCCGCCATCCATGTACTACACCCCTCTGCAATCCCCCGCCATCCATGTACTACACCCCTCTGCAATCCCCCGCCATCCATGTACTACACCCCTCTGCAATCCCCCGCCATCCATGTACTACACCCCTCTGCAATCCCCCGCCATCCATGTACTACACCCTCCCTGCAATCCCCCGCCATCCATGTACTACACCCTCCCTGCAATCCCCCGCCATCCATGTACTACACCCTCCCTGCACTCCCCCGCCATCCATGTACTACACCCTCCCTGCACTCCCCCGCCATCCATGTACTACACCCTCCCTGCACTCCCCCGCCATCCATGTACTAACCCATCCTGTACTCCCCACCATCCATGTACTAACCCATCCTGTACTCCCCACCATCCATGTACTAACCCATCCTGTACTCCCCACCATCCATGTACTAACCCATCCTGTACTCCCCACCATCCATGTACTAACCCATCCTGTACTCCCCACCATCCATGTACTAACCCATCCTGTACTCCCCACCATCCATGTACTAACCCATCCTGTACTCCCCACCATCCATGTACTAACCTATCCTGTACTCCCCACCATCCATGTACTAACCCATCCTGTACTCCCCACCATCCATGTACTAACCCATCCTGTACTCCCCACCATCCATGTACTAACCTATCCTGTACTCCCCACCATCCATGTACTAACCCACCATCCATGTACTAACCTGCCCTGCACTCCCCCACCATCCATGTACTAACCCGCTCTGCACTCCCCTGCTATCCATGTACTAACCCGTCCTGTACTCTCTGACCATCCATGTACTAACCCGTCCTGTACTCCCTGACCATCCATGTACTAACCCGTCCTGTACTCCCTGACCATCCATGTACTAACCCGTCCTGTACTCCTCACCATTCATGTACTAACCCACGTTAATCTGCCCCTCCAACCATGTACTAACCCACCATCTATACACTAACTTGCACTGTACTGAGCACCCCCCTCTATCAATACACTGTCACCCCCTCTTCCATGCACTGCCCCCCTTCCCAGACATCAATGATCTCTCCACACTTCCTAATCATGCAGTGCCCCATTATACTGTCCTCCAATCCATAAACTGCCCCTGTTCTTCAATGCACTAACCCCTCCCCCAATGTATTTCCTCCCCAGTGTACTTGCCTCATATCCATTCAATGTGCCTCCTCCCCTTCCCCCATCTATTGTTACCCCCGTGTACTGCCTTCCCTGTTCTTCCCCCTACATGTAATTCCTCCCCAGTATAGTGCTCCCTCCCTCTCCATATACCGTGCCCAGCCCCCCACCCCCTTCTCCATGTACTATTCCTCACTATGTAATAACACCTCCGCCCGCCCTGTCCCCTCTATCTATGGTCCCCGCTCTCTCTATGAACTGCCCGTCCATGCCCGCCCCTCACTACCTCTCTGTACCCGGCTGGAAAGTTTCTCTGTAACCCGGAAGTGTCGGATGGGTCACGTGGCTTTCACACCGTCACATGACCATCTCGTCTCCGCGGCGACTTGACCAGCGATAGGATCACGTGACCTTCGTAGTGCGGCCTGCCTGACTGTGGAATCATCGCCGTCCTCCAGCTCGGTGTCATCCTCCGCCCCCCGTCCCTGATTGGAGAAGTCTGTACATCCCCGCCCCTCCCCTCTGTCAGGCTGGGGAGAAAGCCATCAGCGTGATGTACTTTATGAATGCTCATTGATCAGAGCTCCGCCCACAAACAGTGAAGCATGAGAGGGAGGTTGCACAGAGTCACAGGGGGTCAGTACAGAAGTGACTGTGGGTTGCACATTCTGCCAGGTTCGAGATTTTGTCCAAACACCGCCATGACAGTCAACATTTATCTTATTTCTCAGAACTGTGACCTACCATGACCCTTGTGGTGACCTCTATACCAGGTCATGTCTCCACTTTGATTAAGCTCCATTCCCTATGCCGCATATCCAAGGAGAGTCGTTTCAGCCTAGGGCCCCTGAGAAGTGTCCAGGCCAGGCCCAAGCTACAAACATCATCCCCCTTCAGTAACATGGACCCTCCACAAGGCAATATGGGAAGGAGCCTAGAGCCCAAAAGATGTCCAAGGGCCCCAGCTACAGCCGTCATCCTCCTACTGTGAATTGGACCATCCACAAGGTAATATTGGTAGACGCCAGAGGGCCCAAATGAATGTCTAGGAGCCCCCACTACCATTTTCATGCTCCTACTGTAAATAGGGCCGTCCACAAGGCAGTATAGGCACGCTAGGGCCTGAGGGATGTGCAGCGGTTTCAGGTACAATCTTCATCCACCTACATTAAATTGGACCATCCACAAGGCAATATAGGTAGGACCCTAGGGCCTGAGAGATGTGCAGGGCCCCAGATACAACCTTCAACCTCCTACAGTAAACTGGATAATCCACAAGGCAATATAAGAAGCAGTCTAGGGCGCAGGATGGCCAGGGGCCCCAACTACCTTCTTCAGCCTCCTACAGTGAATGAATTTGTCCACAAGGCAATATAGGCAGGAGCCTAGGGCACGAGAGAAGTCCAGGCCCCCCAGTAGCAAGCTTTTGCTCTTACAGTAAATTGGCCAGAGCTGTGCAATTGTCAGTCACTGCCCAGCAGCTGATGGACTGTAGGCAGTCAGTGTCTAATGGAACTACATAGTACAGGCAATACAGATAAGGATTCTTTGTACATATTCAACTCCTTATCAAAGTCAGTCGAAGGAACAGTGAGATCTACAGTAAGTGTATCCTGTGGGATATAGGTGAGGTCTGGGTCTCTCCAGTGAGATGTAGGTGAGGTCTGGGTGTCATCTGTGAGAAGTTAGTGAGGTCTGAGTATCTCCTGTAAGATGTAAATGAAGCATGGGGGTCTTTTGGTAGATGTAGGAGAGGTCTAGGTGTCTCCTGTGAGATGTAGGTGTAGTCTGGGACTCTGGGGGTCTCTTGTGAGATGTAGGTAAGGTCTAGGTGTCTCCTGTAAGATGTAGATGTGGTCTGGGGGGATCTCCTATGAGAAGTAGGTGTAGTCTGATTTTCTCCTGTGAGATGTGGGTGAGCCCTGGGGGTCTCCTGTGAGATGTAGGTGTGGTCTGGGTGTCTCCTGTGAGATGTAGGTGAGCTTTGGGTGTCTTCTGTGAGATGTAGGTGAGGTGTAGGTATCGCCTGTAAGATTTAGATGAGATCTGGGGGTCTTCTGTGAGATGTAGGTGTGGTCCAGGGTCTCCTGTAAGATGTAGATGAGGTCTAGATGTCTCCTGTGAGATGCAGGTGTGGTCTGGGTGTCCCCTGTGAGATGTAGGTGTGGTCCAGGGTCTCCTGTGAGATGTAGGTGAGGTCTAGATGTCTCCTGTGAGATGCAGGTGTGGTCTGGGGTCCCCTGTGAGATGCAGGTGTGGTCTGGGGCTCTTCTGTGGATGAGGTCCAGGTATCTCCTGTGAGATGTAGGTGAGGTGTAGGTATGGCCTCTGAGATGTAGGTGAGGTCTGTTTGACTCCTGTGAGGTGCATTTGAGGTGTGGGCATCTCCTCTATGATGTAGGCGAGCTCTGGGTGACTTCTGTGGGGTCTGGGTGTCTCCTGTGAGATGTAGGTGTGGTCCATGGATCTCCTGTGAGATGTGAAAGAGGTCCGGGGGTCCTCAGGTGAGCTCTGCGTGTCTCCTGTGAGATGTAGGTGATGTGGTCTGGGGTTCTCCTGTGAGATGTAGGTGATGTGGTCTGGGGTTCTCCTGTGAGATGTAGGTGAATTTTGGGTGTGGTCCGGGGATCTCCTGTGTGATTGTGGATTAGGTCTGGGTGTCTCCTATGAAATGTCGGTGAGGCCTTGATCTTTCCTGTGAGATGTAGGCGAGGTCTGGGTGTCTCCTGTGAGATGCAGGTATAGTTCGGGGGTCTCCTGTGAGATGCAGGTATAGTTCGGGGGTCTCCTGTGAGATGTAGGTGTGGTCTGGGTGTCTCCTATGAGATGTAAGTGTGGTCTGGGTTTCTCCTGTGAGATGTAGGTGTGGTCCAGGGGTCTCCTGTGAGATGTAGGTGTGGTCCAAGGGTCTCCTGTGAGATTTAGATGAGGTCTGGGTGTCTCCTGTGAGATGTAGGCGGTGTGGTCCAGGGTTCTCCTGTGAGATGTAGGGGAATTCTGGGTGTCTCCTTTCAGATGCAGGTGTGGTCCAGGGAACTCCTGTGAGCTGTGGATGAGGTCCGGGTGCTTCCTGTGAGATTTAGATGAGGTCCGGGTGCCTCCTGTGAGACGCAGGTATAGTCCAGGTGTCTCCTGTGAGATATAGGTGTGGTCCAAGTATTGCCTGTGAGATGTAGGTGAGGTCTCTTTGACTCCTGCAAGGTGCATTTGAAGTGTGGGTATTTCCTCCAAGATGTAGGATAGCTCTGGGTGACTCCTGTGAGGTCTGGGAGCCTCTTGTGAGACATAGGTTATGTCACCTGATATACAGTATATGGGCGAGGTCCAGGTGTCACACCTCCATTGTAGGTGTGTTAAAAAAAGCTGAATATTGTGGAGCACCCCCGCCCCCGGCTGATGCCCCTTGCAACCTCCTGCCACACCTCTCAATGATGAACCTTGTCTTTAATCCTTGTCATCTCCACAGAGACGGCACGTCTAGTCCTTGGTTGTTAAGGGATTAAGGAGGGAGAGATCTTCATCCTGCGAGTCTCCTACAGACACCAGTGATATGGCCCGTCCTATGGAGGGCAGGTAAGGCAGAAATTATACAGGTAGGCTCACCTGTGGAGGGGCTCTTACATTAACACCATGACTGTCACCAGACTGGAAGGTGCACAATGTTTGGGCAGAGGGGGCTCTGGGGGGACAGCACAGCAAATAATCTGTCTGCTAATCCTGGAAATGCATTGGAGGTGGGAAAGGGGGGGGGGCGGTACAGAGATCAGAGGTTGGGATCTGGGACAGAAGAGACAGAAGGGTAGAAGGGGGATCAGATAGAAGAGCAGATGAAGTGAGGGCAATAGAGAGAGTGCAGAGATTCAATTGGAGGAGATGATTTATCCCATCACTGTTCAATCCGACTTTTCCTTCCATATTACAGGAAGGGTGAACCCCACCCAGCACCATCTGTAATGTCTTTATTTGGTTCTCATTATTTTCCCATTTACGTGAATCAGCACCATGGACAGCTCACATGATGGATCTCAGAACAACAGGTGGATGGGATTGGTTGTTATCAGAAACAGGAAGTGGTCTTCCTCTGATACAGATTATAGATAAAGAGATCCTAGTTACTAATCAGTGTAATGGAACTATAAAAACAATTGTTTTTTTTTTTTTTTACAAAGTTTCATCATTTATATGGTTGAATAAAAATGGAAATAAAAATACATTTTTAAAATGTTTTGAAGAGGCTTTACAGGACTCAGATGACTCAGTTCGAAGTTTAAATTAGAGGGAAGAGAAAAGTGCTCTGCCTAGCCGAGTGTCTTCTTAGATACCCCAGAGAGCTCTGGAAGTCCTTTGTAATGTAGTGGATGATGCATTGTATATACTGTACTATATTGAGATCCAGAATGGAAAAACAACTAAACTAAAATTCACCCATCACTGTCTGAGTTCCTATTTAATGTAAATCATACAGATCCCATCTCACAGGACTAATCCATGTAAATTATGGTCAAATTGTAGCAATATGATCTGTGTCAGTTGATGGTCATATTAAAGTTTTACTAAAACCACAACAGTAAAATCAGTCTGTATATGCAGTAAAGCATGCTTGTTATACTCATTGTGGGGTAAATCCTCTGTATTGTGTAAAAAGACTGTTTGATCCTGTCTTCTCTGATCCTCCTCTTCCACTGTCCCCAGTCCATCTCCTGATAGTACAGAGTCACTCTGCACATGCTCAGTTTGGTGTGTATTGTTAGGGAGTTTTTTTTTTGGAAGAGTGACAGTCAGCACTGTCCAGACAGAGGGTCAGGAGCCATGCAGCCTCATAGGACAGTCAAAGGAGAAGGAAAACTCCTCCTACAAGCTTTAGCCAGACACTGATAGAAGTCACAATATATACTATACTGCTGATGAGAAAAGGTATTTAGCAGTTTATATTTACTAAAAGAATTGCATTTCCATGTTCTGTGTACTGTTGGAGACCAGATATATTCATTGAATGCAGGGTCCTGGGTTTAGTAACTGTGATCTGTGTCAGTCAGTGATCCCACTGTAGCACTGTGATCTGTTTCAGTTGATGGTCATAATATAGCGCTTTGATCTGTGTCTGTCAGTCGTATGATAGCAATGTGATCTGTGTCAGTTGATGATCCTCTTGTAGGTCCTCTGTGATCTGTGTAGGTTGATGATCATATCTCTGTCGATTCTTCTCTTCTCTTGTAGTCTCCCCGCAGAGCTGTACATGGAGGCTGCAGAATGGATTCTGGCTCACACCAACTTCAGGCCCCGAATAGCGATCATCTGCGGTTCTGGTCTGGGATCTCTGGCCGACACCCTACATGATAGAGTCATCATACCGTATGAGCATATCCCGCACTTCCCCTGCAGCACCGGTAAGTAAGTATAGGCCTGTTGGACTCTCCAAGGGGTGTGGGCTAGAATTGGTGTACCTACCTCTTGGTATCCTTTAGTATGGGGGAGTAGTGGGATGTTCACCCCTTTGTGTCGTCCAGTGCAGGGCCACGCTGGCAGGTTGGTGCTCGGAATGCTGAATGGGAAACCGTGTGTCTGCATGCAGGGTCGGTTCCACATGTATGAGGGACACTCCATCTCTGCAGTAAGTAGCAATGGTTATTAGCTGATGCCAGGTGCCCCCATAAGCTCCTCTGTCTTTTTCACATGTAACCAGTGTGAGCAAATCAGCCACTGAACTTTCACAATAACAATAATGTGTAAAGAGGATCATCAGGAAAGAGTTAAACTCTTTCCATTCACTTATAGTAAGGGAGGGGAGAGGTGGTGTCAGTGACTTATAGCCTTTATCTTATTAAAATCCACGGGAGAGGCTAGGGCTGTGTGAATTCTGAGCCCCCATTTCATACCTGAGAGGGGAGTTCGTGTCAGTGACTTTCAGCCTTTGTCTTATAACAACCACAGGAGAGACGAGGGCTGTGAGCTCAAAACCCCCATCTGATACCTGGGGGAGGGGGCAGGTGGTGTCAGTGACTTACACCATTTATCTTATTAACATCCATAGGAGAGGCGAGGGCTGTTTGAGGTCTGAGCTCCCATCTGATACCTGGGGGAGAGTTGGTGCCAGTGACTTACAGCCTTTAGCTCATTTATATCCACAGGTAAGTCCAGGATTGTGTGAGGTCTGAGCCCCCATCTGATACCTGAGGGGGGAGGAGTTGATACTGATAGCACTGAATAAGTATCTGTAGCAGTTCCTCCACCAACATCCCACCTATACCAGCACAGCTGACATCAGATCGGGGGACTAGACCTCACACTGTGCTTTGGCATTTTATGGACAAACAGGCACCAAAGCTAAGAACCTCCTGAGCTCCCTGGTCTTTCCTTTATAGCAGGGGTCTCCAAACTGCGGCCCAAGGGCTGGATGTGGCCCTTTTCTAGCCTTTATCTGGCCCTTGGAGTACTATTCCTGTCAATGATATGAGGCAATATTCCTCCTACTGACACCAACAATGGTGTTACTCCCAATACTAATGATGGGGCATTACTCGTCCTACTGACCACAAACCCTGAGACCATGTTTACTCCCACTCATGCTGGGCCCGAGACATTTACCACTGGCCACAATCCGGCCCCCCTAAAGTCTGAAGGACAGTAAGCTGGCCCTTTGCTTGAAAAGTTTGGAGACTCCTGCTTTATAGAATAGTAATAGGCCAGAATCCCCCACCCCAACCACCCCTCTGGTGGTAAAATCTGCCAATTATTGCCCCCTAAGGAGCCTCCTTTATGGTTTCTGGGCCATTTCCAGTGTCAGAAAAGGTGAGTGTGGGGGACTATGATTTCTTGCCCCAGACTGGCATACCCCTCATTGGTTCATCATCAGAAACACTGAAGAAGGCTAAGGGCAGCATGTGCCTTACCAGCTACTCTCTGAGGCTTATCTAGTTTTCTGCCTGTACAGGTGGCGTTCCCAGTGCGTGTATTCTTTCTGCTGGGAGTTCACACACTGATTGTGACTAACGCAGCGGGAGGGCTGAATGACGGCTATTCTGTAGGGGACATCATGTTCATCAAAGATCACATCAACCTGCCAGGATTGGCTGGACAGAACCCATTGCGAGGACCCAACGATGACAGGTAAGGGGAGGTGGGGCACCGTATGTCATGAAGTGTTATTGTTGTCAGGAGGGGGCGGGGCTCCTCATGGTGTCATCACTGTCCCATGACAGGTTTGGCGTACGCTTCCCTTGTATGTCTGATGGTTATGACTGCCATCTGCGGAGCCTGGCCAAGGACTGTGCGCGGGAGCTGGGCATACAAAGCTACATCCGGGAAGGTGTGTACTGCATGGTGGGGGGCCCCTCTTATGAGACCATCGCTGAGGGCCGAATGCTGCAACTGCTAGGAGCTGATGCTGTTGGTAAGAGGTCTCTACACTGTAACCTGCTTTTTCTGTGAACTCCATCATTATGTACTCCACCCTGTTCTCTTCTTCCTTCTCTCTACTCCACCATGTTCTCTTCTTCCTCCTCTCTACTCCACCCTGTTCTCTTTGTCCTCCTCTCTACTCCACCCTGTTCTCTTTGTCCTCCTCTCTACTCCACCCTGTTCTCTTCTTTCACCTCTCTGTACTCAACCCTGTTTTCTTCTTCCTCCTCTCTCTACTCCACCCTGTTCTCTTTTTCCTCCTTCCTGTTCTCTTCTTTCTTCTCTCTCTACTCAACCCTTTTTTCTGCTTCCCTCTCTCTTTAATCCCCCACATTCTCTTTTTCCTCCACTCTGTACTCCGCTGTGTTTTCTGCTTGCTCCATGTTTTACTCCCCCGTGTTCTTTGCTTCCTCCTTTCTATACTCCACCTTGTTTTCTTCTTCCTCCTCTCTGTACTCCATTCTGTTGTTCTCTTCTTCCTCCCACCTATACTCCACCCTGTTCTTTTCTGATTCCTTTCTGTACTACACCCTGTTCCTTTCTTCCTCCTCTCTGTATTCAACCCTGTTCTCTGCTTCTCCCTCTCTGTACTCCATAGTGTTCTCTTCTTACTCCTCTCTGTCCTTCACCCTGCTCTCTTCTTTCTCCTCTCTGTTTACCACCTCAATGTACTGCAATCTGTTCTCCTCTTCCTCCTCTCTGTACTCCACCCTGTTTTCTGGTTCCTCCTCTCTGTACTCCATATATTTTTACTCCACCATGTTCTCTTCTTTCTTCTGTCTGTCCTCCCCCTGCTCTGCTTCCTCCTCTCTGTTCTCTTCTTCCTTCTCTCTGCACCTCACTTATATGTACTCCATCCTGTTCTCTTCTTCCTCCTGTCTGTCCTCCCCCTGTTATGCTTCCTCCTCTCTGTACTCCACCCTGTTCTCTTGTTCCTTCTCTCTGTACTCCATATTTACCCCACTGTGTTCTCTTCTTTCTCCTCTCTGTATTCCACCAATATGTGCTTTGCCCTGTTCTCTTCTTACTCCTCTCTGTACTACACCTATATGCACTCCACCCTATTTTTTTCTTCCTCTCTATACTCCACCCTGTTCTATGCTTCCTCCTCTCTGTACTCCACCCTGCTCTATTCTTCTTTTTCCCTGTTCTCCCCCTTGCTCTCTTCTTCCTCCTCTCTGTGCCCCCTCTTGTTCTCTTCTTCCTCCTATCTGAATTCTCCCTTGCTCTGTTCTCGTTCCTCTCAGTGCTCCCAGTGTTCTTTTCTTTTTCTTCTTCTTCTCTGTAATCTCCTTTTCTTACCTCTATGCTCCCCCTGCTGCTTTCCCCTTTGTGATCCCCCTGCTCCCTTATTTCTCTTCTATGTGCTCCCCCCTGCTCTATTATTCTGCCTCTCTCTGCTCCACCCTGTTCTCATTTCCTCATCTCTGTTCTCCACCCATATGTGCTCTGCCCTATATGATCCTCTCCTGCTTTGGTTCCAGGTATGAGCACGGTTCCTGAGGTGCTAGTGGGACGTCATTGCGGTCTTCGAATTTTTGGTTTCTCTCTCATCACCAATATGGTAGTGACGTCATATGACAGCTCCACTCGTGCCGACCACCAGGAAGTCCTCCAGACATCTGAGGAGCGAGCACCTGCACTGACAGCATTGATCACTGCCCTGGTGGGGAGGATTCCAGACTGACTCCAAATAGAAGAAGGTAGAAGATCCTCATAGGCTGTTAGTGGTCCACCTAGTTCTAGCTCATTAATATTCCTGTTTGTAACATATACTGTATACAAAAAGCTCCATCTGTACTGCATATTGGAGTTCCACCTGCACTGTATACATGTAGAGCTCCACCAGCATTGTATAGAAGAGCTCGACCTGCACTGTACACAAAGAGAGTGCCACCTTCACTGTGTAGACAGAGAACTCCACCCAACTGCCTTATATAAGAGAGCTCCACCAGCACTATAATCAGAGAGCTTTACCAGCACTGTATAGAAGAGCTTCACCTTCATTGTATACACAGAGAGCTTTACCCACCTGCACTGCATACATGAAGCCCTCTGCCTGCACTGTGTGCATGGTAGGTAGATGGACAAGAGGGTATTCAGGATCTCCCCAGACATCAAAGCTTAGGACTGGCCTCAGGAACATTGGGAAACATTGGAGAGTATGATGTATATGAAGATCTCTCTGTAGGTCCCAAGGGGCATGTTGGTGGAGTGCTGAACTCACTATTAGTTCAAAGTTCAATTTCTAAAGGCAGCTGTCTATCGCCTTGGGTATCCCTGGGGGTTCCTTGAGTAATCAGTATAAGAAGGATGGGAGCACCACAGCTTAGTCTAAGTCCATTAAAAATTTATTTGTCTTGCTAACAGGTCAGAGCATATATATCAACACGTTTCAGGGGCTTAATTTCCCTTCATCAGGGCTTGAGTGCTTCAATGATTAGGGTATACTGACAACAGTTGTGTGAAACAAAGATTCTAGTGAAAATAATATTTGCTGTTCACCAGCCTTACTGTCCAGTATACCACAAACACCGAAGCACTCAAGCTCTGATAAAGGGGGAGTTAAACCTCTGAAACATGTTAGATAAATCCTCTGACCTGTTGTGAAGAAAAACTTTCACTGGTTTTAGTGTAAGCTTGTGGCGCTCTCATCCTTCATATACTGTTTCTGATACAGCCAGTGCTGACACTGTACACAGATTGTATGTAGTTTGTACATTGATTGTATTGCAAATTGTATGCAGATTGTACACAGATTGTAGGCAGACCAGTGTCTGGCCTCAAACTCACCAGGATGGAATCCTTATTCTCTTCTGTAGAAAAGAGATGAATAAATTCTGCAAATGAGTCATGTTTGCTTTTTTTGTGATTCCTCAATATCGGAGGGGCGCATGCACATCACATCACATACAAAGACATTTAAGTGGAAATCAGGATTAAGTCAGATTGGTTGCTATTGGTTACGGCACTTTGCTTTGCTAAATATTTTTACCTTGCAGTGGTCCTGATGAGCCGCCATGTTTCGCACACAGATTTGAGTCATGTTGATCTGCCTTTCCTGAGTCATGTAACAGATGACATCAGTACTCTCCAACTATGACATCACCACTCACCAGTGCAGGGTTCAGCCCACTGATCAATCATATGGTTTTTTTCCATTCTCATTGGCGCTCGTCTAATTTTAGCTTTTTAATTAATATTAAAATATAGTTTAAAATTAGATGCTGGCTCAAGTCGGAGTCTGAGGGGGTAGATGGGGGCTTGGAAGTCTCTGGTACAATTAATGTTAAATAATCATTCCATGCGAAAATTATATTGCAGTGAAGGAGTTACAGGGTTGCCTCAGGGCCCCTGGACTAGAATGTGGGTGTAGTCCAGTTATGAAGGAGTTCAGGAATTTCTCTGGGTTCCTGTAATCAAGTGTGGGTGGAGTCTGTAACTTTCTAAGTGAAGGGGTACCTTAAATTAAGTTTGGGTGGTGTCCAGCAGTGAAAGAGGAATCACTTACTGGAATCTGGCAGTGAAGGTGCTAATATGTTTGCAATGGTGCCAGGAATGGAGTCTGGCAGTAAAGGAGTTAGAGAATCCACAAGGGGTTGCCCACTAAAAAAAAAAAACCCTGCAAGACAAAGGCATAATGAGCTAGTGTGCATAGCATACTAGCTCATTATGAAATTCTCACCTTAGATCGAAGCCCCCTGCAGCGGTCCCAGTACACAGCTCCGGCTGGCGACATCGCTCCTGGAGTTTATTTCTGAGTATCGTGGGCTCCTGCGCTGTGATTGGCCGGAGCCGTGATGACGTCCCCCCTGCACATGCGCGCGGAGGCCGCCGGTAATGGCACACTAACTGAAGCAACAGCACAAACGTGCCATTGCTTCAGTGCGCATGTGCCGATGACATCAGCACATGCTGATACAGGGGATATCTCCTAAACCGTGCAGGTTTAGGAGATATCCGGGTAGCTACAGGTAAGCCTTATTATAGGCATACCTGTAGTCAAAAGTGGATTGTAAGGGTTTACTGTGGTGGAGTCTGGCAGTGAAGGGGGTTATAGTGTCCCTGGAATAAAGTGTGCTGGAGTCCAGTGGTAAAGAGGTCTCTGGAATGAAGTGTGGGTGGAGTCCAGCAGTGGAGGGGCTATAAAGTCCTCACAGGGTCCCTGGAATGAAGTGTGGGTGGAGTCTGGCAGTGAAGGGGTCAGGGAGTACCTTTGGGGTCTCTGGAATGAAGTGTTGATAGAGTCTGACAATAAAGAGGTCCCTGGAATGATTTGTTGGTGGACTTTTGTCGTTTAAGGGTTCCTGGGATTAAGTGTGGGTTGAGTCTGACAGTGAAGGGGTCCCTGGAACAAAGTGTGGGTGGAGTGTTTCAGTGAGGGGGTTAGGAAGTGACCCGAGGGGCCCTAGAATGAAGTCCAGCAGTGACTCAGACTATGTTCAACAAAGTGGAAAGACAGGGAACATAGGCACTTTTATTGATATGGACTCTTTTTTTTTTTTGCCTTAGACAAGCCGTTTGAGTTTAAGAAAGGACTATCTTGTTTCAAGAAGCATGTATCCTGCTAATTCCCTTAACATCACAACTAACGTAAAACTGACATTTAAAAAGGGACAGTACCCTCCTTTTGACCTAGAGACTGAGAAAATATTAAAGCAATAAAGCTGGTGGCTAGCGTTGCACATAAGCAGGCTAATGAGGAATAATGTCTGACCAGTGTAGCACTGAAGAAAGGTAAGGAGGCTCTTCAAAGGAACACAGACACCCAAATAATCACAGCAGCGCAAGTAAAAGCCTCGTACACACGGCCGAGAATCTCGTCAAGAAAAAACACGTTGTTTTTCTTGACGAGATTCTTGGACAAGAAACTTGTCCCGGCCGAGTGTACACACGCTCCTTTCAAAGAACCCGCGGTTCTTTGAATGGAGCGTACGCGGTGACGTAATCGACTACGACGGGCGTGCGCTCGTCACACTTGATGCCGTCGCCGCCATCTTGCTACACCCTACCTATGCCTAGAAAGCTACCGCGCATGCGTCAAAGTCATTTCGAGCATGCGCGGGCTTCCTGGAGGACAGGTAAGTGTACACACACACACTTTTCTCGTCGAGAAACATGCTGACAAGAATCTCGACGAGAAAAAAGAGAGCAGGTTCTCTATTTTTCTCGTTGAGATTCTTGTCGGTTTTCTTGACGAGAAACATGATAGCCGCGTACACACGACCGATTTACTCGGCAAGAAAGCTCTGCCAGCAAGGTTCTTGCTGGTTCTTGCCGAGAAACTCGGTCGTGTGTACGAGGCTAAAGACTCTGACTAAGATGTTAAACTTTCTCAACATTGCAAGTCAACAGTTGTTGTCCTGGGCAACCACCAGAGCAAGTAATTGTTTTACAATCGACTGGTTTAAAGCAATAATGTAATTCTTATCCCATCTGCCAGTTAACTGCTCCAGTGTCTGCAGCCCCTTGGTGCCCCTGCCTATAATTGAAGTTCAATTTGAATGTATAGCAATGGATTTTGTAGGCCCACAGGTAAAATTCAACTAAAATCACCACTACATATTGGTGATCCCCTTTGTGGAATACCTCATTCTAAATGATTGCAAAAGAAGTATTCTAAAAGTTTATAGAAAAGGCTTTTCCAAAACAATTCTCAGTCACTCCATTCATGTCGAGGGTTTAGGCAGGTGTGTGCCAGCAGCAGGGCCGCCATCAGGAATTTTGGGGCCCCTTACACAGCTTCGGGCATGGGCCCCCTGGAGCAGAAGAGAAACGGGGGGGGGGTGCTGCCGCCGCAAATTGAGAAGCGGGGGATCAGCCGCGAATTGAGAAGTGGGGGGGTGCTGCCGCCGCGAATTGTTGAGGTTGGGGGGCTTTGGGTGCTGACGAACAAAGACAGAATAACAAAAAAAAGGGGGGGGTTGCCATCCGGGGCCCTGGGGACCTCTGGGCCCCTTACAAAAAAAAAAATTATAAAAAAAAAAAATATTTTTGTAAAAAAAAAGGGGGTAGCCATCCGGGGCCCTGGGGACCTCCGCGCCCCTTACAAAAAATAACTAAAAGTAAATAAATATAAAAAAATATAATTTTTTTTTCTATAAAAAATACATAAAACAGGGGGTTACCATCCAGGGCCCCGGGGACCTCCTGGCCTCTGGGCCCCTTCCAAAAAAAAAAATTAATAAAAAAAAAAATATTTTTATAAAAAAAAAAAAAGGGGGGGGTTGCCATCTGGGGCCCTGGGAATGTCCGGGCCTCTGGGAACCTTTGGGCCCCTTACAAAAAATAGATAAAATTAAACTTTTTTTTTTTTTTTTTTTTATAAAAAATACAAAAAAAAGTGGGGTTACCATCCGGGGCCCTGGGGACCTCCGGGCCCCTTCCAAAAAAAAAAGAAGAAAAAGGGGGGTTGCCATCCGGGCCCCTGGGGACCTCCGGGCCCCTTACAGGTGTACTGCCTGTACCCCCCTGATGGAGGCCCTGGCCAGCTGTTTCAGATTAAGCAACTGCTTACGTCTGTCTACCATTGGCAGGCAGATGGCCTGGTGGAGCACTTCAAAGAGACCCTAAAAGCCATGTTTAATTGGGTGTACAAAAGGATGAGAAAGATTGGCACTGCTTTATGCTGGAATTCCTGTTTGCCATACATGAGGTGTCTCAGGCTTCCACAGGGTTCTTGCCTTTTGAATTTGTATGTGGCCGATGACACCAGGGATTGGTTGAACTAGTTAAAGAAGAATGATTGGGTTCAGTCTTCTCCAGAGAGTTCTGGAATATGTCACCAAAATGTAAGAAAGGATCGCAAATGTGATGATCTACTAATTTCCTGGGAAGCAGTGGCGGCTGGTGCTGAACATTTTTGGGGGGCGCAAACAAACTGAAAAAAAAAACATCAAACGCAGCCACTGTGCCATCAAACGCAGCCACTGTGCCCATCAAACGCAGCCACTGTGCCCATCAAACGCAGCTACTGTACCCATAAATTGCCACCACTGTGCCATCAAACGCAGCCACTGTGCCCATCAAACGCAGCCACTGTGTCCATCAAACGCAGCCACTGTACCCATAAATTGCCACCACGGTGCCCATTAAACGAAGCCACTGTGCCCAAACGCAGCAACTGTGCCCATCAATTGCTGACACTTTGCCCATCAATTGATGACACAGTGCCCCATCAAATGCTGCCAGTGTGCCCATCAATTGCCGCTACTGTGCCCCATCACATGCCGCCAGTGTGCCTCATCAGATGCTGCCAGTGTGCCCCATCAGATGCTGCCAGTGTGCCCCATCAGATGCTGCCTGCACTTATCTGTCTCGGAGCGGGTCAGCAGCGGTCTCCTGCACATCCTCCATGTCTTCTTCCGTCCACTCTCAGGCGTCCAATCACAGCGCCTGACGTTTCAGCCAATCAGGTGACTGGTAACAGACCCTGTAGCCTGATTGGCTGAGAGGCGGATTCAGCATTAGCAAAGCGATCTCCTTCGCTTTGCTAACACACAGCTGAGTGAACAGCGAACGGCCAGCATGGCACCCGCTGTTCACTTTTTTGGGCCCCTATTAGAGCCTTCAGCTCTAATCAGGCGCTTCCAAAAAACACCCCAATCGCTGTAATTCAGGCGCTCGAAAGGGGTCCGGAAACCTAAATGGGGGTGTCAGCGGCGACCATAGATTGATTCATGCAATGCATGAATCTATCTATGGTGATTAGAGCGATGCAGGAGAGGGGGGGCAGCGCTCCTGCCCCCTTTATGTACGCACCGCCACTGCTGGGAAGTATGCTAAAGTAAAGCACTTCTAGGTGGGGGGAGGGTTCAGCGGTGGTACTGACTCCCACAGTGGAAAGCAAGTTTCTGGCCAGGTGGCAAGGCTCATTTAAGATTGTGGCTAAAGTGGGTGATGTGAATCTTAGCGCTCACCAACCAGGCTAACGGAACCCATATTAGCTCTATCACAAAAAAGTGTTAAACCCCTGGAAAGACATGGAAACGATCACTGTCCTGGTGGATGCAAGGCTGGAGCCTCAAGTCATTGTGGACAGCATTCAGGTAGAAAGTACACTTTCAAAAACCCAAACCCAGGATGCTAAATAATTTCTGCAGAGTAACAATGAGAGTTTTAGACTTACTGTACCAGTGATTTGTGATGTTATTGAGCATGATATCATTACTGATCCCAAGGGCAAGGTATGTGCCAGATCTTGCTGCATTCCAGAGGCTCAAGAGAAGGCTGCCTTGGATGTGGTGAAGAAGATGTTGGTGCTGGGAATAACTGAAGAATCACAGAGTGAATGGTCAAGCCCAATTGTGTTTGTTCCCAAGCCCAATGGCACGCTGCGGTTCTGCATTCATTCACAGAAGCCTGTCATTTCAAAATTTGATGCCTATCACATGCCCTTGGTGGTAGTTGAAAAACTAGGCCTGGCCCAATATATGACCACTTTGAACCTTACACCAACTCTGTCTGGGAGAAAACAGCTTTCTCCACCCCAAAGAGACGCTTTCAGTACAAAAGAATGCCTTTTGGTCTTCAGACTGCTCCAGCAAGGTTTCAACCGGTGATGGATAGGCTGTTACAACCCTATCAGGAATATACCTCAGTGTATCTAGATGACATTGTCATTTTCAGTAGAGACTGGGAATCCTATTTGCCCAGTCAAGGCAGCATTAAGCCAGCCATAGATGGATCGAAATTCGGCCAGTTCAGCAGGGACCAGCCAAATTTTGATCTATCTATGGGCAAGTTGTACAGAAGCAAATTTCTTGAAATACAATAGCTCAGCCATCCCCCATCCACCTCAAATGTGTGAATGGGAAATTAGATTCTTCTGGTTGAAAGAAAGAAAATTAATCATGTATGGCCTGCCTTGGATTCCTTGAGGAGAGGATGATTTACAGTGAAGCCTGTAAAATGTGACTTATGCCGCGTACACGCGACCGTTTTTCATGACGAGAAACATGCCATTTTTTTAAATGGTCGTGAAAAATGGTCGTGTGTGGGCTCCAGAGCATTTTTCTCGATGAGAAAAATGGCCATTAAAAATTTAGAACCTGCTCTATTTTTTCTCGTCGTTTTTCACGTGGTGAAAAACGGCCGTGTGTAGGCTTTAACGACGTGAAAAAAACGTGCATGCTCAGAAGCAAGTTATGAGACGGGAGCGCTCGTTCTGGTAAAACTAGCGTTCGTAATGGAGATATCACATTCATCACGCTGTAACGGACTGAAAAGCACAGAGACTGAAAAGCGCGAATCGTCTCTCACCAAACTTTTACTAACACGCGGTAACACGAAATCAGCAAAAGCAGCCCAAAAGGTGGCGCCATCCGAATGGAACTTCCCCTTTATAGTGCCGTCGTACGTGTTGTACGTCACCGCGCTTTGCTCGAGCATTTTTTTTAACAATAGTGTGTATGCAAGGCAGGCTTGAGAAGAATCACGTTGAGAAAAACGTCGTTTTTTTCAATGACATTAAAAACGGCCGTGTGTACGCGGCATTAGAAATGGAGGGAAGTACCTTGAAGTATATTGTGGGAGAAGGGAAGATGAAGCCACAAATCAGCAAGGTAGGGACTATATAGTGTTGACCCTGTTCCCTCACCAAAAGCAGGTGGATGTGTTCCTAGGCATAGTGGGGTACTACAGATGGTTGGTGCCCAATTTTGCCAGCGTGGCAGGTCCAGTGACCAATGTAAGTGTTGGAAGTCATTCATGGTGGAATGAAATGTGGATTGTGGATACTAAAAAGGCCATCCTGGCGCTCTAGCCAGCACTGTGCTAACACTAACATCCTATCCTGGTAGTTCCTGGTTTCCCAAACGAATTTGTTATGCAGACAGAGGCTTCCAACGTGGGCCTCACAAGTCATCCGTGAACATCCTATGGTCTTTTTCAGTCTGAAATTAACCACTGCTGAGAAAGACTATGCTATAGAAAAACAAGAATGTTTGGCCATAAGGTGGGCCTTCGAATCACTCCAGTATTACCTCTTCAGCAGGAAGTTCAGGCTTATCCTTGGCCATGCTGTGGCTTCAGCTGATGTTAATACCACAAAGTAGGAGGACAAACATCAGGATAATCCAATGTTTTCTGGAGCTCCAAGAATTCAGGATTGTGGTGGAGCATAAAACCGGTTGACTTTACCAAAATGCTGAATGCTCATTCCCAAGTCCATTGTTTGGGCTCCAATGGTGCCTCCATCTCCTAGTCCTCCTGTACAGCCAAAAGGCATGTGTCCTAGATGGTAGACATATACTGTATATCCCTTCTTTGTATGTCAGGTGATGGGCTCAATAGGAGACACAGTAGGGGTTAATGAAAGAGATGGCTAATAAGCAGTTAAAGAGGTGACAGAGAGTAATGGAAGGACTACTGATTGCTTCCCAGAATGAAGCCTGGCAGTGTAGGGGTCCCTGGAATGGAGCCTGGCAGTGTAGGGGTCCCTGCAATGGACCCTAGCAGTGAAGGGGTTGAAGGAATGAAGTCAGACAGTGAAAGACCCACGAAATGGAGCCTGACAGTGAAGGAGTCCCTGGAATGGAGCCTGGCAGTGAAGGAGTCCCTGCAATGGAGTCTGGCAGTGAAGGAGTCCCCGCAATGGAGTCTGGCAGTGAAGGGGACCCTAAAATGAAGTTTGGCAGTGAAGGGGTTCCTGAAATAGAATGTGGCAGTAAAAGGGTCCTCAGAATGGAGCCCAGCAGTTAAGGGGTCCCCAGAATGGAGCCTGGCAGTGAAGTGGTTCCTGGAATAGATTCTGGCAGTGAAAGGGTCCCCAGAATGGAGACTGGCAGTGAAGGGGTACTGGAATGGAATCCGGCAGTGAAGAGGTCCCTGGAATGGAGTCTGGTAGTGAAGGGGTTGAGCATTCCTCCAGGGATGGAGATTGGCTCAGTGCTGCCCTCTGGGGGCATAGTTGGAAATGGCTCTGTATATAAGGACAGTGCGGAGCCTCAGCTGGCACTCGCAGAGAATGATGGCACACAAGCAGCAGCCGCTCTACCTGCACCTGGCTGAGCTCACCGCATCCCAATTCCTGGACATCTGGAAGCATTATGATTCTGACGGTGAGTGCTGCTCTACCCTAAATTCTGAGATCCATACTAATCACCTGTTCCAGCCAACGCTGAGCCCCTGCTCCACCCTAAACTGAGATCCATACTATCCCATACTGATTACCTGTTTCATCTGACCCAGAGCCTTTGCTCCACCTTCATCTGAGATCTATACTATCCCATGATGATCACCTGTTCCAGCCAACACTGAGCCTCTGCTCCACCCTCATCTAAAATACATACTATCCCACATTGATTACCTGTTCCATCTGACCCAGAGCCTCTGCTCCACCTTGATCTGATATCCATACTCTGAGATCCATACTATCCTAGAACAACCATCGGTTCCAGCTGCCACAAGCTTCTGCTGCACCTTAATTTGAGATCTATCCTACCCTATAATGACCACCTGTTTCAGCCAATACTGAGCCTCTGCTCCACCCTAACCTAAATTCTATACTGATAACCTGTTCCAGCCGGCCCTGAGCTTCTGCTCCCCCCTAAACTGAGATCCCATACTGATCACCTGTTCCATCTGACCCAGAGCCTCTGCTCCACCCTCATCTAAATTCCATACTATCCTATACTGATTACCTGTTCCAGCCGACACTGAGCCTCTGTTTCACCCTAAACTCTAAATTCCATACTATCCTATACTGATTACCTGTTCCAGCTAATACTGAGCCTCTGCTTTACCCTAATCTGAGATGCATGGGGGTGGCGCTCCTGTGTGCCCCCTATTGACGGGCCGCCACTGATGCATACTATCCCCTACTGATTACCTGTTCCAGCCAACATTGAGCCTCTGCTCCACCCTAATCTGAGATCCATACTATTCCATAATGACCATCTGTTCCAGCCGATCCTGAGCTTCTGCTCCACCTTAACCTGAGATCCACACTATCCCACGCCGATCACTTGTTCCAGCCAACACCAAGCCCTTGCTCCACCCTCATCTGAGAAATACCTTCTATACCTCTCAACTTTCTAAGATGGAGAAGAGGGACCCCTTTTAGATCATATGGACTGAACCATAAAATAACTTCCGTCCCCCCCCCCCCCCCCCAGCTTAACCCAAAATCCTTTATTACAATTCTTATACACTAACAATGCGACCGATGAAACATGAGCATACAGAGCTCCATACATCACATCTATTAGAGGGGAAGGATGGATGGAGTTTTGGAGAAAGGGCAATCAGAGTTCTGCCAAATCCAGGAAAATCAGTTCCACCAAAAACAAATTCTCCACCCAGAACCGAACTTACAGTGAGAACCATCTAAACATGAAAAGAATAGACATAACTCCCTCTAATATACAGGTAACTCCCCACTATATACAGGTCATCTATATCTCTGCATATAACACACACTGCTGTCCCTCTATATAACACACACTGCTGTCCCTCTATATAACACACACTGCTGTCCCTCTATATAACACACAGATGTCCCTGTATATAACACACACTGATGTCCCTGTATATAACACACACTGCTGTCCCTCTATATAACACACACTGCTGTCCCTCTATATAACACACACTGCTGTCCCTGTATATAACACACACTGCTGTCCCTGTATATAACACACACTGCTGTCCCTGTATATAACACACACTGCTGTCCCTGTATATAACACACACTGCTGTCCCTGTATATAACACACACTGCTGTCCCTGTATATAACACACACTGCTGTCCCTGTATATAACACACACTGCTGTCCCTCTATATAACACACACTGCTGTCCCTCTATATAACACACACTGCTGTCCCTCTATATAACACACACTGCTGTCCCTCTATATAACACACACTGCTGTCCCTGTATATAACACACACTGCTGTCCCTCTATATAACACACACTGCTGTCCCTCTATATAACACACACTGCTGTCCCTCTATATAACACACACTGCTGTCCCTGTATATAACACACACTGCTGTCCCTGTATATAACACACTGATGTCCCTGTATATAACACACACTGCTGTCCCTCTATATAACACACACTGCTGTCCCTGTATATAACACACACTGCTGTCCCTCTATATAACACACACTGCTGTCCCTCTATATAACACACACTGCTGTCCCTCTATATAACACACACTGCTGTCCCTCTATATAACACACACTGCTGTCCCTCTATATAACACACTTTGCTGTCACCATAATTATTTATGCATTATTAAATCGGGACCTCTGCACTCCATATGTTACTCCTGACCCCCTGGACTCTGTGGGGTTGATTTACCAAAGGAAAATCCACTTTGCACTTGGAAGTGCAGATGCTGTAGATCCGAGGGGTACATGCAAGGAAAATAAAAAACAGCATTTTAGCTTGCACATGATTGGATGATAAAATCAGCAGAGCTTCCCCTAATTTCAGAGCTTCCCCTCAGATTTACAGCGATCTACAGCGACTGCACTTCCATGTGCACTTTCAAGTGCAAAGTGGATTTTCTTTTAGTAAATCAACCCCTGTGTGTTGCTTTCTCCTGACCCCTGCACTCTGAGCGTTAATTACTCCTGGCCCCTGCACCTTGGGTGTTACTTACTCTTGACCTCTGCACTCTGTATTTTGCTTACTACTGATCCCGGTAATCTGTGTGCTGCATACTCCTGACCCCTGTTCCTTACTTACTCGTGACCCCTACACTCTGTGGGTTACTTATTTTTCTCTCCTGTACTCTGTGCGTTACTTACTCCTGACCCCTGCACTCTCTGTGTTACTTACTCTTAAACCCCTGCACTCTGAGCGTTGCTTACTCCTGACCCTTGCACCTTGTGTGTTTACTCTGTGTGTTGCTTACTCTTGATCCCTGAACTCTGCATGTTATATACTCCGAGTCCTGACCCATGAACGCTGTGCGTTACTCACTCCTGATCCTTATACTCTGTGCGTTACTTACTTCTGCACTTTGTGCGTTATTTACTCCTGACCCCTGTACTCTGTGCATTACTTACTCCTATGTTAAGTAACACTCCATGTGTTACTTAATCCTGATTCTTATACTCTGTGAGTTACTCGTGGCTCCTGCACTCTGTGGTTGCTTACTCCTGACCTCTTGTGTTCAATTCATTACTTCCTCCTGGCTCTTGCACTCTGAGCATTACTTACACTTGACCCCTGCACTCTGTGCATTACTTACTCCTGATCACTCCACTCTGTGTGTTACTTACTCCTGACCCCTGCACCTTTTGTGTTACTTACACCTGACCCCTACACTCTGAGGGTTACTAACGCTGACCCTCGCACTCTGTGTTACTTACTCCTGATCCCTGCACTCTGTGTGTTACTTACTCTTAACCCCTGAACTCTGTACCCTTCTTACTCCTGACCTCTGCAATCTGTGCATTACTTATCCTGATCCCTGCACTCTGTGTGTTACTTACTCTTGTGCTTCCCTACTCCTGACCCCTGCTCTCTGTGTGTTCTGCATTCTTGTCTTGACCTAGGGCAGAGTAAGCTCAGGTTTTATTTAACCATCTCCCACTGTTTCCACAATTTGGCCACACCAACCATTTGTAATTTATATCTCCAATATCTGAGGTGGAGGGATTGTTCTTTAAGGAAGATAAATTCCCAAATATTGTGTGAAGGTGATTGTAGCATCAGGACTCACCAGCAGAGGCAACACAATAGGCTTTCCTTGTATGTATCATTAGGACACGCCAACCATTGGTGTTAATAGGACATGCCCTTCTTCTCAGCATTGATGTGAGTGGGACATACCCCCCCCCCCCCCTCCGCATTGATGTGAATGGGACATACCCTCCCCCTCTCGGTATTGATGTCAGTGGGACATGCCCCCCTCTCAGCATTGATTGATGGCAGTGGGACATACTCCTCCCTTTCTCAGAATTGATGTCAGTGGGACATACCCCCCCCCCCCCCAATCAGCATTGATGTCAGTGGAACTTTGTTTCTTCCTCCCATTGGTGTACCAACTTACCTAAGTGGAGTTCTGTGTTGATAGAAAAACTATTTGGAACTGTTGGGAATGAGATCACTGGATGCTGGAATGAGTTTTGGACCCGGGTCCATGGGACCCCAGGATACTGATCTAATACTGCATCAGACGGGGAAGATTGGGGGTCTCTGCATACACTTAGAGAAGACACGCAGTCAGGGCACATCAACAGAACACACTCAGTACCAGAACATAGAATCAAAGAACAGGCATACAGCACAGTCAGAGCACACAATCGAAGCACACAGTCAGAGCCCACAGCCAGAGTACACAGAGCCCACAGCCAGAGTACACAGAGCCCACAGCCAGAGTACACAGAGCCCACAGCCAGAGTACACAGAGCCCACAGCCAGAGTACACAGAGCCCACAGCCAGAGTACACAGAGCCCACAGCCAGAGTACACAGAGCCCACAGCCAGAGTACACAGAGCCCACAGCCAGAGTACACAGAGCCCACAGCCAGAGTACACAGAGCCCACAGCCAGAGTACACAGAGCCCACAGCCAGAGTACACAGAGCCCACAGCCAGAGTACACAGAGCCCACAGCCAGAGTACACAGAGCCCACAGCCAGAGTACACAGAGCCCACAGCCAGAGTACACAGAGCCCACAGCCAGAGTACACAGAGCCCACAGCCAGAGTACACAGAGCCCACAGCCAGAGTACACAGAGCCCACAGCCAGAGTACACAGAGCCCACAACCAGAGTACACAGAGCACACAACCAGCGTAAATAGAGCACACAACCAGAGCACACAACAACCAGAGTACATGGAACCAGAACACAGAGCCAGAGAACAGTCAGAGCACACATAGCATATACAGCACTCAGCAAGAGCACACAAAGCACATAGATCAATCAGAGCACATAGTCAAAGCGCATGGAGTACACAGAGCACACAACCAGAACACAATCAGAGCACATACAGTATAGCACACAGTCTGAGTACACACACAACACAGTCAGTACACATATTCAGATTACACAGAGCACACAGTCACAGCAAACAGTTGGAGTACACAGAGCCTACAGTCAGAGCACACAGAGTACAAAATCAGTACACACAGTCAGAGTACATAGATCTAACAGTCAGAGGACACAATCAGAGCACACACGCAGCCACAACACAATCAGAGCACACAGTCAGAGTGCACAGAGAACACAAAACAAACAGCCAGAACACAGAGCACACAGTTGGAGTACATAAAGCACATTGTGAGAGCCTATGGATCGCAGTGAGAGTACACAATCAGAGTGCGCAGAGTACACAGATCACACAGCCAGAACACATTTAAAGCACATAAACCACACAATAAAGCCTCGTACACACAACCGGTTTTCTCGGCAAACAAACTGCTGGGAGAGCTTTTTGCCGAGAAAACCGGCCGCGTGTATTGTTTCTCGTCTGGAAAACTGCCGGAAATCTCGACGAGAAAAATTGAGAACCTGCTCTCTATTTTCTCATCGGGATTCTCGTCGGCCTGCTTCCTGCCAAGAAAACCGTGAGTGTGTATGCTTACCTGTCCATGGTAAACCCGCGCATGCTCGAAAAGACTTTGACGCATGCGCGGTAGCATACAAGGGTAGTGTAGGGTGTAGCAAGATGACGGCATCGAATGTGACGAGCGCAGGCTCGTCGTAGTCGATAACGTCACTGCGTTCTTGCCATTCAAAAGAACGGCGGTTCTTTTGAATGCCCGCGTGTACACTCGGCGAGCAAGGCAAGCTTGCCGGGAATCTCGTCGGGAAAACCAAAGTTTTTTTTTTTCCCGACGAGATTCCCGCCCATGTGTACGAGGCTTTAGAGTACACAGAGCACACAGACAGAAGACACAGGGGACATAGTGAAAGGATAAAGTCAGAATACATGGGGCACACAGAACACACACATACTATATATCACATATTTTTGTTGTAGTAAGGAGGTGAGTGGATGGTGGATTTTCTATTTCTGCTCCTATAATGCGCTGATATTTTTCTTACATGTAATGCTGTGATGTTTTAGGATCCATGTGCTAATATAGCCATATAACTGAGAATTCTTTTTTCTATTATCTCTACATGAGCAAACACCCTCCATGTGTGGTCCCATACAGGGCCGCCATCAGGGGGGTACAGGCAGTACACCTGTAAGGGGCCCGGGTGGCACCCCCCTTTTTTTTTCTTCTTTTTTTTTTATACATTTTTTATTTATTTATTTTATTTTTTATTTATATTTTTTGTAAGGGGCCAGAGGTCCCCAGGGCCCCGGATGGCAACCCCTCCCCCCCATCTTTTTTTTTTTTTTATAACAACATTTTTATTTTATTTTTTAAATTTATTTATTTATTTTTGTAAGGGGCCCAGAGGGCTCGTCAGCACCCAAAGCCCCCCCGACCTCAACAGTTTGCGGTGGCAGCAACCCCCGCTTTTCAATTCGTGGCACCCCCCCCCCACTTCTCAATTCGCAGAGGCCTCTCAATTTGCGGCATAGCATAAAGCGGTGTGACTTTGTTGCAGCCATAATAATATAGCATCAGCCCCTCCTCCCCCTCCATGTTTTCGAAGATAAGAACATTATATTGAAGTATTATTATTTTTTTATCCAGAAAAAAAGTCTTTATTTGAGTACATACAGTCCAAAAGTCAGCAATAGCACTTATTAGCCACACACATAATCCATTAACCATATGGAACACTACATGTTCGTATCAACAACAGTTATCATGAAGCACATATCTTAATACTGAAGTATTATACATGAGCCCCGTCAGTAATAGGGATGGGTTCAGTGCTACCCTGGGATTTGAAGCAAATCCTGCAGGTTTGAGATATTTGGTCCTGGCGGATTTATGCGCAGATGTGCCTTGGAGAGTTTTTTTAAACCACAATGTACCGTGCGGTCTGTGAACCATGACCAGACCTGGAAGGGCCAACCAGCAGCCATAGTGTTAGTGTCAATGGACAACCCTAAACAAAGGCGAAAAATAAATTATTACAAAAACAAGTTATGTACGCATATGTGTCTTTATGTGTTTAAATGCATATATACTGTATATGCCAGTATTTTATTGATCACTACGCAGGAACTTTTCCCTCTAGATAAAAAGATGTGTAATAAAATCAGGAAAATGTTTACAGCTGTGTGAATTCTGATTGCTTTCTCCTTGAACAATGAACCCCTTTTGCTATTTTTTTCTTCCATTTTTGGGGGGCTTTTTATTATTTTACTGATAAAATCACCTACCTAAGGGACCCCAAAGGTGTTGGGGGAAGGGGGGGGCGTCAAAGGATTGGGATAGTACACACATCGGATACCAGTGAACCTCCCATGATTTCCAATCACCCTCATTGAGTCCCTGCCAACCTGTTCACCTGTCTGATCTGCTGATGAAAAGATGCAGGCACAGGGGCCCAAGGGAGCAGGGGGGCCCCTCACCAGAGATCTTCACTAATTTCTCTTCAGTGAGCTGAGAAAACAACACCTGAGCCAACAGCTGCGTCCTTCCAGCATCAGCCAAGACACCTACTCCACCCTATATACAGTCTTTTTTCAACCCTACATACCAACCCTACTCCACCCTACATACAGCTTCCTTTCCACCCTAGATACCAACTCTGCTCCACCCTACATACATCTTCTTTTCAACCCTACATAACAAACCCTACTCCACCCTACATACTGCTTCCTTTCCACCCTACATACATCTTCTTTTTCACCATACATACCAACCCTGCTCCACCCTACATACAGTTTCTTTTCCACCCTAGATACCAACTCTACTCCACCCTACATACAGCTTTTCCACCCTAGATACCAACTCTACTCCACCCTACATACAGCTTCTTTTCCACCCTACATACCAACCCTGCTCCACCCTACATACAGCTTCTTTTCCACCCTAGATACCAACTCTACTCCACCCTACATACAGCTTCCTTTCCACCCTAGATACCAACTCTACTCCACCCTACATACATCTTTTTTTTCACCCTACTCCACCCTATATACAGCTTATTTTCCACCCTACATACCAACCCTACTCCACCCTACATACAGCTTCTTTTCAACCCTAGATACCAACCCTACTCCACCCCACATACAGCTTATTTTCCACCCTACATACAGCTTTTCCACCCTAGATACCAACTCTACTCCACCCTACTTACAGCTTCTTTTCCACCCTACATACCAACCCTGCTCCACCCTACATACAGCTTATTTTCCACCCTAGATACCAACTCTAGTCCACCCAACATACAGCTTCTTTTCCAACCTAGATACCAACTCTACTCCACCCAACATACAGCTTCTTTTCCACCCTAGATACCAACTCTAGTCCACCCTACATACAGCTTCTTTTCCAACCTAGATACCAACTCTACTCCACCCAACATACAGCTTATTTTCCAACCTAGATACCAACTCTACTCCACCCTACATACAGCTTCTTTTCCACCCTAGATACCAACTCTAGTCCACCCTACATACAGCTTCTTTTCCAACCTAGATACCAACTCTACTCCACCCAACATACAGCTTCTTTTCCAACCTAGATACCAACTCTACTCCACCCTACATACAGCTTCTTTTCCAACCTAGATACCAACTCTACTCCACCCTACATACAGCTTCTTTTCCACCCTAGATATTAACTCTACTTCACCCTACATACAGCTTCTTTTCCGCCCTACATACCAACCCTGCTCCACACTACATACAGCTTCTTTTCCACCCTAGATACCAACTCTACTCCACCCTACAAACAACTTATTTTCAACCCAGATACCAACCCTACTCCACCCAACATACAGCTTCTTTTCCACCCTAGATACCAACCCTGCTCCATCCTGTGTAACACCTCTACTTCACCCTTTCTGCTATTTCTACTTCACCCTGTGCATTATCTATACTCCACCCTGTATTTATCCCATACTCCCCCTTTTGTATCACCCATACTCCACCATATGGTAAAATTCTACTGCACCCACCACCACTGTTCCACCATATGTATTACCTCTACTCCACTCTGCATACCATCTCTACCCAAACCTATATACCGCCACTCTATCATGTATACATCCTCTGCTCCACCCTGTATACAATCTACTGTAAATACTAACTCTACACCACCCTGTGATGCAATGCTGCCTTCTCTCAATATAAACTGTACTCCACCATATATACACTGTCTTGTAAACCATTTCTACTCCATCACTGTGTACCACCTCCACTCCAACCTGTGTACTATCACTGCTCTACCCTATGTACCACCTTTAGGCTGCCCACACTGCATCTCCACTCTACCCTATGTACCACCTCTGGGCTCACCTACCATCTCTTCTCCACCCCATGTATCATCTTTACTCCGCCCACACTGCATCTCCACTCACCCTATGTACCACTTCTTGTTTAACCTACCATCTCTTCTCCACCCCATGTATTACTTATACACCACCTATATTACCACCTTTGAGATTAAGGTATCATACTGCATTGCTCAGCTAATACGGAATGCTTTTGGTTACTTGGTTAATTTAAGCAGGGGATGGATCTAGGGTGGGACTCCTCCTATGAGGTGATAGGTCACCTATCCTGTCAGTCCGCAGAGGCTGCCGTATACTTCACTATTCCACCATATAGGTGGTTAGCTGACCAGTTAGAAAGCCCTGTCAGGATTTTTTTTTCCTGCTGTCTGTGTTGGGGGGATATATCCCTTCACTTCCTTTCCTGGTAACATGACAGGAAGTGAGAGGAGATCTCTCCAAAACTGAAAGAATCCCCCTCTTTGTTGTCATCTATGCTGGGCGGGGTTTAGGGCTGTAGGGGGAAATCTGTACTTTGGGCGATATGTGCTTGAGGGGGATTTGTACTGGAAGAAGAGGCTCATTTTTGGTTCTATTCTGTACACTGGCCTGTGCATTACACACTCCTGTGCGATATACACTCCTGATCCCTTCACTCTCTTATGTATTTCTGACCCCTGCACCCTATGCGTTACTCACTCATGACTTCTGCACTCAGTGTGTTACGCTCTCCTGATCCCTGCACTCTGTGCATTATGCACTCTTAGGCCCTTCACTCTGTGATTTTCATACCGCTGAGGCCTGCACACTCTACATTATGTACTTAAAGGGTAACTCCACATTCATGGGGGAAAAAATAGCAAATAAATAAATTATGTAGCGTATACAATTGCGACACAAGTTGTAATTGAAAGTTATTAAAAATTACCTTTCCTTTTCAATCTGCAGCCGCTGTAATTTTCTATAAAATGCAATGCAATATGGCTACCTGGAGGTGTTGTGTACAAAGAATGTGTACAGAACACCCCCCAGAAACATAATTTCCAGCTTGTGTGATTGGCTCACCAATTTTCCCAGAAGTGTACACTAAGATACAAGTCCAGATTTCAGGCAACCCCTGCAATAAAAATAAAATTTTTGGTGAGATACTCCCAATCAGAAATTATGTCTAAAAGGATGCAGGCCCAGCAGCTTTCCTCATTAGAGCCCTGCAGTTGCACAGCTGGTTGATAATTATGAAACCACTCCCATTAGACTCACTTTCCCACATGGGCACAGAGAAACCCAACAAAGTTTGTTAAAATCTTTGCAATGTACATAGATCAGATCTTTGTAATGTACATAGAAGATAGATGGAGTTTATTGAATACTATTAAAAATTACCTTTCCTCCCTTGTTTGCAGTGCTGTAATTTTCTGTAAAATGCAATGCAATATGACTACCTGAAGGCTCTACATTGTGTACTTAATTGAATGTTATTATGTAAATTGAAAAATTACTACCTGAAGCCCCCCTTCCCCCTCCACAGATATGTAATTTCCTGCTTGTGTGATTGGCTTACTGATTTTCCTACTAAGATACAAATAAGATTTTGGGCATCCCCTGCAACAAAAAAAAAAGTTTTTTGGTGAGATATTTCAAAAGGGAAGTGACATCTAAAGGGATGCAGACCCTGCCACTTTCCTCATTAGGACCCTGCAAGTGCAGCTGATTCATAAGTATAGCATCACTCCCATTAGCTTTACTTTCCACATGGAAATTGCCAAACAAACAGCTATTTCTTCAGAATAACAAAAGGTAGGAATCTGCAACAAAATTTGTTAAAATCTCTGCAGTGTACATAGATCACCCAGAGGGGAATGTTTTTTTTTCTCAACAAAGTGGAGTTACTCTAATACCTCTTTCATACTGGGGAGTTTTTCAGGTGATTTTGGGCTAAAAATAGCACCTGTAAAGCGCCTGAAAAACGGCTCCCCTGCAGTCTCAGCGTGAAAGCCCAAGGGCTTTCACACTGAGGCGATGCGCTGGCAGGACGTTAAAAAAAACTCCTGCAAGCAGCATCTTTGGAGCGGTGAAGGAGCGGTGTGTATACCGCTCCTTCACCGCTTCTGCCCATTGAAATGAATGGGCAGCGTGGCCGAACTGCTAGCAAAGCGCCGCTGCAGCTTTGCCCCCATCAGGCCCCGTTCCGATTTACGTTACTACTGGAATAATGTGTCCGGGTTTCAGGTGGACTGAAACCCAGACACATGATTGAAAACCCGGACTGTCTGGGTGAATCCTGGACAGGTGGCAACCCTACCCACACCTCAGATCCTTTTTCGGTCGCTAGCAGGGGTTAAAAGCGCCCCTCTAGTGGCCGAACACCTCCGCAAAAACGACGGTAAAGCGCCGCTAAAAATAGCGGCGCTTTACCGCTGACGCCCCTGAAAGCAGCCTAAGGCCCCATGCACACGAGATGCTGTTATTTGCTGTTAAACGCGCGTTCAGAGGCAGTTGGACGCTTTTTTCAACTGCCCCTGAACCCATTCAATGTTATCCTATGTGTCCATGCGCACAGTCTCGTTTTTTGGCGTTTACAAGCAGTTGCGTTTAACCTCGTTTTCCAGAAGCAAAAAAATGGGTTCAGACGCAAACGTTTTCCACGTTTTAGCCGCTAAACGCAGTACCGGCGTTTTGATGCGTTTGCGTTTATAAGCGTTTTTAAAGGTGACCTATTTTTTTACATTAGAAATCTCAAAAATGATGGCAAATGATGAAAAACCATTAAAAAAATATTAAAAAAAACTGTAATTGCTTGCATTGCACTGTAAACAATCCACAACTTGTGGCAGGTGACGTGGCAAGTGGACAATCCACAAAATGTGACAGGTAACGTGGCAAGTGGACAATCCACAACTTGTGGCAGGTGATGCTGCCAGGTGACGTTGCAGGTGGAAATCCACAAATTGTGGCAGGTGACGTGCCCAGGTGATGTGGCAGGTGACGTGGCAGGTGGACAATCCACAAATTGTGGCAGGTGACATGGCAGGTGGACAATCCACAACTTGTGGCAGGTGACGTGGCCAGGTGATGTGGCAGGTAGACAATCCACAAATTGTGGCAGGTGACATGGCAGGTGACGTGGCAAGTGGACAATCCACAACTTGTGGCAGGTGACGTGGGAGATGACAATCCACAACTTGTGGCAGGTGACGTGGCAGGTGGACAATCCACAAATTGTGGCATGTGACGTGGCCAGGTGATGTGGCAGGTGGACAATCCACAAATTATGGCAGGTGACGTGGCAGGTGACGTGGCAGGTGGACAATCCACAAATTGTGGCAGATGACGTGGCAAGTGGACAATACACAACTTGTGGCAGGTGACGTGGCCAGGTGACGTGGCAGGTGGACAATCCACAAATTGTGGCAGGTAACGTGGCCAGGTGATGTGGCAGGTTGACAATCCACAAATTTTGTGCCAGGTGACGTGGCCAGGTGACGTGACAGGTGACGTGGCAAGTGGACAATACACAACTTGTGGCAGGTGACGTGGCCAGGTGACGTGGCAGGTGACGTGGCAGGTGGACAATCCACAAATTGTGGCAGGTGACGTGGCCAGGTGACGTGGCAGGTGACATGGCAAGTGGACAATCCACAACTTGTGGCAGATGATGTGGCAAGTGATACGCTAAATACAAGTACACTGCTGCTCTCCCAAAATGGCTGAAATGGTTAAATAGGCTCTTATGATGTTTCTTAACTAAACGCCTATAGACGCAAACGCGGTAAAACGCGGTTTTAGCCTTTAAAAACGTGTGTTCAGCAGAGTTTGCACCAGCGTCTCGTGTGCATGGGGCCTTAGGCTCCATGCACACTGGGCTTAAAAAAACTCCAGTTCCCCTGGCAGAAAAAAACCCTGCATTTTTTTTGTACTGAGTTTAGGTGAGTTTAGGAGAGTTTTTTTGTGTTTTTCTGCCAGAAAGTTCCAATCAGAAACCCAAACCAGAAGGTTTTTTTTTTTTCCTGCTTCTAGAATCTGCCCCATATTGTCCTAATGTGCATGGACACATAGGATAACATTGAGTTGCTTCAACAGGAAAAATGCAAAACTCCTGTAGTAGCAGCGATTTTTAAGCCCATGTGCATGGAGCCTTAAAGTTGTCTTTTTGCATTAAAATCCTCTGCTACTTTAAAGTGGAGGTCCACTCTAAAAAAAATCGTTGCACTAAAAATCCTAAAAAAATAAATAAAAAATAAATAAAAAATTTATAGAAAAAAAAAAAAAAATTATACTCACCCTAAATGCCTGTTGCTATGCGGAAGTCCCCTAATCTGCCTCTAATGTTCCTCCTTCTCGTCCGCGGTGGGTCTCCTTCCGCTTCCTCTCCTTGTGAATGGGCCGCGCTGCCTTCTGGGAACTGTGTGTATCCCAGGAGGCAAGCCGCCCATTCATAAAGCGCCGTGCGAGTGGCGCATGCGCAGTAGGAAACGGGATGTGAAGCCTTACGGCTTCACTGCCTGTTTCCCTTACTCAGGATGGAGGAGCCGGGAGCCTGCCAGCAGCGATCGATCGCCGTGGCAGGACCCACATCGCGGGCGAGTAGAACAGGTAAGTGTCCTTATTCAAAGTCAGCAGCTACACTGTTAGTAGCTGCTGACTTTTTTTTTTTTTTCACTGCACCTCCGCTTTAAAGGACCTTGCAGCTTTAAAAAAAAAACGTCATTTCATTGATCTCAATACCATACTTTACAACACTAAGGTCCTGGATCCAAGACACTTAAAGTGCTACTAAACCCACACCAGTAAAATCAGTCTGTATATGCAGTAAAGCATGGTTGTTATACTCACTGTGGAACCTAAGGGGTTAGTCCTCTGGATTGTGTAAAAAGGCTGTTTGATCCTGTCTTCTCTGATCCTCCCCTTCTTCCACAGTCCCAAATCCATCTAAGCCTTGGAGGCACTCTACACATGCTCAGTTTGGTGTGTATTGCTAGGCAAGTTTATTTTTTTTGTGGGGGTGCATGTGATCAGCACAGGGCCAATGAGCACTGTCCAGACAGAGAGTTAGAGGTCATGCAGCCTCATAGGACAGTCAGAGAAGAATGAAAACTCCTTTAACCAGTGCTTGGCCAGACACTGATAGAAGTCACAAGACTGCTATATACTGCTGATGAGAAAAGCTATTTAGCAGTCTATATTTACTAAAATAATTGCATTTCTCTGTTCTGTGTACTGTGGGAGACCAGATATAGTGAATGCAGGCTCCTGGGTTTAGTAACACTTTAACCCCTCCTACGATCCACATTTTTATCTGCCTGCTTTGCAGGTGGACGCACTCCAATCTTGTCCACTTTACAAGATGTTCCCACCCACACCTAGGGTTGCCACTTTTTCTTCAAGCCAAACCCGAACACTTTAGCGGTGTACAGCAATTTTTTATTTTTTTATTTTAATATACACTATAGGATTGTGACAGACCTGGGACACCTTTGGGCACTCCAAAGAGAATAGTAATGCAGTGCATAGTGCCCCCCCCCCTCCCCATGCCCCCGTTGGGCCCTGTTCTGAGCCACATTACTGTTGGAATAATGTGTCCGGGTTTCAGGTCGAAAAACCCGGACTGACCGGGTGAATCCCGGACAGGTGGCAACCCTACCCACACCCCAGATCTAAATATGTGGGGAACACCCATCACACCCACTTTCTAGGTTGCTCCCGCCCAGACTCCACCTCTAAATATATAGCAACCGCCCAACTGTAGCCCAATTCCCACAATATTAATTCCTCTTTGGGTTACAGTGCAGGAGTCATAACTCAACTAGTCTTAATGCTGCGATCCTGGGACATTGCCCTAGACACAGTATCTATAGAGCAGAGGAAGATGTGGAACTGTTCTGGCAAATATGTACTGTATGCAATACATATCACCAAAATGAAGACATTTTGGCAAAGTTAAAACAGGGACATGATGAAGGTCTCTGAGCCAGCCAACCCACTGAAAACCATGCACTCCTCGTGTGTCTGATATTTTATCTCCGCAGCTGTTAGGAGAAAGACAAAGCGATGGCAACCACTGATTTACATCTCATATAATAGAAAATATTATAAAGATATAGAGATAATATATAACAATAGATAATCTAGAATATGTACCGTAAAAAGTGGGACCAGCTGACACTGGTAGGATAGCGGCACAGAAGGGGTTAATCTGCGAATGTTCCCCGGGGAGAGAAGATCGAGTAATTGTTGGTCTCGGAGGAGATTATGAGTCGGGAGGAGGACGGTTGTCACAGTTGTGCTGGAGAGATGTCACATCTCATGAGCAGCGATAGCGGTGCCAGGTGCAGGAGAAGTGCGGATACACTGTGACAGCTCAGCTGATATCAGTGTGTATTCAGAGCTAAAGTGACACAGATCTTTTTCCAACGAGGTCATATTTGGGGGTATTCTTAATGTAGCGCACCCCACGTAGGAGCCCCTGATGAATAGGGATCCCCCCCCCCCCCCCACCCTGCACAGCCAAGCATACCAAATTTCCACAGGCACACTTGAAACAGCAAAACAGTCCAGTAACTTTGTTTTTGTGTTTTTATTAGGGGTTCGTAAACTTGGATGGGAATAGGGGTATTATGGGATGCCCAGTTGACTGGAACAAATTCTCTTCAGGGACACTTCAGCTATTTACAGTCTATGTACACTCCTCTTCTGCCTCCTGCACAAACTTGCTTGCAGATCCCACTTTGGTGCCACCCTTGTAAAAAGTAGTAGCAATGGCCCTATACAGGCAGGGACCGTGGGCCCCTATCTGATGGGGTACACAACAGACACTTTCACTACACTTCCTCCTGTGGTCACTGGTCCCAGCACCAACTCTTCAGGCTCTGCCAGCCCACCTGGCTGCAGCAGCCCCTTTCACTAGCCCTCCTGGCTGCATCCCACAGTTAGGGTGACCACATTTCCAAACTGCCATTCAGGGACACACCCCCTCTCTCACCTTCTCCAAAAAAAGATGTGAGGAGCGGGGGGAAATGTAGTCTCAGGGGTTGATGGGGAATTTGGTGGCGGGTTATTTGTCAGGTGAATGTGCCACTTGCCACCAGATGCAGTGCCGCTTGCCACCCATAGCCTGCCACCAGATGCAGTGCCGCTTGCCACCTATAGCCTGCCACCAGATGCAGTGCTGCTGTCACTCCGTCTGCATGAGCCGCATGCGTAGAAGGAAGGGAGTGGAGTCATTATCTGGGGAGTGAAGATCAGACCAGTCCCTGCTGCTTGCCGCTGGGTGCCGGAGGAGGTGCCGAGGTGGGTGGGCACAGCAGTGCTGCACTAGGCGCAGGCCTCGCTCCCGGCCTCACTGTCTGAGAGTAAATTATCACTGGTTGCAAGACACCAGGCAGCGTTGATCCTAGCAACCAGTTCTGGAAATATAGTTACTAGTTAGTAGGGGGTGACAGTGTCCTCTATTTCATTCCGGGACACTGTATTGTCCCGGAATGAAGGTGCCCGGGACCCAGGACAGACATGTCAATTGCGGGACAGTCCCGGGCAATCCGAGACACCTGGGCACCCTACCCACAGTCCTCCCAGACTGCACACTCACCAGCCCATGTGGCTGACTTCTCCTGGACATGCTCGCTGGCTCCTGCTGTCCTTACTCTTGCTTCCGTGCCTCTGGACAGGACTCTTCCGTGTGTTGTAAGAGGATCCCTTCAGTACACGACCCCCAGGCCCAAGGTTGCCCCCCCCCAGACTAGGGGGTTGCCCTCTAGGGCCATTGACGGCCTACTCAGCACGCCATCTCCAGCTTCTACCTGACTGAGTATTTAAGAGGGGCCTACCTATGGTTGCCACCTGTTCGGGATTCACCCGGACAGTCCGGGTTTTGAATCATGTGTCCGGGTTTCACATTATTTAGATTGGGCTGTGACTTCCCAAGTAACCAAGATAGTCACACACAAATCTGTTGCCACCCAGGAGCTCCGGGTGGCTGTCTGGAGGCAGGGCGATTATGTCAGCAAGAGAAATTTTGCCCCACCCACTGTTCACTGCAACACGCTATGCACACTGCATTATTACTCTCCTTGGGCCAACCAAAGGTGTCATAGGCTGCTAAAGTGTTTGGGTTTGGCTTGAAGAAAAGCTGGCAACCCTAGGCCAACCCCCTGTCAGCCCATTTGTTAAGGATTGGCTGGGGGCCCTCCTCAAAACTCCAGGCAGCTCCTCATAACTTCCCTCCCATTCTTCTGTAATCTTCTCCAAGGTTCCAGCAAGTAGGGAAGGTACCAGAGGTGCTGCCTGATGAGTCAGCCAGCCTCCCTGAGTCACTCACCCTGACCCAGATTTAGCCCAGCTTAGCTCTCCAATTTACCTACACTAACATACTACAGTATATATACACCTAGTACTCTACACTAGAGGGCGCTACATAAATGTTACCAGAAAGTATTTTTTTTCTCAATTTTTGCTGCTCCATATTTTCTTGCCTGCATATGTTATGTTAATTTGTAGCAACTCTGCCAATTGCCAACGTGAGTGTCATGCCCCATACACACGATCATTTTTAATGTAATTTTTAAAACTGACGTTTTTCTCGTCATTTTTTTTCTTGTTTCCTCTCAAGCCTGTCTTGCGTACACACCATCATTTTAAAAAATGTTCAAGAAAAGCGCAGTGACGTACAACACGTACGACGGCACTATAAAGGGGAAGTTCCGTTCGAATGGCGCCACCCTTCATGTTAGTAAAGTTTGTTGAGAGACGATTCGCTCTTTTCAGTCTAGTGCTTTTCAGTCCGTTACAGCATGACGAATGTTCTATCTCCATTACGAACGCTAGTTTTACCAGAACGAGCGCTCCCGTCTCATACTTGATTCTGAGCATGCGCATTTTTTTTCACGTCGTTAAAGCATACACACTATCGTTTTTCACGTCGTTAAAAAAAACGACATGAAAAACGACGTGAAAAAAGAGAGCATGTTCGAAATTTTTAATGCCCGTTTTTCACGTCGTTAAAAATGCTCTGGAGCATACACACGATCATTTTTAATGGCCATTTTTTTTTTTAATGGCATTTTTAACGGCATGAAAAATGATCGTGTGTATGGGGCATTAGGCTCTATATTTAAGCCCCTGCAGGGGGAGAAAGATGTTAGGGGGAGGATTCTGGTTAAAAAATGTCGGTTTGTTCACATGCTGAACAATAACATTGATTTTATACTTTGGGAGTGTTGTGAGGCTCCAGGACTTTGCTAAAGAACATCACATACACGCAATTATGCTTTGAATGACTGCTGAGATAAAACCAGTTACACATAGAGACTGTAATGTGTTCTGTTGGGTTGAGCAGACTAGTAATTTTTTACTGAGAGAGGAAAAGCAAAGCACACTCACTGCACAGCACTATAAAGCAAGGAGTAAATATGCCCACCCCTTGTACGCTAGGGTGAACACGTGTCCCGCTTTTTGCAGGTCTGTCCCGGGCACCTTCATTCCAGGACAATACAGTGTCCTGGAATGAAACTGACACAGCCACCGCCCGGCCCCCGGGCCAATCTGATGCCCCCAAAAAAGGCCGCCACATCACCCCTTTACTCACTGACAGTACTTGTCCTGGCCAGGAATGCCTGGAGGAGCACAATACCCGCCCCCTGCTTGTGATTGGAGAAATCCTAAATCCCGCCTCTTGTGTCCAATCACTGTGCTGTGATTCGTTACAGCACAAGCTGATTTTTGGGAAGGGAGGGTGTCCCTGAATAATAGTTTGGAAATGTGGTCACCCTACTGTACACAGGAACACGGGTTATCATCCATCATGGACTGTCATGCTTCACTACTGTGTAAGTCACTATCCTGGAACATTTTTTGCAGGATGGGAGTTCAGACTTCCCTGGATGCATACTTGTCTCTGAACATCTGATGTGATAAAATAATGGAAGGTACATCACATAATGATGTATTAAGGTCATGTCAATTGTCCATTGCAATGCTTGTTTTTGTTTTTTCTCTCTCTCTAGGAAATGGCTTCATCGAAGGGAAAGAGCTGGAGAATTTTTTCCAGGAATTGGAGGCAGCACGGCGAGGAGCCGGAATGGTAAGAACTGTCCCGAATGGCACAGTGCTGCTTAAAGAGGACCAGTCACATTATTACTATTCATCAATGTACTTCACTTTTTTATGTATTACTGCTCTGTGTGCAGATTGGGGGCGCCATTCTGAATATTTAATGTGGTTCTAAAGGCTGACTTTTTTTTTTTTTTTTTACCTTTAATGCATTCTATGCATTAGGGTAAAATACCTTCTCTCTGCAGCTCAGGCTCAGCCCCACTTATACTTACCTGAGCCCGATCTCGATCCAGCAATGTGAACGAGAGCAGCGGCTCTCTCCCTCCTCATTTGCTTGGACACAGCAACAGCAGCCATTGGCTCCCTCTGCTGTCAATAACAGATAGTGAGGAGGGGGGCGGGGCCGAGCCACACTCTGTATGTCTACGGGTACCAGGGGCGGCCAGTCCATTAGGGGTGCAGGGGCACCGCCCCCTATCCATTCCCCTTGCCCCCAAATCTACATTTGGAGCGCTAGATGCATGGATTCCAATGGGGGGGGGGGATTGAAGCACGTGATTAGAGCTACAGGCTCTAATAGGCTTCTAAAAAGGGTGGGCTCGGGGCACAGAGCACTGCTCCCCGAGCCCACCCAGTTGTGTGTTAATAGCGAATGAATATTCGCTGCCTGCGGGTAAGTGCGGGGCTCATCGACTGGCCGATGGTTGTGTGCGGATCCGACCGACCACAGGGGTGGGGGTAAGCTGACCAGGAAGGGAGGGGGGTGGCTGTGGGTGCATTGTGCACAGTACAGGGGGAGGGGGGGCAGAAGGACACAATACTGAGTTTAGGAAGGCACAGTACAGGTTCCATGATGCTGCCTGGGACACGGCCATCTCGGTACAGCTTAGTAAAAAGTGTGACTGTCCCGTAAAATCCAGGACAGTTAGCAAGCACAATGTAATGCAAGATTATTATGGTGCCCCAATGCACCTGGGGCTCCTGAACCGTGCCTAGGTGTGCCCATGCATTAAGACAGCCCTGGTGAGAGGATGTGGGGAGAACAGGAAAGGAGAAAGAAAGTAGAGGGGAGAGGAGGAAAAAGAGAGCAGAAGAAAGAGAAAAGAATTTGGAAATGTAGAGAAGTGTCTTCCTTGAGGGAGAAGAGGACAGACCAAGAAAAGGCATGGAAGAAATATAGAGGAAAGGTTTAAAAATGGGAAGGGAGAGGAGAAGATTACAAGTGAGAGGAGAGGATTAGGGAGAAAGGAAAGAAGAACAAGGAACAGGAGAGGAACAAAAAAAAGGGGGGGGTGAGTACAGGGTGGGAAAGGAGAAGATATGAAGGGAGGGGAGAAGGGACAACGCAGAGAGGAGGAGAGTTGAAGGATGAGGGCAGAATGGAAAGAAAAGGGAGGAGAAGAGAGAGGAATGGAGGGCATGAAGGAAAAGAACGGGGAGGGGAAGAACAGAAGGAGAGAAGAAAAGAGATGATTAAAGAGAGAGAGAGAGAAAAAAAGAAAGAGGGAGTGGAGAAAAAAAGAGTGAGATGAAAGGGAGAAGGAAAGAGAATAGGAGAGAGGAGGGAGAGCTGGGGAGATGGGAGGATTGTAGAAGAGGTTAAAAAAAATAGAGATGGTATGAGGAAAAGGAGACAAGAAAGAGAATGCGTAGGAGAGGAAGAAGATGTGGGGGGGGGGGGGGGAGGAAAAGAGGAGAGAAGGGGTAAGAAGAATTTAATATATTTTAGAGGATAAACAGACTGATTTTTTTTTTTTTTTTTGGAACATTAACAAAATACCTGCAGCAAAAAAGAGTTGGAATTTACAATGAATATCTTTCAATTAAATAACAGATACCCTTTATTGATAACCTGTGCTGTATGACATACAGAAGCTGCCATTGCTGACCTTTCTCCATAAAATAGCGGAATGTCATGCTGAACCTCTGGCTTCAGTACTAGTCACTAACTATACTTTATTAGGGATGCAAAAGAAGAAAAGTCCCTCAAATGGCAGCATGTTATAGATGGTTGGATGCTGCCCTCTGCTGGTCACTCTGGGGAAATCATGTATATTATGGGAGTTCAGGCAGAGTATACACATTTTTCTCATTTACCTAAATAATTGATGTAAACAACAGTCCGCATAATTCTCATGTTATCAACTATTGAGAGTACAATTTAAATTTTATTGAACAAACCTCCTAATGATAACAGTTTTTTTTTTTTTTTTCAAAATAAAAAACGTACAATGCACTGTTCCAAATTATTACGCACAGTAATGCCTCGTACACACGGCCGAGATTCTCGTCAAAAAAAACAAACATGTCGTTTTTTTCGACGAGATTCTTGGACAAGAAACTTGTCCCGGCCGAGTGTACACATGCTCCTTTCAAAGAACCCGCGGTTCTTTGAATGGAGCGAACGCGGTGACGTCATCGAATACGACGAGCATGCGCTCGTCACATTCGATGCCATCGCCGCCATCTTTGTTCACCCTACCTATGCCTAGGAAGCTACCGCGCATGCGTCAAAGTCATTTCGAGCATGCGCGGGCTTCCCGGCGAAAAGGTAAGTGTACACACACACAATTATCTCGTCGAGAAACAGGCTGACGAGAATCTCGACGAGAAAATAGAGAGCAGGTTCTCTTTATTTTCTCGTCGAGATTCTTGTCGCTTTTCTTGACGAGAAACCATACACACGAACGAATTTCTCGGCAAGAAATCTCTGCCAGCAAGTTTCTTGCTGGTTTTTGCTGAGAAACTCGTTCGTGTGTACGAGGCTTGAGTTTCAAAACACTTTATAGGTTGTAAAGAACTAAAAACTGTCATTTGTTGTGTTTGCAGCATATTTACTGAAATCAAAAGCTATTTCAATCAAACTTTGAACAACATTTTAACAGGTCACGTTACATTTTAACATAGGACCCCTTATTTGATAGCAGCTTCACAAGTCTTGCATCCATTGAACTTGTGAGTTTTTTTGGACAGTTTCTGCTTCAATTTGTTTGCAAGATGTCAGAATAGCCTCCCAGAGCTGCTGTTTGGATGTAAACTGCCTCCCACCCTCATAGATCTTTTCCTTGAGGATGCTCCTACGGTTCTCAATAGGATTGAGGTCAGGGGAGGATGGAGGCCACACCATGACTTTCTCTCCTTTTATCCCCATAGCAGCCATTGATGCAGAGGTATTCTTTGCAGCATGAGATGGTGCATTGTCATGCATGAAGATGATTTTATTACAAAAAGCATAGTTCTTCCTTCTGTACCAGGGAAGGAAGTGGTCAGTCAGGAACTCCACATACTTTGCAGAGGTCATCTTTACACCTTCGGGGACCCTAAAGGGGCCGACCAGCTCTCTTCCCATGATTCCGGCCCAAAATATGACTCCACCACCGCCTTGCTGACATCGCAGCCTTGTTGGAACAGGGTGGCCGTCCACCAACCATCCACTACTCCATCCATCTGGACCATCCAGGGTTGCACGCCACTCATCAGTGAATGCAGCCGTTTCTGCTTGTGAGCATTGGTTAGTGGTGGCTAAATGGAAGGTTTATGCAAAGTTTCAAGACTCTGGAGGACTCTACAACTTGATGTCCGTGGGACTCCAGAGGCAACAGCAGCTTCAAATATCTGTTTGCTGCTATGTAATGGTGTTTTAGCAGCTGCTCTCTTGATCCGATGCATGGATCTGGCAGAAATCTTCCTCAATGTGCCTTTATCTGCACGAAACCCGTCTGTGCTCTGAATCAGCCACAAATCTCTTAATAGTGTGATGATCACGCTTAAGTTTTCGTGAAATATCTAATGTTTTCATACCTCGTCCAAGGCATTGAACTATTTCACTCTTTTCGGCAGCAGAGAGATCCTTTTTTCTTCCCCATATTGCTTGAAAATGGTGCTCTGCTTAATAATGTGGAACACCCTCCTTTAGTAGTTTTTCCTTTAATTGGGCTCACCTGGCAATCTAATTATCCCAGGTGTCCGAGATTGTTTTCAGTGATCAAAAGAGCCCTGAAACACAATGCCATCCATGAGTTAAACTGAAAAACTAAATATTTTTAATCTTTGTGACACTGAAATAGAATTTGCATAATAATTTGGAACAGGGTAACCAGCAGCAGATTTATTATATGTTGAAGATGCAATGCCTTGAAAAAGTATTCATACCCCTTGACATTTTCCACATTTTGTCATGTTACAACCAAAAACTTATTCTATTGGGATTTGATGTGATAGATCAACACAAAGTGGCACATAATTGTGAAGTGGAAGGAAAATGATAAATGGTTTTCAAAACTTTGTACAAATAAATATCTAAAGTGTGCCATGCATTTGTATTCAGCCCCCTTTACTCTGATACCCTTAAAGCGGAGTTCCACCCATAAAATCAACTTTACATTATTGTGCAGCAATTAACATAAGCAACGACATTTGGAAAAAAAAAATGTACTTACTATTTCATGCCTGTTGCTATGTGGTCCCCTGTAATCTGCCCCCTTCCTCTCTGCGGCACCTAAAGTAATTTCCCTCTGTGCCTTTGCTCGCTAGTGCTCATGGAAAAAGTGTGTCATTATTTCCCAGGAGTCAGTGGGCAGCACCGAGGGCTAGAATTGCGGTATTTGGCAACCTGTGAGGTTTCCTACGCCGCTACGTGCTTTAACTGCGCATGCGCGAGAACGGGCGGTGCATGCTGGGAATACAGCAGCGCCGTATCCCGGAAGATTATGCTTGTGGGCTTCGCCTGCCCACAAGTAAGATGGGAATGCCCGAGAAGGCTGAATCAAAGGTCATGTTTTTTATAAAATAATAAATGCAGCGCTAATGACAAGGGTAACCAATGTTTAATATACATTCTGCAATAGTAAGAGATCGTTTAAAAAAAAAAAAATCATATATGTGGGTGGAACTGCGCTTTAACTTAACTTTAGTTGAATTGCCTAATTAGTAAATAGAGTCCACCTGTGTGTAATTTAATCTCAGTATAAATATGGCTGTTCTGTGAAGCCTTCAGAGGTTTGTTAGAGAACTTTAGTGAACAAACAGCAACATGAAGGCCAAGGAATACACCAGACAGGTCAGGGATAAAGTTGTGGAGAAGTTTAAAGCAGGGTTAGGTTATAAAAAAAAATATCTCAAGCTTTGAACATCTCACGGAGCTCTGTTCAATCCATCATCCGAAAATGGAAAGAGTATGGCACAACTACAAAGTACAAACCTACCAAGATATGGCTGTCCACCTAAACTGACAGGCCGGGCAAGGAGAGCATTAATCAGAGAAGAGCCAAGAGGCCCATGGTAACTCTGGAGGAGCTGCAGAGATCCACAGCTCAGGTGGGGGAATCTGTTCACAGGACAACTATTAGTCGTGCTTCTCCACAAATCTGTCCTTTATGGAAGAGTGGCAAGAAGAAAGCCATTGTTGAAAGAAAGCCATAAGAAGTCCCATTTGCAGTTTGCAGGAAGCCATGTGGGGGACACAGCAAATATGTGGAAGAAGGTGCTCTGATCAGATGAGACCAAAATTGAATTGTTTGGCCTAAAAGCAAAACGCTATGTGTGGCAGAAAACTAACACTGCACATCACCCTGAACACACCATCCCTACCGTGAAACATGGTGGTGGCAGCATCATGTTGTGAGGATGCTTTTCTTCAGCAGGGACAGGTAAGCTGGTCAGAGTTAATGAAAAGATGGATGGAGCCAAATACAGAGCAATCTTAGAAGAGTTTGCAAACGACTTGAGACTGGGGCGGAGGTTCACCTTCCAGCAGGACAATGACCCTAAACATAGAGCCAGAGCTACAATGGAATGGTTTCGATCAAAGCATATTCATGTGTTAGAATGGCCCAGTCAAAGTCCAGACCTAAATCACATTGAGAATCTGTGGCAAGACTTGAAAATTGCTGTTCACAGACGCTCTCCATCCAATCTGACAGAGCTTGAGATATTTTGCAAAGGAGAATGGGCAAAAATTTCACTCTCTAGATGTACAAAGCTGGTAGAGACATCCCCAAAAAGGCTTGCAGCTGTACTTGCAGCAAAAGGTTGTTCTACAAAGTATTGACTCGTGCACACCACACTTTTAACATATTTATTTCAAAAAAATGTGAAAACCATTTATCATTTTCTTTCCACTTCACAATTATGTGCCACTTTGTGTTGGTCTATAACAAAAAATCACAATAAAATAGATTTACGTTTTTGGTTGTAACCTGACAAAATGTGGAAAATTTCAAGGGGTATGAATACCCTTTTCAAGGCACTGTAAAACCTGACCTGATCCCTGTGAGTGACAATTCCACCTTTCCATACACCGCTAAAAGTGACGGCTCGACCTCTCCGTACATCAATATGGGTGGTGACTCCACTTCTTCTCTAAGGGTCCTTTCACACGGGGCGGATCCGTGAAGATCCGCCCCGTGAAGCTCCGCTTGCTCAGCAGGGATCGCTCCGTTGATCCCCGCTGAGCCGACGGATGACTGGGCGGTCCCCGCACACTGTGCAGGGACCGCCCTGTCAGAGCGCCGCTCTCCCCTATGGGGAATCGGATGACGAGGGGTTTTTCTCCGTCACACTTTGGCGGAGCGGATGTCAGCGGACATGTCTCCGCTGACATCCGTGCTTCCATAGGGCTACATGGAGGATCCGTTTCAGGTCTGCCTAAAAAACTGACAGGCGGACCTGAACGGACCTCCGTGTGAAAGAGCCCTAAGTGTCTTGCACTCATAAATTAATGTAAGGGGAGCAGCCAGGGCCATCGTAAAGGCAGGGCAAAAGGGGAAGCTGCCCTGGGCCCCATCATTGTTATGGGGCCCAAAGCCACTGCCTCATACTTGACAACTATCCCAGTTTTTAAATTCCCTTGAAGTTCTAGTCCCGTGCTGTGTCCTGATATCTCAGGTTGTGAAGTTCTGTTACTAATGCTGCCCAGCTCTGCCCTATTGCCGTGTACAGATGACTCGCCTGCAGACCCTGTGTTTATATGTAAATAACCTGTATTGATATGTAACTAGAGGCAGCATTAATATGTAAATAGCTGCGGACCAGCTGCATTGATATGTAAATAAAGGCAGCATTTATATGTATATCCTACCTCCCCGAGGTCTTCATATTCACATCCCCTCTGCTGAATGCTGCCCACTGGGGAGTTAAAGGGTCATGCTTGAAAGTCCTGCCTACAACTGTGGTCATTAGGTCAAACATCATCCTATTCTGCAAAGGTAAGCAAATTGGAGATGGAACCCTCTTTTAAAATAACATGGTGCCACAGCACCGTGAATTTTGGTGCATGTGAATATGCACATCTCAGCAGATGCGTGAGGGTATCATTAACAATTAATGCCACTGCTGTGTATCTGCTAAATGGCAGCACATTTCTGTGGTGTCAGGAAAGCGATTTTTGCATGCGTTCCAGACACACACAAACGTGAACGCAGGCTAAATGTCTCAGTTACATTGGGGCTTGGTGTACAATCCTTTCATTCACACTAGTGGCCAGTGTAAAGGTCCCCCTTACATTGGTGGTCAGTGTAAATCCCTCCTTACATTAGTGGTTACTAGGAATGCTCCCATTACATTAGTGGTCAGTGCAAATCCCCATTACATTAGTGGTCAGTGCAAATCCCCATTACATTAGTGGTCAGTGTAAATCCCCATTACATTAGTGGTCAGTGTAGAAACTCCTCTTTATATTGGTAATCGGTAAAAAAAAATCCAAACTTGCATTTGTGGTCAGTTTTGAAGCCTCCCTTACATTGGTGGTCCATGTAGAAGCCCCCTTTAAATTGGTGGTCCATGTAGAAGCCCCCTTACATTGGTGGCCAGTGTAGAAATCCCACTTTATTGGTTGTTTTATGTAAAATCCCCCACTACATTGGTTGTTTGTGTAAATTCTTCATTACATTGGTGATCAGTGTACATTTCCCTTCACATTGGTGGTGAGTGCAGAATTGCCCTTACACTGGTGTTCGGTGTAAATCCCAATTTACATTGGTGTTCATTGCAAATCCCCCCCTCTAACATTGGTGGTCAGTGTAGACCTGTCACCTTACATGGAGGTCATTGTATATTCCTCCTTACACTGGTGGTTGGTGTAAATGCTCCTATTACATTGGTGTCAGTGTAGAAATCCCTCTTTATATTGGTGGGTGGCATAAAATCTCCCATTACATGATGATCAGTGCAAATTTTCCCTCACACTGGTGGTCAGTGTAAATCCCCCCTCACATTGGTGGTCATTGTAAATTCTCCATTACATTTGTGCTCAGTTTAGAATCCTCCATTATATATTTGCTAAAGATTTCCTCCATCTTCACTCTACATGAATTAGAATTTGCCACATTGTACTGCCTCCTAACTAATCCCCATCCCCCCACCACTGTCACTGATCCTGACAACCCTCCAGCATTGCCACTGATCACCCCCCCCCCAGCATTGCCACTGATCCCAGGAGTTTTCTGTCTTTTGATGGGTCCCCTCACCTCCCCAGTCCATGGTGTGCAGACAGTAAGGAGATAATGTGCTATAACCTTTAGCAACCAATCAGTAAGCAGTAATAATGTGCAGTAACCTCTAGCAACCAATTAGTGAGTGGTAAGAATGTCCAGTAACTTCTAGCAACCAATCAGTGAGCAGTATTGATGTACAGTAATCCCCAACAACCAATCAACAAGCAGAAGTCATGTGCTGTAACCTCTAGCAAATAATCAGTGAGCCATAATGTGTGCTATAACCTCTAGCAGCCAGTCAGTGAGCGGTAATGATACACTGTAAAATCTGGTAACCAATCGCAATTGCTGCCTGAACTGATTCAGTAAATTGATTTTGAGTCTAGCTGCTATTTATTATATGTCTCAGAGCAGGTAAAGAGTGATATTGCATGAGGGGGGGGGGGGGGGGCAAGAAAATGTTTGCCCAAGGTCCAATCAATATTAAAGACGGCCCTGGGAGCAGCTATTCTAATTACAACACTGAGACTGATTAGGATGTGATAATGAATGCACACCCTCCCACTTAATTCTCTTTTTAATAACGGTGTTACCAAGGCATATATCAATACAGTACCTACAGCACAGGAGAAGGTTAGAATCCTCACTAAAGTGTGTTAAAATCTTTGCACTGTATTATTTCACCAGATGAGGAATATAAATCTCAACAAATGTGAACATTCCCTTTAAGGGCCACTTTAGCCCCATTCTGCAGAATCTGGTCTTATAAAGACTTACCCACTCAACTTTTTTTGTACCCATCTATTAGGAAGGATCAACCATTAATATTGGAGAGAAGTTGAAAGAATTTATGCAAAAGTATGACAAAAATGCAGATGGGCGCATAGAGATGGCAGAGGTGAGTGCGCGCAGGAAGTAATTACAGGTGAGATATGAGGTGCATGCAGGAACTGAGTATAGGTGAGATACAGTATGAGGTGTGTGTAGGAACTGACTTCAGGTGAAATATGAGATGTGTGCAGGAACTGAGTACAGATGAGATATGAGGTGTGTGCAGGAACTGAGTACAGATGAGATATGAGATGTGTGCAGGAACTGAGTACAGATGAGATGAGGTGTGTGCAGGAACTGACTTCAGGTGAAATATGAGGTGTGTGCAGGAACTGAGTACAGATGAGCTATGAGGTGTGTGCAGGAACTGAATACAGATGAGCTATGAGGTGTGTGCAGGAACTGACTTCAGGTGAAATATGAGGTGTGTGCAGGAACTGAGTACAGATGAGCTATGAGGTGTGTGCAGGAACTGAGTACAGATGAGCTATGAGGTGTGTGCAGGAACTGAATACATGTGAGATATGAGGTGTGTGCAGGAAATGAGTACAGGTGAGATACAGTATGAGGTGTGTGTAGGAACTGAGTACAGGTGACCTATGAGATGTGTGCAGAAACCGACTACACATGAGATCTTAAGCTGTGTGCAAGAACTGAGTACAGGTGAGATATAAGGTGTGTGCGGGAACTGAGTGCAGGCGAGATGAGTTCTGTGCAGAAACCGAGTACAGGTGAAATATCAGTAGTGTGTAGTGTGACAGCAGGAAGGTAAAGTCACCTGGTTGCATCCAGGGGGGTAGATATATTTCGCCCAGATTCAGGCTTTACGCCGACTTATACAACTAGGTGGAGAGTTGTATAAGCCCAGCTAAGGCTAGTGGGCTCATGGATGACTCATACCTCTAGGGAGAGGGCTGGGCGTCGTGCAGGCAGGGAGTTGATGAGGCCAGCTGAAGCTTGTCAGCTTATTTAGGCCTCTATAAGAACTCCCAGCTTCATTAGATGTTAGCTCATGCCTGGAACCAGACCTGTGTGGACTGTCTAGGGAGAGTGAACCCCTGTGCGGTGAGACAAAGCCTGTGTGGCTATTTGCTTGGACATTTAAAACCAGGGACTTAGGGACTAGGACAGCACTAGGCTGATCCCAGTTGTTAGTTAGGAAACCTGTATGTTTAGTCAGAGGTCAAGTTGACCAGGATTTATTTTATTTATGTTTCTTTTGCTTTGCTGTGTTTTGTCACTGTAAATAGAAAATAAACCGCACCTTTTTTTTTGATTTTGAAAACCACAACCTCCGTTTGCTGGGCCTGTTTTTGTGTGGGGAGCCCATCCCGGGGGTCACACACACCCGCTGCCGAGCTAACCCCCTCACAGTTGGTGGAGAACCAGTGGCAGTTTTTTTTAAGCCAGCATGGAGGAGATACTGAAGCAGCTGGCTCTAGCAAATGCCAATCAACAGCAGACAAATGCAGGTTTGCAAAAGAGCCTTGCAGCTCAACAACAGAACTTCGCAGCCCAGCAGCAAGCTCATCAACAGAGCCTTGCAGCCCAGCAGCAAGCTCACCAACAGAGTCTGGAAGCTCAGCAACAAGCCCAGCAGCAATCTGAGGCCCGCTTCATAGACCTGTTACAGAAGCAAGAGCAGAGACTACAACAAATGGAAGCAGTAATGCAGCAACGTCCGCAGACCAGTGAGGAAAGCCGTCCCACTAATACCGCGTCCTTTGGGGTGAGTCGTTTATTGACAAAAATGACTGGAGAGGATGATCCAGAGGTATTTTTGACCACATTTGAAAGGACTGCTGAAAGAGAAAAGTGGCCTGAGGAGCAGTGGGCTGGACTGGTGGCTCCTCTGTTAACTGGTGAATCGCAGAAGGCTTACTATGACCTAGAGCCTGACCAAGCAAAAGACTATGTGATGCTAAAAGCTGAGATATTGGCAAGGCTGGGTGTCACCCAGGCTGTCCGGGCTCAGCGTGTGCATAACTGGACTTTCCAGCTTGGAAAACCCCCCAGGTCTCAAATGTATGATCTCATTCACCTGAGCAGAAAGTGGCTACAGCCAGAGACTTTGTCCGCACCAAAGATTGTGGAACGTGTTGTAATGGATCGGTTTTTGAGAGCTCTTCCTACTGCCATCCAAAAGTGGGTAAGCCATGGAGACCCAGAGACGGCCGATGGTCTTGTGGATCGTGTGGAGAAATACTTGGCTACAGAGAACCTGACGGCCTCTTCCAGAGACACTCGGACTTTCCACCCTAAGACCAGACCATCCCCAGGGGCGGATAAGAGGATTCCAAGGGGTAAGGGTGGAGAGAGTGAGAGGGTGGGAGCTCTACCCCAAGTTTGGCGAGAACAGCCTGGGAAATCAGCGGCTCAAGAGGCGGCAAGAAGGATCGTTTGCTACCGCTGCCGGCAAGCGGGACATATTGCAGCCAATTGCCCGGTTGTGGAGGAACCCATGCAGTGTGACTTTCTGACGGGCAGACGTCAGTCGCTGTGTGCGACAGTCGCATGCACTGCCATTCGAGGAATTGAGAAACATTTATGCAAAATGTGTGTTAATGGTAGAAATGTTGTGGTATTGCTGGATTCAGGTAGCCTTGTGACCCTGATAAAGGCTGAGTTAGTTAAAACAGAGGTCTCTGGGAATAGCAAGGTAGCTGTTATTTGTGTGCATGGGGACACCCGAGAGTATCCAGTGACTACAGTGTGTTTCGAGACCCCCAAAGGTACCCTCTCTCATCCAGTGGGCTTAGTATCTCAGTTACCGTATGACGCCATTGTGGGAAGGGATTTTCCGAAGTTCTGGGAACTGTGGGATGATCCTGAGCCCCCCACTGGTGCCCCTATGTACCAGGAATGTGATAGCCAGAACTCCCCTGAGAGTGGTGAGGACTCTCCGGAATTTCCCTTATCAGTATTGGCAGGGGAGACTCAAGAAACTGGAGAGGAGCCCACCTCCTCGGACGAAAACCTACCGTCTGTGGAGTTTTCTGATCTTGAGGTTCACAGGGAAAACTTTGCCACAGAACAGTTGAAAGACCCCGCCCTAATAAAGGCACGCGAAAACGTAGTGAAAATAGATGGCGAGTTAGTGAACCCAGATAATACCTGCACTTACCCATACTTCAGCGTAGAGAAGGACCTACTGTATCGGGTGGCAAAAAGGGCAGAAGAAACCGTTGAGCAGCTTGTGGTGCCCAAACCTTACAGGAAGTTGGTGTTGGAGTTGGCCCATGGGCACATTCTTGGAGGTCATCTGGGGACAGAGAAAACCCGAGAGAGGGTATTACAGAGATTCTATTGGCCGGGGGTGATGAAGGACATAGAAAATTATTGTTCCTCCTGCCCTGTGTGTCAGAGGTCGGCCCCGATGCCACATTTCCGTAGCCCGCTGGTCCCTCTACCCATCATTGAGGTCCCGTTTGAGAGGATCGCCATGGATTTGGTAGGTCCTATAATCAAGTCCGCTAGGGGGCACCAGTACATATTAGTTATAATGGACTATGCCACCCGTTATCCAGAAGCGATCCCTCTCCGAAATACCTCGGCCAAAACCATAGCCAAAGAGCTATCTCTTGTGTTTAGCCGGGTGGGTATTTGTAAAGAACTGCTTACGGACCAAGGTACACCCTTTATGTCCCGGGTTATGAAGGAGCTGTGTAAATTGTTCAAAGTGACGCAATTACGTACATCTGTGTATCACCCCCAAACCGATGGGCTGGTTGAAAGATTCAACAAAACCCTAAAACAAATGTTGAAGAAAGTGGTGGATAGAGATGGAAAGGATTGGGACTGTCTACTTCCTTATCTGATGTTTGCTATTAGGGAGGTGCCCCAATCCTCTACGGGATTCTCCCCCTTTGAGTTACTGTATGGGAGACACCCAAGAGGGCTGTTGGATATTGCCAAGGAAACTTGGGAAAGTGAGAGTTCTCCCCACAGGAGTGTGATTGATTGAGCATGTCGCCCTGATGCAAGACCGAATTGCACAGGTAATGCCCATCGTGAAGGAACATTTGGCCCAAGCGCAGTTAGCACAGCAGAGAGTGTACAACCGTGGAGCCAAGACCCGTACCTTTTCCCCGGGGGATAGGATACTGGTACTTGTCCCTACGGTTGAAAGTAAATTCCTTGCCAAATGGCAAGGCCCCTACGAGATAATGGAAAAAGTGAGCGAAGTGAATTACAAGGTCAGACAACCAGGAAGGCGAAAGCCCGAACAGATCTATCACGTTAATCTGTTGAAAGCCTGGAGGGATAGAGAGTCCCTAGTCGCAGACACTTGGTCACCAGCTCAAACTGGTTGCGTGATTCCTGAGGTTGGAATAGCAGCCACCTTGTCACAACCCCAACAACAGGAGGTTAAGGAGTTTGTGCTTCGCAACAAGGAGGTATTCTCTGAGCTGCCGGGACAAACATTTGGGGTAGAGCATGACATCATTACCCCGCCCGGTGAAAGGGTGAAGTTAAAACCCTATCGGATCCCAGAGGCCCGACGGGAGGCAATACGGGAGGAAGTACAGAAAATGCTGAACTTAGGGGTGATAGAGGAGTCCCAAAGTGATTGGTCTAGTCCCATTGTGTTGGTGCCTAAACCGGATGGGAGCTGGCGATTTTGTAACGATTTTCGTCAGTTGAACAAAGTTACAAAATTTGACACCTACCCCATGCCACGTATAGATGAGTTGATCGACCGGCTGGGAACAGCCCGATACATGACGACTCTTGACCTCACAAAAGGGTATTGGCAAATCCCCCTGGCCAAATTGGCCAAAGAGAAAACCGCATTTGTAACCCCAGACGGGGCGTTCCAATATAAAAGAATGCCGTTCGGGTTACAGAATGCGCCGGCCACATTCCAGCGGAAAATGGACCAGATGCTGAGGCCCCATCGGAAGTATGCTGCGGCTTACCTGGATGACGTAATTGTCCATAGCACAGATTGGGCCTCACATCTGCCAAAAGTGCAAGCAGTCCTGGACTCTGTTCGGGAAGCGGGGTTTACGGCTAACCCCAAGAAGTGTACCATTGGGCAGGAGGAGGCCAAATATCTTGGGTACACCATTGGGAGGGGAGTAATAAAACCCCAACTCAACAAAGTCGAGGCCATCCAGAGTTGGCCACGTCCCAACAGCAAGAAGCAGGTACGAGCCTTTCTGGGAATCGCTGGGTATTATCGGCGATTCATTCCCCACTTTGCTTCTAAGGCTGTGCCCCTAACCAACCTAACGAAGGGGAAAGGGTCGGTCATGATTAAATGGACCCCCGAGGCTGAGGCAGCATTCCAATTCTTGAAACAAGCCTTATGTAGCCAGCCAGTGTTGTACTCACCCGACTTCTCTAAAGACTTTGTCGTACAAAGTGATGCGTCAGATGTGGGGTTAGGAGCAGTATTGTCCCAGGTCTGGAACGGGGAAGAGCACCCAGTCATTTACCTCAGCAGGAAGTTGAAGTCCCATGAGGTAAATTACGCCACCGTTGAAAAGGAGTGTTTAGCGGTGAAGTGGGCTCTAGATTCCCTTCGGTACTACCTGCTAGGTAGGCACTTTGACATGGTTACGGATCACGCTCCGTTAAAGTGGATGGCTCAAAACAAGGAAACAAATAGAAGAGTGAATAGGTGGTTCCTGGCCCTCCAGGAATTCAACTTCACAGTAAAGCATCGCTCTGGCGTTCAAATGGGGAATGTGGATGCTTTGTCTCGAGTACATGAATGCCTGATTGCTGGTGTTCCAACCCCGAGGTTAAAACAAGAGGGGGGGGTATGTGACAGCAGGAAGGTAAAGTCACCTGGTTGCATCCAGGGGGGTAGATATATTTCGCCCAGATTCAGGCTTTACGCCGACTTATACAACTAGGTGGAGAGTTGTATAAGCCCAGCTAAGGCTAGTGGGCTCATGGATGACTCATACCTCTAGGGAGAGGGCTGGGCGTCGTGCAGGCAGGGAGTTGATGAGGCCAGCTGAAGCTTGTCAGCTTATTTAGGCCTCTATAAGAACTCCCAGCTTCATTAGATGTTAGCTCATGCCTGGAACCAGACCTGTGTGGACTGTCTAGGGAGAGTGAACCCCTGTGCGGTGAGACAAAAGCCTGTGTGGCTATTTGCTTGGACATTTAAAACCAGGGACTTAGGGACTAGGACAGCACTAGGCTGATCCCAGTTGTTAGTTAGGAAACCTGTATGTTTAGTCAGAGGTCAAGTTGACCAGGATTTATTTTATTTATGTTTCTTTTGCTTTGCTGTGTTTTGTCACTGTAAATAGAAAATAAACCGCACCTTTTTTTTTGATTTTGAAAACCACAACCTCCGTTTGCTGGGCCTGTTTTTGTGTGGGGAGCCCATCCCGGGGGTCACACACACCCGCTGCCGAGCTAACCCCCCTCACAGTAGGAACTGAGTAAAGTACAGGTGAGAAAGTAAGGAGGTGTGTGTGTGGGAACTGAGTACAGGCGGGATATGGGGAGTGTGCAGGAATCGAGTACAGGTGAGATATGAGTTGTGTGCCAGACTTGAGTACAGTTGAGATATGATGAGTTGTCAGGAACCGGTACAGTACAGGAGAAAAAGTAAGGTGTGTGCAGGAACTAAGTACAGGTGAGATATAAGGCGTGTGTGCAGGAACCAGGTACAGGTGAGGTATGTGCAGGAATTGCATACAGGTGATATATGAGGTTTGCGTGAGAACTGAGTACAGGTTAGATATGAGGTGTGTGCAGGAACTGAGAACAGATGAGCTATGAGGTGTGTGCAGGAACTGAGTACAGATGAGCTATGAGGTGTGTGCAGGAACTGAGAACAGATGAGCTATGAGGTGTGTGCAGGAACTGAGTACAGATGAGCTATGAGGTGTGTGCAGGAACTGAGTACAGATGAGCTATGAGGTGTGTGCAGGAACTGAGTACAGATGAGCTATGAGGTGTGTGCAGGAACTGAGTACAGATGAGCTATGAGGTGTGTGCAGGAACGGAGTACAGATGAGCTATGAGGTGTGTGCAGGAACTGAGTACAGATGAGCTATAAGGTGTGTGCAGGAACTAAGTACAGGTGAGATATAAGGGGTGTGTGCAGGAACTGAGTACAGGTGAGATATGAAGTGTGTGCAGGGACTGAGTACAGGTGAGATATAAGGGGTGTGTGCAGGAACTGAGTACAGGTGAGATATGAGGTGTGTGCAGGAACTGAGTACAGGTTAGATATGAAGTGTGTGCAGGAACTGAGTACAGGTGAGATATATGGGGTGTGTGCAGGGACTAAGTACAGGTGAGATATGAGGTGTGTGCAGGAACTAAGTACAGGTGAGATATGAGGTGTGTGCAGGAACTGAGTACAGGTGAGATATGAGGTGTGTGCAGGGACTGAGTACAGGTGAGATATAAGGGGTGTGTGCAGGGACTAAGTACAGGTGAGATATGAGGTGTGTGCAGGAACTGAGTACAGGTGAGATATAAGGGGTGTGTGCAGGGACTAAGTACAGGTGAGATATGAGGTGTGTGCAGGAACTAAGTACAGGTGAGATATGAGGTGTGTGCAGGAACTAAGTACAGGTGAGATATGAAGTGTGTGCAGGGACTGAGTACAGGTGAGATATAAGGGGTGTGTGCAGGAACTGAGTACAGGTGAGATATGAGGTGTGTGCAGGGACTGAGTACAGGTGAGATATGAGGTGTGTGCAGGGACTAAGTACAGGTGAGATATGAGGTGTGTGCAGGAACTGAGTACAGGTTAGATATGAGGTGTGTGCAGGAACTGAGTACAGGTTAGATATGAAGTGTGTGCAGGAACTGAGTACAGGTGAGATATGAGGTGTGTGCAGGAACTAAGTACAGGTGAGATATAAGGGGTGTGTGCAGGAACTGAGTACAGGTGAGATATGAGGTGTGTGCAGGAACTGAGTACAGGTGAGATATGAGGTGTGTGCAGGGACTGAGTACAGGTTAGATATGAGGTGTGTGCAGGAACTGAGTACAGGTTAGATATGAAGTGTGTGCAGGAACTGAGTACAGGTGAGATATGAGGTGTGTGCAGGGACTAAGTACAGGTGAGATATGAGGTGTGTGCAGGGACTAAGTACAGGTGAGATATGAGGTGTGTGCAGGGACTGAGTACAGGTTAGATATGAGGTGTGTGCAGGAACTGAGTACAGGTTAGATATGAAGTGTGTGCAGGAACTGAGTACAGGTGAGATATGAGGTGTGTGCAGGGACTAAGTACAGGTGAGATATGAGGTGTGTGCAGGGACTAAGTACAGGTGAGATATGAGGTGTGTGCAGGGACTAAGTACAGGTGAGATATGAGGTGTGTGCAGGAACTAAGTACAGGTGAGATATAAGGGGTGTGTGCAGGAACTGATTACAGGTGCGATATGAGGTGTGTGCAGGGACTAAGTACAGGTGATCAAAGAGTGTGTGTGCAGGTGACGTTAGCTCAGGTATCATTGGATGACCCCCCACTTTTCTCTTCACTTTACAGTTGGCTCAGATTCTCCCGACTGAGGAAAATTTTCTTCTCTGCTTCCGTCAGCATGCCGGTTCCAGCACAGAGTTCATGGAGGTGAGTGCTGCACCCACTCATACATACCTGCAGACACTTACCTCAGCCCCCCTGGTGATTTAATTTCCCTTCTGCTGTTGTAGGCATGGAGAAAATACGACACAGACAGAAGTGGCTACATAGAGGCCAATGAGCTGAAGGTAAGTGGCTCAACATGCTGGGAGTTCAGTAACACTGGGGCCTGGTGCCTATTCTTCTCATCCAGGTTCTTTTCTGGGTGGGGGGTGATCAGTCTTAGGGGCCTACCGATCTCCAACTGACGATCCCTCCAGTAATGTGATTGACTCATGATTTAATGAACGTAGATTTTACTTAATAAAGGGAAGGGGATAATTTCTGCCATTAGAACCTCTGTGTCTGCCAATCCCTTCATTTTACTGATGATATCAGGTATATGGGTTTAGCAGATACCCACTGGGCAGAATGAAGGATTGGCTGGGTCAGATTCCTTTTCATTTGTTGTCTTACCAGAGAGAACAGGTATTGACAGTTGACTTCTTTCTCCTCTGCATGTATCCCTTGCTGAGCTGGGTGTACATGTTTATGAAGCCCTCGGTATAGGGCAGTGGTCTCCAAACTGCAGTCCTTTGCTTGTATTTATCTGGCCTTTGAGGTATTATTCCTGCCACTGAAACCAACAATGGGGAACTATTCCTTCCACTAACACCAATGATGGGGCATTATTTTTTCCACTGGCAACAAAAATGGGGCACTATTCCTCCCAACTACACCAACTATTTCTCCCCCTAATACAAACCATCAGGCACCATTTACCCCGACTGGGAACAGTCCAGCCCCCCTAAAGTCTGAAGAATAGTAAACTGGCCCTTTCTTTAGAAAGTTTGGAGATCCCTGGTATAGGGGATAGCCTGAGGGCAATCCATTCACATGCCCACTCATCCGAAGGCCATCTAAGAGTCTTCAGCACCTTTGCCCAGTAAACTCTCGCAGTCATCACACATGGTACAATTTGACCATACAATCTCTGTAATCAACTTTAGATCTACTAATACTATGCATTAGGAGCATGTACCTAAACTACTAAATCTGAATACAATCAGGTAGGACCTTGGACTACATAGTTGTTGGTAGATCAAAAAGGCCCACACACACAATCAGACTTTTTGACAACAAACGTTTGACAGACCTGTTTGATCAGACAATCCGACCGTGTGTATGCTCCATCGGACAATTGTTTTCGCTTTTTCATCGGACAAATGTTCGGTGTGAATGCTCTAAAACTTTTCGACAACAAATATCCGATGGAGGATAATCCGATATTGTGTACGCAAGTCCATCGGATATAAGTCCAAAGTACAAACACGCATGCTCAGAACCAATGCTAAACATCAGCCAACAATAGCAGAAGTTGCCCAAAGGGTGGCGGTAAAGAGCTGAAAAACCACGTGATTTGGTAAAAGTTGGCTGAAAATGTTCTGCCGTGTGTATGCAGAACAAGTTCGTGGCCAACGCCCATTCGGACAAAAATCCTCGGAAAAGTCAGATGGAAGTCCGATCGTGTGTATGAGGGTTTATGGGTCTATTTACAAATGCTTTTACACAAAATCTACACAACATTCACTCAGGATTCACCCATCTCTGCATTTAAATGTAGCGCACTCACCCCCTTCACCTGCCTTTGGTTCCCCGCAGGTAGAGAGGGCACACCACGCCACAAGCCCGTACCCTCCTGTATAAAGAGGTTGAGCGGTGTTGTTGGCGGGTCTCCACAGCCAGAAACCAGAATCCTCCAGAGAATGATTCTCGCCTCTACAATTGACAGAGATAAGTCCTTGTTCCCCCCCAGTGACTTGAATGTCCACACCAGCTGCAACTCCAACGTAAAGTTTATTTTCTCTTTGCAAATAACAGTCTGATAGGTAAAGATTGGAGTAAAAGACAGGACAGCATAAGGTGTGGGAGAGGTCCAGGCACAAATGTAATCACTTCACTGCTCGGCTTCTCAAGCAGACTCAGCCCAGATGGGTAGTCTCCCTAGGTAGGGACTAGCAGCCAAATGGTACTCTAACTTAACCGCACAGTCTCTGCCACAGACCTGGTGAACTTGGTCTCTGCCACAGACTGGATGAACTTGGTCTCTGCCACAGACCTGGTGAACTTGGTCTCTGCCACACACCTGGTGAACTTGGTGCTTCAAAACTTGACCTCTATGTAAGGAGAAGACATCCCTCCAGAGAGTTACCGGACCCCTTCCTTCACCGTGACTTCTCACCGGTCCCTCGGAACAGTTCCTTCCCCGAGCCTCCTCGTCTAAGATACGGGTCCCCTCGCAAGGCGGCACCCTGGGATTCCTCGATCCTTGATGGGCCCCAGCCGAAGGTGCTGGGCCCAAGGCCTTTGCTGCAGTCCCAGGACTAAAGGTGCCTGGGACCTATTCACCGACCTCCGCCCCTGGGCCAAAGATGCCCAGGGTGGACAAGAACACAACTCCTGGGAGTAGGACTCCCAACGACTGAAGAACCCCGAACAGGCAGCGTCTGCCCCTTTTTATATCCTCTGCCACACCCACTGTACGGCTGCTGAGAGGGGACACACAAGGCACAGCACTGTATCAGCAGTTCAACCCTGGCCCACCATGGCAGCGCCAATTGCAGGCCACGGGGAACTATACACTGATACTCTCCCTGCGGACAAAAATGGTTGATAGAATCCTGACAATTGGGGTGTTTGAGCACAACTACCACTCAAACACTTCCCCTAAATTTAGGACCCCGCTACATAAACGTAAATAGAAAAAAGTGTAAATCCTCTGTGAATGTTGTGTGAAATCTTTTCTAACTAGACTGCATATGATGGAGCTGGAGAAAGAAAAGAATGGCTCTAAAGGACATCATAAAAAAAAAAAAGAAAGAAAAACAGTATCTTAAGGTTTCTGTGGTGAGTTTTCTATCGTTGTTGGGGTCCACCTTGGCCTTGCACATTGATTGATCTCTGTTAGCTTTGTGTGACCCGGGCAGGTATCACACATGAAAGACATTGTATGGAAAATCTCTTCTCCTCCATCTTATACAGCATTGACCATGTCACCTGTTCCACACTAGATACAGAACGATCCTGTGCTGTGTACCTTGTCATCCCCATCTCTGTTCTCTGTTGTAGGGGTTCCTCTGCGACCTCCTGAAGAAAGCCAATCGGCCATTCGATGAGAAGAAGCTGCAGGAGTACACACAGACCATTGTAAGTGTCTAAACCAAGGGTCCTAGTGGTAGGGTGACCACATTTCCAAACTACCATTCAGGGACACCCCTCCCTTCCCAAAAATCAGCTTGTGCTGTAACGAATCACAGCACAGTAATTGGACACAAGAGGCAGGATTTATGATTTCTCCATTCACAAGCAGGGGGCGGGATTGTGCTCCTCCAGGCATTCCGGGCCAGGACAAGTACTGTCAGTGAGTAAAGCGGTGATGTGGCGGCCTTTTTTGGGGCATCAGATTGGCCCGGGGGGGGGGGGTGTCTGTGTCAGTTTCATTCCGGGACATTGTATTGTCCTGGAATGAAGGTGCCCGGGACAGACCTGCAAAATGCGGGACTTTCCCGGGCAATCCGGGACACGTGGTCACCCTACCTAGTGGACATCCTAAACTGAGCGCCCCATGTTATCTCATAGGGAAAAATCTCTGCACAGTCTTACAGTATTTGCTACAAAAATGGGTAAAATGCAACTTCCTTAATCCTCATAGTCCTACAAAAAGCTCACACAGCAGATAAAAGACAGAACTATGGGGAGCTGGAGAGGAAGTCCCATTTGTGCTACACATGATAAAATGTGTCTTCCCTGCTGGCATTTTGTCACTGAGCATCACACAGGATGTAATTAGGGTGACCACGTGTCCCGGATTGCCCGGGACAGTCCCGCATTTTGCAAGTCTGTCCCGGGCACCTTCATTCCAGGACAATACAGTGTCCCAGAATGAAACTGACACAGCCAACCCCCGGGCCAATCTGATGCCCCCAAAAAAATGCCGCCACATCACCGCTTTACTCACTGACAGTACTTGTCCTGGCCAGGAATGCCTGGAGGAGCACAATCCCCGCACCCTGCTTGTGATTGGAGAAATCGTAAATCCCGCCTTGTGTCCAATCACTGTGCTGTGATTCGTTACAGCACAAGCTAATTTTTGGGAAGGGGGGGGGGGTGTCCCTGAATGGTAGTTTGGAAATGTGGTCACCCTAGATGTAATGTGAGTTCCCTGCTTGCCTCAGCTGTCACTGTTTCCTTTTATCTAAGACCCCTTTCACACTGGGTCGTTTTGCAGGCGCTATTGCGCTAAAAATAGCGTCTGCAAACCGACCTGAAACAGCCGCTGCTGTGTCTCCAGTGTGAAAGGGCTTTCACACTGGAGTGGTGCGCTAGCAGGACGGTAAAAAAAGTCCTGCTAGCCGCATCTTTGGAGCGGTGAAGGAGCGGTTTGTATACCACTCCTGCCTATTAAAATCAATGGGGCACCGCGGCTATAACGCCGGCAAAGCGTCTCTGCAGAGGCGCTATGCGGTGGTTTTTAACCCTTTCTCGGCTGCTAGCAGGGGGGTAAAACTGCACAGCTAGCGGCCGAATAGTGCAGCGAAATTGCCGGTAAAGCGCTTTACCGCCGACGCACATCCCACCCCAGTGTGAAAGGTTTTACAGATGAAAACAGTCCGATGGACTTTTCTCATCGGACAAACCGATCGTGTGTGGGCCCCATCATTTTTTTTTTCCATCGGTGAGAAAAAATAGAACATGTTTTAAATTTATCCGATTGGGAAAAAAAACGATAGCAAATTCCGATCGTCTGTGTGGAACTCCATCGGACAAAAAACCCACGCATGCTCAGAATCAAGTCGACGCATGCTCAGAAGCATTGAACTTCATTTTTCTTGGCTCATCGGAGTGTTTTACGTCACAGCGTTTGGGACGGTCAGATTTTTGACTGATGGTGTGTAGGCAAGACTGATGGAAGTCAGCTTCATCGGATTTCCGATGGACAAATCTTTTGGATTAGAATCCATAGGAAATCCGATCGTGTGTACAGGGCTTTAGTGTTTCAATCGCTGAGCAATGATGTTGATAAAGATTGCCCAGCTGCTTTTTTTTTTTTTTTTTTACAGCTCCTATTGCCAGACTACATTAAAGCGGTTGTAAACCCTGCTTTGTTGTTTTTACCTACAGGTAAGCCTATAATAAGGCTTACCTGTAGGTAAAATTAATATCTCCTAAACCTGCACCGTTTAGGAGATATTCACCCTGCATGCAGCCGCTGACATCAGCGTCGCATGCGCTCTCAAGGTCCGGCATGCCGTGCCAGACCTTGAGAGCTTCTCACCGGAACCGAGGGCTTCCGTGCACATGTGCAGGATTGACGTCATCGTGGCTCCGGCCACTCACGGTGCTCGCGATCTCGGAAGAAAGGACAGGAGAAGATGTCAGCCCTCTCAGCGGTAAGCGGGCGCCGCTGGAAGGGCTTCCTTCTAGGGTGAGTATTTCATAATGTGCTAGTATGCAAAACATACTAGCACATTATGCCATCGTCTTGCAAGATTTTTTTTTCCTTTTCAGCGGTTTACTACCGCTTTTAAGTGATGCTAAAGTCTCAGTTTTTTTTCATCTTTAAAAATAACAAATATATTATACTTGCCTGTTCTGTGCAGTGGTTTTGCACAGAGCAGCCCAGATCCTCCTCTTCACTGGTCCCTCGCCTGCACTCCTGGCCCCTCCCTCCTGCCCCCACAGCAAGCAGCTTGCTATAGGGGCACCGGAGCCAAGCTACTGCTCTGTGTGTCCATTCAGACACAGAGCCACGGTTTGGCCCCGCCCCCTCTTTCCTCATTGGCTCACTGAATTTGATTGACAGCAGAAGGAGCCAATGGCGACCTTGCTGACGTCCTAGCCAATGAGGAGGGAGAGTCCCTGACAGCCGACACTCTCCTACAACATTGCTGGATCGATATGGGCTCAGGTAAGTATTAGAGGGGCTGCTGCACACAGAAAGTTAAGATAAAAAACCTTCTCACTTTATAACCACTTTAACACATCAGCTGTCAACAAGGGAAACCCACTGACAGCTGAATGAGTCATCGGTTGTTAAGGACTCAGCGGCCCCGCTCCTTAACAACCGATAATTGCTAGCTTTTTTTTTTTTTACACTTCAGCTGTCAGTGGGGAAATCCCGCTGACAGCTGAAAGAACCGAGCCTGAAAGTATCGGTTTCAGGTATCAGTGCATTTGCACGAGTACCAATACTTGTGCAAATGCTTAGTACCGGTGTCCTGTTGAGAAGTGCCCCCTATCGAGAAATGCCCGGGTGGAACTGCGCATGCGCCGTGCACGCGCAGTATGGAGCCCTAGAACAATTGAGTTTACGATCAGCTGTTGTCTCACGTTGCCGAGGCACGTTCATGTAGCTGTGGGATGGCTACTTACATGAAGGGGGCGGATTTTTAAATGACGGGCAGTGCTGGGGGCGGAATTTTTATTGATGGCCAAACAAAGCTGCAAAGGAAATCTTTATCTACTATTCTTTCTGGACGCTTGCAGGGCATGTTTAGTCAATTGAAGGGCAGCTTTTTCTATTTTAGATAAAGATTTATTTTGCAGTTTTGTTTGGCCATCGATAAAAATTCTGCCCCCAGCACTGCCCATCATTTAAATATGCGCCCCCTTCATGTATCTATCTGTCCCTCACCTACATGAACGTGCCTTGGCAACGCAACTCAACAGCTGATCGTCAACTCGGCTCCATGTGGCGCATGCGCAGTTCCACCCGGGCACTATTTGATAGCCGGGCACTTCTCGACAGAACACCGGCACTGAAACCGATACCGGTATTGGTACAACCCTATTACATATTGTATGCTTTGTAATTGTCGTTTTGCCGACTCTCTTGCTTATGTTTTAAAGACAATAAAGCTTTTTTTAAAAGAAAATAAATGTAAAAGTTACAGTATTTCGAGTAGAATTTTTGTCAAGTTATCCAGCCCATACTGATAGCAAATTTGGCCTCCTGCTCGTTAAAGGGTTTAAGGTATAAAGTGCTTCTCCTTGTCTGCTAAGCTGACACTCTATTTCCTTATCTTGCAGCTGCGCATGTTTGACATGAATGGTGATGGGAAGCTCTGCCTGTCAGAGATGTCCAGGTAATGTAGGGGCTTCTTTTCTCTTTGTGAATTATGTCTGATAATAGACACAGAATATGCTGTTGAGTAAAGCACGTTAACTTAAGCCTCGTACACACGTTTAGATTTTTTTTTAATTGGAGCACGTTTAGATTTTTAGACGGGAATTGTGTGATAACAGGCTGTTGGTGGAAAATCCGACTGTTTGTATGTTCCATCGGACAATTGTTGTCGGATTTTCCGCAGACAAATGTTGGATGGCAGGCTTTAAAATGTTCCGCGAACAACGGTCTGTTGTCGGATTTTCCGATTGTGTGTACACAAGTCCATTGGACAAAAGTCCAAAGTACAAACACGCCTGCTCGGAAGCAATTCTCACCAATCACAACATTAGCAGAAGCTAAAGAGCTGAAAACCACATAGTTTTGTGTTTGTTGGCCAACAATTGTGTGCCGTTTGTATGCAAGACAAATTCCTGGCCAACGCCCTTCGGACAAAAGTCCTACGCTTTGTCTGTGGAAAATCCGATCGTGCGTACGAGGCTTTAGGCAGGCCATACACGGTTTGAATTTATTTCCTGCAACTGCAGGTTGCTGGAAAAAAAAATTGCATGTTTCATCCATCTACACAGACCGTGCTGACAGGGAAATCCCTCCTGCTGAGCAATTGTCTGCTCCTGGCGGAGGAAGCCGCCCCCACCGGGAGAAGACGGTGATTATCGATACCGGCTATAGGAGCTGCTAGTGATAATCGCAGGAGAATCCAGCAGGCTGGTTGTACCCAAGTTGATCGATCCATCAACTTGATACATTCAGCCTGTTCATTAACGGTTCAAATCTCAGCCGGTTTCTGCTGAACCAGCCAAGATTCGAATTGTGTATTGCTGGCCTTAAAGTGACACTATGGGGTTAATTTACTAAGACTGAAGAGTGCAAAATTAGGTGCAGCTCTGCTTGGTAGCCAATCAGCTTTCAGGTTTTATTGTCAAAGCTTAATTGAACAAGCTGAAATTAGAAGCTGATTGGCTACCATGTACAGCAGCACCAGATTTTGCACGCTCTAGTTTTAGTAAATCAACCCCTATAGGTTCGTTTTTTTTTTTTTTTTTTTTTTTTTTTTAAATAACAAACATGTCATAGCTGCCAAATGCAGGACTCGGCCCCGCCCCCTGGTGCCCGCGTCATTGGATTTGATTGACAGCAGCGGGAGCCAATGGCTGCGCTGCTATCAATCTATCCAATGAAGAGCCGAGAACCCCGGGCAAAGATCCAGTGCGTTCTCGACGCAGGACTTTCCAGGGCTCAGGTAAGTAAAACGGGGGGGGGGGGGGGGCTGGGGGGCCGGTAATAGTCAGATGTTTTTTCACCTCAATGCATAGGATGCATTAAGGTGAAAAAAACAGGAGGGTTTACAACCCCTTTAAAGTGTATCTATACACACGAAAAAGTAAAAAAATAAAATAGTTTTGGGTGAAATGGGAACGGTAAAAATATCTGTCCAGTTTTTTTATTGCTCTCTGGGGCTCTGATAGTTAGATTTCCCCTCACTTCCTGTCCTGAAGACAACATTTTTACCAGACAGGAAGTGAAGAAATCTCTTCCAAAAGTTCTAATTCTTCCCCACTACATATAAAACTGAAGTGGATTTTTACCACATTTAGTAAGGAAAGTGAAATTCACATTGTAAAGTTCACATGTGGTACTCCTTTAGTATATGAGCTGTGTGTATCAGGACAATACAAGTCTTCTGTTCAGTTATGGGTCTCTTACCATTACCAGCACAGGCCTTATAATATAATGCGTTCTCTATTGCAGGCTGCTTCCCGTACAGGAGAACTTTCTACTGAAGTTTCAGGTATGGGAGAATTGTCAGAGGACAAAGCCATATCGAACATAATCATTATACATCTTACAGCACAGTGTAATCAACTGAGCAGTGTGGAGTATATAATGTACAATGCAGTGTAAAAGTGGAACAGTGTGGTGTATGTGATGTACAGCAGAGTGTACAGAGTGGAGTAGTGTGGAATATATAATTGTAGCGCCGGCCCAAAATGGTCCACGCTATGTCTAAATTTAGGGGATAGTCTGAGCCAATAGTTGGGCTCAGACTTACTGATTTCTTTAAATTTTGCTTCTGCTCTGGTTGTGATACTGCCTGGCAGTTATTTTCCCTGTTCGCCCGTAGGTGGCACTGCCACCGCTGGCCCATGTTGGAATACAGGTGTATCACAGCAGTATTGGGTGTCCCTTCTCGGCAGCCGTGCAGTGGGCGTGGTTGACCCGCTGTGCATGCTGGGGAGGGGAACATAAGGGGCAGACGCCATTAAAGTGGGGTTCGTCTGGGGTTCTTCCTGGTGCGCCTCGTGGCCCTCATGGCACGGGGTGCGTGCGCGCGCGTGTGTGTGTCTTCTAGCCCCGGGCACCTTAAGCCCGAGGCTACATCTCTGCTTGCTAGGCCCGGCTCTGCTGGTTTGGGCCTACATTTAAAAAAGGTATCCCAAGCTGTCCATCCGTGGGAAGGAAGCTCTTGGGGAGGACCTGCCCCGGAGGAGACTGGCAAGGTGCCGATGTCTCGGGAGAGGCCTGGCAACTCATTCAAGGAGGGATACACTGAAAAGCTCTGTTACTGGGCTGGAGGTTCGGGATGTTTGAAATCCTGTGGCAGAGGATTCCCGGACGCATCCTAAAATTCATCATGTCTGTGGCAGAGACCTTCGTTCACTGATAGCAGTTTGTGGCAAAAACTGTCTAAAATCTGATCACTGCATCATTCCGGTTGCTAGGACCTTTAAGAGGGGACTATCCAGGTGAGCAATACCCACTCAGGCTTGAGTGGTGAATATACTGACTGTTTGCATCTCTTGTACCGCGTGCCTCAACCTTCCCCTACTTCTCTCGTTTCACACTTTCTCTCAAGTTCTGCAGCAAAAGAAAATAAAGCCTTATTGTTGAGGTTTTACATCTGTGTGGACATTGACTTTTCTGAAATGCTTTACCCTGACAACGGAAGCCATGGAGGTAGTTTGCATGACCCAAAATTAATCAGCAGCTCCTTCGGAGTTCAGTGCTACATAATGTACAACAGCGTGTATACAGGTATGGCAAAACTGCAAACCTACCAAGACATGGCCGTCCACCTAAACTGACAGGCCGGGTAAGGAGAGCATTCATCAGAGAAGCAGCCAAGTGGTCCATGCTAACTCTGGGGGAGCTGTAGAGATCCACAGCTCAGGTGGGAGAATCTGTCCACAGGACAACTATAAGTCATGCACTCCACAAATCTGGCCTTTATGGAAGACGAGTGGCAAGAAGAAAGTCATTGTTGAAATAAATCCATAAGAAGTCCCGTTTGCAGTTTGTGAGAAGCCATGTGATGAACACAGCAAACATGTGGAAGAAGGTGCTCTGGTCAGATGAGACCAAAACTGAACTTTTTGGCTTAAAAGCAAAACACTATGTGTGGCAGAATTCTAAAACTGCACATCACCCTGAACACACCATCCCCACCGTGAAACATGGTGGTGGCAACATCATTTTGTTTGGTTGGTTTTCTTCAGCAGGGACAGGGAAGCTGTTTAGAATTGATATGAAGATGGATGGAGCCAAATACAGGGCAATCTTAAAAGAAAACCTGTAAAGCCTCGTACATACGATCAGATTTTCGGATGAATGTTTGTCTGTTTTTTGTGGCATGCTGGTCTCATGTCGAAAGTGAAGCGGTTACTCACCATACAAAAATTCTCATATGACAGAATTCAACTTCAGAAGTGACGTAATGCGTTAAATAGTTTTGTATGTATTCTTTCGTTTCTGAGCATGCGTAGTCTTGCTCTTTTATGATTTTTTTCGGACAAAAACCGTACTAATTAAACGAAAATCAGACGTTGTGTTCATGTTCGATTTAAATTTTATAGTCTTCACATCCAGCTTTTGTCATATGAAAAATCGTAATCGGCTGTCGAAAGCACCATACTTAGGCCCCTTTCACACTGGGGCGGGAAGTGCGCTGTGGGTATAGCGGCGCTATTTTTAGCGCCGCTATACCTTCGTTTTTACCACGGTATGCGGCCGCTAGCGGGGTGAATTTAACCCCCGCTAGCGGCCGAAAAAGGGGTTAATACTGCCCGCAATGCGCCATTACCGCGGTCTCCCATTGCTTTCAATGGGCAGCAGCAGTAAAGGAGCGGTGAACACACCGCTCCTTTACCGCTGTAAAAATGCGGCTAGCAGGACTTTTGGAGCAGTCCTGCTAGCGCACCGCTTCAGTGTGAAAGCCTTTGGGCTTTCACACTGAAGACTGCAGGGCACGATTTTTTCAGGCGGTATAGCAGCGCTATTATTAGCGCTAAACCGCCTGAAAAACGTGTCAGTGTGTAAGGGGCCTAACGATCCAAAAATCGGCAGATCGTTCGTCGGACGAAATTGTACTTCCGATTTTCGTATCGTGTGTCTACGGGCCTTAAGAGTCTGCAAAAGACTTGAGACTGGGGCGGAGGTTCACCTTCCAGCAGGACAACGACCCTAAACATACAACCAGAGCTACAATGGAATGGTTTAGATCAAAGCATATTCATGTGTTAAAATGTATAAGAGTCAAAGTCCAGAACTAAATCCAATTGAAAAAATGTGGCAAGACGTGAAATCACAGGTGCTCTCCATCCAATCTGACAGAGCTTGAGCTTTTTTGCAAAGCAGAATAGGCAAAAATGTCCCTCTCTAGTAGGGATGAGCTTCGTGTTCGAGTCGAACATACGTTCGACTCGAACATCGGCTGTTCGATCGTTCGACGAAGATCGAACGATTTGGGCCGTTCGCGCCAAATTCGAGTGACGCGAACGGCCCACAATGCACTACGCCATCGCAGTGTCATCCAGGCGCTGTGATTGGCCAAGCATGCACTGTGACCCTGCATGCTTGGCCAATCACAGCGCCGGCAGCGAGGAGAGCAATGATTGGCCACAGGCAGGATGCCTGTGGCCAATTATTGCTGAGGGTGTTTAGTACACGCCCCACACTATAAAAGGCCGCCAGCACGGCGGCCTAGTGTAGTGTGTTCCGGAGCAGGGAAAGAGAAGCATAGGCAGGGACAGTGACATTTATTTCTTTCTTGCTTAACCTGGATTCCTTTAGTTTAGGGAAAGAGAAGGATAGGTAGGGAGAGTGTCAGTGTGTTTTACTGTGCGAATCCTTGTTTCTAGGGACAGGGAAGGACAGTGAGGGAATTCTCCTTGTGCTATAGTGTGCTTTAAAAAAACATTTTTTCTAGGGACAGAAAACTATAGGAAGGAAGAGTGTCAGTTTCTTTCACTGTGATAATCCTTGTTTCTAGGGACAAAGAAGGAAAGTGAGTGAAATTCTCCTTGTGCTATAGTGTGCTTTAAAAAAACATTTTTTCTAGGGACAGAAAACTATAGGTAGGGAGAGTGTCAGTGTGTTTTACTGTGCGAATCCTTGTTTCTAGGGACAGGGAAGGACAGTGAGGGAATTCTCCTTGTGCTATAGTGTGCTTTAAAAAAACATTTTTTCTAGGGACAGAAAACTATAGGAAGGAAGAGTGTCAGTTTCTTTCACTGTGATAATCCTTGTTTCTAGGGACAAAGAAGGAAAGTGAGGGAAATTCTCCTTGTGCTATAGTGTGCTTTAAAAAAACATTTTTTCTAGGGACAGAAAACTATAGGTAGGAAGAGTGTCAGTTTCTTTCACTGTGATAATCCTTGTTTCTAGGGACAAAGAAGGAAAGTGAGGGAAATTCTCCTTGTGCTATAGTGTGCTTTAAAAAAACATTTTTTTCTAGGGACAGAAAACTATAGGTAGGGAGAGTGTCAGTGTGTTTTACTGTGCGAATCCTTGTTTCTAGGGACAGGGAAGGACAGTGAGGGAATTCTCCTTGTGCTATAGTGTGCTTTAAAAAAACATTTTTTCTAGGGACAGAAAACTATAGGAAGGAAGAGTGTCAGTTTCTTTCACTGTGATAATCCTTGTTTCTAGGGACAGGGAAGGACAGTGAGGGAAATTCTCCTTGTGCTATAGTGTGCTTTAAAAAAACATTTTTTCTAGGGACAGAAAACTATAGGTAGGGAGAGTGTCAGTGTGTTTTACTGTGCGAATCCTTGTTTCTAGGGACAGGGAAGGACAGTGAGGGAATTCTCCTTGTGCTATAGTGTGCTTTAAAAAAACATTTTTTCTAGGGACAGAAAACTATAGGAAGGAAGAGTGTCAGTTTCTTTCACTGTGATAATCCTTGTTTCTAGGGACAAAGAAGGAAAGTGAGGGAAATTAACCTTGTGCTATAGTGTGCTTTAAAAAAACATTTTTTCTAGGGACAGAAAACTATAGGTAGGGAGAGTGTCAGTGTCTTTTACTGTGCGAATCCTTGTTTCTAGGGACAGGGAAGGACAGTGAGGGAATTCTCCTTGTGCTATAGTGTGCTAAAGCATTCCTCATCAACCATCTTTGAAATCCTTGTTTTTTTGGACAGTCAGGGAAATTGTCGTTGTGCTATTCTGTGCAAAAGCAATCATCCTCAACCATATTTAGAAATCCTTAAGTAAAAGGGACAGAGAAGGACACCTGAAGGTAGCCCTTATTGCTTTTTTCCCATCTCCCTGCAGGCCATCTATTAGAATGTCTGGAAGGCAAACAAGGAGAGGCAGACAGTCAGGAGGCAATAAAAGAGGGCAAGCAGGCTCTGTGTCTGGGGGCAACAATGCTGGTCGTGGACGCGGTGCATTGTCATCAGCACATGGCCATGGGACACGCTTGTCCTTCTTTTCGGCAGCTGGACATGTTGAGCCACATCATGCCGAAGACTTGGTAGAGTGGATGACCAAGCCCTCCTCCTCCTCCTCATCCTCTCTCACCCAGGCTCAGGGTACTGGAAAAGCAGCTGCCAAAGCGTCCTCTTCCCTGGTATCAATGTCAGACTCATCATCAGTCACTCCTTCCCTAGACCCACCATGTCCTCCTCCTGAGGAGTCCCCCGAACTGTTTGAGCACAGTGTTGGGTACATGCTCCAGGAGGATGCCCAGCGTTTCGAAGGGTCTGATGATGAAACCCAGCTAGAGGAAGGCAGTAGCGTGAGAGCAGACAGAGGGGATGCTCAAGAAGGACACCAATCTGGCAGTCATGTTCCAGCAGCTGCAGCATACTGCCAGATTGGCTCCAGTGATGAGGAGGGAGGTGATGATGAGGTCACTTACTCCACGTGGGTGCCTAAGAGGAGGAGGAGGAGGATGAGGAGGAGGCACATCTCCAACGAGGCAGGATGCCCTTTGGTGGCCAGCGTAAGGGCAGTACACCGACGGAATCACACCGCAGAGCTCCGCCTGTGCAGGGCGCTGCCTCTGCCCGTCATTCAAAAAGTTCTTTGGTGTGGGCCTTTTTTGAGGCTAGTGCATCAGATCGCACAGCTGCTGTTTGCAACATATGTCTCAAGCGTATATCGCGTGGCCAAAACATCAGCCGCTTGGGTACCACATGCCTGACCAGACATATGTTGACCTGCCATGCAGCTCGTTGGCAAGCCTACCTCAAAGACCCACACCAAAGAACAAAGCGGACCTCTCCTTGCACCGCATCAGCTGGGATCTCCAACCCCACTATAACTTCAGTCCTCTCTGAAACATGCACTGAGAGGAATGAAGGTGTAGAATTAGGTGTGTCACAGCCAAGTACTTGCGGCCACTCTGCTAGCAGTACACCGACGTCCGATTCTAGCAGGCAAATTTCCCTGCCCCAGCTGCTGGACCGTTGAAAGAAGTTCACTCCCAGCCATCCACATGCCCAGCGGTTGAATGCTAGCTTGGCTAAATTGCTAGCGCTTCAACTGCTGCCTTTTCAGTTGGTAGACTCGGCCCCCTTCCGTGAGTTTGTGCAATGTGCGGTTCCTCAGTGGCAGGTTCCCAAACGCCACTTTTTCTCACGGAAGGCTATTCCGGCTCTCTACCGGCATGTGGAAGGCAATGTCTTGGCCTCGCTGGACAGGGCGGTCAGCGGTAAGGTGCATATTACCGCTGACTCATGGTCCAGCAGGCATGGACAGGGACGTTACCTTTCTTTCACGGCCCATTGGGTCACTCTTTTGGCAGCTGGGAAGGATGCAGGACAAGGTGCAGTAGTGTTGGAGGTTGTTCCACCGCCACGCCTCCAAAATGCTACTACTGGTTGTGACACACCTCTCTCCTCCACCCCCTCCTCTTCTTCTTCCTCCATGGCCTCTTCCTGTGGTTTGTCCTCGGAACCAGCGGTGCTCCGTAGGCGTTCAAGGGGCTACGCAAGTATGCAGGCAAAAAGATGCCATGCCGTGCTTGCGCTGGTGTGTTTGGGGGACAGAAGCCACACTGGGGCAGAGGTCCTGTCTGCTCTGCAGGGCCAGGCCGAGAGGTGGTTGACGCCACGCCAGCTTAAGCCAGGAATGGTGGTTTGCGACAATGGCACCAACCTCCTCTCCGCCCTCCGACAGGGACAACTGACCCATGTGCCCTGTGTGGCTCACGTCCTTAACCTGGTGGTGCAGCGGTTCTTGGGCAGGTACCCGGGCTTACAGGATGTCCTGAGGCAGGCCAGGAAAGTCTGTGTGCATTTCCGCAGATCTTATAATGCCAGTGCTCGCCTGGCTGAGCTGCAAAAGGAGTTGAACCTGCCCAAGAACCGCCTTATATGTGACATGCCCACCAGGTGGAACTCAACGTTGGCCATGCTGCAGCGGCTGCACACGCAGCAGAGGGCCATCAATGAGTACCTGTGCGACTACGGCACCAGGACAGGGTCAGGGGAGCTTGGTTTTTTTTCTCCACGCCAGTGGGGCATGATCAGGGATGCATGCACTGTCCTGGCACCATTTGAGGAGGCCACGAGGATGGTGAGCAGTGACAGTGCATGCATCAGTGACACTGTACCTCTTGTCCACCTGTTGGAGCACACGCTGCGTGGAATAATGGACAGGGCACTTGAGGCAGAACAGAGGCAGGAAGAGGAGGACTTCCTTGCCTCTCAAGGCCCCCTTTACCCAGACAGTGTTCCTTCTGTCCCACCCATCGCACAGGAAGAGGAGGAGGAGGAGGAGGAGGATTGTGTCAGCATGGAGGTGGAGGCTGGCACTCAGCATCATCAGCAGCAGTCTTTTAGGGATGATTTACAGTCCCAAGAAACCAGTGGACTTGTACGTGGCTGGGAGGAGGTGGCTGCGGATCATGTCGTCCTTAGTGACCCAGAGGACTCCGGAGCGAATGCCTCAGCAAACCTACGCTGCATGGCCTCCCTGATCCTGCAAAGTCTGCGGAAGGATCCTCATATTCTTCGGATCAAGGAGAGGGACCATTACTGGCTGGCCACTCTCCTTGATCCACGGTACAAGGGTAAGGTTGCGGACCTTATGTTACCGTCGCAGAGGGAGCAGAGGATGAGACAACTCCGGGAGGCCTTGCAGAAAGGTCTGTGCAACGCGTTCCCAGAGACTGGGAGGTTACAAACTCCTGGTCCTGGACAACGAGTTGCTGAGGCTTCGGCCAGTCAAAGAAGGAGCGGTGGGAAAGGTGGCCATCTGACCGATGCGTTCAGACAATTCTTTAGTCCGCAGCCCCAAAGTATGATCGGTTCCAGCAACCATCGCCAGCGTCTGATAAACATGGTGCAGGAATATCTAGGGGCAAGGTCAGACTTGGACACCTTCCCCACCGAAAATCCTCTGGCTTACTGGGTCTTGAGGATGGATCACTGGCCAGAGCTTGCACAGTATGCAATTGAGCTACTGGCCTGTCCTGCATCCAGCGTTCTTTCGGAACGCACATTCAGTGCTGCTGGGGGATTTGTCACGGATCACAGGGTGCGCCTGTCCACCGACTCGGTTGATCGACTGACTTTCATCAAGATGAACCAGTCTTGGATCACCACCAGCTACCACACACCTGATGCTGATATAACAGACTAATTGATTTTAACATGTCACATCCCTTCAAGACTGATGCTGATGCTGAGTGCCTGTGCTGTTATGTTGACTGGCTATCCTCCTCCTCCGAGTCCTCAATGATACGATTGATGATGATAGCTTGGAAGATCATTTTTGTTTATGGGTGCCGCCACCAGTGGCTAAGGCCCAATTTTTCAGCCCCTGTTTTACAGGGGCGTGTAATTACAGTTTTTTTAGCAATAATTTGCCATAGGGCTCATTGCTGTGCTCCAAGTACAGTATCTGTGAGGGGTTGGAGTGTTGTGGCACCAGTGCCTAAGGCCCAATTTTTCAGCCCCTGTTTAACAGGGGCGTGTCATTACAATTTTTGAAGCAATACTTTGCAACAGGGCTCATTGCTGTGCTCCAAGTACAGTATCTGTGAGGGGTTGTAGTGTTGTGCCACCAGTGCCTAAGGCCCAATTTTTCAGCCCCTGTTCAACAGGGGCATGCAATTACAATTCTTGATCTAATAATTCACAGCAGGGCCCATTGCTGCACCCACCAAGAGTAACTCTGAGGGCTTACAGTGTTGTGGCAACGCCACCACCACCACCACCACGAAAGGCCCAATTTTTCAGCCCCTGTTCAAAAGGGGCATGTAATTACAATTCTTGATCTAATAATTCACAGCAGGGCCCATTCCTGCACCCACCAAGAGTAACTCTGAGGGCTTACAGTGTTGTGGCAACACCACCACCACCACCACCACGAAAGGCCCAATTTTTCAGCCCCTGTTCAACAGGGGCATGCAATTACAATTCTTGATCTAATAATTCACAGCAGGGCCCATTCCTGCACCCACCAAGAGTAACTCTGAGGGCTTACAGTGTTGTGGCAACACCACCACCACCACCACCACCACGAAAGGCCCAATTTTTCAGCCCCTGTTCAACAGGGGCATGCAATTACAATTCTTGATCTAATAATTCACAGCAGGGCCCATTGCTGCACCCACCAAGAGTAACTCTGAGGGCTTACAGTGTTGTGGCAACACCACCACCACCACCACCACCACCACCACGAAAGGCCCAATTTTTCAGCCTCTGTTCAACAGGGGCATGCAATTACAATTCTTGATCTAATAATTCACAGCAGGGCCCATTCCTGCACCCACCAAGAGTAACTCTGAGGGCTTACAGTGTTGTGGCAACACCACCACCACCACCACCACCACCACGAAAGGCCCAATTTTTCAGCCCCTGTTCAACAGGGGCATGCAATTACAATTCTTGATCTAATAATTCACAGCAGGGCCCATTGCTGCACCCACCAAGAGTAACTGTCAGGGCTTACAGTGTTGTGGCACCAGCACCACCATCAAAGGCCCAATTTTTACTACCACTGTTCAACAATTATATGTAATTAAAATTCCTGATATAATAGTTGACAGCAGGGCGTTCCAGCACCAACCAAGAGTAACTGTGAGTGCTTACAGTGTTGTGCCAACACCAACAACTAAGGGGCCTATTTCTGCAGAGTATATACGGCAGGTCCCTACTTTCAAACATCCAACTTACAAACGACTCCTACTTGCAAACGCAAGAAGACAACAGGAAGTGAGAGGAAATCTACCACTAGGAAGGAAAATTCTCTCCTGTAAGAATAAATATGGGAGAAAGGTGTCTCCTCTGTACTGATGCTTTATCAGCAATCCTTGTTTCAAGAAAAACACCACATTTCAAAAACAGTTGTCATTGGGACGGAAAGTGAGGTGAAATGTTCTGAACAGGGGCACAGACAGCAAAACAAATGTTACAGGGGTGATAACCCTTACCTATGTTTTCCAAAAAGTTTAAAAATAGATTTTTGGGCTGGAGCTACACTTCAACAATGTACCTGTTCAAAATTACAAACAGATTCTACATAAGAACAAACCTACAGTCCCTGTCTTGTATGCACCGCCTGTATACGGCTGTTCAGAGTATATAGGGCCTTTTTTATTTTATGTGCGGGGTTCCCCTTAATATCCATACAAGACCCAAAGGGGCTGGTAATGGGCTGGGGTAGGGGGGGGGGGTCATGGGGTAGCTATGCCATTTTTCTTAAAGATTTTCATCCATATTACCGGGACCAGACATTACATTAAAGCCGCAAGCAGTTTTAAATGGCTTTTTTTTCCTTTAGAAGTGTCATTTTGTGCAGGGACAGTTCTAAACACGGGAAACACGTGGCACTTCACAGGCATACTTTAGACACCCCCCAGGTACGATATTTAAAGGAATATTTGACTTTTTTTTTTTCACTTTATGCATCATTAAAATGACTGCTCCCGAAAAACGACCGTTTTTAAAACTTCTTTTTGCGTTGATACATGTCCCCTGGTGCACAACCCGGGTTCCCAAACCCTTTTTAGGACAATAACATGCATAATAGTTGTTATAATTAGCACTTTAGAATTCGAACGTTCGCATCCATTGTATTTAATAGGGTTCTAATGTTCGTACGAACTTTCGGTCCGTTCGCGGGTTCTGGTGCGAACCGAACCCGGGGGTGTTCGGCTCATCACTACTCTCTAGTCTAGATGTGCAAAGCTGGTAGAGACATCCCCAAAAAGACTTGCAGCTGTAATTGCAGTGAAAGGTGATTCTACAAAGTATTGACTCCGGGGGGCTGAATACAAATGCACACCACACGTTCCATATATTTATTTGTAAAAAAAAATTGAAAATCATTTATCATTTTCCTTCCACTTCACAATTATGTGCCACTTTGTGTTGGTCTATCCCATAAAATACCAATAAAATACATTTACGTTTTTTTTAGATGTAACATGTGTGACAGCAGGAAGGTAAAGTCACCTGGTTGCATCCAGGGGGGTAGATATATTTCGCCCAGATTCAGGCTTTACGCCGACTTATACAACTAGGTGGAGAGTTGTATAAGGCTAGTGGGCTCATGGATGACTCATACCTCTAGGGAGAGGGCTGGGCGTCGTGCAGACAGGGAGTTGATGAGACCAGCTGAAGCTTGTCAGCTCATTTAGGCCTCTATAAGAACTCCCAGCTTCATTAGGGGTTAGCTCATGCCTGGACCCAGACCTGTGTGGACTGTCTAGGGAGAGTGAACCCCTGTGCGGTGAGACAAAGCCTGTGTGGCTATTTGCTTGGACATTTAAAACCAGGGACTTAGGGACTAGGACAGCACTAGGCTGATCCCAGTTGTTAGTTAGGAAACCTGTATGTTTAGTCAGAGGTCAAGTTGACCAGGATTTATTTTGTTTATGTTTCTTTTGGCTTTGCTGTGTTTTGTCACTGTAAATAGAAAATAAACCGCACCTTTTTTTGATTTTGAAAACCACAACCTCCGTTTGCTGGGCCTGTTTTTGTGTGGGGAGCCCATCCCGGGGGTCACACACACCCGCTGCCGAGCTAACCCCCTCACAGTTGGTGGAGAATGCAGGCAGTTTTTTTTAAGCCAGCATGGAGGAGATACTGAAGCAGCTGGCTCTAGCAAATGCCAATCAACAGCAGACAAATGCAGGTTTGCAAAAGAGCCTTGCAGCTCATCAACAGAGCCTTGCAGCTCAACAACAGAACTTCGCAGCCCAGCAGCAAGCTCATCAACAGAGCCTTGCAGCCCAGCAGCAAGCTCACCAACAGAGTCTGGAAGCTCAGCAACAAGCCCAGCAGCAATCTGAGGCCCGCTTCATAGACCTGTTACAGAAGCAAGAGCAGAGACTACAACAAATGGAAGCAGTAATGCAGCAACGTCCGCAGACGAGTGAGGAAAGCCGTCCCACTAATACCGCGTCCTTTGGGGTGAGTCGTTTATTGACAAAAATGACTGGAGAGGATGATCCAGAGGTATTTTTGACCACATTTGAAAGGACTGCTGAAAGAGAAAAGTGGCCTGAGGAGCAGTGGGCTGGACTGGTGGCTCCTCTGTTAACTGGTGAATCGCAGAAAGCTTACTATGACCTAGAGCCTGACCAAGCAAAAGACTATGTGATGCTAAAAGCTGAAATATTGGCAAGGCTGGGTGTCACCCAGGCTGTCCGGGCTCAGCGTGTGCATAACTGGACTTTCCAGCTTGGAAAACCCCCCAGGTCTCAAATGTATGATCTCATTCACCTGAGCAGAAAGTGGCTACAGCCAGAGACTTTGTCCGCACCAAAGATTGTGGAACGTGTTGTAATGGATCGGTTTTTGAGAGCTCTTCCTACTGCCATCCAAAAGTGGGTAAGCCATGGAGACCCAGAGACGGCCGATGGTCTTGTGGATCGTGTGGAGAAATACTTGGCTACAGAGAACCTGACGGCCTCTTCCAGAGACACTCGGACTTTCCACCCTAAGACCAGACCATCCCCAGGGGCGGATAAGAGGATTCCAAGGGGTAAGGGTGGAGAGAGTGAGAGGGTGGGAGCTCTACCCCAAGTTTGGCGAGAACAGCCTGGGAAATCAGCGGCTCAAGAGGCGGCAAGAAGGATCGTTTGCTACCGCTGCCGGCAAGCGGGACATATTGCAGCCAATTGCCCGGTTGTGGAGGAACCCATGCAGTGTGACTTTCTGACAGGCAGACGTCAGTCGCTGTGTGCGACAGTCGCATGCACTGCCATTCGAGGAACTGAGAAACATTTATGCAAAATGTGTGTTAATGGTAGAAATGTTGTGGTATTGCTGGATTCAGGTAGCCTTGTGACCCTGATAAAGGCTGAGTTAGTTAAAACAGAGGTCTCTGGGAATAGCAAGGTAGCTGTTATTTGTGTGCATGGGGACACCCGAGAGTATCCAGTGACTACAGTGTGTTTCGAGACCCCCAAAGGTACCCTCTCTCATCCAGTGGGCTTAGTATCTCAGTTACCGTATGACGCCATTGTGGGAAGGGATTTTCCGAAGTTCTGGGAACTGTGGGATGATCCTGAGCCCCCCACTGGTGCCCCTATGTACCAGGAATGTGATAGCCAGAACTCCCCTGAGAGTGGTGAGGACTCTCTGGAATTTCCCTTATCAGTATTGGCAGGGGAGACTCAAGAAACTGGAGAGGAGCCCACCTCCTCAGACGAAAACCTACCGTCTGTGGAGTTTTCTGATCTTGAGGTTCACAGGGAAAACTTTGCCACAGAACAGTTGAAAGACCCCGCCCTAATAAAGGCACGGGAAAACGTAGTGAAAATAGATGGCGAGTTAGTGAACCCAGATAATACCTGCACTTACCCATACTTCAGCGTAGAGAAGGACCTACTGTATCGAGTGGCAAAAAGGGCAGAAGAAACCGTTGAGCAGCTTGTGGTGCCCAAACCTTACAGGAAGTTGGTGTTGGAGTTGGCCCATGGGCACATTCTTGGAGGTCATCTGGGGACAGAGAAAACCCGAGAGAGGGTATTACAGAGATTCTATTGGCCGGGGGTGATGAAGGACATAGAAAATTATTGTTCCTCCTGCCCTGTGTGTCAGAGGTCGGCCCCGATGCCACATTTCCGTAGCCCGCTGGTCCCTCTACCCATCATTGAGGTCCCGTTTGAGAGGATCGCCATGGATTTGGTAGGTCCTATAATCAAGTCCGCTAGGGGGCACCAGTACATATTAGTTATAATGGACTATGCCACCCGTTATCCAGAAGCGATCCCTCTCCGAAATACCTCGGCCAAAACCATAGCCAAACAGCTATCTCTTGTGTTTAGCCGGGTGGGTATTTGTAAAGAACTGCTTACGGACCAAGGTACACCCTTTATGTCCCGGGTTATGAAGGAGCTGTGTAAATTGTTCAAAGTGACGCAATTACGTACATCTGTGTATCACCCCCAAACCGATGGGCTGGTTGAAAGATTCAACAAAACCCTAAAACAAATGTTGAAGAAAGTGGTGGATAGAGATGGAAAGGATTGGGACTGTCTACTTCCTTATCTGATGTTTGCTATTAGGGAGGTGCCCCAATCCTCTACGGGATTCTCCCCCTTTGAGTTACTGTATGGGAGACACCCAAGAGGGCTGTTGGATATTGCCAAGGAAACTTGGGAAAGTGAGAGTTCTCCCCACAGGAGTGTGATTGAGCATGTCGCCCTGATGCAAGACCGAATTGCACAGGTAATGCCCATCGTGAAGGAACATTTGGCCCAAGCGCAGTTAGCACAGCAGAGAGTGTACAACCGTGGAGCCAAGACCCGTACCTTTTCCCCGGGGGATAGGATACTGGTACTTGTCCCTACGGTTGAAAGTAAATTCCTTGCCAAATGGCAAGGCCCCTACGAGATAATGGAAAAAGTGAGCGAAGTGAATTACAAGGTCAGACAACCAGGAAGGCGAAAGCCCGAACAGATCTATCACGTTAATCTGTTGAAAGCCTGGAGGGATAGAGAGTCCCTAGTCGCAGACACTTGGTCACCAGCTCAAACTGGTTGCATGATTCCTGAGGTTGGAATAGCAGCCACCTTGTCACAACCCCAACAACAGGAGGTTAAGGAGTTTGTGCTTCGCAACAAGGAGGTATTCTCTGAGCTGCCGGGACAAACATTTGGGGTAGAGCATGACATCATTACCCCGCCCGGTGAAAGGGTGAAGTTAAAACCCTATCGGATCCCAGAGGCCCGACGGGAGGCAATACGGGAGGAAGTACAGAAAATGCTGAACTTAGGGGTGATAGAGGAGTCCCAAAGTGATTGGTCTAGTCCCATCGTGTTGGTGCCTAAACCGGATGGGAGCTGGCGATTTTGTAACGATTTTCGTCAGTTGAACAAAGTTACAAAATTTGACACCTACCCCATGCCACGTATAGATGAGTTGATCGACCGGCTGGGAACAGCCCGATACATGACGACTCTTGACCTCACAAAAGGGTATTGGCAAATCCCCCTGGCCAAGTCGGCCAAAGAGAAAACCGCATTTGTAACCCCAGACGGGGCGTTCCAATATAAAAGAATGCCGTTCGGGTTACAGAATGCGCCGGCCACATTCCAGCGGAAAATGGACCAGATGCTGAGGCCCCATCGGAAGTATGCTGCGGCTTACCTGGATGACGTAATTGTCCATAGCACAGATTGGGCCTCACATCTACCAAAAGTGCAAGCAGTCCTGGACTCTGTTCGGGAAGCGGGGTTTACGGCTAACCCCAAGAAGTGTACCATTGGGCAGGAGGAGGCCAAATATCTTGGGTACACCATTGGGAGGGGAGTAATAAAACCCCAACTCAACAAAGTCGAGGCCATCCAGAGTTGGCCACGTCCCAACAGCAAGAAGCAGGTACGAGCCTTTCTGGGAATCGCTGGGTATTATCGGCGATTCATTCCCCACTTTGCTTCTAAGGCTGTGCCCCTAACCAACCTAACGAAGGGGAAAGGGTCGGTCATGATTAAATGGACCCCCGAGGCTGAGGCAGCATTCCAATTCTTGAAACAAGCCTTATGTAGCCAGCCAGTGTTGTACTCACCCGACTTCTCTAAAGACTTTGTCGTACAAAGTGATGCGTCAGATGTGGGGTTAGGAGCAGTATTGTCCCAGGTCTGGAACGGGGAAGAGCACCCAGTCATTTACCTCAGCAGGAAGTTGAAGTCCCATGAGGTAAATTACGCCACCGTTGAAAAGGAGTGTTTAGCGGTGAAGTGGGCTCTAGATTCCCTTCGGTACTACCTGCTAGGTAGGCACTTTGACATGGTTACGGATCACGCTCCGTTAAAGTGGATGGCTCAAAACAAGGAAACAAATAGAAGAGTGAATAGGTGGTTCCTGGCCCTCCAGGAATTCAACTTCACAGTAAAGCATCGCCCTGGCGTTCAAATGGGGAATGTGGATGCTTTGTCTCGAGTACATGAATGCCTGATTGCTGGTGTTCCAACCCCGAGGTTAAAACAAGAGGGGGGGTATGTGACAGCAGGAAGGTAAAGTCACCTGGTTGCATCCAGGGGGGTAGATATATTTCGCCCAGATTCAGGCTTTACGCCGACTTATACAACTAGGTGGAGAGTTGTATAAGGCTAGTGGGCTCATGGATGACTCATACCTCTAGGGAGAGGGCTGGGCGTCGTGCAGACAGGGAGTTGATGAGACCAGCTGAAGCTTGTCAGCTCATTTAGGCCTCTATAAGAACTCCCAGCTTCATTAGGGGTTAGCTCATGCCTGGACCCAGACCTGTGTGGACTGTCTAGGGAGAGTGAACCCCTGTGCGGTGAGACAAAGCCTGTGTGGCTATTTGCTTGGACATTTAAAACCAGGGACTTAGGGACTAGGACAGCACTAGGCTGATCCCAGTTGTTAGTTAGGAAACCTGTATGTTTAGTCAGAGGTCAAGTTGACCAGGATTTATTTTGTTTATGTTTCTTTTGGCTTTGCTGTGTTTTGTCACTGTAAATAGAAAATAAACCGCACCTTTTTTTGATTTTGAAAACCACAACCTCCGTTTGCTGGGCCTGTTTTTGTGTGGGGAGCCCATCCCGGGGGTCACACACACCCGCTGCCGAGCTAACCCCCTCACACATGATAAAATGTGGAAAATTTCAAAGGATGTGAATACTTTTTCAAGGCACTGTATAATGTACAGCAGAGTGTATAGAGTGGAGTGGTGCAAAATATATAATTGAAATCGGATTGTTTACAGAGCTGAGTATTTAATGTACAACACAATGTATACTGTACAGTGGAGCAGTGTGGACTGTGTAATGTACAATACAGTGGAGCAGTGCTCAGTATATAACATACATCACAGTGTATACAATGGAGCAGTGTGGAGTATATAATGTAAAGTACAGTGTGTATACTGTGGAACAGTGTGGCATATGTAATGTACAGCACAGTATATACAGTTGAGTATGTAATATACAACACAGTGGAGCAGTTTACATTATATAGCATACATTACAGTGTATACTGTGGAGTATGTTAATGTACAGCACAGTGGAGCAGTGTGGAGTATATCATGTACAGACAGCACTGTGTATACAGTGGAGCATTGTGGCATATATAATATACAGCAGAGTGTATACAATGGAGCAGTGTTGAGTATATAATGTAAAGCAGAGAATATATAATGCAGAGTATTTAATGTACAGCACAGTGTGTATGTGTATATATATATATATATATATATATAGTGGAGCAATGTAAATCACAGTGTAAACATTGGTTATTTTACAGGGAATGAAGTTGAGCTGTGATGAGTTTAATGCAATATTCAACTTCTATGACAAGGTAAGGTGGTGATGGCCATCTCAAATTAGAAATGTCATAGCATATAGTGGGGTGTATAGAGAAGAATCCAATATATAACCTGTTCTCTTAGATCCCCTGATGGTACCAGTTCAGACATGTTTAGGCAGTTCCTGAAGCTGCCCTAAGCATTAAATAATTGTCACCCAGTCTGGTCCATCAGGATCAAGCAAAGACCGAGATGTCCATGGCCCCCTCCCAACCTTAGCAGACACACCCAAACTTTCATTTTAGGGTAATCCAGTGACCCCTGAGCATCCCGCGTTAGCTGGTGACCCCTGAGCATCCCGCGTTAGCTGGTGACCCCTGAGCATCCCGCGTTAGCTGGTGACCCCTGAGCATCCCGCGTTAGCTGGTGACCCCTGAGCATCCCGCGTTAGCTGGTGACCCCTGAGCATCCCACGTTAGCTGGTGACCCCTGAGCATCCCGTGTTAGCTGGTGAGTCCAATGCAACCCATGACTCCCTCTGTTGTCCATGACCTCTGAGCATCCTGTGTCGTCTGTTAAGCCCTGAACATTTTGTGCTATCCGATGACCCCTGAATATCTTGTTTTATCCATTGATCCCTGAGCATCCAGTGTCATCTTGTGGCCCCAGTGCAGCCCATGACTCCAATGACCCCTGAGCATCCTGTGTCATCTTGTGGCCCCAGTGCAGCCCATGACTCCAATGACCCCCTGAGCATCCTGTGTCATCCTGTGTCATCTTGTGACCCCAGTGCAGCCCATGACTCCAATGACCCCTGAGCATCCTGTGTCATCTTGTGACCCCAGTGCAGCCCATGACTCCAATGACCCCTGAGCATCCTGTGTCATCTTGTGACCCCAGTGCACCCCATAACTCCAGTGTACCTCAGAGCATCCTCTGTTATATAGTGACCCCTGAGCATCCTGTGTCATCCATGAACCCTGAGGATCCAGTTATCTGGTGACCCTTAAGCATACTGTGTTATCTGGTGACCCCTGAGCATCCTGTAAAATCTGGTCAGATAGATGAAATATTCTTAGGCTCCCCATCATATAGAAGAGGTCTGTATACTCTTGAGCTCCCCATCATATATGGGAGGTCTGTGTAGACAAGGTACATGCAGACTCGCTCCCATCTTAACATTTGACTTTTGCAGGACCGGAATGGCTTCATTGATGAGAATGAACTGGACGCTTTACTGAAAGACTTCTTCGAGAAAAGTAAAAAGGTGAGAGTCCTTACAGATCACATGGAGCTGGCGAACCCCTAGGCCTGATGACAGTGTTGACTCATCCATGTTGTCTGGTTTTAGGAGGTGAATATTCAGAACCTGACCGGATACCGCCAGAGCATCATGTCGCTGTGTGACGGGGGACGCCTCTACCGCAAGGAACTGGAGATTGTACTCTGCAATGACTCATCCCCCTTTAAGTAACTGAGGGGCCCCAACTCTACTCAACACACTGCACTGAGACCCTTTTCCCTGCCCCCACCCCACCACTGTCCAGAGACCGGGGAGAGAGACTAAAACCCTGGCCAGAGACCAGGGAGAGTACCACCACTGAGAGAGAGTTCCTTTGATTATGAGAAACCAGGGGGAGAGAGAGAGAGAGAGAGTACAGCCATTGAGAGAGACTGAGGAGAGAGAGTACCATCCCAGAGAGAGATATCTTGGAGAAAGTACCATCACTTAAGAGAGATTCTGGGGAGGGAGAGTTCCACCACTGAGAGAGACTGGGAAGAGAGAGTACAACCCTATGAAAGATATTGGGGGGGGAGTACCACCCTATGAAAGATACTGTGGAGACAGTACCCCCTAGCAGGGACACCGGGGGAGAGTACCACCCTGTGAGAGATACCAGGGAGAGAGTACAACCCTATGAGAGATACTGGGTAGAGAGTACCAACCTGTGAGAGTTACTGGGAGAGAGTACCGCCATATGAGAGAGACCAGGAAGACAGAAATACCAGAGTGCCACTGTATGAGAGATACTGGGAAGAGAGTACCACCCAAGGAGTGATATCAGGGAGAGAGTACTACCGTATGAGACTTACTAGGGAGAGGGTACAGCCATATGAGAAAAAACGGGTAGAGAGTACCAGCACTGGGGGGAGAGTCCAAGGTTGAGCACCACTACTTGTTAGAGACCAGTAAACGCTTACTATCACTAAGAGAATCCAAGATGAAGGAGTATCAGAACTGTGGGTAGAGGGAGTACCACTGCCTGAGAGGAAGAGATACTACCAGCACTGAGAGGGACCATAAAGATGGGTATGGGACAGAAAGCACCATAATGTAAGAGACTGGAGAAAGTGTATCCCCTGAGAGAACACTGGGAGAAAGTTCAAAGATGACCACTACACCTGAGTACCAGAACTAAGGAACAGAGAGTAATACCACTTAGAGAAAACTGAGAGGAGTACCACCAGTGTGGGAGACAATGGATGAGTACCACTTCTGAAGGAGAGAGAACTATTCCTGAGGGAGACTTGGAAGAAGTAAAACAACAAAGGAGGAATACCAACACTGAGAGAGAAATATCAGGAAGGAATAGCACCCCTGACTCTGAAGGAAACCAAAGAAGAGTACCACCTATATGGGGGAGAGTACCACAACTGAGGGAGAGCAGGGAGGAGTACCACCCATAAGGGACAGCGAGAGTACCACACTGATGGAGATCAGATTTGAGTATCCCCTTGAGGGAGAGAGACTACCACCACTGACGGAGACCTTAGAGGAGTGCCACCACTGAGGGGGGCCAGGGAAGAGTACAACCACAGAAGGAGAGTGTACAATCCCTAAGGTAGACCAAGGAGGAGTACAACCTATACGAGAGTCAGGAGTCAGAGAACTCCACTGTGTTAGTGTGACTAAGTACAGTTTTCCAAATAAATATTTGGGAGATGGTACCCCCACCTAAATACCAAGGAGGGAGGATAGCGCAGCGTTAGTCAGTTGGGAGTAATAGTGTGGAGATATAGAGACATCTAGAGAGTTTTCTGCACTCTTTCGAAAATGTGGGACTCCTGGGCTCTCACTTCTGTGATCTCGCTCATTGGATGGTCTCTTCCTGTCCTCACATTGAACCATGGATTGTTCTGAGTTTGGGAGGGCCTGTGCCCCATATCATATATGAAGCCAGATCATTATTTACCTATCCCCCCCCACATCCTTACACTTCCACCTATACTTGGTCTTAAAGTTCCAAAATCATATTCTCATACATTTTATAGATCACTCTCATAAGTACTTATCACCTCTCTGTAACCCACCACCTCATTCTCTCCAGGACCCTATAAACCTGCTTTCTCCTGGTCCTAAGCACCCTACTTTCTACTGGAACCCACCACCCCACTCTCAACTGGACAGCATCACCCACATACTCATCTCTTTCCTGAGACTCGGTCTCCTCTGGTCCTAGTTACCCTGCTTTATTCTGGAACCTACCTACCACCCTACTCTCTACTGGACTGCATCACCCAATCACCCTTCTCTTTCCTGCTCCTTGCTCTCCCCTGGTCCCCAGAATCTCATTTTGTTTGGAACCTACCACCCCTCTCTCCCTGCTCCTCAGCACCCTGTTTCTGCTGGAAACCCCAGCGCCCTCTACCTTGAACCCTGCTCTGTGCACCCCTCGATCCTCTAGACAGTGCTCTCTCCAGACCCCTGTGGTCCCTGGTCCTTGCCCTGCGTTTCTCTCCCTGACACCTGCTGCCGCTGTCCTGAGTTTAGGAAAGGTCTCTGTTATATTTGGGGTTTCTGCAGAGTGATCCCCATTTCTTGTTTTCTTTCTGGGTTTTGCTTGTTTCCTGCTTACCAAAGAATGAATAAAACGGCAGATCCTGAGTGTGTTTCCACCTTTGTGTCCCGACTCACATACAGACAATTGAGGGAACATAATACAATACAGACTCCCTGAAACTGAGCTCACTGCACCCTTTGACAGTTAAAGGGGTGTCACGGTCACGGATAGCAGACAGGGGTCCCAAAGAGTATCTGGAGGAGAAAGGCCAGCAAATGTAAGAGGTATCACCATCTGTCTATCGTCCTTGGAAATCAGCCAGCATGCTGCTCATTTATTGTGGGAACCCCAAAAGTCCCCCTAATCCGGGGACTATGTAGCTGCCAAAAAAATCAACAGAACACCCACACACATTAATGTAATAAATAAATTACTGCGCTGTTCCCAAAAAATGTATGATACTGCTGCAACTTTATGTGAGACACACACAATAAGGTAAAACGAAAAATTCTAAGCTGCGCAAAATAATGTGACAATGTAAATGGCACATGAATATATGTAAAGGCAGAGAAATATTGACCCCTCTCTGCCCCAGTGATGGGTGAACAAGAACATAAAAATGTGAAAAAGTTCAAAAGAGTGAGGGATAAAAAAGGCTAGATGAGCACCCTCAATATCCAAATCGGTTATTTCGGTGATTAGTGGAGAAAATTTTTTTTTTTGTAAAAAAAGGGGGAGGGCTAGATGAACCCTCCAAAATGTCTAATCCACACTGTAAATGTATAAGTAAAGTATCCCAATATAAATGAGATTCCGGATGACAGTTCAAAGATGTAGATTCCTCACACCCAAATTCCACGGTAACATATATGTACAGCACCCAAGAAGGAGTGATAAAAGGTTATGGAAAGGAATCCTCCACCAATAAATTGCTGCCGCTTACCAGATTGTATGATCTCTTGTTAAGGAGATCACACGCAATTTAGGCTATTTCCCCTCTGCACCTTGATGATAGCGTACCGTCAGGGATATCCAACCCAGGTGTCCGCAGCAATAGTGATGTTCATTTCCCATATAAAACGAAAAATGCTTCCATAGTGTGACTCAATTTAAAAGCATTTATTGTTAAAACAAACTCATTACACTTACAATTGTGCTGATGGTACAATAGCAGTTCAATTCTCTATTCGAGCCGGCCGGCTCTCGATCACAGCCCGTAGCTTCCGGGACTGGCACAGTATGTGGTGACGTCAGCACGCCGCTTCTCCCTACGCCGTTTCGTCACAGATGAGGTCTTCCAGGGGCACGGACGGCGTGCTGACTCACCGCCGTAAATACACAACAATTCAATAGGTGATGCCCAGCTCTGATCTCCCGGTGTCCTAACTTAAAAAATCGCCATTTTGGAATAAGGCAATTGCCCTTACTGTATGGGACGAGTGAATGCAACCCGAAGATGCCCTCAATCATCCTCCTTCCAACTAGCCTTAGTGAGTGCTTATTGGACATTAAAAACAAAATATTGGTTGTGTGAAACATAACTTAGAAGCTGGGATGTAATGACCAATAATCACACCGGCCGCCACATCCCGCCACAGACGCCTGTGGCCGATGACAGTATTGCAGATATCTCTGCAACTATTAAAGGGGTTGTAAAGGTGTTTTTTTTTATTTTCTAAATAGGTTCCTTTAAGCTAGTGCATTGTTGGTTCACTTACCTTTTCCTTTGATTTACCTTCTAAATTTTTTTTTTCTTTGTCTGAATTTCTCACTTCCTGTTTCTCCTCACTGAACTTCACACCATCATCCGAGTGGTGTTGAGTCAGCCAGAACAGCTTACTGAACAGCTTACTGAGGAGGAACAGGAAGTGAGAAATTCAGACAAAGAAAACAACAAAAAAAAAATTAGAAGGGAGATCTAAGGAAAAGGTAAGTGAACCAACAATGCACTAGCTTAAAGGAACCTATTTAGAAAATACCTTTACAACCCCTTTAATGCTTGCTGCTAAGCTCCACACGATAAAATTAGGATATATATATCATGGAATCAATCACAACTCATGATAATTCCCGATCATAAACCGATTGGTTTATAATAATTCTATATAAAAAAAACGAACTCATCACTATGTTTAAACAAAAAACGATGCGCTGTTTAAATCGCATCGTATATGCTGAATGTTGAAAAAAGAGAAAAAAACATATAGGAAAATCTAAAAAAGAGAAAAATTAATACAATTGATACCAGCTGAAACATTTATGTTGATAGTGCGTGATGGAATAGGAAGAACAACTTTCCTAGTTTGAAATTATTCTACCTCGGCGCCCCCAATGTCTCTCCCCTTCAAGGGTCAACAAAGGTGGATATTAAACAAGAGGAGGAATATGGAATTACTCATTAGGTTCAGTTGGGCTAAATAAATCTGGATAGGTGTAACCCATTAGCCTCTGTCCTAACCCTTTTCCTCCAATCTATCCTTTAAGACACCAGATTGTGCTCTGTAATCGCTCATGTCAGTGCAATTGCGTCTCATTCTGATGAACTGGCTTTTTGGCACTGAATTGAGCCAAGGGTCATGATGGCAACTCCCCATTGGTATGAAGGCGTTATGGTCCGTCTTCTTAAAATAGGAGATTGTCTTAAAATTGCCATCAGTTTTTGATATTATGAGGTCCAGAAAGCTGATCTTTTCTTGATTGGCTTCATGGACGAACCTAATGCCCCAATTGTTGTTGTTGATGGTAGAAAAAAATTCCTCCAACAGGGAGCTGGTTCCATCCCATAGGAGGAGGACGTCATCAATATACCTGGCCCAAAAGGTCAGGTATGGACTACAGTCCTTATAGATGACATCCTCCTCCCACTGGGCCATGGATAAATTGGCCAAGCTGGGGGCATATTTAGCCCCCATGGCTACACCACATTGATGACGATAATACTGATGGTCAAACCAAAAGTAATTTATGGTTTGCTGCATAATCGAGCAAATCCATAATGAATGACTGTTGACTTTTGGGTATGGTGGAAAAAATGTCTAAATAGTATTTGACTGCTTCTATTCCCAGATCATGAGGTATGATAGTGTACAATGATGTAACGTCTGCTGTTACCTTCAAAGTATGTTCACTTGGTTTTAATTCGAACAAAAGTTTGATTACATGCCTGGTGTCCTTCAAATAAGATGGTATTTGTTGTACCAACAGTTGAAGGAAGTGGTCTATATACTTGCCCACCCGGGACGTGATGGAATCAATCCCACTCACGATTGGACGTCCCGGGGGGCAAGTTAGACTTTTGTGTATCTTGGGTAGGCAATATAGCATTGGAACCCGGGGGGCCTTGGGGATCAAAAATATGCTCTCTTTCTCATTAAGGATATTTGATTTTACCCCTTTCTCAACAAGTCATTTCAATATTTGTTTATATTGGACGACAGGATTGCCCAACAATGGGACATATGTGTCCCTGTCACCTACTATATTGTGCAATTCTTGAAGGTAAACCGTCCCTAAACAGCGGCTGCTGTTTCTCCAGTGTGAAAGCCCGAGGGTTAAAACCGCACCGCTAGCAGCCGAATACATCCGCAATTCCGACGGTATAGCGCCGCTAAAAATAGTGGCGCTATACCGCCACCGCCCCAGTGTGAAACCAGCCTTACAGTGTGGATTGGACATTTTGGAGGGTTCATCTAGCCCTCCCCCTTTTTTTTAACTAAAAAAAAAAAAATTCTCCACTAATCACATAGAGCGATTTGGATATTGAGGGTGCTCATCTAGCCCTTTTTATCCCTCACTCTTTTGAACTTTTTCACATTTTCATGTTCTTGTTCACCCATCACTGGGGCAGAGAGGGGTCAATATTTCTCTGCCTTTACATATATTCATGTGCCATTTGCATTGTCACATTATTTTGCGCAGCTTAGAATTTTTCGTTTTACACACACATTAATATCTGAGCTGCCATCACCCACAGATTATAGGATTATGGGAAATCTTCCTCCTGACACCTCTGGTCAGTACACACAGGTTATCACACACTACACACACTACTCTCACTAAGTAGTTACAGGTTAGCAAAACTAAGCAATATTACTAGAATTAGTACAAACACACACAGGGGTTGATTTACTAAAGGCAAATAGAGTGTACACTTTGTACAAGTGCAGTTTAACTCTGCAAGAAAAGTTTCTCCAGAACTTAGTAAATAAAGTAAAGATTTGCTTTGCAAAGAATACCCAATCACATGCAAGGAAAATAAATAAAAAAACAGCATTTTTGCTTGTACATGATTGGATGATGGAAGTCAGAGCTTCTGCTCATTTACTGAGCTCTGGAGCAACTGCTCTTGCAGCGTGCAACTGCACTTTTCAAAGTGCCCACCCAGCCTTTAGTAAATCAACCCCATAGTCTCAGCCTGCAATACCAACAGCCACCACCAGAGAGAGACTCACCCAAAATCTACTTGGCTGGGCAAACACAGGCAGATGTAAATCTCATACTTAAAGTGGTTGTATAGTGGGTTTTTTTTACTTTTACCTACAGGTAAGCCTATACTAAGGCTTACCTATAGGTAAAAGAAATATCTCCTAAACCTTTACGGTTTAGGAGATATTCCCCTTGCACTGCGCCGCTGAGTGCAGCGGCGCATGCGCACAGGGGATTCTCGGCTGAAGGCCCGGCGGACGCCGGACCTTGCCGGAAAGAAGTCTCCCGCGCGCATGCGCGGGAGTGACGAATCGCGGCTCCAGCCACTCACAGCGCTGGAGCCGCGATACCTCGAAGACACGCCGAGGCATAATGTCAGCTGCCTCGGCGTGGACCGGGAGGGACACCGACGCCTCGTTCTAAGGTAAGTATTTCATAATGAGCTTGTATGCTGTGCATACAAGCTCATTATGCCTTTTCCTTTACAGGTGTAAAAAAAAAAAATGCGGGTATACAACCGCTTTAATCTGGTGTACTCTGATGGTTGTTTGGTAGTTAGGTGATGTTGTCCCCACACCTCTGAGATTCCCCAAGATATCCTGTGAGTCGGAACCCTAAACCTTTCCCACACATACATCAGACACACAGCCCCCGGTCTGACAATGAGATCTGTCCCTGCCTATGTTAACTTCCACACACTGCTACTAATCTGCATACAATCAAATTGGCTTTCTCATTCTTTGTCAGCCAACTGCTGCAATACAGAGAATGTGAGGGTTCAGCCACAAAATACAATCTCATACAGATTAGTAACGATTTACAACAGAGCATACAGGCACTGACAGTACAATACATACACAATACAATCTTACACAGATTAGAAAGGATTTACAACCAAGCATACCGGCACTGATGATACAATACGCAATACAATCTCACAAAGACTAGTAATGATTTCCAACTGAGCATACAGGCACTGAACATACAATATACACACAACTGTCTCCTCAGATTCCTGTGTTTTTTTAAAGAAATTAAAAACTGTCTTATTCATTATTATATTTAATATCCCTAGGTGGGCAAAGTATAGAAAAAAGTGACAAAGTTACAAAAAGTTACAAAGACTGAAGTTAAAAAGTGAGACATACACACAGCAACCAGTATTAAAAGTAAAAGAGATGAACCTTACAGAAATAATATTTTTCTGGCTTCTTGGAGTGGATAGAAAACCTAGCCCAATCCTCCCCCATCGATGGGACCCAGGGGCATAGCTACAGGGGTTGCAATTGCGACCCGGCCCCATGCTGCCCCCCCCCCCCCCCGTGTACCTGGATAGGAGGAGAGGCTCGGCTGCATATGGATGAATTGATCTATCCATATACCTCCTACAGCCGCTGAATGCCTGCGGGAGGAAGAGGAGGAGAAGCGGGCATTCATCGGCTGCAGGAGGTATATAAAGAGATCGATTCATCCATATGCAGCTGAGCCGCTCCTTTTATTCAGCTTCCTTCCGCTGCAGAAGAGTTCCGCTACCTCCAGAGCCTGCCTTGTGCTGTGACCCCTTGGATATGACAAACATCTCCGTACACATCAAAGGGGGTTCCACCCACTCCGTGAGTTATGGATTTGGAAGTCAGGATAATGATCTGGAATGGTGTTCTGTATGCGTAGAGTCTAAACTCCAATACTTCACGCCTACAAGAACCAGAAGCACCATAGAGGACCCCAACATTAAAATTCCACCATAATTTATCAAAAGACTAGAATGTGTGGTGTCACGTGGCTCGTCTTTAGGCCGTTACACTTTCACAGATGGTTTTATGATTGTGCATTGTACAGGACAAGAGTTATTAGATATTTACATTTTCCAGATTTTATTGAAGACTGAACTTCACATTTGTCCCAGGCCAGATGAGACTTCTCCCCTCCATTCATTGATCATTGGTGCAGCGCATGTTTGCTGTGTCCCCTGAGAACACACAGGATTCAACTAACCCCCACTGGGTACATCATACACATGAAAGCATGATTTGTGTGATCTGCTGCTGCCAGTCTGCTGGACAGCTCCCTCTGTATCCAGGCAACTTGAGAAGTTTCTGGATGATAGGTGTGGAGCTACGCAGATAGCAGCATGAATAATAATACAGCCCCGGCCTATCCCAGAAAAGCAGGTTCTGAAGGCATGTTGGGAGACTGTACTTATTCTTAGAGCACACAGAGCTCTGAGTCTTGTCCCAGAGTGGAGGAGTCCAGCCTGGAGGGGGTACTCTACCCTCTCAGGAACAGGCTGCCATGTGGAGGCCTCAGGTGGGCGACCTGAGGGAGGAAAGCAGAGACCCGGGTGCTTAGAAGAAGATGACTGAGAAGAGCTGTCTGCCATAGATCTGTCTGGTATTACTGGAGGGAATTGCTTTGAAGATTGGAAAGAAGGCTCCATCTGTTTTTGGGCCTTGTGAGTACAGACATTGCTGGTTCTTGGGGACTTTGTGCTCTAGCTACTACTCTGGTGCCCAGTTATAGTCAGCTGTAAGTCTATTAAACGGGACACATGGCTAATGCCCTGAAGAGCTTTGTCCAGACACTTTCCTACTTAAAGGGACTTTGCTCTTTGGGCTCTATCACTACTTAAGGTAAAAAGAAGATCAAGTCCTCAGTTGTACATAGTTCTTATCCTTGGGGTATTCCACTACTTCCCTCATCCCTATCTAAGTTCTCCAAAAATAAAAACAATGAAAATAACATCCCTCTAGACTGGTCTTTGGAGAAAGCGTGAAGGAGCCTGTTGTGTGCCTGGCTGCTGGGCTGAAGTTGGGAAGACCTGAACAAGTATTTCTTGCAGCTCCTATGGGAGTAGCGCTACATTAATGAAACTTGGACAGCATTCCTGTATATTGGAATTACGTTTTTCTGGCTGGATTACAAAAGTTTATGGCAATAGGCAAAAAATATTATCCAAACCTACCTGCTCTGCTGGCTGTATCATGACAAGGATGTAAGGGTTAGAGGAGGTAGGGGAGGAGCCCCCTGCTGGTTAAAGGAGGTAAAGGAGAAGCCCCCTGACATTAGAGGAGGTAAAGTAGGAGCCCCCTGCTAGTAAGAGGAGGTAAGAGTAAAGCCCCTTGCTGGTTAGAGGAGATAAGGAGCCCCCTGCCAGTTCGAGGCAGTAAGGGTAAAGCTCCCTTTTGGCGAGAAGAGATAAGGTAAGAGCACCCTGCTGGTTAGAGGAGGTAAGACTTATGTCCCTGCCAGTTAGAGGAGGTATAGGTGGACCTCCTTATGGTTAGAGGGGGTAAGAGTGAAGTGCCTGACGGTTAATGGATGTAAGACAATTGTAAAAGAAGGCTCTTTTATGTGTGCCACATCCCTAAATATAAGTTGTCAAAGTGTAAGTATATACCTTCCATATACTTTGACGACATATGTTTAGAGGATGTAGGAGTGAAGCCTCCTGCTGATTAGAGGAGGCAAAGATGAACCCCCTGCCAGTTGGATGAGATAAGGGTAAAGCCCCCTGCTGATTAGAGAAGGTAAAAGTGGATCCCCTGCCAGTTACAGGAGGTAAGGTTGAAGACCCCCAGCTGGTTAGAGGATACAATTGTGTGATGTTCGCTGCTGGTTAGAGGATGCATGGCACAGGATAATAAAACATGCAAAAGCAGCATACAGAGAAAAACATGTTATTGTTTACCATAATTCTACAACCATATAATTATAAATGATCACCCTGAACTTCAGACTGAGATCACCCGATTGCCATTCCCAGCAACCAGGAGAACTTTAGAAATTTACAACAGTGTTCAGAGAAATAAGATTTCATGGAGCCACAAAAAGTGGTACTATGCAGAGCCCATACATACAGAATAAGAATAGATACCAAGAATTATACCCAGCATACAGGACAAGAGAAGTGGTACTGTGCAGAGCCCATACATACAGAATAAGAACAGATACTGAGAATTACACCCAGCATACAGGACAAGAGAAGTGGTACTGTGCAGAGCCCATACATACAGAATAAGAACAGATACCAAGAATTATACCCGGCATACAGGACAAGAGAAGTGGTAATGTGCAGAGCCCATACATACAGAATAAGAACAGATATTGAGGAATATGCCCAGCATACAGGACAAGAGAAGTGGTACTGTGCAGAGTCCATACATACAGAATAAGAACAGATAGTGAGGAATATGCCCAGCATACAGGACAAGAGAAGTGGTACCGAAACAGAAAAAATTTAATAAAATAAAAGCAAAAATATTTCTGCACTTTTAACACATAAAAGCAGCTGTGAGGGTGTTAGCTCGGCAGCGGGTGTGTGTGACCCCCGGGATGGGCTCCCCACACAAAACAGGCCCAGCAAACGGAGGTTGTGGTTTTCAAAATCAAAAAGGTGCGGTTTATTTTCTATTTACAGTGACAAAACACAGCAAAGCAAAAGAAACAAACAAAATAAATCCTGGTCAAGTTGACCTCTGACTAAACATACAGGTTTCCTAACTAACAACTGGGATCAGCCTAGTGCTGTCCTAGTCCCTAAGTCCCTGGTTTTAAATGTCCAAGCAAATAGCCACACAGGCTTTGTCTCACCGCACAGGGGTTCACTCTCCCTAGACAGTCCACACAGGTCTGGTTCCAGGCATGAGCTAACATCTAATGAAGCTGGGAGTTATTATAGAGGCCTAAATGAGCTGACAAGCTTCAGCTGGTCTCATCAACTCCCTGTCTGCACGACGCCCCACACTCTCCCTAGACATATGAGTCATCCATGAGCCCACTAGCCTTAGCTGGGCTTATACAACTCTCCACCTAGTTGTATAAGTCGGCGTAAAGCCTGAATCTGGGCGAAATATATCTACCCCCCTGGATGCAACCAGGTGACTTTACCTTCCTGCTGTCACATACCCCCCCCCTCTTGTTTTAACCTCGGGGTTGGAACACCAGCAATCAGGCATTCATGTACTCGAGACAAAGCATCCACATTCCCCATTTGAACGCCAGGGCGATGCTTTACTGTGAAGTTGAATTCCTGGAGGGCCAGGAACCACCTATTCACTCTTCTATTTGTTTCCTTGTTTTGAGCCATCCACTTTAACGGAGCGTGATCCGTAACCATGTCAAAGTGCCTACCTAGCAGGTAGTACCGAAGGGAATCTAGAGCCCACTTCACCGCTAAACACTCCTTTTCAACGGTGGCGTAATTTACCTCATGGGACTTCAACTTCCTGCTGAGGTAAATGACTGGGTGCTCTTCCCCGTTCCAGACCTGGGACAATACTGCTCCTAACCCCACATCTGACGCATCACTTTGTACGACAAAGTCTTTAGAGAAGTCGGGTGAGTACAACACTGGCTGGCTACATAAGGCTTGTTTCAAGAATTGGAATGCTGCCTCAGCCTCGGGGGTCCATTTAATCATGACCGACCCTTTCCCCTTCGTCAGGTTGGTTAGGGGCACAGCCTTAGAAGCAAAGTGGGGAATGAATCGCCGATAATACCCAGCGATTCCCAGAAAGGCTCGTACCTGCTTCTTGCTGTTGGGACGTGGCCAACTCTGGATGGCCTCGACTTTGTTGAGTTGGGGTTTTATTACTCCCCTCCCAATGGTGTACCCAAGATATTTGGCCTCCTCCTGCCCAATGGTACACTTCTTGGGGTTAGCCGTAAACCCCGCTTCCCGAACAGAGTCCAGGACTGCTTGCACTTTTGGCAGATGTGAGGCCCAATCTGTGCTATGGACAATTACGTCATCCAGGTAAGCCGCAGCATACTTCCGATGGGGCCTCAGCATCTGGTCCATTTTCCGCTGGAATGTGGCCGGCGCATTCTGTAACCCGAACGGCATTCTTTTATATTGGAACGCCCCGTCTGGGGTTACAAATGCGGTTTTCTCTTTGGCCGACTTGGCCAGGGGGATTTGCCAATACCCTTTTGTGAGGTCAAGAGTCGTCATGTATCGGGCTGTTCCCAGCCGGTCGATCAACTCATCTATACGTGGCATGGGGTAGGTGTCAAATTTTGTAACTTTGTTCAACTGACGAAAATCGTTACAAAATCGCCAGCTCCCATCCGGTTTAGGCACCAACACGATGGGACTAGACCAATCACTTTGGGACTCCTCTATCACCCCTAAGTTCAGCATTTTCTGTACTTCCTCCCGTATTGCCTCCCGTCGGGCCTCTGGGATCCGATAGGGTTTTAACTTCACCCTTTCACCGGGCGGGGTAATGATGTCATGCTCTACCCCAGATGTTTGTCCCGGCAGCTCAGAGAATACCTCCTTGTTGCGAAGCACAAACTCCTTAACCTCCTGTTGTTGGGGTTGTGACAAGGTGGCTGCTATTCCAACCTCAGGAATCACGCAACCAGTTTGAGCTGGTGACCAAGTGTCTGCGACTAGGGACTCTCTATCCCTCCAGGCTTTCAACAGATTAACGTGATAGATCTGTTCGGGCTTTCGCCTTCCTGGTTGTCTGACCTTGTAATTCACTTCGCTCACTTTTTCCATTATCTCGTAGGGGCCTTGCCATTTGGCAAGGAATTTACTTTCAACCGTAGGGACAAGTACCAGTATCCTATCCCCCGGGGAAAAGGTACGGGTCTTGGCTCCACGGTTGTACACTCTCTGCTGTGCTAACTGCGCTTGGGCCAAATGTTCCTTCACGATGGGCATTACCTGTGCAATTCGGTCTTGCATCAGGGCGACATGCTCAATCACACTCCTGTGGGGAGAACTCTCACTTTCCCAAGTTTCCTTGGCAATATCCAACAGCCCTCTTGGGTGTCTCCCATACAGTAACTCAAAGGGGGAGAATCCCGTAGAGGATTGGGGCACCTCCCTAATAGCAAACATCAGATAAGGAAGTAGACAGTCCCAATCCTTTCCATCTCTATCCACCACTTTCTTCAACATTTGTTTTAGGGTTTTGTTGAATCTTTCAACCAGCCCATCGGTTTGGGGGTGATACACAGATGTACGTAATTGCGTCACTTTGAATAATTTACACAGCTCCTTCATAACCCGGGACATAAAGGGTGTACCTTGGTCCGTAAGCAGTTCTTTACAAATACCCACCCGGCTAAACACAAGAGATAGCTCTTTGGCTATGGTTTTGGCCGAGGTATTTCGGAGAGGGATCGCTTCTGGATAACGGGTGGCATAGTCCATTATAACTAATATGTACTGGTGCCCCCTAGCGGACTTGATTATAGGACCTACCAAATCCATGGCGATCCTCTCAAACGGGACCTCAATGATGGGTAGAGGGACCAGCGGGCTACGGAAATGTGGCATCGGGGCCGACCTCTGACACACAGGGCAGGAGGAACAATAATTTTCTACGTCCTTCATCACCCCCGGCCAATAGAATCTCTGTAATACCCTCTCTCGGGTTTTCTCTGTCCCCAGATGACCTCCAAGAATGTGCCCATGGGCCAACTCCAACACCAACTTCCTGTAAGGTTTGGGCACCACAAGCTGCTCAACGGTTTCTTCTGCCCTTTTTGCCACCCGATACAGTAGGTCCTTCTCTACGCTGAAGTATGGGTAAGTGCAGGTATTATCTGGGTTCACTAACTCGCCATCTATTTTCACTACGTTTTCCCGTGCCTTTATTAGGGCGGGGTCTTTCAACTGTTCTGTGGCAAAGTTTTCCCTGTGAACCTCAAGATCAGAAAACTCCACAGACGGTAGGTTTTCGTCTGAGGAGGTGGGCTCCTCTCCAGTTTCTTGAGTCTCCCCTGCCAATACTGATAAGGGAAATTCCGGAGAGTCCTCACCACTCTCAGGGGAGTTCTGGCTATCACATTCCTGGTACATAGGGGCACCAGTGAGGGGCTCAGGATCATCCCACAGTTCCCAGAACTTCGGAAAATCCCTTCCCACAATGGCGTCATGCGGTAACTGAGATACTAAGCCCACTGGATGAGAGAGGGTACCTTTGGGGGTCTCGAAACACACTGTAGTCACTGGATACTCTCGGGTGTCCCCATGCACACAAATAACAGCTACCTTGCTATTCCCAGAGACCTCTGTTTTAACTAACTCAGCCTTTATCAGGGTCACAAGGCTACCTGAATCCAGCAATACCACAACATTTCTACCATTAACACACATTTTGCATAAATGTTTCTCAGTTCCTCGAATGGCAGTGCATGCGACTGTCGCACACAGCGACTGACGTCTGCCCGTCAGAAAGTCACACTGCATGGGTTCCTCCACAACCGGGCAATTGGCTGCAATATGTCCCGCTTGCCGGCAGCGGTAGCAAACGATCCTTCTTGCCGCCTCTTGAGCCGCTGATTTCCCAGGCTGTTCTCGCCAAACTTGGGGTAGAGCTCCCACCCTCTCACTCTCTCCACCCTCACCCCTTGGAATCCTCTTATCCGCCCCTGGGGATGGTCTGGTCTTAGGGTGGAAAGTCCGAGTGTCTCTGGAAGAGGCCGTCAGGTTCTCTGTAGCCAAGTATTTCTCCACACGATCCACAAGACCATCGGCCGTCTCTGGGTCTCCATGGCTTACCCACTTTTGGATGGCAGTAGGAAGAGCTCTCAAAAACCGATCCATTACAACACGTTCCACAATCTTTGGTGCGGACAAAGTCTCTGGCTGTAGCCACTTTCTGCTCAGGTGAATGAGATCATACATTTGAGACCTGGGGGGTTTTCCAAGCTGGAAAGTCCAGTTATGCACACGCTGAGCCCGGACAGCCTGGGTGACACCCAGCCTTGCCAATATTTCAGCTTTTAGCATCACATAGTCTTTTGCTTGGTTAGGCTCTAGGTCATAGTAAGCTTTCTGCGATTCACCAGTTAACAGAGGAGCCACCAGTCCAGCCCACTGCTCCTCAGGCCACTTTTCTCTTTCAGCGGTCCTTTCAAATGTGGTCAAAAATACCTCTGGATCATCCTCTCCAGTCATTTTTGTCAATAAACGACTCACCCCAAAGGACGCGGTATTAGTGGGACGGCTTTCCTCACTGGTCTGCGGACGTTGCTGCATTACTGCTTCCATCTGTTGTTGTAGTCTCTGCTCTTGCTTCTGCAACAGGTCTATGAAGCGGGCCTCAGATTGCTGCTGGGCTCGTTGCTGAGCCTCCAGACTCTGTTGCAAAGTTGCGTTTGTCTGCTGCTGGGCTGCAAGGCTCTGTTGATGAGCTTGCTGCTGGGCTGCGAAGTTCTGTTGTTGAGCTGCAAGGCTCTGTTGATGAGCTGCAAGGCTCTTTTGCAAACCTGCATTTGTCTGCTGTTGATTGGCATTTGCTAGAGCCAGCTGCTTCAGTATCTCCTCCATGCTGGCTTAAAAAAAAAACTGCCTGTATTCTCCACCAACTGTGAGGGGGTTAGCTCGGCAGCGGGTGTGTGTGACCCCCGGGATGGGCTCCCCACACAAAACAGGCCCAGCAAACGGAGGTTGTGGTTTTCAAAATCAAAAAGGTGCGGTTTATTTTCTATTTACAGTGACAAAACACAGCAAAGCAAAAGAAACATAAACAAAATAAATCCTGGTCAAGTTGACCTCTGACTAAACATACAGGTTTCCTAACTAACAACTGGGATCAGCCTAGTGCTGTCCTAGTCCCTAAGTCCCTGGTTTTAAATGTCCAAGCAAATAGCCACACAGGCTTTGTCTCACCGCACAGGGGTTCACTCTCCCTAGACAGTCCACACAGGTCTGGTTCCAGGCATGAGCTAACATCTAATGAAGCTGGGAGTTCTTATAGAGGCCTAAATGAGCTGACAAGCTTCAGCTGGTCTCATCAACTCCCTGTCTGCACGACGCCCCACACTCTCCCTAGACATATGAGTCATCCATGAGCCCACTAGCCTTAGCTGGGCTTATACAACTCTCCACCTAGTTGTATAAGTCGGCGTAAAGCCTGAATCTGGGCGAAATATATCTACCCCCCTGGATGCAACCAGGTGACTTTACCTTCCTGCTGTCACACAGCCTACACCAAAATCTGTGATACCAAGTTAGTTCATAAATAAATTAAATAGTGTGGCGCTCAATTAATACAACATGATAGAAAATATACCGTACTTAACGTGCATAAAACGCTAATAAAAATCTCAATTCATAAAGTGCAAAAATGTGAAATAAGTGCAAATTTACATTACATAAAAAATACATCAACATAATAAAATGAGTATGTTGAAAAAACGGAAAATTTATTACCAAATACTTACCGTAATTTTCCTTTCCTGATAGATTCCATGGCAGACTACGTGTGGGTTAACCCCGCCTCCTCTCCACAGCTATAGGACCCCTTACCCATAAATTTGAGCTCACCTCCACGGACAGGTGTTCCGTAACTAGCCGACTCAAATTTCAACTCTCATATTTTTAATTCATGGGTGGGAACTCCGTCTGCCATGGAGTCTATCAGGAAAGGAAAATTACGGTAAGTATTTGGTAATAAATTTTCCGTTTTCCTGACAGACTCCATGGCAGACTACGTGTGGGAAATAACTAGCCAATCCACACGGGAGGGTATGCTTGCTCAAAAAAAATATTTTAATCTTTCCCGTCAACTGACAGGATTTTTCGACCAAAATTAACAGAGGAAAGGGAAGCAGGCTCAATACAATAATGAGACATAAATGTATGAATAGAAGACCACAAGGCTGCCCTGCATATCACTTCAGGAGCCACGTGTCGAGCTGCTGCCCATGAGGCTGCCATGCCTCTGGTGGAATGAGCCGTCACGCCTCTGGAGGAGCTAAGCCCTTTGCCCTGTAAGCCTGTTGAATAGATTGGACGATCCAGGCTGCTATTGTTCTGGAGGAAGCCCTCTTTCCTTTGTTGCTACCAGTGTGTAACAAGAACAGGTAGTTCAAGCTTCTTAAAGATGAAGTGACTCGCAAATATTCTTTCAGAGTCTCACCTACATCCAAGGGATGAACATCTGCTGATTCTGGAGAATTGAAAGTAGGAAGGACTATTTCCTGATTCTCGTGAAAAACTGACTTGACTTTTGGTTTAGACCCAAGCATGGGAATAAGGACCACTCGGTCCGGGAAGAAAGTCAAAAAGGGTTCTTGACAACCCAGGAAGCTTATTTCTGAAACCCTTTTGGCTGAAGTAATGGCCACTAGTAAGGCCAGTTTGATTGATAAGTCCTTAATAGAAAGATCCTTGTTGTTGAGTGCTGAAAGAGCATCAAGGACGAGCAGAAGATCCCATTTGGGGAATCTAGGTTTCCTCTGAGGCCTGATTCTCGAAGCCCCCTGAAAGGATTGTTGAACCAGGGGATGAGTTGCCCATGATGTTCCTGAAAATGCCGATAAGGCTGAAACTTGTCAATCAGTTCCCTCAGAGTACAAAGGAAGATCCAAGCCTGATTGTAGAAAACTTAAAACGTCTTGAACTCCAGGATTTCTGAAAGATTTTCCAGCAGAAGTCATGAAGCTGACAAACCTGGTCCAGATTCTGTTGTAGGTTTTGTTCATGTTAGGCTTTCTGGAGCTCATAAGGGTAGAGATTACCCCTAAAGCACACCCAAGAGACTCTAGCGGGTCCCTGAAGCTCATCAGATTCAGGAGAGGAAACCATGGCCTGTTCGGCCAGTATGGTGCTATTGTTATCACTTCGCCTTTCTCCAACTGGAGCCGCTGCAGGAATTTTTGCATGATCGGAGGTGGAGGGAAGGCATATGCCTTGTTGAATTTCCATTGGCTTGTTAATGCATCTACTCCGAAGGCTTGACTGCACCGACCTCGAGTGTAGTATCTGTCTACCTTGTGATTGCAGGGGGATGCAAACAGATCCACTTCTGGATCGATTCCCAACGATAGGATCCACTTGAATGTCTGTGTATGCAGTGACCATTCGTTGTTGTCTAGGTTGCTGCGTGACAGAAAGTCCGCTTGAATGTTCTGATCCCCTGGAATGAAGACTGCTGTTAAGTTTGTAGATTCCTCTGAGCCCAGGTCATGATAGGTTCGACCTCTTGGAGAAGGGTGGGGCTCCGAGTGCCCCCTTGTCTCTTCACATATGCCACGGCGGTGGTATTGTCCATTTTGAGTAGGACCGACTTCCCTTTCAGAAGGTGGGAGAAGGCTTGAAGGGCGCACCATGCCACACGCAATTCCAGAACGTTTGACCCTGGAATGTGGAGATGGGCATCCCATTTGCCCTGAGCCAGTTCTGCCCCACAATGTGCTCCCCAGGCCGCATTGCTGGCATCGGATGAAACAGTCATCCATTGGATGGGAGCAAGGGAGTGGCATGTTAACAAGTTTTTGTGTTGAAGCCACCAGAGAAGACTGTTCCTCATTGACTGAGTAGTCCTGATCAGCTGATTGCGATCGTCTGTCTTCCATTGCTGAAGGAATCCTGATTGAAAAGGCCGAAGCCTCCACATTGCCCATTTGACCATGGGGAACGTGGCCACCATCATGCCGATTATCTTCAGGCACTGTGACGCCCTTAGGTTAGAGTAGTCTAGGGCTAAAGATATTCTTACCCGAATGACCGGGATTTTTTCTTCCGGAAGAGAGATGGTATTCTCTACTGTGTCGAATTGAGCTCCTAGGTAGGTTAGGCGTTGGGTCGGTTCTGGCTGACTTTTCTGTCGGTTTAAGAGCCATCCGAACTCTATCAATGTAGAGATCACTTGATCTTTGTGGATCAGCAGCTGCTGCTTGTCTTGGGACAGTAGTAGCAGATCGTTCAGGTAATGATACAGACGCACACCCTGTATTCTGATAAGAGACACAATTACCAACAGTACCTTGGAAAAGACCCTTGGAGAGGTCGTTAGTCCGAATGGAAGACAAATAAATTGTAAGTGCTCTCGTTCGACCTGAAATCGAAGGTATTTGTGGAATTCTTCTGCCACGGGAACATGAAAATACGCGTCCTTAACATCTATTGAGATCAACCAGTCGCCTGGTTGAACGACTTTTTGGATGGATGAGAGTGATTCCATCTTGAATTTCTCGTGCTTTATGTACCTGTTCAGGAAAGTGAGATCTATAACTGGACGCCAAGAGCCGTTCTTCTTTTGTACTAGGAAGAGGGGGAAGTATACCCCCTGGAATTCCTCGTCCTTTGGGACGGGCACCACTGCTCCTTGATCTTTCAGGGCATTCACATATGAAAGAAGAACTTGTTGTTTTTCTTCTGATTGAGGCAGTGAAGATTGCATTGGTCTGCAAGGAGGGACTTTGGTGAAGGACCATGCGTGACCTGTTGAGACCGTTTTGATGGTCCAATAATCTGAGATCAAGGTCACCCAGACGTGCCGGCAGAGACGTAGGCGAGCCCCTACCCGACCGCTTGGGCAGGCCCAATCTCAAAAGGACTTGGTTGGCTCGCGCCCACCGGGCGTCTGTTTCTTGCCAGATTTTTGGGAAAGATATCTGCCTATTCCAGTTCCAGCTTCTCCTAAAATCCCGTCCAGGCCTATAGGAGCATGCCTCTCTTGAACGCTCTGTACTGCGTCTCTGCTGAGGTTTGCTTTGGTTAAACAGACGTTTGTCCTGAGGGAGGAATCCCGACTTCCCGCCTGTAGCCTTTGAAATGGCATTATACAGTTTGTTTCCAAACAAGTTTGTTTCCTCCTTGCATTGGTCTGCAAGGAGGGACTTTGGTGAAGGACCATGCGTGACCTGTTGAGACCGTTTTGATGGTCCAATAATCTGAGATCAAGGTCACCCAGACGTGCCGGCAGAGACGTAGGCGAGCCCCTACCCGACCGCTTGGGCAGGCCCAATCTCAAAAGGACTTGGTTGGCTCGCGCCCACCGGGCGTCTGTTTCTTGCCAGATTTTTGGGAAAGATATCTGCCTATTCCAGTTCCAGCTTCTCCTAAAATCCCGTCCAGGCCTATAGGAGCATGCCTCTCTTGAACGCTCTGTACTGCGTCTCTGCTGAGGTTTTCTTTGGTTAAACAGACGTTTGTCCTGAGGGAGGAATCCCGACTTCCCGCCTGTAGCCTTTGAAATGGCATTATACAGTTTGTTTCCAAACAAGGAAGTTCCTTCAGAAGGAATTTTGCACCATGCCTGCTTTGAGGCAGGATCAACAAGCCAGGGGCGCAACCATAGTGCTCGTTTGGCTGTGACCGAAGATAGCAAGGATCTAGCCATCAAGCGGATGAGATCAATTGAAGCTTCTCCCAAAAAGGCGATAGCCAGTTTAAGTTCTTGCACTGCTGAACTTTGTGCCAATTCCTCCGAGACACCTTTCAGAACGGAGTCAACATTTTCCACCCAGGCCTCCATTGCTTTGGAGGTGACTGCAAGGGCTAGGGCTGGTTTGCAAGCCATACCGTTCAAGTTATATATTCTCTTAATGTCTTGGTCAATCTTTCAATCCAGACCATCTTTAAAAGATACAGTGTCATCTAGCAGGAGGGTGACATGCTTCGCTAGGCGCATTACTGCTGCATCCACGAGGGGAGCATTTTCCAAACCTTCTTATCCCCCTTGCTCCATTCTTCCTTAAACACTCCTTTCATCTCGGTGTGAAATTGGAACATTCTTTCCCCAGTTTCTTAAACAGTTCCTTTGTTTCTCTGGGGGGGGGGGCAGTGGTATCTTCCAACTTTAAGGTTTCCATCACTGCCTTGATCAGTGGAGAGACTAAAGCGTAGTCGAATCCCACTACAGAATCATCTCCCTCCATCTCGTCTTGCGAGGAATCATGGGAGGAATCACAGAATCATCTCCCTCCATCTCGTCTTGCGAGGAATCATGGGAGGAATCACAGAATCATCTCCCTCAATCTCGTCTTGCGAGGAATAATGGGAGGAATCATGGGGCTGGAATTGGCCGGAATCCTCCTGGGGCTCGTCAGCCAAGGAGCCAGACAAGGTGGTGGACTGGCTCCTCGTGTGGGGGGACATCTATTTCCATCATAGACTGCTGTACCACACGTTTAATAAGAGACTCAAGATTTTGATTTTTCGGTCTCTTTCTCACCGACCGCTCGGGCATAGCATGGGTCACACAGCGATTTGCCCTCTGGGATTCTAGTTTTACATCCCCAACAGGCTCTGTGATCAGAGCGATCATCGCGGTGGTGGTAGCGGTGACTTGAGGAGGAATGGGAACATCTCCTATATTTAGAGGGGGAATGTGAGCGTCCCCTATGATAGTGGGTCCCAGACGGAGTGTCACGTCTGGACCTGGAGGATGATTGGTGATGGTGATGATGATGGTGATGATGATGGTGCAGCCTGGCAAGGTCCCTATCCTGTGACCGATGAACTGATGTAGCCGGGCTGTAAGAGATAATACAGACAAAGGGAGGGGGAGGAAGGTGGGCAGGTTGTAACCGTTAGCAACCACCAGAAAAAAAATGACACCAAAGACACCAACCCCCTACCCACTCCGCACAGACCTTGTGCGGGAGGGCTGGCCACACGGCGGTGCAGATGAGTCCATGACGAGGAAGACACACAATGATGCGTAACTCCACTACCTAGACTAAGGATAAGCAAATCAATGCAAGAACAGCGCAGAAAAAAAAAAGTTTTTTTTTTTTTTTTTTTTTAAACTGTCCCTTTAAGAGACACTAAGCATTACATGCATTACATTGCCAAGAAGTGCTTACCCCGTCCTGGTAGTATTGAGACTCCGGGAGGCTGCTGCTATATGCCCACAGGTTATCCCACCTGTATAGGGCTCCTCAGCGGTTTAAATCACCCGCCGGAATGACGTCATGGCCGGTCCCGCTGTGCGCATGCATCGGAGGGACCGAACCTACTGCGCCTGCGCGGCCCCTGACCCCTCCGCCATACTGCGCATGCGCAAAAACCAAGCCTCGGTTTCACCGTGGCTCTGCGCATGCACAGACGATCAACAGGCTGGGATCAGGAAGGGAATGGCATCCTGGAACGCAAAAGCGTTCCACACATATACTAAGCTTAGCGGCGCTGTATGACAGAGAAAAAACAGCAGAGAAAGACATACAAACAAACAAACAAACAAAAACTATCTGCCATGGAAATAGAAAAAGTCTTCAGACCTTGCCAGCTGAGATCCACCGTCCGTCATGGTACGCTGGGGCCACATCCCTTCCACCATAGGGGTATCCATCAGCCCAAAACCACTCACCCGCTCATAGCTGGGCCCTGGGTGCACCGCACAACTCGTACCTGATCCGACAGACATCCTGGACTGCACCTGAATTGCATAATGAAGGGTCCATGTGAGGAGGACAAAAAAGGAACACCTGTCTGTGGAGGTGAGCTCAAATTTATGGGTAAGGGGTCCTATAGCTGTGGAGAGGAGGCGGGGTTAACCCACACGTAGTCTGCCATGGAGTCTGTCAGGAAAACAATATTCAAATCCTATAAACAAATAATAAGTCCCAATTCATGAATAAAAAAAATAAAAAAAATAGGTGTTGCACATAAATAACCTATTTTTTTAATTTTTTAATTCATGAATTGGGACTTATTATTTGTTTACAGGATTTGAATATTGATTTTTCAACACACTAACTTTTTTATGTTGATATATTTTTTATAAAATGTAAATTTGCATTTATTTAATATTTTTGCACTTTATGAATTTCGTTTTTTTTTTTATGATTAAAGGGGTTGTAAAGGCAATTAAAAAAAACCTCCACTGTGCAGCTCGTTTTGCACAGAGTGGCCCCGAACCTGGTCTTCTGGGGTCTCTCTGTGGCTGTCTCGGCTTTTCCCCGCAAGAATTAACCACCTTCATGTGAGCTCTCTCGCATGGGGGTTAGTTTTTGCGGGTGCACTCCCGTGTATCACTCGGCCCCGCCCCCCTGGCGCGCCGTGTCTTTGGATGGAATTGACAGCAGCGCAAGCCAATGGCTGCGCTGCTTTCAATCCATCCACTCTAGCCAATCATCGGCCAGGCTGAGCGGGGAAGAGGACGTCGGGGGCGAGCTCAGCAGGTGAACGGGCTCAGGTAAGTAAAACGGGGGGGCTTGGGGTGCCGGTATTGTTGGATTTTTGTTCACCTTAATGCATAGAATGCATTAAGGTGAAAAAACGTGTGCCTTTACAACCCCATTAAGTTATATTAGAGGTTTTTTTCATATTAAGTACAGTATATTTTCTGTTATGTTTTATAAATTAAGTGCCACACTATTTAATTTGTTTATTGGTACCTGTACAGTCTGAGTCTATACATCAAGAATATGAACAGATACCGAGAATTAAAAGCAGCGCATAGAACTAGAGTAGTACTGTGCAGAGTCCATACATACAGAATAAAAACAGATACTGAGAATTACACCAGTCATTAGGGATGAGCTTCGTGTTCGAGTCGAACATACGTTCGACTCGAACATTGGCTGTTCGATCGTTCGACGAAGATCGAACGATTTGGGCCGTTCGCGCCAAATTCGAGTGACGCGAACGGCCCACAATGCACTACGCCATCGCAGTGTCATCCAGGCGCTGTGATTGGCCAAGCATGCACTGTGACCCCGCATGCTTGGCCAATCACAGCGCCGGCAGCGAGGAGAGCAATGATTGGCCACAGGCAGGATGCCTGTGGCCAATTATTGCTGAGGGTGTTTAGTACACGCCCCACACTATAAAAGGCCGCCAGCACGGCGGCCTAGTGTAGTGTGTTCCGGAGCAGGGATAGAGTAGCATAGGCAGGGACAGTGACTGTTATTTCTTTCTTGCTTAACCTGGATTCCTTTAGTTTAGGGAAAGAGAAGGATAGGTAGGGAGAGTGTCAGTGTGTTTTGTGCTTCTGCTATAGTGTGCTTAAAAAAAACATTTATTCTAGGGACAGAAAACTCTAGGTAGGGACAGTGTCAGTTTCTTTCACTCTGCAAGTCCTTGTTTCCAGGGACCTGTAAGGACAGTGAGTTAATTGTCCTTGTGCTATATTGTGCTTAAAAAAAACATTTATTCTAGGGACAGAAAACTCTAGGTAGGGACAGTGTCAGTTTCTTTCACTCTGCAAGTCCTTGTTTCCAGGGACCTGTAAGGACAGTGAGTTAATTGTCCTTGTGCTATATTGTGATTAAAAAAAACATTTATTCTAGGGACAGAAAACTCTAGGTAGGGACAGTGTCAGTTTCTTTCACTCTGCAAGTCCTTGTTTCCAGGGACCTGTAAGGACAGTGAGTTAATTTTCCTTGTGCTATATTGTGATTAAAAAAAACATTTTTTCTAGGGACAGAAAACTGTAGGTAGGGAGAGTGTTTTTTTTCTTTCACTCTGCAAGTCCTTGTTTCCAGGGACCTGTAAGGACAGTGAGTTAATTGTCCTTGTGCTATATTGTGCTTAAAAAAAACATTTATTCTAGGGACAGAAAACTCTAGGTAGGGACAGTGTCAGTTTCTTTCACTCTGCAAGTCCTTGTTTCCAGGGACCTGTAAGGACAGTGAGTTAATTGTCCTTGTGCTATATTGTGATTAAAAAAAACATTTATTCTAGGGACAGAAAACTCTAGGTAGGGACAGTGTCAGTTTCTTTCACTCTGCAAGTCCTTGTTTCCAGGGACCTGTAAGGACAGTGAGTTAATTTTCCTTGTGCTATATTGTGATTAAAAAAAACATTTTTTCTAGGGACAGAAAACTGTAGGTAGGGAGAGTGTTTTTTTTCTTTCACTCTGCAAGTCCTTGTTTCCAGGGACCTGTAAGGACAGTGAGTTAATTGTCCTTGTGCTATATTGTGCTTAAAAAAAACATTTATTCTAGGGACAGAAAACTCTAGGTAGGGACAGTGTCAGTTTCTTTCACTCTGCAAGTCCTTGTTTCCAGGGACCTGTATGGACAGTGAGTTAATTGTCCTTGTGCTATATTGTGATTAAAAAAAACATTTATTCTAGGGACAGAAAACTCTAGGTAGGGACAGTGTCAGTTTCTTTCACTCTGCAAGTCCTTGTTTCCAGGGACCTGTAAGGACAGTGAGTTAATTTTCCTTGTGCTATATTGTGATTAAAAAAAACATTTTTTCTAGGGACAGAAAACTGTAGGTAGGGAGAGTGTTTTTTTTCTTTCACTCTGCAAGTCCTTGTTTCCAGGGACCTGTAAGGACAGTGAGTTAATTTTACTTGTGCTATATTGTGCTTAAAAAAAACATTTTTTCTAGGGACAGAAAACTGTAGGTAGGGAGAGTGTTTTTTTTCTTTCACTCTGCAAGTCCTTGTTTCCAGGGACCTGTAAGGACAGTGAGTTAATTGTCCTTGTGCTATATTGTGCTTAAAAAAAACATTTATTCTAGGGACAGAAAACTCTAGGTAGGGACAGTGTCAGTTTCTTTCACTCTGCAAGTCCTTGTTTCCAGGGACCTGTAAGGACAGTGAGTTAATTTTACTTGTGCTATATTGTGCTTAAAAAAAACATTTTTTCTAGGGACAGAAAACTGTAGGTAGGGAGAGTGTTTTTTTTCTTTCACTCTGCAAGTCCTTGTTTCCAGGGACCTGTAAGGACAGTGAGTTAATTTTCCTTGTGCTATATTGTGATTAAAAAAAACATTTTTTCTAGGGACAGAAAACTGTAGGTAGGGAGAGTGTTTTTTTTCTTTCACTCTGCAAGTCCTTGTTTCCAGGGACCTGTAAGGACAGTGAGTTAATTGTCCTTGTGCTATATTGTGCTTAAAAAAAACATTTATTCTAGGGACAGAAAACTCTAGGTAGGGACAGTGTCAGTTTCTTTCACTCTGCAAGTCCTTGTTTCCAGGGACCTGTAAGGACAGTGAGTTAATTTTCCTTGTGCTATATTGTGATTAAAAAAAACATTTATTCTAGGGACAGAAAACTCTAGGTAGGGACAGTGTCAGTTTCTTTCACTCTGCAAGTCCTTGTTTCCAGGGACCTGTAAGGACAGTGAGTTAATTTTCCTTGTGCTATATTGTGATTAAAAAAAACATTTTTTCTAGGGACAGAAAACTGTAGGTAGGGAGAGTGTTTTTTTTCTTTCACTCTGCAAGTCCTTGTTTCCAGGGACCTGTAAGGACAGTGAGTTAATTGTCCTTGTGCTATATTGTGCTTAAAAAAAACATTTATTCTAGGGACAGAAAACTCTAGGTAGGGACAGTGTCAGTTTCTTTCACTCTGCAAGTCCTTGTTTCCAGGGACCTGTAAGGACAGTGAGTTAATTTTCCTTGTGCTATATTGTGATTAAAAAAAACATTTTTTCTAGGGACAGAAAACTGTAGGTAGGGAGAGTGTTTTTTTTCTTTCACTCTGCAAGTCCTTGTTTCCAGGGACCTGTAAGGACAGTGAGTTAATTGTCCTTGTGCTATATTGTGCTTAAAAAAAACATTTATTCTAGGGACAGAAAACTCTAGGTAGGGACAGTGTCAGTTTCTTTCACTCTGCAAGTCCTTGTTTCCAGGGACCTGTAAGGACAGTGAGTTAATTTTCCTTGTGCTATATTGTGATTAAAAAAAACATTTTTTCTAGGGACAGAAAACTGTAGGTAGGGAGAGTGTTTTTTTTCTTTCACTCTGCAAGTCCTTGTTTCCAGGGACCTGTAAGGACAGTGAGTTAATTTTCCTTGTGCTATATTGTGATTAAAAAAAACATTTTTTCTAGGGACAGAAAACTGTAGGTAGGGAGAGTGTTTTTTTTCTTTCACTCTGCAAGTCCTTGTTTCCAGGGACCTGTAAGGACAGTGAGTTAATTTTCCTTGTGCTATATTGTGATTAAAAAAAACATTTTTTCTAGGGACAGAAAACTGTAGGTAGGGAGAGTGTTTTTTTTCTTTCACTCTGCAAGTCCTTGTTTCCAGGGACCTGTAAGGACAGTGAGTTAATTGTCCTTGTGCTATATTGTGCTTAAAAAAAACATTTATTCTAGGGACAGAAAACTCTAGGTAGGGACAGTGTCAGTTTCTTTCACTCTGCAAGTCCTTGTTTCCAGGGACCTGTAAGGACAGTGAGTTAATTTTCCTTGTGCTATATTGTGATTAAAAAAAACATTTATTCTAGGGACAGAAAACTCTAGGTAGGGACAGTGTCAGTTTCTTTCACTCTGCAAGTCCTTGTTTCCAGGGACCTGTAAGGACAGTGAGTTAATTTTCCTTGTGCTATATTGTGATTAAAAAAAACATTTTTTCTAGGGACAGAAAACTGTAGGTAGGGAGAGTGTTTTTTTTCTTTCACTCTGCAAGTCCTTGTTTCCAGGGACCTGTAAGGACAGTGAGTTAATTGTCCTTGTGCTATATTGTGCTTAAAAAAAACATTTATTCTAGGGACAGAAAACTCTAGGTAGGGACAGTGTCAGTTTCTTTCACTCTGCAAGTCCTTGTTTCCAGGGACCTGTAAGGACAGTGAGTTAATTTTCCTTGTGCTATATTGTGATTAAAAAAAACATTTATTCTAGGGACAGAAAACTCTAGGTAGGGACAGTGTCAGTTTCTTTCACTCTGCAAGTCCTTGTTTCCAGGGACCTGTAAGGACAGTGAGTTAATTTTCCTTGTGCTATATTGTGATTAAAAAAAACATTTTTTCTAGGGACAGAAAACTGTAGGTAGGGAGAGTGTTTTTTTTCTTTCACTCTGCAAGTCCTTGTTTCCAGGGACCTGTAAGGACAGTGAGTTAATTTTACTTGTGCTATATTGTGCTTAAAAAAAACATTTTTTCTAGGGACAGAAAACTGTAGGTAGGGAGAGTGTTTTTTTTCTTTCACTCTGCAAGTCCTTGTTTCCAGGGACCTGTAAGGACAGTGAGTTAATTGTCCTTGTGCTATATTGTGCTTAAAAAAAACATTTATTCTAGGGACAGAAAACTCTAGGTAGGGACAGTGTCAGTTTCTTTCACTCTGCAAGTCCTTGTTTCCAGGGACCTGTAAGGACAGTGAGTTAATTTTCCTTGTGCTATATTGTGATTAAAAAAAACATTTTTTCTAGGGACAGAAAACTGTAGGTAGGGAGAGTGTTTTTTTTCTTTCACTCTGCAAGTCCTTGTTTCCAGGGACCTGTAAGGACAGTGAGTTAATTGTCCTTGTGCTATATTGTGCTTAAAAAAAACATTTATTCTAGGGACAGAAAACTCTAGGTAGGGACAGTGTCAGTTTCTTTCACTCTGCAAGTCCTTGTTTCCAGGGACCTGTAAGGACAGTGAGTTAATTTTCCTTGTGCTATATTGTGATTAAAAAAAACATTTTTTCTAGGGACAGAAAACTGTAGGTAGGGAGAGTGTTTTTTTTCTTTCACTCTGCAAGTCCTTGTTTCCAGGGACCTGTAAGGACAGTGAGTTAATTGTCCTTGTGCTATATTGTGCTTAAAAAAAACATTTATTCTAGGGACAGAAAACTCTAGGTAGGGACAGTGTCAGTTTCTTTCACTCTGCAAGTCCTTGTTTCCAGGGACCTGTAAGGACAGTGAGTTAATTTTCCTTGTGCTATATTGTGATTAAAAAAAACATTTATTCTAGGGACAGAAAACTCTAGGTAGGGAGAGTGTTTTTTTTCTTTCACTCTGCAAGTCCTTGTTTCCAGGGACCTGTAAGGACAGTGAGTTAATTGTCCTTGTGCTATATTGTGCTTAAAAAAAACATTTTTTCTAGGGACAGAAAACTGTAGGTAGGGAGAGTGTTTTTTTTTTTTCACTCTGCAAGTCCTTGTTTCCAGGGACCTGTAAGGACAGTGAGTTAATTGTCCTTGTGCTATATTGTGCTTAAAAAAAACATTTATTCTAGGGACAGAAAACTCTAGGTAGGGACAGTGTCAGTTTCTTTCACTCTGCAAGTCCTTGTTTCCAGGGACCTGTAAGGACAGTGAGTTAATTTTCCTTGTGCTATATTGTGATTAAAAAAAACATTTTTTCTAGGGACAGAAAACTGTAGGTAGGGAGAGTGTTTTTTTTCTTTCACTCTGCAAGTCCTTGTTTCCAGGGACCTGTAAGGACAGTGAGTTAATTTTCCTTGTGCTATATTGTGATTAAAAAAAACATTTTTTCTAGGGACAGAAAACTGTAGGTAGGGAGAGTGTTTTTTTTCTTTCACTCTGCAAGTCCTTGTTTCCAGGGACCTGTAAGGACAGTGAGTTAATTGTCCTTGTGCTATATTGTGCTTAAAAAAAACATTTTTTCTAGGGACAGAAAACTCTAGGTAGGGACAGTGTCAGTTTCTTTCACTCTGCAAGTCCTTGTTTCCAGGGACCTGGAGAGACATTGAGTGAATTGTCCTTGTGCTATATTGTGATTAAAAAAAACATTTATTCTAGGGACAGAAAACTCTAGGTAGGGACAGTGTCAGTTTCTTTCACTGTGAAAGTCCTTGTTTCAAGGGACAGAGAAGGACACCTGAAGGTAGCCCTTATTGCTTTTTTCCCATCTCCCTGCAGGCCATCTATTAGAATGTCTGGAAGGCAAACAAGGAGAGGCAGACAGTCAGGAGGCAATAAAAGAGGGCAAGCAGGCTCTGTGTCTGGGGGCAACAGTGCTGGTCGTGGACGCGGTGCATTGTCATCAGCACATGGCCATGGGACACGCTTGTCCTTCTTTTCGGCAGCTGGACATGTTGAGCCACATCATGCCGAAGACTTGGTAGAGTGGATGACCAAGCCCTCCTCCTCCTCCTCATCCTCTCTCACCCAGGCTCAGGGTACTGGAAAAGCAGCTGCCAAAGCGTCGTCTTCCCTGGTATCAATGTCAGACAAATCATCAGTCACTCCTTCCCTAGACCCACCATGTCCTCCTCCTGAGGAGTCCCCCGAACTGTTTCAGCACAGTGTTGGGTACATGCTCCAGGAGGATGCCCAGCGTTTCGAAGGGTCTGATGATGAAACCCAGCTAGAGGAAGGCAGTAGCGTGAGAGCAGACAGAGGGGATGCTCAAGAAGGACACCAATCTGGCAGTCATGTTCCAGCAGCTGCAGCATACTGCCAGATTGGCTCCAGTGATGAGGAGGGAGGGGATGATGAGGTCAATGACTCCACGTGGGTGCCTAATAGGAGAGAGGAGGAGGAGGAGGATGAGGAGGAGGCACATCTCCAACGAGGCAGGATGCCCTTTGGTGGCCAGCGTAAGGGCAGTACACCGACGGAATCACACCGCAGAGCTCCGCCTGTGCAGGGCGCTGCCTCTGCCCGTCATTCAAAAAGTTCTTTGGTGTGGGCCTTTTTTGAGGCTAGTGCATCAGATCGCACAGCTGCTGTTTGCAACATATGTCTCAAGCGTATATCGCGTGGCCAAAACATCAGCCGCTTGGGTACCACATGCCTGACCAGACATATGTTGACCTGCCATGCAGCTCGTTGGCAAGCCTACCTCAAAGACCCACACCAAAGAACCAAGCGGACCTCTCCTTGCACCGCATCAGCTGGGATCTCCAACCCCACTATAACTTCAGTCCTCTCTGAAACATGCACTGAGAGGAATGAAGGTGTAGAATTAGGTGTGTCACAGCCAAGTACTTGCGCCCACTCTGCTAGCAGTACACCGACGTCCGATTCTAGCAGGCAAATTTCCCTGCCCCAGCTGCTGGACCGTCGAAAGAAGTTCACTCCCAGCCATCCACATGCCCAGCGGTTGAATGCTAGCTTGGCTAAATTGCTAGCGCTTCAACTGCTGCCTTTTCAGTTGGTAGACTCGGCCCCCTTCCGTGAGTTTGTGCAATGTGCGGTTCCTCAGTGGCAGGTTCCCAAACGCCACTTTTTCTCACGGAAGGCTATTCCGGCTCTCTACCGGCATGTGGAAGGCAATGTCTTGGCCTCGCTGGACAGGGCGGTCAGCGGTAAGGTGCATATTACCGCTGACTCATGGTCCAGCAGGCATGGACAGGGACGTTACCTTTCTTTCACGGCCCATTGGGTCACTCTTTTGGCAGCTGGGAAGGATTCAGGACAAGGTGCAGTAGTGTTGGAGGTTGTCCCACCGCCACGCCTCCAAAATGCTACTACTGGTTGTGACACACCTCTCTCCTCCACCCCCTCCTCTTCTTCTTCCTCCATGGCCTCTTCCTGTGGTTTGTCCTATGAACCAGCGGTGCTCCGTAGCCGTTCACGGGGCTACGCAAGTACGCAGGCAAAAAGATGCCATGCCGTGCTTGCGCTGGTGTGTTTGGGGGACAGAAGCCACACTGGGGCAGAGGTCCTGTCTGCTCTGCAGGGCCAGGCCGAGAGGTGGTTGACGCCACGCCAGCTTAAGCCAGGAATGGTGGTTTGCGACAATGGCACCAACCTCCTCTCCGCCCTCCGACAGGGACAACTGACCCATGTGCCCTGTGTGGCTCACGTCCTTAACCTGGTGGTGCAGCGCTTCTTGGGCAGGTACCCGGGCTTACAGGATGTCCTGAGGCAGGCCAGGAAAGTCTGTGTGCATTTCCGCAGATCTTATAATGCCAGTGCTCGCCTGGCTGAGCTGCAAAAGGAGTTGAACCTGCCCAAGAACCGCCTTATATGTGACATGCCCACCAGGTGGAACTCAACGTTGGCCATGCTGCAGCGGCTGCACACGCAGCAGAGGGCCATCAATGAGTACCTGTGCGACTACGGCACCAGGACAGGGTCAGGGGAGCTTGGTTTTTTTTCTCCACGCCAGTGGGGCATGATCAGGGATGCATGCACTGTCCTGGCACCATTTGAGGAGGCCACGAGGATGGTGAGCAGTGACAGTGCATGCATCAGTGACACTGTACCTCTTGTCCACCTGTTGGAGCACACGCTGCGTGGAATAATGGACAGGGCACTTGAGGCAGAACAGAGGCAGGAAGAGGAGGACTTCCTTGCCTCTCAAGGCCCCCTTTACCCAGACAGTGTTCCTTCTGTCCCACCCATCGCACAGGAAGAGGAGGAGGAGGAGGAGGAGGAGGAGGAGGAGGAGGAGGATTGTGTCAGCATGGAGGTGGAGGCTGGCACTCAGCATCATCAGCAGCAGTCTTTTAGGGATGATTTACAGTCCCAAGAAACCAGTGGACTTGTACGTGGCTGGGAGGAGGTGGCTGCGGATCATGTCGTCCTTAGTGACCCAGAGGACTCCGGAGCGAATGCCTCAGCAAACCTACGCTGCATGGCCTCCCTGATCCTGCAAAGTCTGCGGAAGGATCCTCGTATTCTTCGGATCAAGGAGAGGGACCATTACTGGCTGGCCACTCTCCTTGATCCACGGTACAAGGGTAAGGTTGCGGACCTTATGTTACCGTCGCAGAGGGAGCAGAGGATGAGACAACTCCGGGAGGCCTTGCAGAAAGGTCTGTGCAACGCGTTCCCAGAGACTGGGAGGTTGCAAACTCCTGGTCCTGGACAACGAGTTGCTGAGGCTTCGGCCAGTCAAAGAAGGAGCGGTGGGGAAGGTGGCCGTCTGACCGATGCGTTCAGACAATTCTTTAGTCCGCAGCCCCAAAGTATGATCGGTTCCAGCAACCATCGCCAGCGTCTGATAAACATGGTGCAGGAATATCTAGGGGCAAGGTCAGACTTGGACACCTTCCCCACCGAAAATCCTCTGGCTTACTGGGTCTTGAGGATGGATCACTGGCCAGAGCTTGCACAGTATGCAATTGAGCTACTGGCCTGTCCTGCATCCAGCGTTCTTTCGGAACGCACATTCAGTGCTGCTGGAGGATTTGTCACGGATCACAGGGTGCGCCTGTCCACCGACTCGGTTGATCGACTGACTTTCATCAAGATGAACCAGTCTTGGATCACCACCAGCTACCACACACCTGATGCTGATATAACAGACTAATTGATTTTAAAATGTCACATCCCTTCAAGACTGATGCTGATGCTGAGTGCCTGTGCTGTTATGTTGACTGGCTATCCTCCTCCTCCGAGTCCTCAATGATACGATTGATGATGATAGCTTGGAAGATCATTTTTGTTTATGGGTGCCGCCACCAGTGCCTAACGCCCAATTTTTCAGCCCCTGTTTAACAGGGGCGTGTAATTACAATTTTTGAAGCAATACTTTGCAACAGGGCTCATTGCTGTGCTCCAAGTACAGTATCTGTGAGGAGTTGCAGTGTTGTGCCACCAGTGCCTAAGGCCCAATTTTTCAGCCCCTGTTTAACAGGGGCGTGTCATTACAATTTTTGAAGCAATACTTTGCAACAGGGCTCATTGCTGTGCTCCAAGTACAGTATCTGTGAAGGGTTGCAGTGTTGTGCCACCAGTGCCTAAGGCCCAATTTTTCAGCCCCTGTTCAACAGGGGCATGTAATTACAATTCTTGATCTAATAATTCACAGCAGGGCCCATTGCTGCACCCACCAAGAGTAACTGTCAGGGCTTACAGTGTTGTGGCACCAGCACCACCATCAAAGGCCCAATTTTTACTACCACTGTTCAACAATTATATGTAATTAAAATTCCTGATATAATAGTTGACAGCAGGGCGTTCCAGCACCAACCAAGAGTAACTGTGAGTGCTTACAGTGTTGTGCCAACACCAACAACTAAGGGGCCTATTTCTGCAGAGTATATACGGCAGGTCCCTACTTTCAAACATCCAACTTACAAACGACTCCTACTTGCAAACGCAAGAAGACAACAGGAAGTGAGAGGAAATCTACCACTAGGAAGGAAAATTCTCTCCTGTAAGAATAAATATGGGAGAAAGGTGTCTCCTCTGTACTGATGCTTTATCAGCAATCCTTGTTTCAAGAAAAACACCACATTTCAAAAACAGTTGTCATTAGGACGGAAAGTGAGGTGAAATGTTCTGAACAGGGGCACAGACAGCAAAACAAATGTTACAGGGGTGATAACCCTTACCTATGTTTTCCAAAAAGTTTAAAAATAGATTTTTGGTCTGGAGCTACACTTCAACAATGTACCTGTTCAAAATTACAAACAGATTCTACATAAGAACAAACCTACAGTCCCTGTCTTGTATGCACCGCCTGTATACGGCTGTTCAGAGTATATAGGGCCTTTTTTATTTTATGTGCGGGGTTCCCCTTAATATCCATACAAGACCCAAAGGGGCTGGTAATGGGCTGGGGTAGGGGGGGGGTCATGGGGTAGCTATGCCATTTTTCTTAAAGATTTTCATCCATATTACCGGGACCAGACATTACATTAAAGCCGCAAGCAGTTTTAAATGGCTTTTTTTTCCTTTAGAAGTGTCATTTTGTGCAGGGACAGTTCTAAACACGGGAAACACGTGGCACTTCACAGGCATACTTTAGACACCCCCCAGGTACGATATTTAAAGGAATATTTGACTTTTTTTTTTTCACTTTATGCATCATTAAAATGACTGCTCCCGGAAAACGACCGTTTTTAAAACTTATTTTTGCATTGATACATGTCCCCTGGTGCAGAACCCGGGTTCCCAAACCCTTTTTAGGACAATAACATGCATAATAGTTTTTATAATTAGCACTTTAGAATTCGAACGTTCGCATCCATTGTATTTAATAGGGTTCTAATGTTCGTTCGAACTTTCGGTCCGTTCGCGGGTTCTGGTGCGAACCGAACCCGGGGGTGTTCGGCTCATCACTACCAGTCATATAGAACAAAAGAAGTGCTACTGTGCATAGTCCATACATACAGAATAGGAAAAGATACTGAGCATTACACCCAGTGTACAGGGAAAGAGAAGTGGTACTGTGCAGAGTTCATACATACAGAATAAGAACAGATACCAAAAATTACACCCAGCATACAGGACAAGAGAAATAATGTGATTGATCAGCTCTGATCGCCTGACTAGTTCACTTTAAGGACTAATAAACAATTGTATATTGTATTCTATTACCACGCATTTTTCCATTGGTTTCACCATATTAGAGGAATCCCAGAGGGATCCCAGATCACAGAACAATCTATTACCCCATCACACCAATGTATGTTATCTTCTGCCATAATCTGAGATTTCCCCTCAAACAGGTTGACAAACAGGGTGTTACCAGGATGAAAAAAATTAGTGTAAATCTCCACAGTAAGGATTAAAACAGAGGTCCTAGCCTACTATGTCCAAAGGTAAAAAGAAAGCTGAGATGTTATTCTACCATGACTACTCAAGGTGAATGTGATGGGAGCTATGCTTATGGTATGATGGTTACCTAACTACAAGGCTGTAGACAGAGTACTTCCTCCTGGGTGGGATATAGGCAGAGGACTTCCTCCTGGGCAATGTGGATACAGAGGACACCCCCAAGGTGGGATGGAGAAAGAGGAGGGAGACAGAGAACCTTATGGGTGAGATGGAGGCAAAGGACATGCTCCTGGGTGGTATGGAGACATTGGACATCCTTTTGGGTGTGATGGAGACAGAGGATATCCTCTTGGGTGCCACAGAGACAGGGTACATCCTCCTGGTGGGATAGAGACAGAGAACTTTCTCCTGGGTGGAATAGAGACAGAGAACATCCTTCTGGGTGGAATAGATACAGAGGACAGCCTAATGAGTGAAGGGGACACAGAGGACATCCTCATTAATGGAATAGATATAGAGGGCATCCTCCTGGGTGAGATGGAGACAGGTGGAATCCTCTTGGGTAAAATGGAGACAAAGGACATCCTCCTGGGTGAGATAGAGACATTCTAATGGGTACAGGGGAGGCAGAAGACATCCTCTTTGGAGAGATGTAAATAGAGGACATCATTCTGGGGGAGGGGGGGGTCCAGAGACAGAGGAAATCCTCTTTGGTGGGATGGAGACAGTGGACATCATTCTGGGTGCGATAGATATAGAGGATATCCTCTTGGGTGGCACAGAGACAGGGCACATCCTCCTGGGTGGGATAGAGACAGAGAACATCCTTCTGGGTGGGATAGATACAGAGAACATCCTCTTGGATGGGATGGAGACAGGGAATATCCTCCTGGGCAGTATGGAGACAGCAGAGATTCTTTTGGATGGAACAGGGACAATGGAAATTTGTCTGGCTAAGATAGATTCAGAAAATATTCTCCTGGGTGGGATAGAGACAGAAGACATTCCCCTGGGCAGGATGGAGACAGAGGATACCTTTCTAGGTGGGATGGAGTCATGGAGAAATAAGTCTGCTTGCTGGGTGGGTTGGAGACAGAAAACATCCTCCTGGGCAGGATGGACACAAAGGACATTCTTCTAGGTGGAATGGAGAAAGAGGGCATCCTCTTGGGTGGGATAGAGACAATGGACAAACTCTTGGGTGGGATGGAGACATAGGACATCCTCTTGGGTGGGATGGAGACATAGGACATCCTCTTGGGTGGGATGGAGACATAGGACATCCTCTTGGGTGGCATTAAAACAGGGGACATCCATCAAGGCTGATAGGAACAGAGGATATCCTCCTGGACAGGATAGAGACACAAGACATCCTCCTGGGTGTGATGGAAATAGGGACATCGTGCTGGGTGGGATGGAGAGAAAGGATATGCTACTGGATGGGATGGGGAGAGAGGACATGCTCCTGGGTGGGATGAAGAAATATGACATCCTTACTAAGTGGAATGGTGACAGAGGACATCCTTCTGGGTGGGATGGAGAAAAAAGACTTTGTCCTGGGTGGGATGGAGACAGAGGACTTCCTTCTGAGTGGGATGGAGACAGAGGACTTCCTTCTGGGTGGGACGGAGATAGAGGACTTCCTCCTAGGTGGGTGAAAGACAGTGCACATCCATCTGGGTGGGTTTGAGACAGACAGAGAACATCCTCCTGGGCAGGATAGACATAGAGGACATTCTTTTAGGTGGGAAGGAGAAAGAGGGCATTCTCCTGGGTGAGATGGAGACAGAGAGCATCCTCTTAGGTGGGATAGAGACAATGGACATCCTCCTGGGTGGCATGGAGACATAGGACATCCTCTTGGGTGGCATTAAAACAGGGGACATCAATCAGGACTGATAGGAACAGAGAACATCCTACTGGACAGGATAGAGACACAAGATATCCTCCTGGGTGGGATGGTGAGAGAGGATATGCTACTGGGTGAGATGAAGAAAGATGACATCCTACTAAGTGGAATAGTGACAGAGGACATCCTTCTGGGTGGGATGGAGAAAGAAGACTTCCTCCTGGGTGGGTGAAAGACAGAGCACATCCACCAGGGTGGAATGGAGACAGAAGACATCCTACTGGGCAGGATTTATACAGAGGATAATCTCCTGGGAGGGACAGAAATAGACATGTGCAGAATGAAAAAATGTGTTTAGTTTTGTTTTGATTCTTTATTTACATAGTTTAATTTAGTTAAATTTGTTTAATTCATTTTCGAAATATGTTTTTTTTTTATTCGAATTCCGATCAATTCAAATTTTCAGAATTCCAGTCGATTCAAATTCCATTCGAATTGCATTTGAGACTACCGGTAATTCCGTTCAAAATTGAATTTTAAGCCGAGGCACCTAATTTTACCACAAAAAAACTGGGAAAAGGTATTGACTCGAGTATAAGCTTAGGGTGTGTCCATCTGCATGCCTCACTGTGCCTCACTGTGTCCATGTGCATGCCTCACTGTGTCCATGCCTCACTGTGCCCATGCCACACTGTGTCCATGCCTAGACTGACATTTAACATGGGAGTCTATGGAAGGAGTGCCCGGGTTTGAAAAATCGGTGCTCCCCGGCCGTAGGTCCCCCAGACAACAAACTTTACACACTTGTAGAGGAGAAATTGGGCTACATTGGTGCCAAGTTCCGGGTCTGGGGAACCTACGATCAGCTGGAACCGGGTCACCAAAGTCACCGGAGAAATTACCATTTAACATGGGAGTCTATGGAAGGAGTGCCCGGCTTTGAAAAATCGGTGCTCCCCGGCCGTAGGTCCCCCAGACAACAAACTTTCACACATGTGTGCCAAGTTTGCGGTCCAGGGGACCTACAGCCGGCCGGTACCGGGTCCCCAAATTCCGGAAGATCAGGCGCAAAAAGGTGACTCGAGTATAAGCCGAGGGCGGAATTTTAAGCACAAAAAAATGTGCTGAAAAACTCGGCTTATAGTCGAGTATATACGGTATATTGTTATATACTTTCTATTATTTTCTATTTGTTTATTCTATTCTATTCTATCCTATTCTTTTCTATTCTATTATTTTATTTTGTATTCCATTATTTTCTATTTTATTCCATTCTATTCAAATTCAAATTTGTTCTAATTGAAATTCGAATTTTGGAAGATGGTTATATTCTTTCTATTCTATTCTAGTCTGTTGTTTTTTTTCTATTCTCTTCTACTCTTTTATAATCTAGTCAATTCTTTTCTGTTTTTTTCTATTCTATTCTAATCTATTATTTTCTATTCTATTTGAATTTTGGGAAATGGTTATATTCTTTGTATTCTATTCTATTATTTTTTTAATTCTATTATTTTCATTTCTATTCTATTATTTTCTATTGCATTCAAATTTATTCTATTTGAAATTCAAATTTCAGAAGATGGTTACAGGCATACCCCACTTTTAAGTACACAATGGGTTTTATTTACTAAAGCTGGAAAGCACAAAATCGGTCTCACTTCTGCATAAAAACCAATGAGCTTCCAGGTTTTATTACCAGGCTTAATTGAACAAGCTGGGGTTAGAAGCTCATTGGTTTCTATGCAGAAATGAGCCTGATTTTGGGCTTTCCAGCTTTAGTAAATAAAACCCATTGTGTACTTAAAAGTGGGGTATGCCTGTATATTATTTCTATTTTAGTCTAGTCTATTCTTTTATTCTATGCTATTCTTTTCTTTTATATTGTATTCAAATTTATTCTATTTGAAATTAAAATTTCAGTAGATGGTTATATTTTTATTTTTATTTTATTCTACTCTATTTCATTCTATTCTATTCTTTATTCTATTCTATGCCTTTATTTTCTATTCTATTTTATTCTGTTCTTTTATTTTCTATTCTATTTTGTTCTGTGTTACGCTATTCTTTTATTTTCTACTCTGTTCTGTTTTACTCTATTATATTATATTCTTTTATTTTCTATTATATTATTTTCTATTCTATTATATATTTATCTATTCTATTCCTTTATTTTCATCTTTGGAAATTGGAAAACAAATCAAAAACTATTCGGGTTCGAAAATGATTTGAATCGATTTGAAAACTATTGTCAGAAATATTTTTCAGTTATTTCGGATTCGCTTAAATTCGTTACTATTCAGATACATCCGAATTTCCGAATAAGGAAAACTTTGTCTGACTTTCAATTCGGAACTAAATGAACAGCACATGTCTAGATAGAAACAGAGGAAATTGTCCTGGATTTGATGGAGACAGAGGGCATCCTCCTAAAGGGGACAGAGACAGAGAACATCCTTTTGGGTGGGATGGAGTTAAAGGACATCCTCCTGGGTAGAATGGAGACAGGGGACATCCTCCTGGGTGGAATGGAGACAGGGGACATCCTCCTGGGTGGAATGGAGACATGGGACATTGTCCTGGGAGGGATGGAGACAGAGAACATCCTCCTGGGTGGTATGGAGATGGGACATCCTCCTGGGTGGTATGGAGACAGAGAACATCCTCCTGGGAGGAATGGAGACAGAGAACATCCTCCTGGGTGGTATGGAGATGGGACATCCTCCTGGGAGGAATGGAGACAGAGAACATCCTCCTGGGAGGAATGGAGACAGGGGACATTGTCCTGGGAGCAATGCAGACAGGGGACATCCTCCTGGGAGGAATGGAGACAGAGAACATCCTCCTGGGAGGAATGGAGACAGGGGACATCCTCCTGGGAGGAATGGAGACAGAGAACATCCTCCTGGGTGAGATGGAGACAAAGGACATCCTCCTGGGTGAGATGGAGACAAAGGACATCCTCCTGGGTGAGATGGAGGCAAAGGACATCCTCCTGGGTGAGATGGAGACAAAGGACATCCTCCTGGGTGAGATGGAGACAAAGGACATCCTCCTGGGTGAGATGGAGACAAAGGACATCCTCCTGGGTGAGATGGAGACAAAGGACATCCTCCTGGGTGAGATGGAGACAAAGGACATCCTCCTGGGTGAGATGGAGACAAAGGACATCCTCCTGGGTGAGATGGAGACAAAGGACATCCTCCTGGGTGAGATGGAGACAAAGGACATCCTCCTGGGTGAGATGGAGACAAAGGACATCCTCCTGGGTGAGATGGAGACAAAGGACATCCTCCTGGGAGGAATGGAGACAGAAAACATCCTCCTGGGTGAGATGGAGACAAAGGACATCCTCCTGGGTGAGATGGAGACAAAGGACATCCTCCTGGGTGAGATGGAGACAAAGGACATCCTCCTGGGTGAGATGGAGACAAAGGACATCCTCCTGGGTGAGATGGAGACAAAGGACATCCTCCTGGGTGAGATGGAGACAAAGGACATCCTCCTGGGAGGAATGGAGACAGAAAACATCCTCCTGGGTGAGATGGAGACAAAGGACATCCTCCTGGGTGAGATGGAGACAAAGGACATCCTCCTGGGTGAGATGGAGACAAAGGACATCCTCCTGGGTGAGATGGAGACAAAGGACATCCTCCTGGGTGAGATGGAGACAAAGGACATCCTCCTGGGAGGAATGGAGACAGAGAACATCCTCCTGGGTGAGATGGAGACAAAGGACATCCTCCTGGGTGAGATGGAGACAAAGGACATCCTCCTGGGTGAGATGGAGACAAAGGACATCCTCCTGGGTGAGATGGAAATGGTGGTCACAGATAGTGATAAGTTCCTGACAAGACATCCTCCTTCCTGCTCCATACAGAACTGGGATTGAAGTCTTCTCATATCAGATCATTTGAAGACTCCATGTAAGTTTTGTATGTACAGAGGGACAGAAGTAGAACTAGAAGTCACATGGAGGACACAATGATGAGGATTATATTACTGGTTGTCTTGGTGTTACAGTGATAACGTAATAAAAATGATGATGAGGAGGAGGGGAAGCAGGAGCAAGAGGAGGATGTTGATGAGGAGTGTGATGATGATGATGAGGAGGAGGGGGAGCAGGAGGAGGATGTTGAGGAGTGTGATGATGATGATGAGGATGATGTTGGTGAGGATGAGGCGGAGGATGATGTTGACGAGGACTGTAATGATGATGAGGAGGAGGGGGAGCAGGTGGTTGATGTTGATGAGGAGTGTGATGATGATAAGGAGGAGGGGAAGCAGGAGGAGGGTGTTGATGAGGAGTGTAATGATGATGATGATGAGGAGGAAGATGATGTTGGCGAGGATGAGGTGGAGGATGAAGAGGAGGATGAGGAGTGTAGTGATGATGATGAGGAGGTGGAGCAGGAGGATGATGTTGATGAGGAGTGTAATGATGATGATGAGGAGGAGGATGATGTTGATGAGGTCTGTGATGATGAGGAGGAGGAGGGGGGGCAGGAGGTTGATGTTGATGAGGAGTATAACGATGATGATGATGAGGAAGATGATGATGGTGAGGATGAGGTGGAGGAGGAGGATGAGGAGTGTAGTGATGATGATGAGGAGGGGGAGCAGGAGGATGATGTTGATGAGGAGTGTAATGATGATGATGAGGAGGAGGAGGATGATGTTGATGAGGACTGTAATGATGATGAGGAGGAGGGGGAGCAGGAGGTTGATGTTGATGAGGAGTGTAATGATAATGATGATGAGGAAGCTGATGTTTGTGAGGATGAGGTGGAGGAGGAGGAAGAGGAGGATGAGGAGTGTAGTGATGATGATGAGGAGGGGGAGCAGGAAGATGATGTTGATGAGGAGTGTGATGTTGATAATGAGGAGGATGATGTTGGTGATGATGATGATGAGGAGGATGATGTTGGTGAGGATGAGGATGATGATGTTGGTGAGGATGAGGATGATGTTGGTGAGGATGAGGAGGAGGATGATGATGATGATGAGGATGATGAGGAGGAGGATGATGTAGATGAGGATGAGGAGGATAATAATGATGAGGAGGAGAATGTTTGTGAGGATGAGGAGAATGATGATGAGAAGATAGATAGATAATTATCATACAGGATCTCTTGGTGGTGCAGTGATGATAGGAGGATGATAATGAGGAAGAATGATGATGATGAGGAGGAGGATGTTGGTGAGGATGAGGAGGAGAACGGTAATGATGAGGAGGAGAATGATGAGGAGGAGGAGGAGGATGTTGGTGAGGATGAGGAGGAGAACGGTAATGATGAGGAGGAGAATGATGATGAGGAGGAGGATGATGTTGGTGAGGATGAGGAGGAGGGACATACTAAAAGGAATGACAGAAAGGAATGCCCATAGACTTTAACAGGGAGATGGAATGCCCATAGAGAATAATGTAAAAATAAAAATATCAATTAGTGACAGAATCTTTAGACATGTCATTCCTTTAAGTATGTCCCTGAGGAGGAGGATGATGATGTTGGTGAGGATGAGGAGTGTGATGATGATGATGAGGAGGATGTTGATGAGGAGGATGATGTTTGTGAGGATGAGGAGAAGTGTGATGGTGAGGATGATGAGGAGAATGATGATAATGAGGAGGATGATGTTGGTGAGGATGAGGAGGAGTGTGATGATGATGATGATGATGAGGATGATATTGGTGAGGATGAGGAGAATGATGATGATGAGGAGGATGATGTTGGTGAGGATGAGGAGGAGTGTGATGATGATGATAATGAGGATGATGTTGGTGAGGATGAGGAGGAGTGTGATGATGATGATGATGAGGATGAGGAGAATGATGATGATGATGAGGAGGAGGAAGATGTTGGTGAGGATGAGGAGTGTGATGATGATGATGATGATGAGGAGGAGGAGGATGATGTTGGTGAGGATGAGGAGTGTGATGATGATGAGGATGATATTGGTGAGGATGAGGAGGAGAATGATGATGAGAAGATGGGTAATAATTATCATACAGGATCTCTTGGTAGTGCAGTGATGATAAGAGGATGATAATGAGGAGGGGGGGGATGATGATGGTGCTTAAGGGGTAGGGGGTGATAATGATGATATCTGTCCTCTTGGTGATACATTGATAATAAAACATGAATAATATTAGAGGATGATGATATTACAGCTTCTCCTGGTGGTGTGGTGATAATATAATAATCATGAGGATGATGATATTAATAGGTTCTATAATAATAATAATGAGGATGAAGATGACGAGGATGATGATAGAATAATAAAAATAATAATATAATGATGATTATTGGGATGATAATGAATACACAGGTCCTCTTGGCAGTGCAGTGACTCCTCCGGGTCGGCGGGGGGCGCTGGTTGGGAAGGGGCGGAGTCAGGCCGGGGGGGGGGGGTGTGATTCGGTGGGCGGGGTCAGGTGACCCTGTATCTCCTGACGGTGCTCGGTGCTCTCTCTCCTTTGTCATGGCTCTGCTGACATCTCTCCGGTTCCGGCCCAGCCTGGGGTCCCTCGGGGCCAGAGCCAGGTAGGTCTGGCTGTCTGCCGGCTACTGGGTGTTTTAGGAGCCCGAGGCAGCTTTTATGGGGCCCCTGGCCATGTGTGAAAAGAGAATTGGGAGTATATGGGGCCCCTTGTGCATGTGTGCAGCTGGGGGGAGTATATGGGGCCCCTGTTCGTGTATGAAAATGGGGATTGGAGTATATGGGGCTCCTGGCCATGTGTGAGGGAGCAGAAGCAGTACATTCTCTCTGGTGAGCAGTGCTGCGAGTTGTAGCCCCCCCCCCCCCCTCTAGCTTCTCTCTGGTGAAAAGGGCTGGGAGTTGTAGTTCCCTCTAGTCTCTGGTGAGCAGTGCTGGGAGTTGTAGTCCCCCCCCCCATCTAGCTTCTCTCTGGTGAGCAGTGCTGGGAGTTGTAGTCCCCCCCCCCATCTAGCTTCTCTCTGGTGAGCAGTGCTGGGAGTTGTAGCGCCCCCCCCCAGCTTCTCTCTGGTGAGCAGTGCTGGGAGTTGTAGCGCCCCCCCCCCAGCTTCTCTCTGGTGAGCAGTGCTGGGAGTTGTAGTCCCCCCCCATCTAGCTTCTCTCTGGTGAGCAGTGCTGGGAGTTGTAGTCCCCCCCCCCATCTAGCTTCTCTCTGGTGAGCAGTGCTGGGAGTTGTAGCGCCCCCCCTAGCTTCTCTCTGGTGAGCAGTGCTGGGAGTTGTAGCGCCCCCACCCCCCAGCTTCTCTCTGGTGAGCAGTGCTGGGAGTTGTAGCGCCCCCCCCCCCCCAGCTTCTCTCTGGTGAGCAGTGCTGGGAGTTGTAGCGCCCCCCCCCTCTAGCTTCTCTCTGGTGAGCAGTGCTGGAGTTGTAGCGCCCCCCCCTCTAGCTTCTCTCTGGTGAGCAGTGCTGGGAGTTGTAGTCCCCCCCCCTCTTCTAGCTTCTCTCTGGTGAGCAGTGCTGGGAGTTGTAGTCCCCCCCCCTCTTCTAGCTTCTCTCTGGTGAGCAGTGCTGGGAGTTGTAGTCCCCCCCCTTCTAGCTTCTCTCTGGTGAGCAGTGCTGGGAGTTGTAGTTCCCTCTAGTTACTCTCTGAGCAGTGCTGGGAGTTGTAGCGCCCCCCCCCCTCTAGCTTCTCTCTGAGCAGTGCTGGGAGTTGTAGTTCCCTCTAGTTACTCTCTGGTGAGCAGTGCTGGGAGTTGTAGTCCCCCCCCTTCTAGCTTCTCTGGTGAGCAGTGCTGGGAGTTGTAGTTCCCTCTAGTTACTCTCTGAGCAGTGCTGGGAGTTGTAGCGCCCCCCCCCTCTAGCTTCTCTCTGAGCAGTGCTGGGAGTTGTAGTTCCCTCTAGTTACTCTCTGGTGAGCAGTGCTGGGAGTTGTAGCGCCCCCCCCCTCTAGCTTCTCTCTGGTGAAAAGGGCTGGGAGTTGTAGTCCCCCCCCCCCTTCTAGCTTCTCTCTGGTGAGCAGTGCTGGGAGTTGTAGTCCCCCCCCCTTCTAGCTTCTCTCTGGTGAGCAGTGCTGGGAGTTGTAGTTCCCTCTAGTTACACTCTGGTCAGCAGTGTAGGGAAAGCTGGGAGTTGTAGTCCCCTGTAGTCTGGCATGTGGCCTGTGCTGGAGACACATGAACCCCCCAGTGTGCTGGCAGTGATCATTTTGGGGTCACCCCCCCCCCCCATTGATCACCTGTACTCTGGGTCACAAGGACGATTGAAGGTCAGGGAGGGGTCTGTGCTCAGTGTGGGGGGGGGGGGGAAATGGGAGCCGTCTGTGGGTGAAGTCACATGTATGAAGGTCTCTTGGGGGGGGGGGAAGGGGTGACCCCCATATACTGTCACCTTGTACAGAGCGCCACCAGCACTGTGTAGGGGACCTTAAGGGGGGGGGGGGGGGAGATTAAATGGGATCACTGCCACACTGTTCTGAAGGGGTTAAATCCTTCCTGTGTGGAAGGTTCTGTGACAGAAAAAACCCGGCATGGAGTCTGGATAGGGATTGGGAAGGGGGATGGACTGGATTTTCTAGGAGATCGGGATTCATGGCCTGGGGCTCAATATGCTCCTCCCCCATATGTGCAGCACTCTTCATATGTCCCTGTGTACTTCCCGTGTTGGTACCGTGTGAGTATTGGGTACTTCAAGTACTCGGAGCACATTGGCTTTACATCCCCGTCTGATACCACATTCCCCCCCCCCCACCTGTCATGTGTCTGACATATTAAATGTATCTAATATGATCTCAGTAATAAGAGAAGTTACAATGTAACACTTCAATGAAGCTGAAGTTGGCTACTTATTCGGCCAGCTTCTTATTCAGTTTGGATCTTTATTCACAAAAGTGATTTACTAAACCATCATCTGCAATGTTTAAATTAAAATTATGAAGTTTAACAATTCTGTCTCCCTAAATGCCATGTATTTAAAGGGGTAATTCGGAATAAATATATGAAATCCACCTTGGCTCACCCAAATTCCACTTGTTTTATAGTCGTTGGGCATCCTACTCTATAGGAAAGTTCAATTTGGCCCGAGCCAAGTGATAGAAATCCTAAAATATGACACCAAACTTGTCACCCATGCATTTCAATGGGAAATTCTGAATAAGAAGCCAAGCTATTCCTATATGAAAACCACCTTGGCTCCCACAAATTCCACTTGTTTTACACTGTGGAATTTGGGTGAGCCAAGATGGTTTTCATATATTTATTCAGAATTGCCCCTCTTTAAATGCACGGCATTTAGGGAGACAGAATTGTTAACCCCTCGCCGACTGCGTAGATATGTCGGCAGAATGGCACGGGCAGGCAAAGCAACGTACAGGTACATTGCTTTAAATTTGCGGGCGCGCGTCCGCCGCAAGCTTCGTGACTGTGCCCTCGGGACTCGATGTCCGCCAGTGTCCCGCGATCGTGTCACGGAGTGGCAGAACGGGGAGATGCCTATGTAAACAAGGCATTTCCCTGTTCTGCCTAGTGACAGGACACTGATCTACTGCTCCCTCTCATCGGGAGCAGTGATCAATGTCGTGTCACATGTAGCCCCTCCCCCTCAGTTAGAATCACTCCCTAGGACACACTTAACCCCTTCCCTGCCAGTGTCATTTATACAGTAATCAGTGCATTTTTATAGCACTGATCGCTGTATAAATGACTGTGGTTCCAAAATGGTGTCAAGTGTCCGATGTGTCTGCTATAATGTCGCAGTCACGATAAAAATTGCAGATCGCTGCTATTACTAGTAAAAAAAAAAAAAAAATGTCTTAACTATCCCCTATTTTGTAGACGTTATAACTTTTGCGCAAACCAATCAATATATGCTTATTGCGTTTTTTGTTTGTTTTTTCCCCAAAAAATTAAAAATATGTGGAATGGGGGGGGGGTGTATTTACTATAGCAAAAAGTAAAAAATATTGCTTTTTTTTTTGTTTATAGCACAGAGAATAAAAACCGCGGAGGTGATCAAATGCCACCTAAAGAAAGCTCTATTTGTGGGAAAAAAAGGACGTCAATTTTGTTTGGGTGCAACATCGCACGACCGCGCAATTGTCGGTTAAAGCGATGCAGTGCCGAATCGCAAAAAAAGGCCCGGCGATTGGGCAGCCATTTCTTCCGGGGCTGAAGTGGTTAAAGTTCACAATTTTATTATAAACATTGCAGATTGTTTAGTAAATATTCACAAAAGTGATTTATTTACTAAACAAAGACCCAACCTGAAAAATAAACTGTATTTGAATAAGAAGCTGGCCGAATAAGGAGCTAACTTCAGCTTCTTAACACTTCACCTGTCCTGGGATCGCTAAACTAACACAAAGGGATTGATTTATTAAATCCGGAGATTGCAAAATCTGGAGCAGCTCTGCATAGAAACCAACCAGCTTCCAGGTTTTCTTTGTCAAAGCGGAGTTCCAGCCTGTTTTTATTTATATTAAAAAAAAAAAGTCGGCAGCTACAAATTTTGTAGCTGCTGACTTTTTTAATATAAGGACACTTACCTCTCCAGCTTTCCTGCCCCCCCCCCTCCTGAAGTTAGAAGCTGATTGGCTACCATGCACAGCTGCACCAGATTTTGCACACTCCAGTTTGAGTAACTCAACCCTATTGTGTGCCATTACCCAACATGGACTTCACAGGCATGGCTGCCCGGGGTGTACACCCTTCTTGTGGTCTGTTGGAATATTCCATCAGAAGTGTTTTATTTGACTGGACCACATGTATTAAATGGGATCTCTGCCACGCTGTTCTGAAGGGGGTTAAATCCGTGCCATGTGGAAGGTCCCGTGACAGAAAAAAACAGAGAAATGGAGTCTGATGGGGATTGGGAAGGAAGATCAAGATTCCTGGCTTGGGGCCCAAGGGGGGGGGGGGGATTAAATGGGATCACTGACACTCTGTTAAATGCATGGCACAATCGTCTGTGTAACACAGGGGCCTGCTGTCCCTTCATAACCCTGGAGGAGTGTTTAAACTCTAATCCTTCTATGGGGCAGACATGGCTGATCACTGTGCTGCACTCTGTACCTGCCATGTGTGTGCCAGAAAATCTGTTTGTCTGATCTCTGAATCAAAGATGCAGACAGAACAAATAGAGACTGGGGAGAATCCAGCTTCATACAAAGGGCTAGAACTTGCCTTTCTCCAATCTAAGGTGTGCTGTAGGTGCCAGACACTGCCAATATAGCACAGCACTGAGGGAGTACTGTGTGTGTGTGTGTGTGTGTAGCATGGTGCTGAGAAGGACAGTGTATGGTTCAGCATAGTGCTAGGAGGCATGGTGTTTGTTCCATTTTAATGTATGTCCAGCCACAGATTTGAATAGTGGACAGGCTAGAACCCTCTATCATTTTTTTTTAAATGTATCTCATATGATCTCAGTAATAAGAGAAGTTGCAATGTAACACTTCACCCGTCCTGGCATCGCTAAACTAACACACAGGGGTTGATTTACTAAATCTGGAGAGTGCAAAATCTTACTAAGGGAAACAAAGTGAAGTTTCCTACTGCGCATGTGCAAGTCGTGCTGTGCTTTTTGAATGGGCCTGCTGTCTTCTGGGACCTGTTCCTCCCAGAAGGCAGTGGGGGGGGGGGGGGGGAGACTGGAAATTCCATAGATTGCTGCAATCATTGTGTGGTGATCTTGGGCAATCTTTCCCGGATGTGGGAAATGGTACCTGACTCCACAGCACTCCTCTGGTCTTTTCCCCAACTCGTCCCCCCCCCCCAACTCCACTGTGCTCCCTGTCTGCTATGCAACCTTCCCCCCCCCCCCCCCAGGTCCACTGCCCCCCCCCATGAAATATTATCATGCTGCAATAGATTGCATTCTGTGTGCAAACTGTCAGTGGAGTTCTGCCTAATGTTAGTATCACAGCCCCAGCTTAGCCTTTGTAGAAGGGGAAGTTTTTTCAGTGTCACCAACCTCTCTTTATTTCCTGCAGTGTTTCCTAAAATGTCTGTGAACCCCCCCCCCCCCCTCCCCTTACCCTCTGTGGGGTATTTTGGGCTCGGTTAACTGCCAGTTGCTATTTATAGATCACCTTGTATGTCCCTGACCTTTTTTTTTTTTTTTTTCCCTGGCACGTCCACTCCAAGTGTTCTCTGACCAGTTCTTGGGGTAATCCTGTATTGTACTCGCATTACTCTGTAATCTGTGCCAGCAGTGTAATCTGGTCGCCATGGGTTACTGCATGGTCAGTAAATCAGGTCTGTATTAAATCAGCTTCAGCCACTGTCTGCGGTGACTTTTTGTATGTCAGATGTGTATTTACCCTGTGGGGTGTTTGTGTGAGCAAATACAACCTGTCACTTCCCCCAGTGATCAGTCATGTGATATTGCATCTGATTTGCTGACCTGTGTTCTGGGGAGGGGGTGGTGCTAGAAGGCCCCTGAGGACCATTATCTGTAATCTTCTCCTGGCAGCTCATGGTGGTCTCATGTGGAAATGGGCCCCCCCGATCCCATCCTGGGGGTGACTGAAGCTTTCAAGAAGGACACCAACCCCAAGAAGATGAATCTGGGAGTCGGAGCGTACCGAGATGACAACGGCAAGCCATTTGTCCTGAGTAGCGTGCGGAAGGTAAGGAAGGCCATGGGAATAATTTTGGCTGTGTTGGCTATTACTTGGGGGAGGGAATCATTTGCCTGAACCAGATATTACTGGTAGGAGCAGGGAGGGCTCCTTTTGGGCTCATCTAGCTTTTTGTTCCAAGGGGCCTTGTCCATTCCTGGTAGCTGGGTACCGCCAGCAGTGGGTGTTTAATCTGTGGGAAGCCGGTTCAATAACTGGCAATGTGGGGGTTCTAATCTGCAGGGAACCTGGGTACGCCCTGCCAGATGCTACCGGGGGGACCCAATCTGCAGGCGGCTGGGTATTACTGGTGGTGGGGACTCATTTGTGGGGGGGGGGGGGGTTAATCTATAGGGAACTGGGTATATAACATCACTGGAGGGCTAATCTGTGGGGAGTTTGGTATTACCAGGAGAATGTCTGGAGCACTATAATCTAATAGTGTGTGTGTGTGTGTGTGTGTGTTGGACAAATTGGGAATTTGGCATCGTGCTGAATTGCTCCTCTCATATTTTCCTTGTTATGGTTGGGGCAGGCAGAGATGAAGGGGAATCTACCTAATGGGGAGCAGAGACTATAGTAAAACCTGTGGGAGAATCTTGCCCTTTTTTCTCCATCCAGAATTTAGAACCACGTTTGCCCGGTGTTTCATAACTGCTCTGTTGCACACCTTGAACGTCGCTCTCCTCCACCCTCCTCGGTTTCTGGGTAGAGACGATTACATGACACATTACATCTGGTTTGTTGGAGATTCACACAAATCTGTGGTCATGCTTGGACTTGTATGTCAGGAAAATTGGAGTCACATTGTTTTATAGTGATATCATACACCATCTTCCATTCTTTAATTATCTAAACTCCCGTCATGGCACAGCCTGTCTGGCTTCAATTTCAAAGTTGTGTGTTTTTTTTTTTTTTTTTTAGTCCTCCTACAAGGGAATGATGTGGCTAGTGGTGGTAACCCATAGTGACCAGACTTCACCTCCCATCCGTGCAGTATGCATACCCTTGAATAGTGAACTCTGGTTGCTGGGTGTTACAACATTCATTCGTTGGTGGCCTCTGTGAGACTCTCTATCTGTAGACATTGCTGGAATTTTCCAACATCTGTTCTCTCCTCACTCCTGTCTGTCAGCTGCCACCAATCACTTCTCTGGCATGTGATAAATGCATGGCACAATCACCTGTGAGCCAGGGGCCTGCTGTCCCTTCATAACCCTGGAGGAGTGTTTTAAACTAAGCCTTCTATGGGGCAGACATAGCTGATAAGTGTGGGCATTGATCACTGTGCTGCACTCTGTACCTGCCATGTGTGTGCCAGGAAATCTGTTTGTCTAAATTCTGAATCGAAGATTCAGAACAAATACAGAGAATGGTAAGAATCCAGCTTCATACAAACAGCTAGAACTTGCTCTTCTCCAATATAAGGTGTGCTTTAGGTGCCAGACACTGCCAATATAGCACAGCACTGAGGGAGTACTGTGTATAGCATGGTGCTGAGAAGGACGGTGTATGGTTCAGTGTAGTGCTAGGAGGCATGGTGTATGTTAACTAGCGTAGAGACTTCTTTTTTAATGTATGTCCAGCCACAGATTTGAATAGTGGACATGCTAGAACCCTCCATCAGGTTTTTACCATCAGGGGCTTAATTTAATATTTCCTGTGCTGGTGATGACAATTTCACCAAAGTAGAATTATGGACACAAACCCAACCCTCTGCACAACGTTCCATCAAGAGTAATTCTTGGATTGCATAGATCACATGTGTTTGGTAGTCAGAGGTTGTGACTGGTGCTCAGTGCTATAATTTTGGCACTGGCAGTCTCCTCTTAGGCCCAATAATATAGTAAGGGTAATGATACTTTCTGGGAGGCCCAAACCTGTGCCAGTTCTGTGGTAGTCCTGTTTTTGGCTGGTGTTCAACAGTAAAATTTGGGTACTGGTAATCTCTGGTAGACCAAATGGGATAATTTGAGTACTTTTTGGTATAATTTGGGTACTGGTACATTCCAATAAGTCCTATGGTTTCATTTGGGCACTGGTAGTCTTCTGTAGGCCTTATGGTATGATTTGGGCACTGGTAGTCTCCAGTTGCCCCAATTGGTATAATTTGGATACTGTTTGTCTTCTGTAGGCCCTATGGTATAATTTGGGCTCTGGTAGGACCAAAGCTATCATTTTGGGTACTGGCCCTCTCCGGTAGGCCTTATGGTATATTTTGGGTACTGGTAATTTCTGGTAAACCTTATGATCTATGGTTGTTTTGGCACTGGTAAGCCCAATACCCTGCTGGCTCTGACATTGTCCAGTTCTCTCTATAGCCATCACTAATGTTGTGCTGATTTCCATCTCAGGCAGAGGCTCATCTGGCAGCCAAACATCTGGACAAAGAGTACCTGCCTATTGGAGGACTAGCTGACTTTGCCCGGGCATCGGCTCAGCTGGCACTTGGGGACAATGCGGAGGTGGTTCAGTGTGGCCGGGTAAGTCTTAGGTTGATAAAATGTCTTCCCATATACTGGGGCAGTGCTGATTATAGCCTATTTCAGGACATGGACTGTAAATCTGTAGTAGTGGTAATTGTCCCTGAGCCGTCTTCCCTGGGAGAGACCATTGCAGACATTGCTTAAAGGGAACTTTCACAGAAATGATTGAGGGCAGCCATTGGGGAGCTCATCTGAACAGTACTTATTCCTGTGACAATTCCTATGAGTTCTGGATGGCTTTCCTGCAGTTTGATGCCACAAGGGTTTTTGCCCCTTTGATCCCGCTAATCTGTATGTGGACATCTGTCATACTCTGATGGGGGGGGGGGGGGGGGGTGGTGGGTGTCTACTGAGAATGGCAAGCAGCGCAAAACTGTACGCAGTTGGGAAGTGGATGGGCCTGTCAAGAATGGTGGGCGGTTCACACCTGTACATAGCTGGGGGAGTCTACAGAGACTGGTGGGTGGTCCACACCTGTACATAGCTGGGGGAAGGAGGAGTGGGCCGGTCACACCTGGTGTAGAAAACCAACAGTAAAGTATTTTGTGAACTAAACACGGATATTGTACAATGGTTCCTTCATTGTCCTGTGTTCGGAGATTCTGGTCACACCAATACTATCCCTCTACACCAGGGGACACCACTTCTAGATTGAGTAGGAAAGATCCTCCAGTGAGTCTTCATATTTCCTGACAGCATGGATCAGACCAGACATCACTTCCCCACCAATCTGGGTAAAGGAAACTGGATATATTTCTTTGAAAAAAAGCATTTATATGAGAAGCCTCTGATGGAAGCATCCAATTGTTTGTTCACCACCCTCAAGCCAATCCTAAGGCTGGGGGCTCCAGAGCTTCCATGGTAGCCTAAGCGCACAGTTATTGGCTCTGATAAATGGTGTGTGTATCTGGAAGTGACTTATATTCTCTTCTGTCTCTCCAGTATATCACAGTGCAGACTATCTCCGGGACCGGATCTCTGCGGGTTGGAGCCAGCTTCCTGGTGAGTGAGAGATGACCATGATTATGGGGAACCAACAAGGTTATTGTGGTATTTTAAATCAAATAATCCCTGCGCTACAATGTGTTTTTGTGATTTAAGTAATAAAATTGGAAAGCTGCTGATTTGAAGAGGGTTTGTGTTCATTTAAGATGTATTGGTATGTCTAACCAGCACTGTCTCCACAAATAATGTTCATTCTTCTTCTATACAACTTGGTATGATTCTAAAATCTAATTGCAGAAATCATATCATGCATGCATAGTTTGTATAGCTTTCCAAAAAACAATACTTGTAATAATAAATTAAGAAAATTATTTTAAAGTGTAATCGGTGCTTTGTGCAAAACAATCCTTGGTATAAACAACAAGTTCTTGAAAATGTGGTTGACAATCTTCAAATATTGGTGTTGTCAATAAAATGCCAAGCTCCTAGGACAGGGGAAAAAAGTAGGCCAAACAAGTGACAGTGTGGACAGCTTATGTTCAAAAAGTATGTAAAATGTATTGTATATCAACAATATGATCACCTAAAATGGGTCATGGGTAACACATAGAACCACTAGTGCATAGCATACAAACGTAAAACACAAGATATAAACAATCGTCCGGACGCCAAGTGTACTGAAACAGCCAATGGCCATATAACTGTCAAAGACTTCCTAGGTGGTACTCCCATGTGTCAACCCCTTGGAGGCTCGAGCTGGAGGAGAATGCACAAAGCTCACAGGCAGCCAAGTAGAATGCTGATGGTCATATGTGGGCTAGGTACCAGGTGGATCCTCGTCTCAATCAGTCTTTGAGGACAATTGCACCAATGTCCGTCGTGATTACCAAATTCCTGTAATCAAAATGATTTTTTGGCTGGTGGCAACTGGGCAGAGCCCTGGGATGACTGTGTCCAAGTGCTAAGGTCAACCATCAGGTGTCTCTTGCATCGATGGCAGTCAGAGGACTGGAGAGTAGTGATTGCATATGGCAACTCGGCCGGTTACATCACGTTCACTCTTGGGAACGCAGATTGCGGTGTCAAGTTCCAGAGTGGTGATGTCACATGCCCACATACAAGAGGAGATTATTGTAAGTGTGCATTTTTTTTTTTTTATGCCTTTTTGGTTTAAAAAAAGCTGAATTATGCTATGGAGTCCCTCTGGTTCTATTTCCCTATATACATGTGAGGAGCTTTAATCCACCTTCTGGAATACTAGGAGAGAAGTGATAAAACGATTGCTCGGAAAACAGATCCTTTTTCAATACATGCAATTACCCTGTTATGAGCTGTTGAGTGAGAGCACATAGGAGGGGAGCACGGCTTGGCGCTTTATTGACAACACCGATATTTGAAGATTGTCATCAGCCACATTTTATAGAACTTATTTATACCAAGGATTGTTTTGCACTGATTGTACTTTAAAAAAAAAAAAAATCATTTATTACAAATATTATTGTCTTTGGAAAGCTATACAAACCATGCATAAAAAAAAAAATATTATCATAGAATCATACCAAGTTGTATAGAAGATTGAACATTATTATTTGAGACAGCGCTGGTTCCACATAGCAATACATATTGTATTGCTATGTGGAACCAGCGCTGTCTGAAAGGTAATTTTGGTACTCCTCACTAAATGACTCCTGAGTGGGGAATGGATCCTCTGCCCTGGAAATGAGCGCAGGCAGAGTAGAAGTGCCAGAAATCATCCAACTCCTAGAGTGTTGTATTGCATGCATCGCTATTCAGGGCACAAGAGCGTAGACTGTACACAATGCAGGTACAGTTGAGATGGGAGTGAAGACTTTCTGGTGGAATGTGTCTTGCTCATCAAAGCAAACAAGGGGGCGCTCTGATGGAACTGTCCACATGAGACCCCCTGATGGATGATGGGACTGGGCACATGGAGGTGGACCCCCCGATGGATGGGACTGGCCAAAATGTATGAAATGGTCTTTAGAAGCATTTTTTGTCCTTAAATATTTTGCTTATCTTTTATTTTCCCTGATCAACTGATACATTGACCTGAAATCTCTCCTCTGTCATGACTGCAATATTCAGTCCAGTCAGACTAATTTCTAGATTTTATTTTTTATTTCACAGCAAAGATTCTACAAGTTCAGCCGTGATGTGTATCTGCCCAAACCGTCGTGGGGTAACCACACTCCCATCTTCCGGGATGCTGGGCTGGAGGTCAAAAGTTATGGCTATTATGATCCAAAGACCTGTGGGTTTGACTTTGCTGGTGCTCTGGCTGATATCTCGGTAAGTGGAATCCCATGCTGCACACCGGCACTCGTGTGCTCTCTCCATCCCCTATACCCAACCCTCACCTCTTATTTTTCCACCACCCCATTCTGCACTTTGTAATCGTGGTTTCAGGAGTCTTTCGTTTTGTCTCTCGCCGACAGAAAATCCCAGAAAAGAGTATCATCCTGTTCCACGCCTGCGCTCACAACCCCACTGGAGTGGACCCCCGCAAGGAGCAGTGGAAGGAGCTTGCTGCCATAGTCAAGGTATTCCTCTTCCACCCTGATCACCATTAGCTTTGTGTAGATCCTTTTAGTTTTTTTCTACCTATAAACAAACTTATAAATTGGTAATTTAATAACCTTAACCTAGAGTTCATAGAGTAGCAAGACCTATGTTCTGCTTACTTTTCTGTCCATTAAAGGACACTGCAGGCAGCTTCTGAGCCTTCCTTATTGGGGTGGGGGAGGGAGAGCTGGGATGCAGGGGTTGGCTGTGGGGAAGACTGGTGCAGTGAGGGTTGGGATGATGAGTTTGCAGAGTGCATTTAGAGGGTGGCATGAGAAGTCTGCTGGGTAGATTGGGGTGGTAGTAGGGGGGAGACTGGGCTAGATTGGAGTAGGATAGTGTGGGGGGGGTGGCATGAGGAGGCTGTGGTGTAGCATGGGCAGAGCCCATGGGGGGAGGGGGGGTGTGTGTATTAGAAGGGGTAGGCTGGATTGGGTTATGGTTATGGCTGCAGGTTAGACTGGGGTAGCGGGTTGTGGGTTAAATTGAGTAGTTGGTTGTGGGGGAGGAGTCTGAGGTAGTTTTGGAGTTCACTAACACTTTATTCTAAGGCAGGAAAATTTATTTTGTTCACCTTCCAGAGCCGTAGCCTCTTGCCATTCTTCGATATGGCTTACCAGGGCTTTGCAAGTGGAGACACAGACAGGGATGCTTGGGCCGTCCGCCATTTCATCCAGGAGGGTCTTAATGTGGTTTTGTCACAGTCATATGCCAAAAACATGGGGCTTTATGGTGAGTAATATGAATTTGCTACATGGCAAGTGTTGTAAATCAATCTGAAACAGAAACTGCTTGTATTTGCCGAGAATCTGGTTCTGGCTCCATAATTCTGACTCTATAGTAGGCATCTGGCTGGAGTCAGGACTTCTGGATGCTGCAGAATATATTTGACAAGCTGGCACTAACTGTATGCTCTGGGTAAGTGGAAACTCTGCTGATTCTAGGCTACCTCCTTCCCTCCAGGTGAACGTGTTGGTGCTTTTACTGTGGTGTGCAGCGATGCTGAAGAAGCAAAAAGGGTGGAGTCTCAGCTGAAGATCCTGATTCGTCCCATGTACTCCAACCCTCCTCTGAATGGGGCGAGAATAGCAGCAGCAATCTTGACTCAGCCAGAGCTGCGCAGCGAGTGGTATGCCGGACCCATCACCCTCCTCCTTCCCTTTTGTCTCTGTCTCAGTTCTGTGTTGTGTAAACGTATTCACTTTTTTTTTTTTTTCTACAGGCTGCAGGAGGTAAAGGGGATGGCTAATCGTATCATCAGCATGCGAGAGCAACTGGTGTCCAACCTGAAGAAGGAGGGCTCCATTCACAGCTGGCAGCACATCAGTGATCAGATCGGCATGTTTTGCTTCACCGGTCTGCGCCCAGAGCAGGTGAGCTGCTGGTGTCTCTGGATTCTGGTGAAATTTTACCACGCCGCTAGTTTTTTGGATAGGTGGAACATGGCTATCAGTAAGAGAACCTGTAGGTGGGGATGTGGGTGTCTGTAAAGGGAACCTGTAGGTGGGTCCACTAATAAATTAACTTGCAGACTATTATGAAGGCTGTGCAAATTGTAGCAGCCAATCGGAACAGCTAACGCGTTGGCACTTGCTTACAGATCGCCTACTTCTGTATTGGCCAGTTTTCCTGTGACGATGCTGGTTAAATCAACCTATGGCAAAATGTACAACTGCAGTAACTTGTAGGGTATCTGGGCAGATCTAAGTTGAACTTGGCCCATTCACATCTGCGTCTTGAGGTCCATGCATTGTAGTGTCATTCAATGGCACCCCAGTCTACTAGCGCAATGCACTGCTGACCCTGGCTGTACATATTCGTGTTAGGATTATTGAAATTGGCTCATACTTTGTGTACTCACTGACTGCCTCGGTTGGTGCCACATACCTCTTCACATTAATAAATGGTGTCATTGTATCTGATGGAACACCTAGCACCCAGCTTGGATGCTTCTGCCAAGATGCAGCTTCCAGTCTAGAACCAGGACCCAGGTATCATAGCTGAGCACCTAAGAACTAGATGACACTAGCTTGGGTGCAAACTGGAACTCACTTTATTGTAAACTTCCACAGAATATTTATACCATACAAAATCAGATAAGCGATTGACTACGTAATGCAAATGGTAAGTTAATTAACATGGCTAAGGAACAGCCAATTAAACCGTAAGCTTATTTAGTCACCTAAACAAGCCTAGGTGACTTGGTGCCCACCCAGACTGTTCAGCACCAGTTCCCCAGTAAGAAGACCTAGGGCTGCCCAAATCACTAAAGATTTGGGCAAACAAATGGGTGACTCAATTGACAATTCAAATTCACACCTAGGAGGCATATAATGGGAGAAAGATGACTTCTCAAACCAGATTAAAGCAGGAGACTGTAGCATCAGGTTGTTTTGAGCTTATTATATTAACATCTGCTCTGAGTCTGCCCAAACCAGCAATGTCTGCTTTAGACAAAGGCCCCAAATCTGTATTCCAGGCCTAGATTCCCAGAGTCTGTGTTTTGGGGAGACAAGGACCTAAATCCAAAGCAAGACCACTCCAAGGGTCCCCCAGGCACACACCTCCCAAAAATAGAGCCCCTCTCAAGCCAGGGCCCATAGTAGGCAAGAGGCCACCCTGCAGGCCTCCAAAAACCCTCCTTTTCTGGTTGGGTCTGTCACAGTACCCATAGCAACCAGTGCACAATTATTTCCTTTTTATAATATTGTAATCTTCTTTCTCCAGGTGGAGCGTCTGATGAAAGAGTTCTCCATCTACTTGACAAAGGATGGCCGCATCTCTGTAGCCGGTGTCACTTCTGGAAATGTCAGCTATTTGGCACACGCCATCCACCAGGTCACCAAATAAAGAGGAAGGAGCCATCATCCAAAGCACTTTTCCCTGTTGTCCTGTCTGGGGTGCAGAGAACTTTACACCCTCATAATTGGCACTTTTCATCCCCCTAGAACTGTTACTGACCCCCGTGTTCCCTGTGTGTGAGCTTGACATTGTAGCTCTGGAAGATGCTGCCAGATTGGATGAGATGGCAGGCGTCCACTCTTCATAGAAAACCATTTTTGCCACTTTTAAAGATCATGTGACCTCAGTCTGAAGTCTCCCATCTCCCCCTCTGCCAGTCTCGGGGTACAGGCATGGAAGGAGGGAGCTTTGAATGTATTTGCTTCAATAAAGTCCATCTGGGAATCTCCAGCTTTGTGTCGCCTCTGCTTCACTATCACCCCCCCCCCTTTCCTTTTATACTCTTCTCTTCCATCACTAGTCAAAAATTTGTGTAAAAATTTTTCTTTTATTTGTATAAACTAGGGATGCGCCGACATTTCGGCCGCTGAAACATATCGGCCGAAAATTGCCTTTTTGGCAAATTGCCGATAGAGAAATGTTGCTGAAAAAGGGGCAGGGCCATCCCGCCGGGTGCCGCACATGTTTCATCCTGGCGCGCCCCTCAGTCTCCCCTCCTCACTCCTGTCATACACAGCCTTCCTAGTGCCTGGTAATGCATGTCACGCTGTGTGTCAGAGCTGGATCTGAATCGCCATGCAGCCGATGTCACGATGTCCTGCCTCCTATGACACACGGCACAATGATTCCTAGCATTGAATCAGAGTGCCGTCTAACAGGCAGGACATCGTTGCATCGGCTGTACGGCGATTCAGATCCAGCTCTGACAGAGCGTGACATGCATTACCAGGCACTGGAGAGGCTGTGTATGACAGGAGTGATAAGAGGAGGGGAGACTGAAGGGCGCGTCGGGATGACAGTGGCTGCACAGCGATTCAGATGCAGCTCAGCCTCTGACACACAGCGTAACATCGCATTACCAGGCACTGGCGGGCTGCTGCACCTCATGGGCACTGGCGGGCTGCTGCCCCGATCTGTACCATAATATTTTTTGAAAAAAGTCACTATCGGTGCTGTTTCAGCACCAAGAAACCCATTCGGTGCATCCCTAATATAAACAGGTTTATTTAACTTGAGTTTTCCCTGCATGAGTCATTCAACTCCTTTACACCCATGCAACACATGATGGAGTCAAGCAATTGGCTTTCTCCATGGGCTCTGCATATGAGACGTGTCTGTGCTATGAGTGATCTCCATGTCCCCCCCCCCCCCCCCCCCCCAGGCACCAAGACCGAGCTCTCATGGACAGATCCTGCCCTCAGACTAATGATCTGGTACCTGGAGGACTGGCTGTGAAAGGCCATTCTTTTAATGAGCCTGTGTGCAATATCATAAGTTTGGCCCTCCTTCCTTCAAACAAAAAAATTGGTTGTGGTTTTCATTGCGTTGCTGGGGTTCAGTAGTAAGTGAAGTCAGGAGTAAGTGGGGTAGAGTTCAGGGGTAAGTGGTCATCTCTCCCAAAATACAGCAGCACAGTTTGCCTTTCTCCCTGGACTATGGTTCCCTCTGCCTGCAGCATCGACGCCCTTTTTGTTTCCCAGGATCCCCCCCCCCCCCCCCGCATTATATTGGCACCAATTTCCTCTCCAGTGAGCTAAGGTTTGTTAGGACATGAGTTTGAACTTGCCCAAGCTATAACACTGGGAAGCTGTCAAAATCAACAGCTGATCATGGGTGGTGGAGGCATTCCCTGCCCACATGTATACAAGGGACATGCTGCATAGTGGGGAAATTTCTGGATGCATATGATTGGGTTTTGCAGTGGCCTGGTGGGATAGCTCGGGTGTGGGTTCAAACTCCTGGCAGATTAAGACTCATCTCTCCATACACGATGGATGGGTCTTTAAACAGCTGCGGTAAAGACACTGGAAAATGTTACCCCCATTGTTGTGCAATTTGTGAGGGAACAGTGGCTCCCTCCTCCCTCAGAGCCTGTGTACACCACACACATTGCACCCATGGAGGGACTGATCTCTTGAATGGAACCTGCCCTGTACTCTTCCTTTTGGGAAGATACTTTGTATACAATGTAATGTATTTTATTTAAGTCCTCGCTGGAGGAGAATTCTGTACAAAAAGATACAATAATAGAACACTGTTTTTCAGACGCCATAATGTTCCTGTCCTTTGCAATGGGTTAGCTCGGTCCTCTCCTCTCCCTGTTGAACATCTCCAACCTAGAGTAATAAATTAACCTCTCTTGGACCACCCACTGTGTGTGTGTGTGAGAGAGAGATTATATATATTTTGGACGTTCTATAATGCGGTTATGGTGGCAGCTAGCTGCCATAACCTCCGGTATTTATTTATTTTTTTATTATACAGTGGGTGATTAGGCATCAATTAAAAGTGGTCCTGGTGGCGGATTTGCCACGGGATCCCTTTTTTATAGGCAGCGGGAGAGATCTTCCACCTTTTACTGACAGCTCTGGTAAGCGGTGGGGGACATCTGATTCCCCCTAGAGTGATGGGCAAGATGACCCCCACTCGACTCTATGCCCTTGGAGGACCGGAGCCACATCCGCCATCACTCGCAGCCTTAAAGGGCTACTGTTTTGGTTGTTTGTTTTTTTTTTTGCTTTGAAGTGTAAATGTGAGGTGTTTTTGGCCCCAGAGCTCACAAAATAGAGGACCTGTCATGCTTGTAGCTATTACAAGGGGTGCTTACAATTTACTTTTTTTTTTTTACAAAAAAAAAAAAAAAAAAAAGCACCCAGTCCCTCTGAGCTTGTGTGCAGAAGCGAACGAATACGCAAGTCACACTCCAATATGTAAACGGTGTTCAAACCACACATGTGAGATATTGCCGTAATCGTTAGAGCAATAATTGTAGCACTAGACCTCTAACTCTGTAACCTGTAAAAAAGAATTTAAAGTGTTGCTTATGGAGATTAAGTACCATAGTTTGTCGCCATTCCACGAGCGTGCATAATTTTACAGCATGACACGTTTATCTATTTACTCGGCGTAACAGCTTTCACGTACAAAAAAAAATTGGCTTAACTATTTTTTATTCAAGGTATGTTTCCAAAAAATTTAAAACATTTTGGAAGACTGCTGCACAAATATGGTGTGATGTAAAATATTGCAATGATCTCCATTTTATTCTCTAGGGTCTCTTTTAAAAAAAAAAATAGTTTGGGGGTTCTAAGTAATTTTTGAGCAAAAAACACTAGTTTTAACTTGAAACAACAAATGTCAAATAGGCCTGGTCCTTAAGTGGTTTAAAGGATCCTCTTAAACAGTTTTCGGTGAAGCTACAAATGGAGAATTATGGTAAATATCTGAATTTTCGGTTTCCTGGCTGTGTTAAGTTGGCACACAATGGGGATATGACTGGGGAGGGAGAAGGACGCACAGAAAATGCTGCTGAATAAGGTTTAATTTGGCTGAGAGGACTGAAGGGCCCTTGACTTGCTTAGGAGCTGGGCCCACATCTACATTATGGTGTTGGGAAGAGCTTCAGTTTGCGCTTTTCCAATGCCTTAGACCACATCTCTTTGCCATAGCCCAATGAGCCTGGGAAGAGAGACCTTCAGTGGATATATATAAAAAAAATAATGAAAAAAAAAAGTGCACAGTACAGTGCTATAAAATTCATCAACAAAACAAATGTTAGTGCGGCTGCGTTAGTGGTAAAGCGCCATAATTTTTAACCCTGCTAGCGGCTGAGGAAAGGGTTAAAAGTGCCTGCGAAGCACTGCCCATTAATTTCAATGGCAGGGGCGGTTTAGGAGCGTTGTAAACACCCTTCCCACACTGCCCCAAAGACACTGCTTGCAGGGCTTTTTTTTCGGTCCTGCAAGTGTGCACTGCCCCAGTGTGAAAGCACTCTGGCTTTTACATTGGGGAGACTTGAGAGGTGCTTTACAGGCGCTATTTTTAGCGCTAAAATGCCTGAACATCGCCCTTAGTGTGAAGGGGTCTAAGGCTCGATTCACACTAATGCGTTTTTTGATGCTTTTTGCAGAAATGCAGGGAATTTTTTTTAACATGGGTTCCTATGAAACACATTCACATCGATGCATTTTTGCGTGTCTGCATTTTTGGAAAGGGTCAGGGACTTTTTTTTTCCCGCAAAATGCAGAATTTTGCATGTAATAGACTTCAATGGACTTGCATCCAAAACGCAAGTACTTCGATTTTATTGCGATTTTCACTTTTATCTTTTTTTTTAAACTGTACATTCAATGTATATAACTGGTTGCTAAGGAGTGGGCCGGGAAGATGGCCAGTGTATCCTTAACAACCGAAAAGATTATTGACCCTTCGGGTCTAGTATGGACTCGGAGGGAACCCAATGCCAAAAGTTAAAAAGAAAAAAATGCCGTGAGGTCCCCCTCAAAATCCATACCAGACCCTTATCCAAGTTGTAACAAAAGTGCAGCGCTAAGGAAACGGTCTCTGAATAAACCAAGACCATATAGTGAGCGTGTGAATCTCAAACATGTGTTGTAAATATATGAAAAGACATGATTGAATAAATCCACCATAATAATAAATATGTGTACGTAAAATGAACGTGAAGTCCACAGATGAGGAAACCAAACGTGTGATAAGTCCAGATACATAAACTGAATTCTCATAGCATCCTCCTGGCATCAAAGATGTTGACAGGTGTAAAGAAAGTTGCAAGTAGAATATCCACCACCAAACTCAAAAGGACGTTATGCCTGATGAGTCAACAAAGCTTGTGGTGAAGTGCACCAAAAGATGAGGGCATCAGTGTAGGTGACCTCTGGCTTGGAAGTCAGGTGTTCCCACGATTCTTCTGATGGCTCTCAAAGGCAGTGACCCCCCAGGGTAAACAATCATGGAGCGGGGTGGATAAATTCTCCCGTATGTTCATGTATATATTTACTTAGGGTTAAATAACAGTAAACTGAGTTTATATAGTGAAATACAGTACTTAGAACTCCTTCTGACGGTTTAGATGTTGAATTTTAAAATCAGTGAACTTCTGTCAGATTAGCAAACCTGTGAGATCAGCAGGCTTGCCGCTGCTTTTAAAATTCAACATATAAACAGTCAGACGGAGTTCCAAGTACTGTATATCACTATATAAACTCACTTTACTGTTATAAATAAGTGTAAAATTCAAAACTCCGTTGGGTGTAACAAGATGTCCGCTTGCCCCTTCTCACTGTATCCTTACTGTGGACGGCTACGGGGTGTAGCAAGATGGCGGCGACGAAACGTCCCTTCCGTTACACATTCTGACGGGTTGCCAAATCTGACGGACTGCTCTATCTCATGTGACCTTTCTTAATGGTGGAGCGCGCGCTGTAATTGTCGGGGGCGCGCACGCAGGATAGGGACACGACCTACTGAGAGCTATCCGAAGGTTTCCAATCATTATGTCCCCAGAGACCCCTCCCAGCGCACAGGTGGACCGGAAGTACACCTCCTCACTACATCTCCCGGCAAGCCTTTCGGTGGTCATGTGATAGAAAGGGGGGTGGTCACGTGGCGGGCGAGGAGCGGTTGGTCAGGTGAGGGAAGCCGAATATAACCTCGACCCAAATTACTACCCCTCCCCCATCCAATGTACCCCTCTAAAATACTCCTCCTTTAATTATCCTCATCCCTCCCCCATTATTACTCCTCCTTTTAATTACCCCTCCCCCAATTATAATTTCTTCAATAGTAACCCTCCTCCCCTCAAAATATTCCTCCTAATACCTCCCATAATACCCCTCCTCCCCTCATAATACCTCCAATAATACTCATAATACCCCTCCTCCCCTCTCATAATACTCCTAATACCCCTCCTTCCCTCATAATACCTCCCATAATACCCCTCCTCCCCTCGTTTCCTCATAATACCCCTCTTATTTTACCCCTCTCATAATACTCCTCATACCCCTCCCCCTCTCATAATACTAATACCCCTTCTCCTCTCTTAATACCCCTCCTTTCCTCGTAATACCCCTCCTCCTCTCATAATACTTCTAATACCCCTCCCCTTCTCATAATACTTCTAATACCCCTCTCATAATACTCCTAATACCCCTTCCCCTCTCATAATACACCTACTCCTCCTATTGTACCCCTCCTCCCCTCATAATACTCCCCCTTCCATCATTGTACCCCTCCCCCTCTCATAATACCCCTCCTCTCCTGATAATACTTCTAATACCCTTCCTCCCATTATTGTACCTCTTCTCCTCTCATTGTACCCCTCGTAATACTCCTCCCTATACCTCTTCTCCCCTATTATACCCCACCTCCTATAATACCCTCCACCTGCCTTCCATAATACCCCTGTTTTACTCATAGCATGCATTATATTGTTAAAATACCCCCCCTTATATAATACCCCTCCTCTCTCCATATTATGCCTTTTCTGTAACACCCCCTCCTTTTCCTATAATCCCCCTCTTATATTACCATGCTCCCCCCTCCAAATACCCCTCCTCTCTCTCTAATACCCGATCCCTTCCCCATGGTATTTCATAATATCTGTCCTCCCCCCCCCCCCCCATGATATTCCTTGTAGTACCCTTCCTCCCCCTTTATATCACCCCCATATTACCCCTCCTCCCCTCATAATATTGTACTAGGGGGGTATCGTGTCATCGTGGAGTATCTCCCCCCTCCCCCAGGCCCTGGTCCAGTTTTCCTGATGTTTGAGGAATGTGTGTCAGAGAAGGGGAAGAGGTGACTCCTGTAGTGCCAGCTCAGCAGCTTTCATTCAGGAAGGGGTTGTTGTGTGCTCTGGTCATGTGACTGTCTGTCTCTTTCTATATCTCTCTCTCAGCGCACACGGATGGTGTCTCCCTCTTCCCGAGTAAAATGTCCCTGGGGAATGTGGCCATCAATGACGACTACTCGTGGGACGCCGGGGAGCGGGCTCGCCTCCTGCAGAGCCCCATCGTCCCGGAGACCCGACGCCTGGCCGGAGGGACGTCCGCCATCGGAGCCGTCTTCATTGTGGTGAACGCCGCCCTGGGAGCCGGTTTGCTGAATTTCCCAGCTGCCTTCAGCGCAGCGGGAGGAGTTACGGCTGGTATCGTGCTGCAGCTGGTAAGTGCGCTCCACCACAGGATCTCCCCTCCCCTTGCCGTGTCACATCATTATCTGTTTGCACCCCATGACAGTACGTGTTGTCTATTTTCCCCTTGAAGGTGTTGCTGCTCTTCATCATCAGTGGTCTGGTGATCCTGGCACACTGCGCGGATGCCTGCAGTGAGCGGACGTACCAGGAGGTGGTACGTGGGATCTGTGGCCGGCTTACTGGTGTGCTGTGTGAGATCCTCATCGCCGTTTACACTTTCGGGACATGCATTGCCTTCTTCATCATTATTGGTGACCAACTCGACAAACGTGAGATCCTTTTGCCAACGTGGAACTGGAGTAATGCCACCAGTTGTATCAGTGTATGTGTTTTGTACGTGGGTGGCCGTAGTCCTCTCCAGGGTGACCATGTTGTTTCCTCCTAATGGAGCAGCTGCCAGTCAGTGGTCCCATCAGGGCTCCCTTCCTACGGGGACTGACTGCCATCCTGTACAGAAACGTCAGTCTAGAATGAGTTCTGTGCTTGACTTACTCTGCTCTGTCTCTGCTGTTTGTGCGCAGTTATCGGAGCCACGTTGCCCTCCCTGGCGGAGAGCAGTGTTCCCTGGTATGCCGACAGAAAGTTCACAATCACCATCACAGGAATTTTATTTGTTCTGCCGCTGTCTCTGCCACGTGAGATCAGTGTACAAAAATATGCAAGGTGAGTCAGCCATGTCCTTTATTTAGGGGGTTTCATTATAATGTCATAGTGGGAACTCCTCATAATGTCTACAGACCCGGGAACTAATAATAGGGATGGTGGAAACCCCTCATAATGGGCACAGCAGGTGTACAGACCCAGGAGCTCAGCGTAGGGATGGTGGGAACCCCTCATAATGGGCACAACAGGTGTACAGACCCAGGAGCTCAGCGTAGGGATGGTGGGAACCCCTCATTATGGGCACAGCAGGTGTACAGACCCAGGAAGCCAGCAGAAGGATGGTGGGAACTCCTCATGGTAGGCACATCAGAGGTACAGACCCGGGAACTCCTCATAATGGGCACAGCAGGGGTACAGACCCGGGAACTCAGCACAGGGATGGTGGGTACCCCCTCATAGGCACAGGAGGACATGGTAAAGCAGTTAATTAAATTGGCCCACAGTGATAATCTGCCCCTGTGGGGGGTATTCTGTCTTTTGTGTTGAGTTCCTGTTACATCTCTGACAGTCTCCTGTCTTTTGCAGCTCACTCAGTGTTCTCGGGACATGTTATGTGACATTTATTGTCATCTTCCGCTGCGCCCTGCCACATGAGCAGATCCCGGCATATATTCCATCCAGGTACTGCTCCCACATCTCCTCTTTCCTGTGCCGCCACGATTCCTCTTCCCCCTGTCATCACATTTTTTTTCCCCTGTGACTTGTCCTCTCTTCCCTTCTGTCTGCTTACAGTTTGTCTTCCACTTGCCTCCACTTCTCTCCCCTTGTGTCTTGTCCTTCCACTGCCTCTATGTTTCTTTTCCTGTGTCTGGGCTTCCCGCTGTCTGCATGTCTTTTGTTGCTGACATTCCTCTTTTCTCTTTAGGGCCTCCTCCTGGATTGCAGTCTTCAATGCTGTCCCCACCATCTGCTTTGGATATCAGGTGTGCAGATATTATTTTGGTGTCTGTCCAGTAATTACCTGTGTGTACTCATCCTCACCTTCCTCCCACTGTGTCCACAGTGCCATGTCAGTAGCGTCCCCGTGTATGGCAGCATGCAGCAGCAGGATATGCGACGCTGGGGGATTATAGTGACCATCGCCATGTTTATTGCCTTGTGTGTCTATACGGGGACAGGTAAGCTGGGAAATTCTTCATACTGTGTGTGTGTATATATATATATATATATATATATGATGTGGGCCAGATAGAGTTCTCCTAGGCCTAGGTCTTATAGACTCCACATAACAACAGGAACTCTATAACCAATCACATCCTTAATTGTTCTTATGTGAGGTAGGAGCCTAATGTCGGCCAGCAGAGTCCTCCTAGGGCCTTGTAGGCTCTACATAACAGGAACTCTGCAGCCAATCACATTTTAGGATCTTACTTTGTGAGGGAGAACAAATGGTCACGAACACAAATTCTCCTGCGCGTGGGAGTGAGCCTGCTCAGAATGAATATACTAAATCTCCATCTTGGTTCAACAAGGATAAGCCATGTCTTGCTGCCCTCTAAAGACTGGGGTAGTCTGGTATTCTAGAACCACAAGAAAAAGAAAGGGCCCAACGACCTAGTGCATTATCCTAAAACCATAATTTTATTGTTAAAAATTGGTAAGTATTATACTCACAAAATCACAATTGAGTTAAAGCTCATCACATGGTACAGAATTGTTAAGTCCATAGTGCATCAAAATCTTGGGTAGGAGGTGAATACCCAATAGGCCAATATGTTTTGAGGTTAAACCTCTTCCTCAGAGCCAAAAACTTTTTTAAGATGTTTTAATCTCGAAACATTGGCCTATTGGGTCTTCACCTCCTACCCGAGATTTTGATGCACTATGGACTGAATGATGCCGTACCATGCAATGAATTTTGATGCTGTACCATGTGATGAGTTTTAACTCAATCGTGATTTTGTGAGTATAATACCACTTTTTACCAATAAAGTTATGGTTTTAGGATAATGTACTAGATCAGTGCGCCCTTTCTTTCTTTTTCTTGTGGTTTGTGGGGGAGAAGCCTTTTTTGGGCTGGGCAGAGTCCTCATAACAGGAACTCTGCGGCCAAACACATTAACCTTTCTTCTTGTCTGTTCAGCAAATTAAGTTCTAATTAGTTTAATATCTGTGTGAAATAATAGCTTTGTCCGGCCATAGTGAAAACCTTCTGCGGTCTTTTTGTGTATTATGCGCTCCTTTCCCATATGATGTAACCATGTGTTGTCCCTTCATTGTCACGTCTTTAGGGGTGTGCGGGTACCTGCTGTTTGGCTCCGGTGTGGACCAGGATGTCCTCCTTTCCTTCCCATCTAATGACATTCCAGTGGCTGTGGCCCGTGCGTTCATCATCGTATGCGTGCTCACCTCCTACCCGATTCTTCACTACTGCGGCCGGTCAGTTCCATCTGCTGTTTTTTGCCATGTCATCTTCACTGGATCTCAATGTTAATGTACAGCTTCCCCTTTCACAATTACTGTTTTTGTTGCCATATAGAGGTAGTTGCTTGTCCCCAGAGATTGTTCACACGGCAGGCAAACACTGTAGTGACAGCTCCATGTAGGGATGGACTGACTGCCCTGTAAATAAAGTAAAGCTCCAGTAAAACAGCTGGGTACACAGTGATGGTAAATATATAGATAAGTCAATAGATTACGCACACAGTGGGGGGGAATTAACAGTGTCGCAGGCATAGAACCTGCACCAGTCTTCTAAATTGAGAAAACAGGGCAGCCCCTTTGTTAACAGTTTAAAGACATGCTGCTTGCTCTATCACCGTCACCCCGCCCCCGTCTGCTTTATTAATGTGGTGCATGGCACTAAGGCTGGCCATAGACAAAGCGGCAACACAGTCCATGTTGATGAGGGAATCCCTCCTGCTAAGCCATTGTGTTCTGACGGAGAACAGTAATTAATTCTAGCAGCTATAACAGCCTCTAGCAAGAATTGCATGTGAAATCCAACAGGCTGGTTGTTCCCAAGTTAATCAATCAAGTTGGGTACATCCAGCCTGCCTATACATGGTTCCAATCTGTCAGTTCCTGAACCATCTATGGAAGGCTTAACAACAATTTCCAGCTCTAAAAACCTTTACCCCCCCCCCCCCCCATTTTATCCAGCAAGTCTGGGAATCTACCTCTGTTTGTATGTGCATCACTCTTCTACTCCCTGTATCACCTTACTGGACAGAGGTGAAGATGCCGATTCACATTCAGTGAGGGAAGAGGTGAAACTGCATTTGAATCGGGAAACAAAAAAATATAAAAATATCAGTTGGCCATGCTGTGCTCAGATTGAGGATGTCACTGGAAACTGGGAAGACACTGGCTGCGTTTTCCCATTCAAGGGTTCAGACCAGTCATGAGAGCAGGATCCTGGAAGAAGGATCCTGGGATGGAGGCTAGACCTTCTGTAGATCAATACGGACCCTGAGACCATAAAAAGGTTTTGTTTGGCTAGATGGGGGAAGGTGTGTGTACTATCATGTGACCTGTTTTGATGTTGGCATTTTCTGTTCGCAGGGCGGTGTTGGAGGGCCTCTGGCTGAGATTTACTGCTCAGGAAGCAGGGGAGGAGCCACGGCGAGAGCGGCGCCGACGAATCCTGCAGACACTTATCTGGTTTGTGCTGACGTTGCTTCTAGCGCTCTTCATCCCGGATATAGGCAGAGTCATCTCTCTGGTCGGAGGACTGGCAGCCTGCTTCATTTTTGTATTTCCAGGTTAGATGTACATTGTGGGACTGGTTGGGGACTATTCCGTTGCACGGTGTTGTGAAGAGGGGGATAACTCATAGTAACATCATTCATGTTGTGTCTTGTCTGCTGTGACTCCATCATAGATGGAATGTGTGGTAGATTTGTAATTTAACATGTGTGCATACATGGCATCAGTTCGCATACTAAAAATAGAAATGTAACCGTTGCCAGTGTTTACTTGTTGCTATTTTATCAAAATTGTCTCCAATACATCCTCCCGCAAAGCTGTATCAGACGCTGCATAATAAAGAGAAAGAGAAGAACCACCTTTTAGTATTAAATCAGGTTGACCTGTAATGGATAAACTCAATATTGCACTCACAGAGGTGGTGTATGTATAAATGAGGGAGATTACCTTTTATTCCTCTATGGCAAGGATCCTCAAACTACGGCCCTCCAGCTGTTGCGAAACTACACATCCCATAAGGCATTGCAAAAACTCTGCCATTCACAGACATGACTAGGCATGATGGGAATTGTAGTTCCTGAACAACTAGAGGGCCATAGTTTGAAGACCCCTGCTCTATGGTCATCGGCAGGGACGTGTGCACAGAAAACTTTCCAACCACAGTCTCCACATTAAAGAAGGAGCTGCTGAGAAGAGTAACGTAGGGCTGTCTTTACAGCTCTGTACCAGCAATAGTATATTTTTTTCCGCAACTTTGGACTCCTTCCACTTTGTTAGGCAAAAGCGTATCAGACGATAAGAGGGGAGCCCCTGACCGCCAAAAGTAGATTCTACCTCTGATATAGAGATGCGCAGAAGCTGATGATTTATTCCTTTCAGTGGCTTCTTGGTCTTTTAGTATGCAGTTTGGGAGATCTGTACAAACTCATCTACAATTCCCCTTCCCCCCCCCCCCATGTCCTGTGTTATGCCTTTGTTGTGAATTGGGTTGAATCTGGCGTATTTTTCTAATTCTGATGAAAATCTTTTGTCTTTTGAGCAGGTCTGTGTCTCATCAATCTGAAACTTTCTGAGATTCAGGAGCAAAAGAGCAAAAGGTAAAGATGACTTGTTCATACAATATCCGATCAATTATCAGTAACTAACAGTACAGGGTGTGAGATGGATGGTGGGGCAGTGTAAGGGTGTCTGTCTGTATGGGGCAGTGTGCTTCACAGGGTGGGTTCAAGGGAAAGTCTGTGTGTGCTTCACAGGAAGTGTGAAAGGGACAGGGTTTGGGGCACAGGTTGGGTGCCAGGGACTGTGTGTGTCGGGGATGAAGCTTGTGTGCGCGCGCCACGGGGTGGGTGTCGGGGGATGAAGCTTGTGTGCGCGCGCCACGGGGTGGGTGTCGGGGATGGAAGCTTGTGTGTGTGTGTGTGTGTGTGTGTGTGTGTGTGTATATAAAATATCATTGGGGTGTTCTCGGCATCCAGTAGTGGGTTCTTGATGTGTACTGGGTCACCGCACTGTATGTAGATGGGCTCATAGACCAGGACTGTCTAAGCTAAGTTTGTCCCTTTACTCTTTTAGCTGGTGGGCCATGATCTCTTATGGTGTTGCCATGGTGACACTTGGAGCATTCATCTTTGGACAAACCACTACAAAGGCCATCTTTGTGGACCTGATGGGCTAAAATCTGCAAGAATCTACTTGAATATCACATTCCTTTATCGCTGCTCATGTACTGCAGATCATCGAATCCTCCGTCATTCCCTCTCACTGCTCGTACACTCCTTCAATACATAACCAGTGCCCATCTCCAACGCTTTAGTTTCCTGTCCAGTACCGTGGGCACATTGCAAGCTCTACATCCAGTAAGAACTGAACAGTAAGCGGAGAGGGAGGTGTGGTCACAGGCAGTATGTGCCGTGGAATACTGTACAATGAATCCGCTCCATACTGAAAAACAATGCACCCATATCCAGGACATAGAGATCTAGGGGCACTGCACTGTCGATAATCTGTAGGTCACCGAGGGCAGCCATTACCCTGGAACATGAGTCACTCATCAACCAAGACTTAAAGATCAAAGAACACTACATGGTCATTAATTTTGTAGATCGCCAAGGTTAGCCATTGCCCTGGAATGTGATTCACCCTCATCTGGGCCATAGAGATCTAAGGGCACTGCTCCTTCATTAAGTTGTATATCATTGCGATCTATCACTGCCCTGGAACATGGCGGCCTTAGAGCCTCAACTTCAGGGAGATCCACTGAATGAAGACCTCTGCAGAGTGCAGACCGTGCATTAGATTTAGGCTTCCATTGTTTCATTTTTTTAATGCAACTCTAACTGAATAGAATTTAGTATTTTCTTTATTATTATTGATGATATTGCACATTTTTAATGTATTTTTTTAATTGTTTATGCTGCTTTTTTTTATTTTATTTATATCTTCTATGTCCTCCAATCTCAAGTCTTTAGTATATGTATTTTTTTTTTTTTTTTTTTTCCGGTGGTGGGCAAATATGTAGGATCCAATGGGAAATAAGTTTGCCAATATGGAGGGTGAAGACTTATCATTCATGTGACTCGAGAGGAATTTCTTTCCGGAAACAATCACTGTCTTCCATCTGTTAGATCTCCTGCCCTACTTTTTAAAGTATATTTCTATAAGTTTACTAAGCGTCGTGAATGCCGCAGTTTGCACAGGACTTTTGTGTTTCCATAGGCAGATGTTGGAGAACTACGATGGTTGTATGGCTTCTTCAGATTACCATTTGCCTGCTTTAGAGAATATGGGATATGTTGCGCCTAAGCACCTTCATAAAAAAAAAATTGGGCTCTAAACACCAGCTGGGGCCTATCCTATAACCCACAACTGCACAAATCTAATGAAAGACGACCAGCTGGATCCTAAAAAAAATATCAAACACCGGTAACTTTATTCATGTGGACATCCATCTGGGCCCTCCACTGACACCTTTTACCAACAAGGCTGAGCTTAATCATAGCAGACTCTTTGTTCTCTTTTCTGGATGCAGCCTGTCTTACAACTGGGATGGACAGGCTGTAACTACATCAGGGGCTTTTTGTACGGCATTGTAGAGTCTCACACTGTCATCTTATAGACTGCATTCTCCTAAATGATTGGTATCATGTGCGTCCAAGATAATATTTCACCCGTGCAAGGTACAAAAACTGAATGGCATGATGTGCAGAAGGGAATATTGTGGACAGTTGCAACGTTTACACGCACTGGCTGATCTCAGTCATGTGACATGCTGCTTTATTTCACCTCTTAAGCTCCGTGCCATGACATTGGTGCAGAGGATGCTAGTTTAGAACGAGGAAGAAAAGTTTGTTAGTTTTGTTGATTATTTTTACCTCATTTTTTTTTAATGCACAATTGCTCGTCAGCCCCTAGGATGGCGAATGGTTCTCAGCAGAGACTGCGCTCACTGAGGATAATGGGTGCTATTATAACCTGTGTGCTTCGGTTTTCATATATCTGTGCAATGTCTTTTTCCACAAATAAAGGGAATTTAAATGTCTCTGTATGGCATAAAGAATGGAGTCCTTCTACTCTTTTTATAAAAGCTGGAATCTGAGCCCTCTCAGTTCTGTCTCATTGTGTTTTGAAATAATCAATGGCCAAAAGTTTGCTGCGTTCTGCATAAGTGGGCGATATATGTTTCGTACAAGAGAGAAACTTTGTTTTATACGGATCAAATGACACCTGCACTACAACTACCATTCCACACACAATGGTCCCTTCTCTTTATGCCTGCACACAGTGATATCTCCATATTCCCCTGACATGTGGTCCCCTCTCTTCCAGACCATGCACAGTGATCCCTCCATATTCTTCTGACACAAGGTCGCCTCTCTTCCAGCTTACACACAGTAATCCCTCTATTTCTCCGACACAGGGTCCCTGCTCTTCCAGCCTACATAAAATGATCCTTCCATATTCTGACACGTGGTCCCCTTTCTTCCAGCTTACACACAGTGATCCCTCCATATTCCCCTGACACAAGGTCCCCTTTCTTCCAGCTTACACACAGTGATCCCTCCATATTCCCCCCTCACACAAGGTCGCCTCTCTTCCAGCTTAAACACAGTGATCCCTCCATATTCCCCTGACACAAGGTCGCCTCTCTTCCAGCTTACACACAGTGCTCCCTCCATATTCCCCTGACACAAGGTCGCCCCTCTTCCAGCTTACACACAGTGATCCCTTCATATTCCCCTGACACAAGGTCCCCTTTCTTCCAGTTTACACACAGTGATCCCTTCATATTCCCCTGACACAAGGTCCCCTTTCTTCCAGCTTACACACAGTGATCCCTCCATATTCCCCTGACACAAGTTCGCCTCTCTTCCAGCTTACACACAGTGATCCCTCCATATTCCCCTGACACAAGGTCGCCTCTCTTCCAGCTTACACACTGTGATCCCTCCATATTCCCCTGACACAAGGTCGCCTCTCTTCCAGCTTACACACAGTGATCCCTCCATATTCCCCTGACACAAGGTCGCCTCTCTTCCAGCTTACACACTGTGATCCCTCCATATTCCCCTGACACAAGGTCGCCTCTCTTCCAGCTTACACACAGTGATCCCTCCATATTCCCCTGACACAAGGTCGCCTCTCTTCCAGCTTACACACTGTGATCCCTCCATATTCCCCTGACACAAGGTCGCCTCTCTTCCAGCTTACACACAGTGATCCCTCCATATTCCCCTGACACAAGGTCGCCTCTCTTCCAGCTTACACACAGTGATCCCTCCATATTCCCCTGACACAAGGTCGCCTCTCTTCCAGCTTACACACAGTGATCCCTCCATATTCCCCTGACACAAGGTCGCCTCTCTTCCAGCTTACACACAGTGATCCCTCCATATTCCCCTGACACAAGGTCGCCTCTCTTCCAGCTTACACACAGTGATCCCTCCATATTCCCCTGACACAAGGTCGCCTCTCTTCCAGCTCACACACAGTGATCCCTCCATATTCCCCTGACACAAGGTCGCCTCTCTTCCAGTTTACACACAGTGATCCCTCCATATTCCCCTGACACAAGGTCCCCTTTCTTCCAGCTTACACACAGTGCTCCCTCCATATTCCCCTGACACAAGGTCCCCTCTCTTCCAGCTTACACACAGTGATCCCTCCATATTCTTCTGACATTGGGTCTCCCTCTTTTTCCAGTCTACACACAGCAACCCTACATATTCCAATGATACAGGTCCCTTCTACTTTGGTCTACACACCGTAATCCCTCCGTATTCCTCTGACAAGGGGCTCCTCTCTTCCAGCCTACATACAATGATCCTTCCATATTCTGACGCATGGTCCCCTCTCTTCCAGACTATGCACAGTGATCCCTCCATATTCATCTGACGGGTCCCCTCTTTTCCAGTCTACACACAGCAGACCCTTCTATCTTCCTCTGACACAAGGGGGGGTTATCTACTAAAGGCAAATCCACTTTGTACTACAGGTGCAAAGTGCACTTGAAATTGCACGGAAAGTGCACTTGGAAGTGCAGTCGCTGTAGATCCGAGGGGGACATGCAAGGAAAATAAAAAACAGCATTTTAGCTTGCACATGATTGGATGATAAAATCAGCAGAGCTTCCCCTCATTTCAGATCTACCCCTCCAGATTTACAGCAACTGCACTTTCAGTGCAATTTCAAGTGCACTTTGCACTTGTAGTTTGCACTTGTATTGCAAAGTGAATTTGCCTTTCGTAAATAACCCCCAAGGTCCCTTCTCTTTTAAAGGGGTTGTAAAACCTTGTGTTTTTTCACCTTTAATGCATCCTATGCATTAAGGTGAAAAAACTTCTGACAGTGACCTGCCCCCCAGCCCCCCCGTTTTTCTTACCTGAGCCCTTCGTTCCCTCGGCGGAGTAGTGCTGGACCTCTCTGCCCGGGGGGAAAATCAAATCAAATGACGCGGGCGCCGGCTGGGCGGGGCCGAGTCCGGCATTCTGTGTCTATGCACGCAAATGCTGGATTTCGGGTGCGCGCCTGCAAGGTAACGCCCCCCCCCCAGGAGAGCGCTTCTCCCAGGGGGTTTACCGATGCAGGGAGGAGCTGCGAGCGCCACAGGGGGACCCCAGAAGACGAGGTTTGGGGCCACACTGTGCAAAACAAACTGCACAGTGCAGGTAAGTATGATATGTTTGTTATTTAAAAAAAAAAAAGGATTACAACCACTCTAAGGCTGTATTCACACCTGAGCGTATCGTTTTCGGGGAAAGTCGCGCAAATTTTGCCACGATTTTGTACAGGTCAAAAGGTCACCAATATAAAAAGCAGAAAAACGCCTGTAATCTGCCTAAAAAGAAGCTCACGTACTTTTTTGAGCTTCAGGCGTTTTGCTTCAGTTGACAGAACACTCAGATGTGAACAGGGGCCATTCAAATGAATGGGATTTTACTTGTTGGGCATTTTGGAACTTTTGAGGTGAGCGTTTTACGAGCTGAAAATGCTCAGGTGTGAATGGGCCCTAAAGCCTCATACACACGATTGGATTTTCCGACGGGAATTATGTGATGACAGACTGTTGGCCTAAAATCTGATAGTTTGTACGCTCCATCAGACAATTGTTTGTCCAACTTTTGTACAGGTCAAAAGGTCACCAATATAAAAAGCAGAAAAACGCCTGTAATCTGCCTAAAAAGAAGCTCACGTACTTTTTTGAGCTTCAGGCGTTTTGCTTCAGTTGACAGAACACTCAGATGTGAACAGGGGCCATTCAAATGAATGGGATTTTACTTGTTGGGCATTTTGGAACTTTTGAGGTGAGCGTTTTACGAGCTGAAAATGCTCAGGTGTGAATGGGCCCTAAAGCCTCATACACACGATTGGATTTTCCGACGGGAATTATGTGATGACAGACTGTTGGCCTAAAATCTGATAGTTTGTACGCTCCATCAGACAATTGTTTGTCCAACTTTTCGCCGACAAGTGTTAGATGGCAGGCTAATAACTTTTTTCGCGGACAACGGTCTGTTGTCTGATTTTGCTATGGTGTGCACACAAGTCCGTCACACAAAAGTCCAAAGTACAAACACGCAAGCTCGGAATCAATGCTCACCAAACACGACATTAGCAGAAGGTGCCCAAAGGGTGGCGCTCAAGAGCTGAAATTTCACGTAGTACGTCACTACGTTCGTGTTTGTTGGCCGACAATTGTGTGCCGTTTGTATGTAAGACATGTTCAGGGCCACCGCCCTTCGGACAAAAGTCTGACGCTTTTGTCTGCGGAAAATCCGATCGTGTGTACGAGGCTTAAGTCTACACACAATGATCCTTCCATATTCCAATGACACAGGGTCCCCTCTCTTTCGGTCTACGCACAGTGATCCCCCCATATTCTTCTGACACAAGGTTGCCTCTCTTCTAGCCTACACACAGTGACCCTTCCATATTCCTCTGACAGAGGCCCCCTCTATTTCTGTCCAAACACCACGATCCTTCCCTTCATAGTCCTCTGATTTGGGGTCCATTCACTGAAACCTGCCCGTTAACCTTATTTTGGATCGGTGAGGTTGCTGGCTACAAAATCTTTCTTTCAGTTTAGACTCAGAAATAGAAGTGTGTCTGATATCAGATTGGTGTCCAACCACATCACTGCCAGACTTTTTTTTTTATATACCTCAATCAGCCATAACATTCTGACCACCCACCATAACCGGTCATGGCATGGATGTCACTAGAGCTCTGAAGGTACGCTGTGATATCTGGCTCAAAGCCATCAGTAGAAAATCCTTTAAAGGAGTTGTAAAGTCTCCAGGTTTTTCACCTTATTGCATTCTATGCATTAAGGTGAAAAACCTTTTGTGGTGCAGCTGATCCCTAGAGTCCCCCTTTTACTTACCTGAACCTGATCTTTCCAGCGACGAGAACGAGCTCAGTAGCTCCAGCCGCTGTCTCGGGTTCTCATTGGATAGATTGATAGCAGCAGGAGCCATTGGCTTTCGCTGCTGTCAATCAAATCCAGTGACTCAGGGGGCGGGGCCGAGTCCAGCTGTCTGTGTCAATGGACACAGCAGCAGGACTCAGGAGCGCTTCTGCACGAGTGCCCCCATGGAATGCGGCTCTCCGTGGGGGCACTCGATGCGGAGGAGGAGCCGGGAGGACCCCAGAAAAGGAGGATTGAGGTCGCAAAACCCTTGCACAGAGGAGGTAAGTATAACATGTTTGTTATTAAAAAAAACAAAAAACGAACCTTCACTTTACTTAGGTTGTAAACCCTTGTGTTTTCTCACCTTAATGCATCCTTTGTGAAAAAACACCTTGCAGTGTCTGGCCCCCCAGCTCCCCCCCCCCCCCGTTTTACTTACCTAAGCCCCAAATTTCCGTGGGCGCGATCCCGCGTCGCTCTCTTCACGGGTTCAAATCCGAGTGTATGATACAGGAGCGCGCCCACAAGGTAACCCCCTCGGGAGAGAACTTCCCAGAGGGGGAGCCGCCATGGGACCCCAGAACAGGAGGATCGGGGCCACTCTGTGCAAAACGAACTGCACAGTGGAGGTAAGTATGACATGTTTGTTATTTTAAAGTGGTTGTAAACCCACTTTTTAAACAAAGACCTACAGGTAAGCCTAGATTAAGGCTTACCTGTAGGTGCATGAAATATCTCCTTAACCTACACGGTTAAGGAGATATTTGTATGTAAATGCGGCGACGCTGACGTCACCCCATTCACAAATTCGGCTAGGTCGCAACATACGACGACGTAGCCGAATTTGACAGCTCACGCGCGCATGCGCGGAGTCACGTCTTCGCCGCTCCGGCCAATCACGGCGCCGGAGCGGCGCTGTGATTGGCTGCAGCGGCGATACCCGGAAGTAACATTCCGGCTATCGCCGCAGCGATGGATGCGGCTAGAGGAGGGACACGGACGACTTCGGGGGCCCCGATCGAAGGTAAGTGGTACATAATGAGCTAGTATGCTAGTCATACTAGCTCATTATAGCTTTGTCTTGCAGGTTAGAAAAAAAAAAAAAAAAACACAAAAGGGTTTACAACCACTTTAAAAAAAAACAACCTGAACCTATAGTATCACTTTAAGTCTTGTAAGTTGCAAGGTGGAGCCTCTATGGATTAGACTTGTTTTTCTTGTGCATCCCACAGATGCTTGATTGCAGCATTGGACCAATATCGGTATCAGCGCGGATACTAAGCATTTGCATTTGTACTCATGCAGATGCTTCGATACTAAAATCAATACCTTCAAGTGTGCGATATGTCAGTTCAAAATCGCATTACACACCCCATTTCCAGCAATGGAACCGTTCAAATCGTTGCGACTCAAGTTGCAGCGACTGAAAAAGGTTCCCGCAGTACTTTTCCGCAATTTCATTGTGACCTGCATTGACGTCTGTTAAATGAAGTCGCAAGCCGCAATGAAATCTAAGGTCCAAATCGCACTGAAGTAGTGCAATTTCAAAGCCACACTAGTGTGAAACAGAGCTAGCCAAAGGAGAAGTAGCTATCAGTAATTGGTATCGGCAAGTACTTAAGAAAAAGTATCGGTACTCATACTTGGTCTTAAAAAAATGGTATCGGTGCATCCCTACTCGGTTGGATTGAGATCTGGAAAATTTGGAAGCCAAGTCAACACTTCAAACTCGTGTTCCTCACACCATTGAACCAATTTGCAGTGTGGCAGGGTGTATTATCCTGCCGATAGAGGCCACTGCCTTTAGGGAATACAACTTTGTTAGCCACAATGTTTAGGTAGGTGGTATGTGTCAAAGTAACACAACGCTGTATCCTGGCCTAGGGCAGCACTTTGCAGAGGGGCAGCACGGAAAGAGTCCCCACCGGCTTGCGCTATACTGTTAGTGTTGCGCCAGTCTTATGGGGCGGACTGGGCTGAGAGGCAAATTAGTCTAGCGCCCCCGTAAACCTGCCGCACTTCTTCAGGTATGCGGGCGGCCGGCATTCCGCAACTCTGTGTGGGGGGGGCTGCTTCTAATTTTGACTGTCCTATCATCCTGGACCACAGACCTTCCTCACAGTGCTATATGTTTTCTGCCGTACCATTGGCATGGTTATATCTTCTTAGACCTCTCCATAAAATTATCAGAAATTTTTGCTTAAAGTAGAACTATAGGCAACACTTTTTTTTTTCCATTTTGGATAGAGTAAGGGAGGGTTATAGCCCCTGTCAGTTTATTTTTTACCATCCCTTTCCCATTGCAGAGATTTCCCTTCACTTCCTGCCCCATAGCCAAACAGGAAGTGAGAGGAAATCTATGCAAATTAAGGGAATCCATTGCCCCTCCCAGGCCCTCAGAACTAGTGTCCCCACTTGAAAATTTCAGGGTGGGTCTTAAACAGAAAGGGGTGTGGCCTTGACAGGAAGGGGTTGGTTAAATTTAAATTAGGGGGTGCACGAGTTTAGTCCGGCCTAGGGCAGCAAAAAAGCTAAATACACTACTGAAGTAACATCCACACGAATGGCAGCACAGAAGGTTTCCACCGGCTTGTCTTCTTCCCATTCTCCATTCTGGACACAGGTCAGCGTGGACACCTTGACTGGTCTATGACTACACAGCCCCACACTGCCATGTCCTGTGCGTTCTGACACCTTTCTGCTGGAACCAGCATTACATTTTTGAACAATTTGAGCTCCAGTAGCTCTTCTATTGGATCGGACTCCATGAACCAGCCTTCTCTCCCCACATACATCAACTACCCTTTGCTGCCCACAACCCTGTTGCTGGTTCACTGGTTCTCCTTCCTTGGACCACTTTTGGTCGGTCCTGACTACTGCAGACCGGGAATGTCCCACAAAAGCTGCAGTTTTGGAGCTGCTCTGACCCAGTCATTTACCCATTACAACAGGGATATGCAATTAGCGGACCTCCAGCTGTTGCAGAACTACAAGTCCCATGAGGCATAGCAAGACTCTGACAGCCACAAGCATGACACCCAGAGGCAGAGGCATGATGGGACTTGTAGTTTAGCAACAGCTGGAGGTCCACTAATTGCATATCCCTGCATTACAACATGACCCTTGTCAAAGTCGATGAAATCTTTAAAGCGGAGCTCCACCCTAAAGTGGAACTTCCGCTGATCGGAACCCTCCCCCCCTCCGGTGTCACAATTGACACCTTTCAGGGGGGAGGGGGGTGCAGATACCTGTCTAAGACAGGTATTTGCACCCACTTCCGGGAGTCCTCTCTGCGGGAAATCTGCGGGAAGCACGTCACTTCCCGCAGATTCCCTGTTGTGTTCTGGGAGACATTCGGCTCCCAGAACACAGGGGACCATTCAGAACGGCGCAGCGCAACTCACGCAGCCGCCATAGGGAACCGGGCATGAAGCCGCAAGGCTTCACTTCCTGGTTCCCTCACCGAGGATGGCGGTGGGGGCAGCAGTAGGGTTGCCACCTCATCCCTTTAAACCCGAACACATCTGAATTACACAGGTTCTGAGGCTAATTGAATGCAGATAAGGCACTAAGTGAGTTTAATTACCACCTTAATCAGCCACAGAACCTGTGTAATTCATATGTGTTCGGGTTTAAAGGGATTAGGTGGCAACCCTAGGCAGCAGACTGACGAGCGATTGCTCGTCCTCTGCTGCGGACGTCGCTGGACTCCAGGACAGGGAAGTGTCCTAATATTAAAAGTCAGCAGCTGCTCTATTTGCAGCTGCTGGCTTTTAATATTTCTTTTTTTCCGCGGCACCTCCGCTTTAAGCTTGCCAATATTTCTGCTTTCAACTGATCACCTTCAGGGACAACATGTTCACTTGCTGCCTAATATAGCCCACCGTCTTTCAGATGCCATTGTGAAGAGATAATCAATGTTATTAACTTTACCTGTCAGCGGTCAGAATGTTATGGCTGATTGGTGTACTTTTTCCTATATAAAAGGAAAAAATTCTGTTTCATTTTATTTCTGTTAAAATGAAAATGTCAGGAAAGTATTAACGCCCCTAAAATGACCCCTTTTTGAAAAGCAGACACTTCAAATTTTTTGGTAATGAAGGCGTGTTTTTATTGAGGGGATTAAAACATAAATCTTTGTGTATTGGATACAGTGCACACAGATCATACACAGAGGGAGCTGGAAGGGTTAATATACAGAGACAGGATATAGCTGAGAAATACGGAAAAGAGGCAGTGAAAGGGTTAATAAAATGATCCCACCTTCAAACCCCCTCCTCCACCGAACCTGCGGTGGATCCAGAACTCATTCATTCATTCATTAGCCTCTGTTGTAAGAGAAAGGGGCGGGCCTTTGAGTTTCTTACACTGTTAACGTTTGTGATTGGTGACCACATATAGGCGCTGAAACTGGCACACCGGCCTGCAAGGGTGATTTCTGTTTATAAACAGCACAGGGGTTGATTTACTAAAACTGGAGAGTACACAATCTGGTGCAGCTCTGCATAGAAACCAATCAGCTTCTAGGTTCCCCCATGACAGCTGAATGTAAAAAAATAAATAAAATAGAGGAAGAAACGGCATGTGGTCCCCCCCCCCCCCCTCAGGGCCATACCAGGCCCTTCGGGTCTAGTATGGATTCAGAGGGGACACCCCCCCCCATGACAAAATGTAAAAAAAATCCATACCAGACCCTTATCTGAAAGAAAGTCAGGAAAGGGAAGGGACGAGCGAGCGCCACCCCCCCCCCCTCCTTAACCATAACAGGCTGAATGCCCTCAACATGAGGAGGTGGGTGCTTTGGGGCAGGGGCTCTGGCCGGTGGTTGTCGGGGTCTGCGAGCGGGGGCCTTATCGGAAGCCCCCTTTAACAGGAGAAGAGTGGCTTTTTTGTTTTTAACCGGCGGTGAGGAAAAAGACAGGGGCGGCGAGGAAGAAGACAGCGGCACGGGAGAAGACGGCAGCGGGAGAAGACAGCTTAGAGATAATTTTTTAATAAAGGACTTAACAACCGGCTCGTTTTTTTTTTTTACATTTCACTGCTTTTTGGGGTGAATGGGTAGGGGTATAATGTACCCGACACCCATTCACATAGGGAGGCTGGATCTGGTGGCCCACTTGTTTAAGGGGGCTTCCAGATTCCCATTAGTCCCCCACCCGCAGACCCCAACAACCACCGGCTAGGGGAAGAGGCCCTTGTTCCCATCAACATGGGGCAAGGTAGAGCCCCCCCAAAGCACCCATCCCCCCCATGTTGAGGACATGCGGCCTGGTATGGTTCAGGGGCGCTTGCTCGTCCCCTCCCTTTCCTGTATGGATTTTGGGGGAGACCCCACACCATTTAAAAAAAAAAAATCCATGCCAGATCTGCAGGGCCAACTAATGTTCTACCACAACAAACCCTGATGAAGTGGGACTGTGAACCCTGAGGAAGGAGGAGCGTGAATCCTGATGAAGAGGAACTATGAACCCTGAGGAAGGGGGAGCGTGAGTCCTGATCAAGAGGGACTGTGAACCCTGAGGAAGGAGGAGCGTGAGTCCTGATCAAGAGGGACTGTGAACCCTGAGGAAGGGGGAGCGTGAGTCCTGATCAAGAGGGACTGTGAACCCTGAGGAAGGGGGAGCGTGAGTCCTGATCAAGAGGGACTGTGAACCCTGAGGAAGGAGGAGCGTGAGTCCTGATCAAGAGGGACTGTGAACCCTGAGGAAGGAGGAGTGTGAGTCCTGATCAAGAGGGACTGTGAACCCTGAGGAAGGGGGAGCGTGAGTCCTGATCAAGAGGGACTGTGAACCCTGAGGAAGGGGGAGCGTGAGTCCTGATCAAGAGGGACTGTGAACCCTGAGGAAGGGGGAGCGTGAGTCCTGATCAAGAGGGACTGTGAACCCTGAGGAAGGAGGAGCGTGAGTCCTGATGAAGGGGGGCTGTAAACCCTGATGAGGGAGGAGTGTGAACGATGATTAAGCAGGACCAAAAGTCCTAATGGAAAGCTGTGAGCCCTGATAAGGGAGGACTGTGAGCCTTGATGAAGGACTGTGAGCCCTAATGAAGGAGGACTGTGAGCCCTAATGAAGGACTGTGAGCCCTGATAGGGAAGGAGGACTGTGAGCCCTGATAGGGAAGGAGGACCGTGAGCCCTGATAGGGAAGGACCGTGAGCCCTGATAGGGAAGGAAGGACCGTGAGCCCTGATAGGGAAGGAAGGACCGTGAGCCCTGATAGGGAAGGAAGGACCGTGAGCCCTGATAGGGAAGGAAGGACCGTGAGCCCTGATAGGGAAGGAAGGACCGTGAGCCCTGATAGGGGAGGACCGTGAGCCCTGATAGGGGAGGACCGTGAGCCCTGATAAGGGAGGACCGTGAGCTCTGATAGGGGAGGACCGTGAGCCCTGATAGGGGAGGACCGTGAGCCCTGATAGGGGAGGACCGTGAGCCCTGATAGGGGAGGACCGTGAGCCCTGATAGGGGAGGACCGTGAGCCCTGATAAGGGAGGACCGTGAGCCCTGATAGGGGAGGACCGTGAGCCCTGATAGGGGAGGACCGTGAGCCCTGATAGGGGAGGACCGTGAGCCCTGATAGGGGAGGACCGTGAGCCCTGATAGGGGAGGACCGTGAGCCCTGATAAGGGAGGACTGTGAGCTCTGAAACGCGTTGGAAACGTCCATGACTTTTACAGATACACTCTAGGTGGCGCTGACCTATAATAGGGATCCGTACTATGAAGAAGCCGTGTTGTTCAGCCAGAAGAGGAGGGGGCGGGGAGTATTGAGGTCACGTGCTTCCCCTTTTGGCAGCTGCACATTCCCTCACACTGAGCTGTACAGGGAGTCCTGGTTGGTCAAAAGGTCATCACCGGGCTCCAGTTCCACCAATCGCAGCCTAGAAGGGACAAAGCAGCTCCTCCGACCCAGGTAACAGACTGTACCATCACCCACAGACGCCGGGGTGGTGGGACTGTACCACGTGATAGCAGATTGCCCATCCGCGCAGCGGACCATACCATTATTTGTGGGGAAGTAGACGGGCCATTCTGAGAGAGGGGGCTGCAGAGTATGTAGACATGTATGTCGGACGAAGAGGCGTCTCCTCGGTTCTCTGGGTTGGGGTGACGGTGGTCGCTCCCCTCTCTCGCCTCCCCCTAGTACAGTGGTACGGCCCAGAGGAAGTATGTGAGAAAGCGCTGGTGGTTGCTGTTTGAGCTGCTATCCGATAGGTGGAGGGGTGAGGGGCGGGGACATGGCGTCGCCTATTCATTGGGTGATTTCTTAGTCATGGCTCAGGAGCGCGCCCGTCCTCGGCGTCCTTTCGTCACGTGTACGTATGCGGTCAGGGCTGCCCGCTAATTGGCCGGTGCGGCTGCCCAGCGAGGTCGAGGGGCGGAGTCTGGGGGAAATAGGAGCGGGGAGGAGAAGGCCGCGGCGGGAGCGAGCGTGGGGCAGCGCCATTTTGTGCAAAAACAAACGGACAGCACCGGGAAGACGAGGGACGGGAGCGAGCGCAGAGACCGTCACCGAACAATTCTTGACATTCACCGGGGAGGGAGGAGGCTGCGGGGGCCGCTACAGGTGAGGACGGGGCCTTTCACACCACTCAGTCCGGGGCCCCGACATTGCTGCTGTCACCTTCCAGCGAGGGGCCCATTGTACATTCAATCAGGTCTGTCACTGAGCCGGGGCACCTAGGGAGGCCTACAGACCCCGCCTGGACCCGGTGTCCCCTCACATGACCAATCTATGGGGGAGGGGAAACAGATGGGGGCCAGTGTGACGGGGGAGGGGCTCTCTTCCGGGGGATTATGGGGGGGGCAGTGCTCCCTTCTGGGGGGGGTAATGGGGGGCAGTTCCATTCTAGAAGGGGGGCTTATGGGGGGCAGTGTAGGTGCTCCCCCTCCTGGATGGGGGGCAGTGCTTCCTTCTGGGGGGGTGATGGGGAGCAGTTCTTCCATTCTAGAGGGGGGGTAATGGGGGACAGTTCTTCCATTCTAGTGTGTGTGTGGAGAGGTGACCAGAGGAAGAGCTCTCTTTAGAGGGAGGGGGGTGACAGAAGGTGCTGCTAGTGATGAGAAGAGGTTCTTCATTTTGGGGTGAGGGGTGACAGGAGAAGAGGCTCTCAAGGGGGGGGGGGGGTGCTGTGCCGATAGACGGAGGCACTTTCTTACTAAGTGTGGGGGGCAGATGTTGGGGGGCGCACAGTGGTGTATGTAGTGGGTAGCATGGGAGTCCGCTGAACTTTTTTCAGGGGGAGCATCATTTTAAGGTCATCCATGCATCTTTGGGGCAGTGGAGCAGCGCTGTATACACCACTCCTCTGCCGCCCCAGCCCATTGAAATAAATAGGCACCTCTGCCAAAGCGCCTGCAAATCGCTTCGTCAGCGGCGATACACAGTTGCATTTAACCCTGTCTTCGACCGCTAGCTGGGGTTAAAAGCGCCCCACTAGCAGCTGAATAGCGCCACTAAAACGATGTTAAAGCATCGCTAAAACTAGCGGCGCTTTACTGATAACGCGGCCAGCTGGCAGTGTGAAACGGCTCTTGAGGATAATTCAGCTTCACTCCACCGTGTCCATATAAATATAGCCTAGAGAATGTACATCTTTCTGTATTGCAGTACATCTGTTGTGGCCATATTTTGATCTTTATGAAAACAGCCTATACTGTATAGGTTGTTTTCATCAAGATCAAAATATGGCCGCCCACAACAGATGTATTGCAATACAAAAAGATGTACACAGTGGTGTCGTGGCACAGGCACTGCTGTTACCTGTAGTTCTAAAGTTATAGGCTCAGGGCAGGCAATGGAACCGTAATCAGTCTCGGCCACGCACCTGTGGGAGGAGCCACGCTGGCCGGATCGGCATAGGCACATTTACGCAGGCTGAGTTAGCAGCCAATCACAGAACAGCCGGGTCACGGTGATTAAGCAGAGGTCAGAGCCAATCCGATGCTCGGGCCGGGGGTGAGGAGGGGGGGACGGATAGTCGGAAAAAACTGAGAGCAGCTGCAGACTTAGAAAAAAAAAGTCCACGGCTGCCGCGTCGGCCATTGCAACACAGGGGGCAAGTGTCTTCACTCTGACTTCCGGGGGGGCAATTGACCCCCCTTGCCCTATGGAGCGGATGCCCATGGTGGGTAGCACTCTCGCCTAGCAGTAAAAAGGGTCGCTGGTTCGCATCCTAACCATGGCACTACCTGCCTGGAGTTTGCATGTTCCTCCGGGTACTCTGATTTCCTCCCACACTCCAAAGACATGCTGGTAGGTTAATTGGCTTCTGTCTAAATTGGCCCTAGTATATGAATGTGAGTTGAGGACCTTAGATTGTAAGCTCCTTGAGGGTAGGGACCGATGTGAATGTACAATGTATATGTAAAGCGCTGTGTAAATTGACAGAGCTATACAAGTACCTGAAATAACAAGTTTGTGGGACTCGGGCCATGACCCCCTGTTCAGTTAGGTGGAGGGAGGATCTCACTGGTTTTATGTCAGGGCAGAACACATAATTAGTACATGGCTCTTCCTGTCCTGGTGACAACCCCCCCCCCCTGTTTTTTCTTGTACAGGTGTCACAGGGACAGGAAGTGAGGGGTTCCTCCCTGGCTGGGTCACGGACAACTTACATTTTTCCAGCTCTGTCTAAAGTGATTGGGGAGAGAGGAAAGAACGTTTTGCTGAAGGTCATCTTTGCCCCTGGTAGGGCCACGGTCATCGCCCAACACCCCGATTCTGGTAGGGTCATCTCCATCCCTCCCTTTCTGGTAGGATCATGGTCACCCCTGACCCCTGTATTGTGAAGTGCTGATTGGATGCTGTGATGTACTGAAGGAAGGGTCACTGGCCTTATCTTTAAAAGTATTGAGTTGTTCAATGGATGGGGTGGTACACTTGGCCCTCCTCTGCAGACTGTGTGGCTCTTCCCTGGAGGTGGATCAGATCCTCTGCAGACTTTGCTCTGTGTGCGGCTCCTCCCTGGAGGCGTATCAGATCCTCTGCAGACTGTGCCCTGTGTGCGGCTCCTCCCTGGAGGCGTATCAGATCCTCTGCAGACTGTGCCCTGTGTGCGGCTCCTCCCTGGAGGCGTATCAGATCCTCTGCAGACTGTGCCCTGTGTGCGGTTCTAACCTGGAGGTGGATCAGATCCTCTGCAGACTGTGCGCTGTGTGAGGCACGGATCTGATCCTCTGCAGACTGTGTGCGGCTGTTTCCTGGAGGCGGATCTGCTTCTCTGCAGACTGCGCTGTGTGTGGTTTCTTTGCGGAGGATGATCCCCTGCAGACCAGGGTGTGTTTTGGGGTCGTGGGTTGGATGTGTGTGTCGGGGCTCGCTCTGTATGTGTGCTGGAGTTGTGGGTCAGGGCTGGCTGTGTGTGTTGGGGTCACGGCTTGCTGTGTATGTATTTTGGGTTCGTAGGCTGGCTGTGTGCGTGTTGGTCGGGACCCACTCTGTATCTGTGCTGAAGTTATGGGCCAGGGCTGGCTGTGTGTTGGGGTCATAGGTTAGGGCTGGCTGTGTATGTATTTTGGGGTCGTGGGCTGGCTGTGTGTGTTGGGGCTCATTCTGTATGTGTGTTGGAGTTAAAGGTCAAGGCCGGCTGCGTGTGTGTGTTGGGGTCGTAGGTTGGCTGTGGGCTTGGGGCAGGCTGTGTGTTTGAGGTTGGGACTCTCTGTATGTGTGTTGGAGTCGTGGGCCGCAGCTAGGTGTGTGTGTGTTGTGGGCCGGGGCTCACTCTGTAGGTGCTGGAGTCGTGGTCCGTGTGTGGGTGTTGTGTAGGTTGGCTGTGGGTTGGGACTTGCTCTGTATGTGTGCTGAAGTCATGGGTTGGGGTCGTGCCTGGCTCTGTGTTGGTTGGGGCTCACTGTGTGTGTGTGTGTGTGTGTGTGTGTGTGTGTGTGTGTGTGTGTGTGTGTTGGGGTCAGGACTTGCTCTGTATGTGTGCTCATGTGAGTCGTGGGTCGCAGCTGGCTGTGTGTGTATGTGTGTGTTGGTCATAGGTTGGCTGTGGGTTGCGGCTCGCTCTGTATGTGCTGGGGTTGTGGGCTGGCTGTGTGTGCGCGCGCGTTGGAGTCAAGGGTTTGGGGTTGGGGTTCTGCCTGGTTGTGTGTGTTGGGGTCAGGGTTATGACTGTGTGCGTGCTGGGGTCGGGGCTGGCTGTTTGTGGGTTGGTCATGTGCTGCAGCTGGCTCTGTGCGTTTTTGGGTTCGGGGCTGTGTGTGTGTGTGTGTGTGTGTTGGGGCTTGCTCTGTATTTGTGTTGGAGTCGTGGGTGTTGGGATCAGGGCTCGCTGTGTGTGTGTACGCGCGGTTCGGTCTGTGTGTTGGATTCAGGACTCGCAGTGTATGTGTGCTAGAGTCGTTGGTTGGGGCTCACTCTGTAGGTGCTGGAGACCTGTGTGTCTGACTGACCTGTGTGTCTGACTGACCTGTGTGTCTGACTGACCTGTGTGTCTGACTGACCTGTGTGTCTGACTGACCTGTGTGTCTGACTGACCTGTGTGTCTGACTGACCTGTGTGTCTGACTGACCTGTGTGTCTGACTGACCTGTGTGTGTTTTAGTTTAATGGGTGGAACTTGCTGTACTGGGGCCAGGTTTCAGAGCTGACTTTGCATGCTATAGATGACTAATACTAAATGGGTAAATAACTGGGTCACTGCTCAGGCTCACCGGGTGTTCTGGGGATGGCGGTGTTATGCCCTTTTTGTTATATAATGAATGGTACTTACAATGCTTTATACGTGTCTGTCTCTTGCAGGTGCCATGTTTCTGGCCAGTAGGACAGGCTGAAGATCCTGTTCACACAGCTCAGAAATTGGCTCATTTAAAGAAATTAACCTGTCTGCAGAGACCAAAGGGGAATAATGGTGATTTTGCGCCGGGCTCGGCCGCCTGCTTCCGCCCCAACCAGCAATGAATCTTGACTCGCTTTCGCTGGCCTTGTCTCAAATCAGCTACCTTGTGGACAACTTAACGAAGAAAAACTACCGGGCCAGCCAGCTGGAAATACAACATGTAAGCAAAGTGAACAGCCAGGCTGCTAATGGGAGATGAGGATACTTGCTAAGGGCTGGTTCACGCTGGTCCAGCATGTGCTCTGACTTCCAGAGCACAAGTCGCATGACATGTCAAAATAAATGGTTCCCTATGAGAGCCGTCTTAACTGGTATTACTTGTGTCAGTCCGACTTTGAAAATGTTCCCTGCACTACTTTGGTCCGGCTTGGGAACGATTTCGACCCATTGATTTAAATGGAAGTCTCATCCAAGTCAGATCATTGTCTTAACTGATATGACTTGTGGCAAGCGACATGTGCTCTGAGGCTATTTGAAAGGACCCCCATGCCAATTTATTTATTTTTAAATGGGGGGGGGGGGGGGTCCATTCCAGACCTTTATCCAAGCAAAGCACCTTGTCCCTATGTTGATGGGGACAAGGGCCTCTTCCCAACAACCCTGGGCCCCACGCTGTCGTTTTGTATACCCTTTTTATTTTATTTTTTCCGGGAGTGGGGTTCCCTCTCAAGATCCATACCAGACTCAGTTGGATCCTGTTCATTGAAGTTGCAGAGAAAGGTCTGATCAGAAGTCGTGGAACTTCCACGTCGGCCCCCCTTTAGCTGACTGTGCCTCCTTGATATTCTTTAAGGGGTTAAGGTTTTTTTTTTTTTGTTCGTTATTTAAAAAAAAAAAAAACTCATACTTGCCTGCTCTGTGGAAGGGTTTTGCACAGAGCGGCCCCGATCCACCTCTTCTCTGGTCCACCTGTGGCTACTGGCTCCTTCTCGAGTGCCCCCCACGGGGAGCTGCAATCCATGGGGGCACTTGTGCGGCCGCGCTCCTGAATCCTGCTTCTGCGTCAATTGACAGACAACAGGACCTGTCTCCCGTGTCACTGGATTTGATTGACAGCAGCAGGAGCCAATGGCTCCTGCGGCTCTCAATCTATCCAATAAGGACCCAAGACAGCAGCTGGAGCTGCTGTGCTCGTCGCTGGAATGATCGGGTTCAGCGGGGGGGCTTGACCCGATCATGTATGAAGGTGAAAAACCTTTAGGACCGAGCCTGTTTTTCCGACTCAGTGTTTACAAGTTAAAAACACGTTTATTTTGCTAGAAATTTACTTGGAACCCCCAAACATTTAAAAAAAAAAAAATTCTAACACCCTAGAGAATAAAATGGGGGTCATTGCAATACTTTTTGTCACACCTTATTTGTGCAGCAGTCTTACAAGCGCACTTTTTTTTTTTGGAAAAAATTCACTTTTTTTAATTAAAAAAATAAGACAGTAAAGTTAGCCCCTTTTTTTTTTTTTTTTTTTTTTCTATATTGTGAAAGATAATGTTACGCCGAGTAAATTGATACCCAACATGTCACGCTTCAAAATTGCGGTCGCTCGTGAAATGTCGTTAAACTTTTACCCTTAATCTCTATAGGCGACGTTTAAAAAATTCCACAGGTTGCATGTTTTGAGTTAGAGGAGGTCTAGGGATAGAATTATTGCTTTCGCTCTGACGATCGCGGCGCTACCGCACATGTGTGGTTTGAACACCATTTTCATATGCGGGCACTGCTCACGTAGGAGTTCGCTTCTGCGCGTGAGCTCGACGGGGCGCTTTAAAAAAAATGTTTTTTTTTGTGATTTTAAAACTGCCTTAAAAAAAAAAAAAAAAAACTGGGTCACTTTTATTCCTATTACAAGGAATGTAAACATCCCTTGTAATAGAAAAAAGCATGACAGGTCCTCTTAAATATGAGATCCGGGGTCAAAAAGACCTCAGATCTCATATTTGGACTTAAATGCAATAAAAAAAAATTGTCATTTGAAAAAAAAAATGTCCCTTTTTTTAAAACGTATGGGCGGAAGTGGCGTTTTGACGTCGCTTCCGCCCTGCAGTGATATGGAGACGGGTGGGGGCCATCTTCCCCCTCACTCGTCTCCTGACTACACAGAACGGAGATCATTGTCACTAGGCAGAGCGGGGAGATGCTGGTTTACATAAGCATCTCCCCGCTGTATCTCTCCGTGAGACGATCGCGGGTGTCTCCGCCGCGATCGAGTGACGGGCTCACGGAGAAGGTGGCAGGGTTGCCTATGGGGATTTTTAAGTAGCGAAGTTTGGCGCCATTCCACGAGCGTGTGCAATTTTGAAGGGTGACATGTTGGGTATCGATTTACTCGGTGTAACTTCATCTTTCACATTATGCAAAAACATTGGGCTAATAACTTTACTGTTTTTTTTTTTTTTTTTTTTTTTTTGCTTAAAGCACAACATTTTTTTTTTTTTTTTAAATGCATTTGAAAAATTGCTGCGCAAATACTGTGCGAGATAAAAAGTTGCCACAACCGCCATTTTATTCTCTAGGGCAGTGGTTCTCAACTCCTGTCCTCAGGACCCACTAACAGGCCAGATTTTAAGTATTACCTTGGGGAGATGCAGACTAGAATACTGCAATCCCTGAGCAGCAAATTATATCACCTGTGATGCATTTCAGTTATATTGCAAACCTGGCCTGTTGGTGGGCCCTGAGGACTGGAGTTGAGAACCACTGCTCTAGTGTGTGTGTGTGTGTGGTTCTATGTAATTTTCTAGCAAATTATGATTTTTACATGTAGGAGAGAAATGTCAGAATTGGCCTGGGTGCTCCAGAACGACTGAAGGTGCCCCCTGCATGTTGGCCCTCTGTTATATGGCCACGCTATGTAAAAGTCTCACATGTGGTATCGCCATACTCTGGAGTAATAGCAGAATGTGTTTTGGGGTGTAATTTGTGGTATTCATATGTTGTGTGTGAGAAATAAACTGCTAATATGACCATTTTGTGAAAGAAAGAAAAAAATCTTGATTTTGCAAAGAATTGTGGGAATAAATGACAACTTCAAAAAACTCACCATGCCTCTTCCTAAATACCTTGGAATGTCTTTGTTCCAAAAAGGGGTCATTTGGGGGGTATTTGTACTTTTCTGGCATGTTGGGGTCTCAAGAAATTAGGCCGTCAGTACTTTGGGTGTGATCAATTTTCAGATATTGGCAGCATAGCTTGTGGACTCTATAACTTTCACAAAGACCAAATAATATACACCAATTTGTACTTATTTTACCAAAGATATGTAGCAGTATAAATTTTGGCCACAATTTATGAGGTAAACTTTCTAATTTGCTAAATTTTATTACGAAGAAAAATCCTTTTTTTTTTTTTTTTTTTTTTTTTTTTTTACAGAATTTTCAGTCTCCTTTTTTTTTATTTTTTGCACTATAAAAAAAACCCAACGGTGATTAAATACCAGCAAAAGAAAGCTCTGTGTGTGGGGGGGTGGGGGGGGGGGGAAGAGTACAAAAATGTCATTTGGGTACAGTGTTGTATGACTGAATAATTGTCATTCAAAATGTGAGCACTGAAAATTTTGGTCTGGTTATTAAGGGGGTTTAAGTGCCCAATTGTCAAGTGGCTAAGGAGTGCTTTCTAAAGCCTCGTACACACGGTCGGACTTTTCCGTGTGTTTTTTTTTTTTGTTTTTTTTTTTTTGTCCGAGCGGAGTTGGCTGGGAACACCCATAGCATACACACACTCGGACTTTTCTGCAAACTTTCCCAAAACTTTTGGCAACATCACGTGGTTTTTCTGCTCTTTACTGCCACCCTTTGGTCAACCTCTGCTATTGTTGGTTGATTTTAACATTAGTTGTTTAGTCCATCGGACAAAAGTCCGATGGTTTCCTGTACACACGGTCGGACTTTGCTCCATCGGACTTTTGTTGGGCAAAAGTTTGTCCGTTTTGCAGACCCAACTTTTTGTCCGATTTGAAAACGAAAAAAAGTTTGTCCAATGGAGCGTACACACGGTCGGATTGTTGGTCCAACTTGCTTAAAACTAAGTTTGTTGGGCAAAAGTCGGACCGTGTGTACGGGGCTTAACTGTGAGGGATGTGCTTTGACTGGGGGAAAACAGAGATCCATGTTTCTTAGCATAAACACAAGATCTCCATTTTTCCCCTCTGGCAGAACAGCGATCTGCCTTGTTTTATATAGAGCTGCATGATTAATTGTATAATTTTTTTTTTTTATTTGATCTTGCTTTAACCCCAACTCATGAGCTCTATGCAGAATTTCCCGATTCATTCATGTAACAAGTGTAGGCAGTTCTCTGCTCACTCAGCTGTCAAAAGAAGAAAAAAAAAGTCAGCTTTCCAAGTTTTTCACAACATTGTCCACACTGGTAGATGACTATAAACATTGTAACTTTTCGTTCTTGGATCAAAGGGAAAAACTAAGCCTGTAGATGAGGGAAGTTTGACCACTTAAAGTACTTGTAAACCCTTACAACACACTTTTTGCTACAGGTAAGCCTATAAAGCCCCGTACACACGGTCGGACTTTTCCTTGTTTTTTTGTCCGAACGGATTTGGTCGGGAACACCCATAGCATACACACGCTTGGACTTTTCTGCAAACTTTCCCAAAACTTTTTGCAACATTACGTGGTTTTTCTTCTCTTTTCTGCCACCCTTAGGTCAACTTCTGCTATTTAGCAAATTAGAAATTTTCCCTCCATAAATTGTGGCCAAAATGTATACTGCTACATAGCTTTGGTAAAAAGTACAAATCTGTGTATATTATTTGGTCTTTGAAAGTTGTAGTCCACAAGCTATGCTGCCAATATCTGAAAATTGATCACACCTGAAGTACTGACGGCCTAATTTCTTGAGACCCCAACATGCCAGAAAAGTACAAATACCCCCCAAATGACCCCTTAAGGCTTACCTGTAGCTACCCTGGATATCTCCTGTATTTGCAGATGTCATCGGCACATGCGCACTAAAGCAATGGCATGTACGTGCTATTGCTTCAGTGAGTGTGATGTTACCGGTGGCTCCCGCATGCTTGCACAGGAGTGACAACGCGGCTTCGGCTAATCACAGCATCGGAGCCCGTTATACCCGGAAGTAACTCCGGGAGCGATGTCTGCTGCCGGAGCGGTGTACGAGGACAGCTGCAGGGGCTTCAATCTCAGGTAAGTGCAGTGGAACCTCGGATTATGAGCATAATCCGTTCCAGGAGAATGCTCGTAATCCAAAGTACTCGCATATCAAAGCAAGTTTTCCCCATTGAAGTCAATGGAAACTAAAATAATTTGTTCTGCATTGATTTCAATGGCATGCAATATCGCATGTGACCAGAGGTGGCGGTGCGCTGGAGAGCCTCAAACATCCGGGAAGGCCAGAGGACAGCTCGGCTGACCACGGAAAGGCTCAGGAACTGAGTATTTCCGTGTCTTTCCGAGGATTTCTGAACTGCGCCGTTTGGCTCAGGTAAACCCCCCCCCCCCCCCCCCCCCCCCACCTCAGGCCAAACGTGGTACTGCACAACGCTTTAGCCTGAATTTTGCTAGTTTTGCGAGACAACACTAGCAAGCGGAGTTAGGATTTTTTAAAATACAGTTCTTGTATTGCGAAACGCTCGTTAACCGCATTACTTGCAATCCCAGGTTCCACTGTAATTCATAATGAGCTAGTATGCTATTCATACTAGCTCATTATGCCTTTGCCTTGCATGTGTGTTTTTTGTCCTAGGGTTTACAACCACTTCAAAGACTAAATCTTTTTCTGACACTTGTTTCTTACAAATATGAAATCTATTTTTTTGCTAGAAATTTACTTAACCCCCAAACATTTGTATGTTCTTTTAACAGGGACCCCAGAGAAAAAAAAGGCAATTGCAATATTTTGTCACACGGTATTTGCGTAGCAGTATTTGAAACCCAATTTTTAGGGGAAAAATACACTTCAATCAATTAAAAAAAAAACGTAAATTTAGCCCAATTTTTTTTTTTTGTATCATGTGAATGTTTTGGTTTTTTTGCCGTGAGAATTGTGATCTTTATCCTAAGCAAAAAAAATTGTGGTTTTAGCCAAAATAGTGCAGCTGTAATGTTACATTTAGCCATTTATTAACAATCAACTGTTTACTCTTTTTAAATCATGGCAACAGAAACTACCTAAATGAGCCTGATCAAAAGTTTACATACCCCAGTTCTTAATACCGTGTATTGCTGTGTATCAATGACAGCTTGAAGTCTTTTGTGGTATTTGTGGATGAGGCTCTTTATCTTCCCAGATGGTAAAGCTCCCCATTCCTCTTGGCAAAAGCCTCCCAGTTCCTGTAAATTCTTGGGCTGTCTTGCATGAACTGCACTTTGAGATCTCCCCAGAGTGGCTCAATGATATTGAGGTCAGGAAACTGAGATGACCACTCCAAAACCTTCACTTTATTCTGCTGTTGACTTGGCCTTGTGTTTTTTTTGGATCATTGTCATGTTGGAATGTCCAAGTACGTCCCATGTGCAGCTTCCTGGCTGATGAATGCAAATGTTCCTCCAGTATTTTTTGATAACATACTGCATTCATCTTGCCATCGATTTTGACCAAATTTCCTGTGCCTTTTTTGTAGCTCGCACATCCCCGAAACATCAGCGATCCACCTCTGTGTTTCACAGAAGGAATGGTATACCTTTTTCATCAGGGTTCGACAAACCCCGGGCGCCAGGTCGCAATTGCGACTAGAATTAGCGACCTGGGGCAGCACAGCTGGGGGATCCTGTGTCTCTGTGCGCCCGCCGTGGCCTTCTGCAGGCCTATGCTTCCTTCTGTAATCTGGCGCCATCTTGTGGTGGCCGTTGGTATGACAAGACCACCAGCAATGCTAATGGAGCTTCCCCTGTCTGTTTTCACTGCCATCTCCTTCCCCCTCTAATTAGAACCCCCAAACATTTTAGATGGGAATTTTTTTTTTTTTTATAACACCCTAGAGAATAAAATGGCGGTCGTTGCAATACTTTCTGTCACACCATATTTGCGCAGCGGTCTTACACGCGCACTTTTGTGGGAAAAAATACACTTATTTGTTTAAAAAAAAAAAAAAAGACTACAGTAAAATTAGCCCAATTTTTTTTTTTTTTTTTTTATATTGTTTAAGATAATGTTACGCCGAGTAAATTGATACCCAACATGTCACGCTTCAAAATTGCGTCCGCTCGTGGAATGGTGGCAAACTTTTACCCTTTAAAATCTCCATAAGGGACGTTTAAAAAAAATCTACAGGTTGCATGTTTTGAGTTGGAGGTCTAGGGCTAGAATTATTGCTCTCGCTCTACCAATCGCGGCGATGCCTGACATGTGTGGTTTGAACACCGCTTTCATATGCGGGCGCTACTCACGTATGAGTTTGCCTCTGCGCACGAGCTCGGCGGGATGGGGCACGTTCCTGGCTCCTAGATTCCAAGCAAATTTGTCAAGCCCTGCCTTTCATCATAGGCCTTGTTGACTCCTCCAAATGTAGTGTTTATGGTTGTGGCCAAAAAGCTCAATTTTGGTCTCATCACTCCAAATGACTTTGTGCCAGAAGGTTTGAGGCTTATCTCTGTGCTGTTTGGTGTATTGTAAGCGGGATACTTTGTGGCATTTGCGTAGGAATGGCTTTCTTCTGACAGACCATGCAGCCCATCTTTCTTCAAGTGCCTCCTTATTGTGCATCTTGAAACAGCCACACGAGTCCTGTATTTCATCTTATTTTAAGTTATTTGTGGGTTTTTGTGGCTGAAATGTTAGTTTGTCTACCTGACTGGTTTGGTTTCAACAGAACCCCCTCATTTTCCACTTCTTGACTAGCGTTGGACACTGCTGATTGGTATTTTCAATTCCTTGGATATCTTTTTATATCCCTTTCCTGTTTTATGTAGTTCAACTACCTTTTTCTGCAGATCCTTTGATAATTCTTTTGCTTTCCCTGTGACTCAAACGTCAGCGCAGCACTGGATGAAAGATGCAAGGGTCTTTTAGGAGTCCAGAAACTCATTGCTTGTAGTTAGTGTGTGTATAAAAAGGTCAAACGGATCACAGGTGAGGATGTTTTTTTTTTTTTTTTTTTTTTTTTTTTTTTTTTTAATAGCCATTCAAACCCCTTTGTGTCAACTACTTGTGTTCATGTTATCAGGCTGAAATCACCAGGGTATGTCAACTTTTGATCAGGGTCATTTGGTTAGTTTCTGTTGCCATTGTGATTTAAAGGGTAAACGAAGTTGATATAAAATGGCTTCAGCCAAACACTAAGCATGAGTGAATAAAAGATTTGTTATATCATTCATATTCTCTGAAAAACAGGCAAGACATCAAATTCTGCCAGGGTATGTAAACTTATGAGCACAACTGTACGTGGGGCAGTTAAGCGCAAGTTCCACATTTGGGTGGAACTCTGCTTTATCAGATTCCCCCCCCCCCCCCCCCACCAATGGTGCTATATGTAGCTGATGCCTTCTAAAATGTTTAAAGGGGTGGGCAGAACTCCTCTTTTAAGCTGCCAAAAGTAGTGTGTGCTGTAAATTCACTCCAGGCTGAAGTCATCTAGCAGGACTTAGTTTTCTGACTAAAGTTACACTTTAAGTCCCAATTTGGGGTGTTCTGTGACAGGAGGTACACCCGGCACTAAGCCCTGTCCATTTTTTAAGCAGACTGTTCTTTTACAGAGCTGATTGTTCATAATAGTAAAAGATCATGCAGCTCTGTGTAATCTACTTGCTGGTGCTTGTACACATAAGTGGGCCCGGCCAGTGGATCACACAGCCCTGCAGTGCTTTTATGTATAAACAATTGGCATTGTCTAGACCGGTGCCATGGCAGGGGCAATGGTGGGATGGATCCTTTCAGAGCCCAATGCTATATGCACATGACCCCCAAAGGACTAAAATGTTGGTCTAGTGAGACTTTAATAACGGACATTTTTTCTTTTTCTGCGTAGATTGTGAATCGGCACGGTCCGGAGGCAGACAGACACTTGTTACGCTGCCTATTTTCACATGTGGATTTCAGTGGCGATGGTAAAAGCAGCGGTAAAGATTTTCATCAGGTAAGAGCTCTTCAAGTGAATATTGTCTATTTTGGTGTGAGATTCGTAGGATGTTAATCATCTTCAGTATGCGGCGTAAGACTGTTTTTGAGACGTGAAGATGTCTTCACATTTACACAGGACTGGACTGCTTCAGTACCCTCTCAGATTTTTGAGGATTCTCCAAATCTGAAGTAAAGATGTTTCAATAAGTACTGTTCGTGCTCCAACATCCTGGCTTGTATCCCCTCACATTTTTGTCATTTTATTTTATCCTTTCATGTGACAACACTGAAGAAATGACTTTGCTACAATGTAAAGTAGTGAGTGTACAGCTTGTATAACAGTGTACATTTGCTGTCCCCTCAAAATAACGCAACTCCCAACCATTGTCTAAACCGCTGGCAACAAAAATGAGTACACCCATAAGTGAAAATGTCCAAATTGGGCCGAATTAGCCATTTTCCCTCCACGGTGTCATGTGACTCATTGGTGTTCCAAAGTCTCAGGTGTGAATAGGGAGCAGGTGTGTTAAATTTGGTATCGCTCTCATATATTGGTCACTGGAAGTTCAACATGACACCTTCATGGCAAAGAACTCTGAGGATCGGAAAAAAAAAATTGTTGCTCTACATAAAGATGGCCTAGGCTATAAGAAGATTGCCAAGAAACTGAGCTGCAGCACGGTGGCCAAGACCATACAGTGGTTAAACAGGACAGGTTCCACTCAGAACAGGCTTCGCCATGGTTGACCAAAGAAGTTGAGTGCACATGCTCAGCGTCATATCCGGAGGTTGTCTTTTGGAAAATAGACATGAGTGCTGCCTGCATTGTTGAAGGGGTGGGGTGAGTCGGCCTGTCAGTGCTCAGACCATACGCCGCACACTGCATCAGATTGGTCTGCATGGCTTCGTCCCAGAAGGAAGCCTCTTCTAAAGATGATGCACGATCAAGCCAGCAAACAGTTTGCTGAAGACAAGCAGACTAAGGACATGTTTTACTGTAAGTGCATCCTGTGGTCTGATGAGACAAAGATAAACTTATTTGGTTCAGATTGTACTCCCCACCTGGTTGCCCCCACACGTGCTTGACGCAGACAAGTGTGTCTTGCCTACAGTGGAAGCGTGCGTGTGTCATGGTTTGGAACTGCATGAGTGCTGCCGGCACTGGGGAGCTACAGTTCATTGAGGGAACCATGAATGACAACATGTACTGTGACATACTGAAGCAGAGCATGATCCCCCTTCGGTGACTGGGCCGCAGGGCAGTATTCCAACATAATGACCCTAAACACACCTCAAAGACGACCACTGCCTTGCTAAAGAAGCTGAGGGTAAAGGTGATGGACTATCCAAGTGTGTCTCCAGACCTAAACCCTATTGAGCATCTGTGGGGCATCCTCAAAACGGAAGGTGGAGGAGCGCAAGGTCTCTAATGTCTACCAGCTTCGTGATGTGGAAGAGGACTCCAGTGGCAACCTGTGAACTCCATGCCCAAGAGGGTTAAGGCAGTGCTGGAAAATAATGGTGGCCACACAAAATATTGATACTTTGGGCCCAATTTGGACATTTTTCCCTTAGGGGTGTACTCACTTTTGTTGCCCGCGGTTTAGACATTAATGGCTGTGTGAGTTATTTTGAGGGGACTTATTATACAAGCTGTACACTCACTACTTTACATTGTAGCAAAGTGTAATTTCTTCAGTGTTGTCACATGAAAGGATAAATAAAATTGCAAAAATGTGAGGGGTGTACTCACTTTTGTGTGCGTATCTATCATCTGGAAAATATTCACAGCGCTTCACTTTTTCCACGTTTTTTTGTTATGTTGCAGCCTTATTCCAAAATGGATTAAATTCATTATTTTCCTAAAAATTCTACAAACAATACCCCATAATGACATTGTGAAAGAAGTTTGTTTGAAATCCTTTCAAAGTTATTAAAAAGAAAAAACGAAAAAAATGTACATAAGTTTATTTACAGCTTTTGCCATGACACTCAAAATTGAGCTCGGGTGTATCCTGTTTCCACTGATCATCCTTGATGTTTCTACAACTTGATTGGAGTCCACCTGTGGTAATTTCAGTTGATTGGACATGATTTGGAAAGGCACACACCTATATGTGTGTGTGTATATGTATGTATGTGTGTGTGTATATATATATATATATATATATATATATATATATATATATATATATATATATATTCCCACAGTTAACAGTGCATGTCACAGCACAAGCCATGAAGTCCAAGGAATTGTCTGTAGACCTCGGAGACGAGATTGTATGGAGGCACAGATCTGGGGAAGGGTGCAGAATTGAAGGCCCCAATGAGCACAGTGGCCTCCATCTGTAAATGGGGAAGAAGTTTGGAACCACCAGGACTCTTCCTAGAGCGGGTCGCCCAGCAAAACCTGAATGATTTTCACCAGAGAAGAGCCTTTAGTCAGGTAGATGACTAGGAACCTGATGGTCACTGGCAGAGCTCCGGCTTTGCCCTGTGGCTAGAGGATTTTTTTTTATGTTTTTCTTCTGGAAGGTTCTATCTCTGCAGCACTCCACAAATCAGGTCTGTATGGTAGAGTGGCCAGACTGAAGCCACTCCTCAGTAAAAGGCACATGACAGCCCACCTGGAGTTTTCTGAAGGGCACCTGAAGGACTCGGACCATGAGAAACAAAATTCTCTTGTCTGATGAAACAAAGATTTAACTCTTTGGCCTGAATGGCAAGCATCATATCTGGAGGAAACCAGGGAGGTGCTTCAATAAGGTATTGAGCAAAGGCTGTGAATACTTATTTTTAATAAATTTGTAAAGATTTCAAACTTCTTTCACATTGTCATTATGGGGTATTTGTAGAATTTTAATACATTTTTGAATAGGGCTGCAACGTAACAAATTTGTGGAAAAAGTGAAGTGCTGGGAATGCTTTCCAGAAGGCACTGTGTATATACTGAATAAACACCATATTGTCTGGTGTATTTGCCTGTAGCCTTTCTGTGCACATCACACCTGGCACAGGAGGGCTCCATAATCTGTGCAGTGTTGGGTGATTTGTCGGTGAGCGTTGCAGTATGATGGTGCCAGTTCTAAGACACTCCGCCTTACAGTGGAGCTAAACTTGCAAAAACCTGCCTGTTTGCGACAGTGGCGTGGTGTTAGTTCTGCGATAACATTGCACTGACCTTGTTTTCACTTGCTACTCTATTTTCTTACAGACGCAATTTCTGATTCAGGAGTGTGCATCGCTGATCACCAAGCCTAACTTCATCTCCACCCTCTCGTACGCCATTGACAATCCATTGCACTATCAGAAGGTCAGTGTGGACACTTGCTTTTTTTAATGTTTGTGCTATAACATTCTTCATGAGCCTCTTCTCATTTTGGCTTCATCTTTTGTAGAGCCTGAAGCCATCTCCCCACCTTTTTGCCCAGTTGAGTAAAGTTCTAAAGCTCAGCAAAGTTCAGGAGGTAAGTGGTCCAGAAGTTTTGGTGTTCTGCTATATTTAGTAAACGGGTTCTTAAGGGCTTTACACCTAGGGGGGCCTGGGACATTTGAGATTCCCAATGGAGAAGGAACTGGGCACATATGTGATGGTTTTGGGTGGAGAAGCGTCTGTGTTTGAAGGGCTTGAAACATATATGACTGTCCAACACCATTTCCAACAGAAGGGTCTGGGGACAAGTGACTGTTCTCTAGTAGAGTGGTGCCCAACCTTTTGAAAAACGAGGGCCACTTAAGTGACTTGGTAACTGGTCTCAGGCCACAATGAATGGAGCGGGCAGATGACGGGTCCAGGTCCACCCCACATATGCAGAGTAGACGCAGCCCACTCCTCTATGGCCCTCCGATCTGCCGAGGCGGAAGGGGACAGATCCGTTTGGTTTGTTGTGGATCAGATTGGAGGTAGGCCGGTGTAAACTGACACAAATCGGTTTCCATCTGCTGCTCCATAGAGGTAAATGGAAGGTCCGATTTGAGTCCACCTGAAAGATAGATGGACCTGATCAGACTATTTAAAGGAGCCTTAGGCTGCTTTTACACTGATGCGCTGTGGTTTACCTGCACCACGGGTGCAGCATGGTGTGGCCGTGGGTTAGCTTCACTTTGCCACAGACTTCTATTACGTTTTTATAGGTGTGGCGCACTTTTTGAAAGCGCACCAAACCCACACCTAACAGAAGTCTGACTCTGTGCAGGTGGGCTACACCTGCGGATCAGTTTGAAAGCAGCCTAGTGTAGCTAGTGTAGAGAACAGATATGCCCGTTGCTGTTTGATTTTAATTAAAAACTGAACTCCACTTTTTCCCCTCAGGATTCCTGCAGGTTGGTTGGTTGCTGTCCCCCAGGGCGGCTATGGCTGGCGGCTGCTGTTCCAGAAGGTTGTAGTACAATTGGTATCACTCCGCCTGTGACAGGAGCTGGCGCTATACATAAATCATCGGCTCTGTTTTCTACTGCAGCTGCATACTTTCTATACCGCCGGCTCTGTTCTTTGCTCTGGGGTGGATAGTCTTGAACCTGCGATCTGGGCTTGCAGACTCTCCATCCCAGAGCAGGAGGTGGCGAGCCACATGTAACCTGTAGGCCAGTGGTTGGGCACCCCTGGCCTAGGCCGTGGATAAGGGCCTGGGATACGCGGGACGGTTCCTGGTGGTTAAAGTGTGTGTGTGTGTGTGTGTGTGTGTATGTGTGTGTGTGTATATGTATATATATATATATATATATATATATATATATACACAATTTTGTGTCTATCTCTCCAAAAGTAATAAAGAACAGCTGCCATGCTTAAATTGCCCTACAAATCTAAAATGAAAGAAGCTCAAAGAAATCCCTCATAGTACACTGCTTTTTTTTAAACTGAATTTATATAGTAAACCCGAAATATACGCTAAAAGAACCGGTTTAAAAAAAAATCCGTGGAAAAAAATTGACTAGTAATACAAATTTTGGATTTTTGCATTGATTTCGGGAGCGTTTTGGAACTGTTCTACTTTTATCTGTATTTGGTTCTGAATAGTTTATTTTTTTGGATATGCTTAGGTTTACCGGGTAGATTAATGCACTGTACTATGAGGGATGTGATATATTTTATTGCCCCCCTATTTTGTTTTTAGATGGAGCCTAAATGTATCTTGATAAGATGTGGTTACATTAATTTCCTAATTTTAGGTGATCTTTGGCTTGGCCCTTCTGAACTCCTGCAACAGCGACCTGCGGGGCTTTGGTAAGCATTCAGTCATTCTCGTCCTATATAGTAGGTTGGGATTCTTGCTCTGGGTGGATTTCTTCAGTTTAACCTTTGCCTTGTTCCTACAGCTGCACAGTTTGTGAAGCAGAAGCTCCCTGATCTCTTGCGTTCCTACGTTGACGTGGACGTTGGTGGCAGCCAAGAAGGTGGATTCCAGGACATTGCCATAGAGGTCCTGCACCTCCTCCTCTCCAATCTCCTTTTTGGCCAGAAAGGAGCCTTCGGGGTGGGACAGGAGCAGATTGTGGCATTTCTTAAAACCCTGCGCAGAGGTGAGTGCTGTGGAGAACTTGTTGGGCAGAGAGAAGCAATCTCTGCTAGAGGTCGACCGATATATCGGCTGGCCGATATATCGGCCGATATTTAGGCATTTTTGATAAATCGGCTTTGGCCGATTAATATCAAAACTGGCCGATATTATTCACTGGCTGCACTTCCTCCCCCCTCCTCCTCCCTCCTCCACACTTCTCCACACTCAGCAGCATCAAGCGCCGTGCTGTGTGTGTGTGTGTGAAACTGAAAGTAAGAGGAGAGAGAGAGGATGTGTCAGCTTGATGTCGACCCAGCAGATATTACACCAGCCAATGGGATGGTATCTGGGCGGGCCACTACGTCTAAAGCAGCCCAATCATTGGCTGGTGTAATTTAGCTGCTGGCCCGCCCACCCCCACATCGAGCTCAATTCTAACAGCTCTCTCCCTCTCTCTCTCTCCTCTCTGTCAGTTTCACACATTACACTCGGCTTAGTGTGAAACCTGTCAGTGCCCAAAGTCAGTGCCATCTGTCAGTGCCCAAGTCAGTGCCATCTGTCAGTGCCCCCAGCCAGTGCCATCTGTCAGTGCCATCTGTCAGTGCCCCCAGCCAGTGCCCCCAGCCAGTGCCATCTGTCAGTGCCATCTGTCAGTGCCCCCAGCCAGTGCCATCTGTCAGTGCCCCCAGCCAGTGCCATCTGTCAGTGCCCCCAGCCAGTGCCATCTGTCAGTGCCCCCAGCCAGTGCCATCTGTCAGTGCCCCCAGCCAGTGCCATCTGTCAGTGCCCCCAGCCAGTGCCATCTGTCAGTGCCCCCAGCCAGTGCCATCTGTCAGTGCCCCCAGCCAGTGCCCCCAGCCAGTGCCCCCAGCCAGTGCCCATCAGTGCCATCTGTCAGTGCCACCAGCCAGTGCCACCGCCAATCGGTGCCATCTATCAGTGCCACAGCCAGTGCCATCTATCAGTGCCACAGCCAGTGCCATCTATCAGTGCCACAGCCAGTGCCATCTATCAGTGCCACAGCCAGTGCCATCTGTCAGTGCCCCCAGCCAGTGCCATCTGTCAGTGCCCCCAGCCAGTGCCATCTGTCAGTGCCCCCAGCCAGTGCCATCTGTCAGTGCCCCCAGCCAGTGCCATCTGTCAGTGCCCCCAGCCAGTGCCATCTGTCAGTGCCCCCAGCCAGTGCCATCTGTCAGTGCCCCCAGCCAGTGCCATCTGTCAGTGCCCCCAGCCAGTGCCATCTGTCAGTGCCCCCAGCCAGTGCCATCTGTCAGTGCCCCCAGCCAGTGCCATCTGTCAGTGCCCCCAGCCAGTGCCATCTGTCAGTGCCCCCAGCCAGTGCCATCTGTCAGTGCCCCCAGCCAGTGCCATCTGTCAGTGCCCCCAGCCAGTGCCATCTGTCAGTGCCCCCAGCCAGTGCCATCTGTCAGTGCCCCCAGCCAGTGCCATCTGTCAGTGCCCCCAGCCAGTGCCATCTGTCAGTGCCCCCAGCCAGTGCCATCTGTCAGTGCCCCCAGCCAGTGCCATCTGTCAGTGCCCCCAGCCAGTGCCCCCAGCCAGTGCCCCCAGCCAGTGCCCCCAGCCAGTGCCCCCAGCCAGTGCCCCCAGCCAGTGCCAATCAGTGCCATCTGTCAGTGCCACCAGCCAGTGCCACCGCCAATCGGTGCCATCTATCAGTGCCACAGCCAGTGCCATCTATCAGTGCCACAGCCAGTGCCATCTATCAGTGCCACAGCCAGTGCCATCTATCAGTGCCACAGCCAGTGCCATCTATCAGTGCCACAGCCAGTGCCATCTATCAGTGCCCCCAGCCAGTGCCATCTATCAGTGCCACAGCCAGTGCCATCTGTCAGTGCCCCCAGCCAGTGCCATCTGTCAGTGCCCCCAGCCAGTGCCATCTGTCAGTGCCCCCAGCCAGTGCCATCTGTCAGTGCCCCCAGCCAGTGCCATCTGTCAGTGCCCCCAGCCAGTGCCATCTGTCAGTGCCCCCAGCCAGTGCCATCTGTCAGTGCCCCCAGCCAGTGCCATCTGTCAGTGCCCCCAGCCAGTGCCATCTGTCAGTGCCCCCAGCCAGTGCCATCTGTCAGTGCCCCCAGCCAGTGCCATCTGTCAGTGCCCCCAGCCAGTGCCATCTGTCAGTGCCCCCAGCCAGTGCCATCTGTCAGTGCCCCCAGCCAGTGCCATCTGTCAGTGCCCCCAGCCAGTGCCATCTGTCAGTGCCCCCAGCCAGTGCCAATCGGTGCCACCAGCCAGTGCCAACCAGTGTCACACGCCAGTGCCACCCAGTTCCAATTGCAAGTGCCACTGCCAATCAGTGCCATCTGTCCGTTCCAAAACCAGTGCCCCCTGCTGCTAATCGGTGCCATCTGTCAGTTCCGAACCAGTACCACCTGCCAGTGCCATCTGTCAGTTCCAAACCAGTGCCACCTGCCAGTGCCAATAGAGCCATCTGTCAGTTCCAAACCAGTACCGCCAGCCAGTGCCACATGCCAGTGCCATCTGTCAGTTCCAAACCAGTGCCATCTGTCAGTTCCAATAGTGCCACCTGCCAGTGCCATCTGTCAGTTCCAAACCAGTGCCACCTGCCAGTTCCAAACCAGTGCCATCTGTACTGAGGACATCAAGTGTGTGCTAGAGTGACAGGAGTAAGCAGGAAGGAATAGAGTGGGTGAGGGTTTTTTTTTTTTTTTAATCGGCCTAAAATATCGGCCACAAAAATCGGCATCATATATCGGCCATCGGCCGCCCCAATTTCAAAATATCGGCATCGGCATCGGCCAGAGAAAAACCCATATCGGTCGACCTCTAATCTCTGCTCCATGTGGAGAGGGACAAGCTATATGCACACAGATCCTCTGCCGCCTGTGGTGAGGGCGTAGGGCTGTGTTGTACTCTATAATCTCTGGTGTACAAAGATTGCACTGTTAAGCAGTGTATACACTGCAATGCACCCATCCTTGTTGCACAAAGAAACAAAAAAAGGAAGTACCTCTAAATGCAGAGGTTTAAGATTAATAAAAATGCCAATTGGCAACTTACAAACATGAATAAAGGTAAGGCTCCTCAAAGTCTGGGACGTGGATGGAATCTGCCTGCCGAGGGGCCATCGAGGTCAGCCGAGGCCAAATCTCCTGCTATTGTGAGTTGGATGTGGGAAACCTGCATCCAATTTGCCATAGTGTGAACCCAGCCTTAATGTGACCTATGAACTGTACAACTCAATTGAAAAACTGAAATCTTTTAGGGGGGCGGGGAGATGAGATTAGAGGGATCTCATTGTTAAAAGGTATCAGTCAGGAGAAGGGTACCAAAGAGTTTCCAAGGTACTAGATATACCATGGAACGCAGTGAAGAGTCATCATCAAGTAGAGAAATTATGGCACAATAGTGACCTTACCAAGAGCTGGATGTCCGTCCCAAAATTATGTAAAGACAAGAAGTAAACTGGTCAGGGAGGTTGCCAAGAGACCTACAGCAACATTAAAGGAGCTGCAGCAATATCTGTCAAGTACTGGCTGTGTGGTACATATGACAACAATCTCCTGTATTCTTCATATGTCTGGGCTATGGGGTAGAGTGACAAGATGGAAGCCTTTTCTTAAGAAAAACATCCAAGCCCGGCTAAATTTTGGAAAAACATCTGAAGTCTCCCAAAAGCATGTGGGGAAAATGTGTACTAGTCCGATTTTTAAAACCAAGGTTGAACTTTTTGGCCACGATTCCGAAAGATGTTTGGCGCAAAAACACTGCACATCACCAAGACGCCATACCTACCACGAAGCATGGTGGTGGCAGCATCATGCTTTGGTGCTGTTTTTCTTTAGCTGGAACAGGGGTCTTAGTCAAGGTAGAGGGAATTATGAACAGTTCCAAATACCAGTCAATATTGGCACAAAACCTTCAGGCTTCTGCTAGAAAGCTGAACATGAACTTCATCTTTCAGTATGACAACGACCCAAAGTATACATCCAAATCAACAAAAGAATGGCTTCACCAGAAGATGATTAACATTTGGAATGGCCCAGACATGAATCCGATTGAAAATCTGTGGGGTGATCTGAAGAGGACTGTGCACAGGAGATGCCCTCGCAATCTGACAGATTTGGAGTGTTTTTGCAAAGAGTGGGCAAAGATGTGCCAGGCTGATAGACTCATACCCAAAAAAGACTGAGTGCTGTAATAAAATCAAAAGGTGCTTCAACAAAATATTGGTGTAAGGTTGTGCAACCATATTTTAGTTTTCGTTCTTCCCTCCACCTAAAAGATTTGTTGGTTTTAACTGAGTTGTACAGTTTATAGGTCACATTAAAGGTGGAAAAAGTTCTGAAATGATTTATTGCTGTCATAATTTTTTTTTTCATCACAGAAACCTGACCCTTTTAACGGGAGGTGTGTGTGTGTTTATTTATTATATATATCCACTGTATATACATTTTCTACTTTATTTTTTATCTACTATTCATTTTACATTTATATATTTTTTTTTTTTTTATCTTTTCCTTTATGAGGGTCCCACCTGTTAGTGCCTACTTCCCCTCATCCCTCACCAATCTTTGTCCTCTGCTCTGTAGAAGCGTTTGCCCAAATATCTATCTGTTGCTGAATTGTTTACCACATTACCACTCTCCCTCTGTCAGATTTTCCCCAGGAGCGCTGTCCGGTGGTGCTTGCACCACTTCTCTACCCTGAAAAACGGGACATCCTAATGGATCGGATTTTATCTGATTCTGGCGGGATAACCAAGACCATGATGGACAGTTCCTTGGCAGACTTCATGCAGGAAGTGGGTTACAGCTTCTGTTCCAGGTTAGTTTGCATTAGAGATTTCTGAATTACACTGCTATATACCCTTGCCTAATTCTAGCAAACGGTTGCATAAAAGCAGGGATTCTTGGTTTGCATATGTTGCAGTACATGCTCAAGTTGGCTAACTTGAAAATAGCTAGTCCCTGGCTGGCTAGTCCATATTCTACTGTGCAAAATGCTTGCCTACCGCGTACCTAAAATTGAATTTTTCACTCTCCCAGTCAACATTGACTTTTTTTTTTTAATCCTTGTGCAGCTAGCGTTAGTAATTAGATTAGAAAATGTATTTTTGTCTTTTGTGGGGTCGGGGTTTTTTTTTTTTTTTTTTCCCCAGACAGACACGGTTGTGGGGGGGAGCTATTGACTCATTGAACTGCAATAGAAATGGACATATGTCTGTGCTCAAATACAAATGGCTTTCATACGAGATGCTAAAGGGGGTATGACCAAATGGGTTCTGTTAGGATTGTTTTGTCTTTCGCTGGCGCCATCAGTAAAACTTAAGTGTGAAATCCTATTACAGAGGGAACTTGTTGAGCATGGTGGTTTACAATGGGGGTTCCCCTTCTCTTTTTTTTTTTTTTTTTTTTTTTTTTATCATTTAGAGTAGGGGTCTCAACTTTCTAAACAAAGGGCCAATTTACTGTCTTGTGGCCATTGGCAGTAAAAATCTGTCCTGGTGGGAGTAAACAGTACATCATTGGGGGGATGAATGGTGCCCTATCACTGGTGTCAGCAGAAGAATCGTACTTAGTTAGTCAGTAGGAGGAATAGTGCCCCAAGGGCCAGGCAATTACTTCCCATGATTCATTTATCCTTGGATTTCATTTCTACCTTCAGTGTGGAAGAATGCCGCAATATCATCGTCCAGTTTGGTGTCCGGGAAGTGACTGCGGTGCAGGTCGCACGGGTCCTGGGGATGATGGCACGGACGCATTCTGGGCTCACAGATGGCATCTCTTTACAGGTCTGTCAAGTATTCTGCAGCACTGGAGATGGTAAGCATGTTGCCAGCAGTCATATTAAGTATTCATGTGTCTTGCAGTCTATCTCCGCCCCTGGCAGCGGCATCTGGAGTGATGGCAAGGACAAGAACGATGGCGTGCAGGCTCACACTTGGAACGTGGAAGTTCTCATTGATGTAGTAAAAGAGCTGGTGAGTTGTGTCTGAATTTTGGCCTCTGCTGTTCTGCGTTTTGCATTTTTCTTTGCTCCAGATAACAAGTTTTTTTTATTTTTTTACCTGCAGAATCCCAATCTGAACTTCAAGGAAGTGACATACGAGCTGGATCATCCAGGGTACCTGATCCGTGACAGCAAGGGGCTCCAGACTGTAGTATATGGTATCCAGAGGGGGCTTGGCATGGATGTATTTCCAGTCGATCTCATTTATAGGCCTTGGAAACACGCAGAGGGCCAGGTGAGGACCTGTGCGATGGACAAAGATCTATCCCATTTCTTTCACCATTGGAGAGATGGGGGCTTTAGATTCATATCTACTGTAATTAGCATCTCACTAGAGAGGTGGGAGGGCTTCAAGTAAAGACCTTGACAGCTGCAGGCAGGCCTATGGTGGTACTGGGTGGAGCGTTGCTACTTTTTGTTGTCAGGTCTTTGAACTATCATGGCAGTGAGTTGACCACAGGGTACTGAAGGGCAGAAACCCCCCTGTAATGAGTCCACTGAGCTGTCAGATACAGCTATGGCAACAGTGCTGTATTTGTCAGGAGAAGGGGCCCTCTGAAGGGACTGCATGTATGCCAAGCGGTGATCCTGGGTGCCACAGAAATCAACGTTGCATGCCTGCCCTGCACCTTAGGTTTCCTATCTCCACTCTAGGCTTTAGATGGCACATACAGCTACAGAGAATTCTGGTGCTTGCTCATTGAAGGTTTGTGGAATACCCTTCTCTGTATGATTTTTGGGTCTCTTCTTTCAGCTTTCCTTCATCCAGCATTCCTTGATGAATCCGGACATCTTTTGCTTTGCTGACTACCCTTGCCATGCTGTTGCAACTGACATCCTAAAGGCTCCACCAGAAGATGACAATCGGGAGATAGCTACATGGTAATTGTAGATTTGGTGATGTGTTCAGTTTTGTGATTGGTCTGTGTGTTGTCTGACACGTCCTCGTCCCTCTCAGGAAAAGTTTGGATCTGATAGAGTCCCTGCTTCGGCTGGCTGAGGTGGGCCAATATGAACAGGTCAAACAGCTCTTCAGCTACCCCATCAAACACTGTCCTGACATGCTGGTCCTGGCTCTGCTCCAGATCAACACTTCCTGGCATACCCTAAGACACGAGCTCATCTCTACTCTGATGCCAATCTTTCTGGGTAACCATCCTAACTCCGCCATCATTTTGCACTATGCATGGCACGGCCAGGTAAGTGCACCTTTTTGTAAACAATGCTTTTTTTTTATTTTTGGGGGGATAGAAAGTTGACCATTTTCATACTTCTGCCACAGGGCCAGTCTCCCTCCATCCGCCAGCTGATCATGCATGCCATGGCAGAGTGGTATATGCGAGGTGAGCAGTATGATCAGGCCCGCCTGTCTCGTATACTTGATGTGGCCCAGGACTTGAAGGTAAGGAGATGTTTTGTATTGTGACTCCTAATAGATTTTCAAAGATCTGATCCTGGCATCTCAATTGCTTGGCTAGTTTCACATTTTCCTTTTTGTACTTGGGGAGAATGTAAATATGAATGTGGCTGCTGTGGGGTGGGAACGTTTAAGGCCTAGATTGCCACGCAACAAATTATGCCATGGGTTTTTTTTTTTTTTTTTTTTCCAGCTCCCTTATTTACTACAGTATTTGTAAGTTGACTGATATCTCTCTGCTTCTCTAGGCCTTGTCAATGCTGCTGAATGGTACTCCATTTGCCTTTGTTATTGATCTTGCTGCACTTGCTTCACGCCGGGAATACCTCAAACTGGACAAATGGCTGACGGATAAAATACGGGAACATGGGGTGAGTGATTTTGCACACTGGTAGATCACAATTCTATATTCGTGTTGCGGAGCTGAGAATTTTCTGTTCTCCGTTTTTCAGGAGCCCTTTGTCCAAGCCTGCATGACTTTCCTCAAACGGCGCTGTCCTTCCATACTGGGCGGCATGGCTCCCGAGAAAGACCAGCCGAAAAGCGCCCAGCTTCCTCCTGAAACTCTGGCCACGATGCTGGCATGCCTTCAGGCTTGTGCAGGGTAGGTCTTTATGTGTACATTGGTCTCAAATGCAGTGTATGTAGTAGGTTTGTATTTGTACATTTGTCTCGGGTGCACTGGGGGTCTGTATCTGTACATTGGCATGAGTTGCAGTTTGGGTAGGTTAAGAACATTGAGCTGGACATAGTGCTTGTGGAGTGGGTCCGTAATGTGTACATTTCTGGGTGTTCAGGTCTATGGGTGACACTAGCATATGGTGGGTGCTGTCTATAAAGGACTCTTGTTTTATGGTATACGTTTTAATTCTCTCTCTCCCCCTATACTTCTCTCTTCCTTGCAGGAGTGTGTCCCAGGAGCTTTCTGAAACCATCCTTACCATGGTGGCCAACTGCAGCAATGTGGTGAACAAGGCACGGCAGCCTCCTCCGGGAGTTATGCCAAAAGGTCGTCCTCCCAGTACGAGCAGTCTGGACGCCATTTCTCCGGTACAGGTAATCTAGCCCTGCACTATATGGTTGTGCATGGAGAGTAGTTCTGTTCAGTGGAAATGGTCACTTTTTTTTTCCTTCTTTCTTTAGATCGACCCTCTGGCTGCAATGGCCTCTCTCAACATTGGTGGTTCTGCTGCTCCTCACACACAGAGCCTTCCAGCTTTCCCTCCCAACCTGGGCTCAGCTTTCAGCACACCACAGTCACCGGCCAAGGCATTTCCCCCTCTCACGACTCCAAACCAATCTACTGCTTTCAGTGGCCTCAGTGGTCTCTCCTCACAGCTGCCAGGTACCTAGGGGGGGGGGGGGGGAGAAGGGGCATGTTGAAGTCGCTCTTTACTGTCAGCACTTATGTTTTATGTGGATGGCACCAAGATTCATTCTGATTTTGCTTCTTCTATGCAGGTGGCCTTGGGACAGGCAGTCTAACTGGAATGAGCACCGGAGGCCTGGGCCTTCCTGCTGTCAATACTGACCCTTTTGGACAGAGGAAACTCAGCACTTCAGGGCTCAATCAGCCAACATTCCAGCAGAGTACGTTTTTGTTGCGAGCTTTATTATCTGTCCATAAACAGCTGCCCCGATCCTCTAATTCTTCTGTCTTCCCCTAGCGGATCTGTCTCAGGTATGGCCAGAAGCAAATCAGCACTTTACTAAAGAAATTGACGATGAAGCAAACAGCTACTTCCAGCGTATCTACAACCAGCCCCCGCACCCCACAATGTCGGTGGATGAGGTAAGTTGCTGAGTAGTGATTCTACACCTCCTGGGGTCTCTTTGCATTAGAAAACCTTCTTTGCTAATGTTGCCCCACCCTTCATCTGATGCTGATTTTCCACTTAAAGCGGAACTAATCCCTCCTATCCTTTTTAGCCAAGGAAGTTGCCATCTTGGCCTCTGATTTGCAACTGCCATGATACTGCACATGTGATCATTTATGACACCAGTCATTTGATGGTTTTACAGTTTTGAAAGCACAAGCAAGTGTGACAATTGGCATGCTGGGAATATGTGTTGGGTGTTGTTTTATGTTTTCATCGATGGGGATTTATTTTTTTATTAATGTTTTCATTTACATACAAACCATAAGTAACAACCCTTCCCCACCCTTCTCTAAGGAAATGTATTACTAACCTAGCTTTCACTTTATAATATGTGCTTATTCCAATTGCTATATTCCTCCCACCCACCAAAACGTCCAAACTCCTTCCTAATCAGTGTCCCTGTTTACACCATTATCTTATTCATACGTCTTTCTACAGTTACCCCTACTTCTTACCCACTCATACGGTCCCTTTTTGATTATTTCTCCTTACTAATACATCACTTTTTATCTTTCTTTTCTCTATATCGTAACTTAAATATACCTCTTCCCTTAGATTAAAATCCCTTTTTGCCTTTTCATTTTATTTTTAATAATAATAAAAAAAAATTATATATATATATATATATATATATATATATATATATATATATATATATATATATATATAAAATTTTATTTATACTTTTCCTTTTTTTTTTTTTTACCTATTCTCTGCATGTTGGATGTTGCCAACTGCCATCTCTGCAATTTTCTTGTTTGAAATAAGCATCTAAGTACTGCTATCTGTGTGTTAACAGTGGCACCTTTTCCTTCCGCATAGCCTTTCCTCCTAGGTCTAGGGACGTCCCAAAGACTGAGTTTATGGTGCCCAAAAGTTCTCCCCAGTACCGGTGTAACTTTTGGTCCTCTCCAAACCATGTGTGAGATCCCCCTCCTGCAGCCTGGCATCTAGGGCGTTTTAGCATCCGGTCTTCGTCCGAAAAAAAACAACCACTGAGGGGTATAGTACACTCTGTGAAACAAATAGATGTGACCCTATCTGAGAAGGGGGACATCGACACCAATGGGCCCAGTTCCAGTATTCACTTTCATTCTTCCCCTATGTCTTCCTCCCACTTGGAAGCTTTCATCCCTCCTATTTTTACATAAGTGCAAATATATCCCAGGGATTAATCCCTTAGTGTTCTAAGTGATCTATTACTTTACAGAGGAGAGGTACATTACTCCATTCTAATTGTGTTTTAAACTGCATCCCCAATAGATATGTTTTTTAATGGCACAAAATCTTTTATTTTTTCCACGGTTGGCCAATTCTTTTTTTTTATAAATAATAATTCTGTAAGCAACCCCCCCCCCCCCCCCCCCCCCATACTGTTAATAGATTTCCACTGGAAGGCCATCTGGTCCAGGGGATTTTTGATTTGCCATGGCCGCTACCGCCTGTTATTCTTCCAGGGTTATAGGGGCATCCATTCTTTCTCTATCCTTCCCTGAAAGGGTCCGGAGTTCCAGTCCCCCATCTCGCCTTCAGTGTGTTCCTGTTGTGACATATACAATTCTTCATAATACCTTTTCTGTGATCTCTGGTGTATATGAAGAAACGCTGTCCTAATTGCAGGGATAATGGAGAAGGAGTTTGTTTTTTTAACAAAGAGAGCCAACATACGCCCCACGCTTTCCCCTTCCCCAAATCGGCTTTTTTTTTTTTTTAAAAAACCACTTCCTCCCTAATAACCTCTTACTTTTTTCTTTGGACTGTCTCTTTATCTTTGATACTTGCTGGATTAGTATGCCCTGGAGAGCATCCCATATCGCCCCTTGCTGAGGCTGTAACTGTTTGTCACAACAAACATTTTTAATGCCATCAACACCTCATCTGGTTTTCCCTTTAATTCCATCCAGAACTGGCTTGTTTTCCATTCACCTGGACGGCGATCGATTCTGCAGAGTGTGGAGTGTGTTCTGGAGTAACAAGAATATTGCTGACCGTTCGGATTCCGCACTCTCCAGATGTCCAACCCAACCTCCCCCAAAAGTTGAGACAACTAACAGTTGGCTACACCATCTATTAGCGACCCCTGATGAGAACCTTTCCATGACCATATTGCAATCCCCCACTAAAATGACCGTTATATTGGCCTTATCTAGCATAAACCTCTATTAATCTGTATAGGATCTCCGCTTTTAAATGGTGGTGGGATATATATGTTAGCAAGAACATGAATCTTGTCTTCTATAGAGCAATGCAAAAAATATAACGACCGTGTTCATCTATATTAATCTGCCTACAGGAGAACACCACCCCCGTTCCAACCAGGATGCTCACTGCTCTTGAATATGAGGTATGAACAGAGTGCTATTGATATTGATTCTGAAAATCCCTTTTTTTTTTTTTTTTTGTTGTTTTTTTATCATTGTGGACTTGGTGAGATGTTTCTCCTGTAGGCAGAATACCTCTACCTTGTATGCACCTGCTGTAGAAAAGACTGCAATTCTCTTAACTGGATCCGCCAGCCCCCGGACATATTGATGGGTTTAGTTCCACTTTAAGGCATGCCATGAATAACTGTCATGGCTGTTTCTGCTCTCAACCACACTGTGAAACCATCAAATGGCCGGTAACTTATCACGCGTGCAGCACCATGGCAGTTGCAGATCATACGTAGGCTGAAAATCAGGCAATCCTTTTCGTCCAAAGAATTTTCGTATAGTGTGTACACCACTTTCGACAGCAGATTCTGTATTTTCATACGAAAATTTCTGAAGGGTCAAACTCCAAAAATTTTATCATACGGGAACAGAAACAATTTTTTGTACAAGGAAAAATTAGAAACGAGATTGATCAGAAACCATAAACAAAAAAAGCCTTCATCGTACGAGCTTTTTTGTGAGAATATTTGTACGAATTTCCATTCATCGGTTCCAATTTGCTGTGAAACTTTGCAAAATTGGACGAACAATTGCCCGATTTTGCTATAGTGTGTAGCCCTCTTAAGATGGCGGCTTCCTTTGTTGTAAAGGATAGAGGGTTTAGTTTTCTACTTTAAATCCTAATTGTGCTTTGAAGGGTTAAGCGTGATATTAACCACTTCACCCAGACCAGCTTTCAGCGTTGTCACACTTAGCATTTTTTTATATATATATTTTTTTTAATAGTGACCAGAGTGGGTACAGTGTTACCATAGTAACCCTGTACTACTCTAAGGAGGTGATCAATATTCCCCCCCCCCCCCCCCTGAATTTAAAACAACTCTTTCAGTGTTTATTATTGTGATTGGCTGCAGTTAATCACTTGGTACAGATGGGTGGTGATTGGTCACATGGTACAGACAAGGCCAATCAGCTCATCACAATAGTACATAATGAAAGACTTGGATTCATGCCTTTCATTGTGTACAACTGTAATGTGTTCGGTGGACACGGCGGGTGATTGACCCTATCCTGGGAGGACGTCATTTTTACAATTGACTGGGTGGGAAGGTGTCCCACACTTGTTTGGACACCTGCATATATTCCCTTGGTGTGTGTGTGTGTGTGTGTGTGTGTGTGTGTGTGTGTGTGTGTGTGTGTGTGTGTGTGTGTGTTTCATTAAAGCGGAGTTCCACCCAAAAATGTAACTTCAGCTTTAAGGGAAGTTGACCCCTTGACATGCCACGTTTGGCATGTCAATTTTTTTTGGGGGGGGGGGGGGTGGAGCGGAAACACTTTTTTTTTTTTTTGGGTTCCAGCTCCCACTTCTTCCTCCCCAGGGTGCCAGAAGGAATTTCACCCCCCCCCCCCCTTGGTAATCATCTGGGACACGTCGCAGGTCCCAGATTGCCTGGCCAATCGCAGCGTGCAGTGCGCCACGCTGTGAAGCCACAGCTGGGCACCCACAGTCATGCCACAGAGAGGGGGAGATGAGCGGGGCTTCGTACGCCTGCATCGCTGGGACCGGCAGTGTCCGATTTAATAAGTCAGCAGCTACAGTTTTTGTAGCTGCTGCCTTTTTATATTGGTGGAACTCTGCTTTAACTAGAGCCACAGGAGCTCTTGGCCATGATGTGGCTAAGCAGTCCCCTCTAACACAGGGTTGTCTGTGCTCCTGAAGAGCACAGGTGCCTTGATTTTCCTTCCATGTTTAAAAACCTTGTGGTTGGCTGGCCTGTGACTTCACTCCTGTGCACAAGGAGTCGCATCATGGCACAGAGCAGTGCTGCAAATGTACACACATGCACAGCTCAGTATATAAAAACACTGACTGGCAGGGATGAGGGTTTATGACAAGGAGACTGGTAATGACATCATGAATATGCACTCACCCAGAAATTCAGGAAAGTGGTGTACAAGAAAGACAGAGGATGCAGCCGTAAACAGACACATGTTTCTTCACTGTGGAAGGAATGATTTATTGTCCTGCGCTTAATATAACTAAACTGTATTGCCCGTTTGTACAACCTCTTTCAAAGTTTTGCTCTCATGTGATGTCTAACTAGCCTTCCTTCCCTTTCCAGTAAGAATTTGGCTCTTTTATGTCTTGGGCACCATTACGTTTTAAAATTTAGAACCAGAAATTCAGCCCCTTTGATAAAGCATACTACACTTTATGGAGGGGGAAAAAAGCATTTCCCTCTGGGTGATCTGTGTACACTGTTAAGGATTTTAACAAACTTTGTTGCAGTCTTACTTTTTTTTTTGTTCTGAGGAAATGGCTGTTTGTGTCCATGTGAATGGGAGTGATTTCATAATTTATCAGCTGCTGCACTTGCAGAGCTGTAAGGAAAGTGGTAGGGTCTGCATCCCTTTTTTTTTTATACATGATTTTCCTGTGGGAGTTCAATGAACGAAATAAAATTTTTGGTGAAGGACATACTTCATGATGGATGTTGCCACCTACCGGAGCAGGACGATGAGTGTAATGAAACCTAAAAGCGCCCCAGAATCTGCAGTAAGGAGTTCAGTTACTGCCTAGCATCTCAGGAGTTGGGACTTGCTTGTCTGGTGTCAGCGCCACTTGTCTTTAGTAAGACGGCTCAAGTCTTGACTCTTATGCCTACGCAGGATAGCAGTGGTGGGCTACCTGGATGACCTGTTAACAGTCTGCATCAGACTTAGCACAAGAGCTCCATCAGTCAAGACATTGGAGCAATGTTTCTCAATTCCAGTCCTCAAGGCGCACCAACAGGTCATGTTTTCAAGAGTTCCCTCAGATGAAATGGCTGTGGTAATTACTACGGCAGTGAAACTGATCAAATCACCTGTACAACATAATGGAAAGCCTGAAAACATGACCTGTTGGTGCGCCTTGAGGACTGGAATTGAGAGACACTGCATTGGAGTAATCCGTGTTTTTATCTCCTCGCTTGGGGTACCTGGGACTTTTTCTGGACGCCACCATGACCAGGATTTTCCTTCTGCCGAACAAATTTCAAAAGCTTCTCCATGTCTGTCTAATTTTTCTGCGCATCACGTCCTTACATTTTTCTATGTGTATTTAGGATCTTATGGTGGCTTCTTTCAAAGCTTATGCACAACACTGTTCCAGACCTTCAAGGTAATGATTTGTTGTAGCAAGGGACTTTCCTGGGCTTCCATTTGTGGCACCATGAAACGAACATAATAAATACAAAGTTTATTGTACAAACATTTAAAACCGTTGACAAGGTATGATGCCATACAACAATGGGTTCACATAAAACTATCCTATGAAGACTTGTACCACACTATAGTGTCAACAGACAAATCTTCATCAGGAGCGTGTGTGGAAATCTGAGAAAAATGGTCATATTAAGTCAGACCTCCCACAGAGAGGGATACTGACAAAATGGAACGGATTTCTGGCATTGATTTGGAATTTTCCCCTCAGTTGGCGGATCATTGCCAGACTCCAGTGTCTGTGTGGGGTGATGGATCATTTATCCACACTGGGCTGTTAGTCTCAGGAGAAGGAGACCAGTCCTCCCCATCCTGGAACTTCAGACAACTTGTCTATTTCCCATTGGACAACTCTCCTCCAGGATTGTCCTATCGGGCTACAATCTGATGATTGATGCAGGCCATTGCATTGTCAACGTGGGCACCGGGCGCTTGGCTGCTCCCTGGAGGCCTTGCTTGGCCTCAATTGAACATCATGTACCAGTGCTTTCTCATCCCGTGGGTGGACAACTGGCAAGCAGACTTTCGGTTGCCAGATCAGGTGGAATGGTCCCTGCATCCTGAGGTTTTTCTTAAAATCAGTCCATGCTGGGGGGGGGGGTCCAGACTTGGATCTTCTTTGTGTCCAGACTCAGTGTTTGAGGTTTTGTGGCAAGGTCAAAATACCCCTGGGTGCAAGCATTAGATGCTCTGGTGGCACATGTGCTCCCTGGTATGACTTTTCCTTTTATAAAACCTTCACCTGTTACCTTGAACCCAACAGGGCATTCCAGTTATCCTGGTGGCTCCAGATTGCCACCCCGTGCTTAGTTTGTGGATCTTGTTTGGTCAGATGCTCTGTGGTTCCTTCCACACTGCGTTTGACCTTCTTTCTTAACCATTTCTTGCCCGCCATATAACAGAATGACGTGTGCAAAGTGGTTAAGTTCTCCTGACCAGGAAGTGCCCATAAACGGCTTTCCTTGGTTCGCGCTGACAGTAGAGCCGATCGGCTGCTCTCCTGTCGGGGGGGGGGGGGGGGGGGGGGGGCTGCTATGCTGATCACCCCCGTCATTCAGTTTTAAGTGCATTTTCAGAAAGTGCACCACTCGGGTAAACTGCAGCGCATGTGTGAAGGCAGTTTTTTACAGGGGGTCGTTTTAAATTTGTGGTTTTGGGCGGGGGGCGGCGGTAAAACCACATAACATGTTTGCCACAACACTCAACTACTGGTGTAGCGTCAGGGGTTGCGATGGTGACCATGCTCCAGAGGGCCTGTGTGGCCCCCCTGTAACATTCGGTTTTACACTTTGGGGGGGTGGCAATTACAGGGTGTGTTGGATTTTATTTTATTTTTTTCTCTCCCTCCAGCAACCGCGGAGAGCCGCCTCCTCCTGCCATGGCTGCAGAGGGAAAATGTTGATCATACTGTTGAAAAATGGGGGGGGGGTGAATTTCATCCCATGGCCCGTTACCAAATCACTTAAGTGGCCCTCGTTCTTCAAAAGGTTGAGCATCCCTTTTCAAACAGCTCTGCCTACCGCCCTTTCCCGGTTGATTAGTCCAAAATGTGGTCCAGGTTTATACCCTTGCAGGCCAGGAATCTGTTTTCTGGCCACTGCACGTTCTACAAGGGTGCTGAGTGCGTCCTGGGCTTTTCATATTTTTTCCCATGAAAATGGAATTGCCCTTTTTTTTTAAAGGTTTACTAAACCCAGGACCCTGCAATCACTATATCTGGTCTCTCTTAGTGCACAGAACATGAAAATGCAATTCAACTGATGAATACCTTGTGTTTTTTGTTTGTTTGTTTTTCCCCCTCATCAGAAGTTAAAGTAGTCTTGTGACTTCTATGAGCTTGTAGGAGTTTTCCTTCTCCCACGATTATCCAATCAGAATGCAGGATCCCAGACCTGTTTGGACAGTGCTGATTTGGCCCTGTGCTGATCACATGCACTCTCCGAAGGGGGGAAAAAACCGTTGGAGTACACACTAAACAGCATATGCAGCCCGTCCCCTGGCTCTGTAAAATCTTTTTTTTATTTTTTTTGGAGACCGTGGAAGGAGATAATCAGACGGAATCTGACAGACTTTTTACACAGTGCAGAGGATTAACCCCTTAGGTTCCACATTTAAGTATAACAAGCATGCTTTTCTGCATATACAGACTGATTTTACTGTTGTGGGTTTAGTAACACTTTAAGTCTGCAAAGGTATTTGCCACCTTGTGGACTTTCACATTTAATTTACATCTGAGTGTCTTATGGAGCTTTGGATGGGTAGCTATCACTTCTGGTCTTTGCCCCTTCAGCTGCAGAGTAGCATGCAGCTTCTGTGCCCACCCCTCTCCACCTGCCAAATCGGAGTGCTTTGTATTATGTGAAGTCATTCACAAATACAAGGGCTTCTGTGAATGAGCAAAAGAGGAGAGGGGTGGGTAGATCTGCAGTTTGTGGGAGCAGCATCTCTCTCTCCTGTGCAAGCCCTGGGGGTATAGTGATAGCTGTGCTTTCTGAGTGCCATAAAACTGGATGTAAATTTATAGACCAGTCCACACGGTGACATGCACCTTGTTGGACTTATAGTTATACTAGCACATTTTACAAAGTGGCTGAATTCCTGGAGGTCAGCTTCAGTAATTTTGGGGTTCTCTCTCTTTTTAGTGTGCCTTCGATTTATGTCTTTAGTCCAGATGTGTGTGTTTGTACATTGATTATTCGACTTGCTGCCTTCTGGACATTTTAGATTTTATGTTCACTCATCACTTTGCTATCTTACAGGTATTGGAAATGCTGCAGAGGTTTAAGGACTCCAACATAAAGCGGGAGCGTGAAGTCTTCAACTGCATGCTGCGCAATTTGTTTGAAGAGTATCGTTTCTTCCCTCAGTACCCAGACAAGGAGTTGCATATTACTGCCTGTTTGTTTGGTGGCATCATTGAAAAAGGACTAGTGACATACATGGCTTTAGGACTGGCACTGCGCTATGTACTGGAAGCACTGCGCAAACCTTATGGATCCAAAATGTATTTCTTTGGCATCGCTGCACTAGATAGGTTCAAAAACAGGTATGTCTGCCTCCTGTACAGGGAAACTTCTGTTGTGTTTCCAGCATGGCGTGAAGATAGACATGCTGGACAGATTATACGGAAAGCTGAAAAGCTTTGTGATTTGCGTAGACTGCAGGATTCTGCATTGTATAGTCATGGGGCAATTTAGCCGCAAATTAACGCATTTAAAAAATACTTAGAAGTTCCCTTTTGCCCAGTCGTGCACATGTGGGTTGTGTGGCCACGCCTCCTTGGCCTTAAAGGGTTAGTTCAATTTCACTAAAAACTAATGCTGGAAGGGGTGCCTGTAGATACAAAACACTGCAACTTCAACCAAAGTTGGATAATTCCCTTGGTATAGGCCATGTATGTACCTTGCAAAGCCTGAAAAGCTCCCAGAGGTGGCATCCCATCCTGTCTTAAAATTGCTCAGACAATCCCCCCCCCCCCCCCCCCTCTCTCTCCAGGCTTTAGGAGGTATGGCAATGTCCTGCATCTATGGTAAGGGCATTTGTGCAGCTTTACCTAAAAAGTTGAATGTTTTAACTATGGGCACCCCTACCTGCTTTGGAATTTTTTTGGTGAAAGTGAACTAACCTTCTTAACCCTATCAAAGGCTCTGCTTCCATGATGTAGTGGGGACATCCTGTGTTCTTTTAATTGTAATTTTCCACTCAACACACTTCAGTATCCTTCCCCTGCACTGAAATTGGTATGTTATTCGCCCATCTGCCCCGTAACTACAGGGAAAAATGGTTGCTCAAGTTCTGCTTCCTTATTCATTTCCCTGCATCTGGCCTGCTGTTTGGACAATAAAGGAGAAGCAGACGGGGTTATTCTGTGCTCGTCCTCTGCCAGCATGCATGGAGGATCCAAATCTGCCCAACCACCCTCACAGGGAGGAAGGGGGATCGGGGGGGGGGGGGCATGCTGAACATTTTAACTACAAGTGTAACATGTTCAGAAAGGTGAACTTGGCCTTTTTAAAAGAGTTTGCTTTTGATTATCAGCTCTAACACTAAATGTATGGTTTGCAGGTTGAAGGACTATCCTCAGTACTGTCAGCACTTGGCTTCCATCAGTCACTTTATTCAGTTCCCTCATCATTTGCAGGAGGTAAGTTCTCCCACCTTCAAATACTCTGTTCTCCATTTTTGTTTTGCATGACCAACCTGTGCTTCCTTCCCATTCAGTATATAGAGTATGGTCAGCAGTCTCGGGACCCTCCGGTCAAGATGCAGGGATCTATCACCACCCCAGGCAGTATTGCACTTTCACAAGCCCAGGCTCAGGCACAAGCCCAGGCCCCTGCCAAAGCTCCTCTTCCTGGCCCAGTAAGCACCAATGCAGTTACTACATCTACCGCCACAACCTCAGCCAAAACTGTTACCATCACCAGGCCCACCGGCGTCAGTTTCAAGAAGGATGTACCGGTAAGACTTCTGTTATGGGTTAGATAATCCTTGTGGTGTCTGTCTTCTCCATCCTGGGGCCCCTTATATCTCATTGTCCTTCCTTCAGCCATCCATCAACACTACCAACATAGACACACTTCTAGTGGCTACTGACCAGGCAGAGAGAACTGTGGAACCACCGGAGAATGTGCAAGAGAAGATCGCCTTCATATTCAATAACCTGTCGCAGTCCAACATGACACAGAAGGTAAGACCATAGTGTCTCGAGACTGGGGACCCTCATGTGATGACAGGCCTGTGTATTCTGGCATGCTTTTTGATCACATTCTGTAAATTGTCAGACTCCTCCTACATGTAGAATTTAACATTTATTTTACAATTGTTTTATGGTCTAAGCAAGCGATTGAAGAGTTCTAAAAGTACGAACATGATTCTGTACTGTGGAACCAGTGAGATAGTGTGGAGTAACTCCCTCTGACCTGCTCACAATAGAGACTGAGTCAGTTTGGACCATTAAAGAGGAATTCCAGGCTACAAATACTGTAACGGCTGACTTTTAATACAAGAACACTTACCTGTCCATGGACCCAGCGGTGTCACTCGGCTTTGGATGCAGGTGCCAGCATCACTAGTAAGGGAAACGGAAAGTGAAACCTTGGGCTTCACAGCCTGTTTCCTACTGCGCATGCATGAGTCTCGCTGTGCCTTGTGAATGGTCCCATAGTCTTCTGGGACCTGTGATGTGTCCCAAAAGACTGGAGGGGGGGTGGTGGACGAACTCGTGGGAGCGGGTACCTATCAAAACCAGAGCTTGCTGTTTTTGGGTGGAGCTCTGCTTTAGGGGAAGTTTCCATGTCTTTGTAATGTTCAGCTTAATTGCAGTCAGACTGTACATTCAGATGCTGCTTTTCTAATCCATCGTCCTTTTTGTAACTTGACAGGTGGAGGAGTTGAAGGAAACTGTGAAAGATGAGTTTATGCCTTGGGTGTCTCAGTACCTGGTGATGAAGAGGGTGAGCATCGAGCTGAACTTTCACAGTCTATACTCAAACTTCATGGACGCTCTGAAGCATGCAGAGTTCAACAAGATGGTTTTAGCGGAGACGTACAGGAACATTAAGGTGTGGATCTCCCGAGTGCTTAATTGACATCATGCACTTGTTGTCTTGGGTATTAATGGATGCACTCCCCCCTAACAGGTGTTGTTGACGTCTGACAAAGCTGCTGCTAATTTCTCTGACCGGTCTTTGCTGAAGAACCTGGGCCACTGGCTAGGCATGGTCACCCTTGCCAAGAACAAACCCATTCTGCACACGGTAAGTGCTCACCGCATCGGGCAATTCGGCGCCCTGTCTGGTGAGGTGGGCACAGAGGTGCCCCGTCTGGTGGGGTTGGCACCAGGGAATGCTTTGTCAAGACTTGTATCTTGCCAGCTGCATTTAGCCGGTATTGTGTTGAATTCCCAGGACCTGGATGTGAAGTCGCTGCTGTTGGAGGCCTATATGAAGGGACAGCAGGAGATGCTCTACGTGGTGCCTTTCGTTGCTAAAGTCCTGGAGTCCAGTGTCAGAAGTGTGGTATGTGTTCATCTATATGACATTACCTTGATCACACTGGCCTATTGCTGAAAACTGATGGCTTATCTTCTGTGCAGGTTTTTCGACCTCCAAATCCATGGACAATGGCTATTATGAATGTTTTGGCAGAGCTTCACCAAGAGCATGATTTGAAGGTCGGTTCTGCATTCAGCATTATTTTTGGTCTCTTTGTCCTGAGCTCTACTGATTTTGCAATCCTTTTTCATCCCGTAGCTTAATCTGAAGTTTGAGATTGAGGTCTTGTGTAAAAATCTAGCCATTGACCTAAATGACTTGAAGCCCGGGAGTCTCCTTAAAGACAAGGACCGTCTAAAGTCTTTGGATGAGCAGCTTTCTGCCCCAAAGAAAGATGTGAAACAGCCAGAGGAACTGCTGCCTAGCATCCCTAGCGCCAACGAGTATGCCATCCGCACAGCAGGCAAGCTCTGGGCTTCGGTGGAGAAACAGGAGTCTGACGCTGTCTTCACAGGTAAGCTTGGTGTCCAGGGGTTTTGTCTGACCCTGTCTGTGTCCAGCATTTGAACAGTCAGTGTGAACTGCCTCAAGTTAATTGTTTCCCCTCAGCTACGGTGACAGTCCCGCCCCCCAGCACCACGTGTGCTGCAACAGTTCCTCCACAGCCGCAGTACAGCTACCATGATATCCATGTCTATTCGCTTGCTGGTATTGCACCCCACATCACACTCAATCCAACAGTAAGTGACCAATCTTTAGCCTTGTATGATTGACCTTTGCTGGAATTGCCTGTGGTTTTGTAACAACTAACCACCCCCCCCCCCCCCCCCTCTTCTTTTTTTTTTTTTTTTTTTTTCTTCTTTAGATCCCTCTCTTCCAAACCCACCCCCACCTCAAACAATATGTGCGGCAGGCCATTGAGCGGGCTGTGCAGGAGCTTGTACATCCTGTGGTTGACCGTTCCATTAAGATCGCAATGACCACCTGTGAGCAGATCGTGCGGAAGGACTTTGCCCTGGATTCAGAGGAGTCTCGAATGCGGGTGGCGGCTCACCACATGATGCGCAATCTGACTGCTGGCATGGCCATGATAACGTGCAGAGAACCTCTGCTCATGAGTATAGCTACCAATCTGAAAACCAGCTTTGCCACCTCGATGCGGGTATGCTGAATGCCATAAATTTGCTTGGTAGGACATACCAGTCCAGCGTTTGGTTGTTTGACACTGTTCTTTGTTTATCAGGCTGCCTCTCCCCAGCAGCGCGAGATGATGGAACAGGCTGCTGCTCAGGTGGCTCAGGATAACTGTGAGCTGGCTTGCTGCTTCATCCAGAAGACGGCAGTAGAGAAGGCTGGACCAGAAATGGACAAGAGGTTGGCCACGGTATGTACTCTCTCTAGCGGCTCCTCTTCAGTAATTTGTCTGCGTGTGATGCTTCAGTCCTGGATTGTAACACCGTGCCAACATGTCTTCAAGCTGTCTCTCTTGCAAAAATGTTTGTTTTAATTTTGCTTATTTATTTTTCTTTACCTTAACCACTTCCTAACCTTTTCCTCTGTTGCTCCGGGAGGGCATCCATGGACATCCTCCTGGAACCACGCCCCTTGGGGCGTTCGCTGTGTCCTTTGGACACAGCCGATCACAGATCATGGTAATGGGCCAATTACAGTGGCCCTTTATCACACTGAAAACTGATCTGGTCAGGAACGGGGTTGTAAGCGCCCGGTTAGCAAGTGGTTAATGCATTAAAGTGATTGTCGAGTCTTGTGGTTGTCATTTTTATAGGTGGGGGGAAAAAAACTTGTCATACCTGCTCTGTTGAATTGTTCCCTCTTCCCTGGTCTCCCTCAACACCTTTTTTAAGGTAAAAAAAAATAAAAAATCCTGTGTGACAGAACCCCCTCTTATACTTGAGCCCATTCCCAATCCAGTGCTGTGCATGAGAACTGGGGCTCTCCTGACTCTGTCCCTCCTCACTGGGCAGATTGATAGCTGCAGAAGCCATTGGCTCCCGCTGCTGTCAATCAAATCCCTGTCACAATGGAGTGGAGGTGGGGTAGAGTTGTCTGTCAACAGAGGGTGGCTTGGGAGTGAGCCCACACAAGTGCCTTCATAAGAAGCGGCTTCTTCTGGGGGCACTCGCCAAAGAGAAGCCTGTTTCGCCGGTGAGGGGACCCAAGAAGAGGAGGATCAGGACTGCTCTGTGCAAAACCACTGCACAGAGCAGGTATGACATGTTAGTTTTATTAGAAAACAAAAAGGTTTAATATCACGAAGTGTGGATCTAAGAAATTTTATTGCTGTCCATTTCTAGCCGGTGCAGACACACACACCAGCAAGGACATGGATAAGAGGTTGGCCACCATATGTAGTGTCCTCCCACTGCTCTCCCTAGTGCCAACATTCAGGTGTCTTCAAGCGGTCTCTTTTGGATGGAGTGTGGATTGCTTGGGAACTCTGGAATTTAGTGCTTTGTGTGTCCTTGCCGGCGGGGGGAGGTCATCTCTCTGTGTGCGCCCTTGCCAGCCAGGAACATTCTGCTTTTGTCTTTGTGACCATTTTTCATTAGAATACAATAGATTCCAAATTTTAGGCAAGTGAGAAAATAATCTCCCCCTCCCAATGTTTGCCTTTAAATCTGGGATGCTTTGCCTGCGACATATTTGTAAATGATTTTTAGTGCGGCTGTCTGGCTCTGCCCTGACCATGTCCCAGAACACTCCCTGAAAATTTTGAGTCCCATTTGGAGTATACATTTCATTAGCCAAGACAAACTTATTGTGGCTGAAATGCTCTGCAGGTTTCAGTGCAAAAAAAGTAGTAAATGCACATTGATTATGGGATCAGTGTTGCTGCTTTTTAGTACTTTGCAAAAGGTGGTGGACTAAGCCTGTAAGACAAGTCATGATGGGGGGGGGGGGGGGGGGGGGGGGGGTGTGTTTGTTTTTTTTTTTTTTTTTTTCTTCATTTATTTTATTTCCCCCACTTTTGTTAATTGGGGGCACACAATGGACCTTTTTGGTTTTGGCTCAACCTACAAGGAGTAGGGCACTAAGGACAACAGAAGTATTCTTGGCTGTTTGACGCTTAGTCTTTTTTGCATGAGGAAAATATGGATGATTTGTGTGTTCTTTGCCTCACAGAATTTGTTTATGTGTGCAGGAATTTGAATTACGAAAGCATGCCAGGCAGGAGGGACGACGCTATTGTGATCCCGTTGTACTGACCTACCAGGCAGAGCGGATGCCGGAGCAGATCCGACTAAAGGTAATGCAGTGTGAGAGCTGGTTCTTGTCTGATGCATTCAGGTTTGTCGTGTCCATGATACATAAGGTCCGGGCTCCTGTGTCCAAGATGTATACAGAGACAGATGTTGCCTGCAGATTGTGTGGCTGTGAATAGTTTTGCCCTTGTCACAATACAGTAATATGTTCTGTAAATTAAGCCACTAACTCCAGGTTTTTATGTTCACTCAGGTCGGAGGTGTGGACCCCAAACAGCTGGCTGTTTATGAGGAATTTGCACGCAATGTTCCTGGCTTCCTCCCCACCAATGACTTGACTCAGCCCACGGGATTCCTGGCGCAACCCATGAAGGTGCCACCATAATAGATTTAACATTGCTCATTTGTGGAGGAGGTTCCGCATTCCGTGGCTCATACTAACAATTTGGTGTTTGTTTCAGCAACAAGCCTGGGCCACAGACGACGTAGCGCAGATTTATGACAAGTGTATCGCTGAATTGGAGCAACATCTTCATGCAATCCCACCCACACTTGCCATGAACCCGCAGTCTCAGGCCCTGCGAGGTCTCCTGGAAGCTGTGGCACTGGCCCGGAACACCAGGGATGCCATTGCTGCTCTGGGGCTGCTGCAAAAAGTGAGTGGCAACTTTTGATGATACCATGGGTATAGATCTGGGTCTTCTGAGAGCGGACTGTAGAGAACACTACGAGTATAGATCTGGGGTTTCCAAAGCAGTTTCTCAACTCCTCCTTCTCCTAAGAAGGTTGCAAAAAAAAGTATGTGTAAATCCTGAGTCACCCCAGCCTAAAGTGTGTGTGTGTGTGTGTGTGTGTGTGTGTGTGTGTGTGTGTGTGTGTGTGTGTGTGTGTGTGTGTGTGTGTGTGTGTGTGTGTGTGTGTGTGTGTAAAAAAAAAAAAAATTGTTTTTTAAGAGGAAATCCAGTCTCCTTAATAAAATTTAATCAGCAACTCCAAATACTATAGCTGCTGACTTTTTTAATGTAAGGACAGTCCCCTGCCCCAGGATCCAGCACTGTCCTCACCTGAGGCGATTCCTCAATCCGCTTTGGGTCCAGGTGACAGCATCTTGAATAAGGGAAACTGGCAGTTAATCCTCACAGCTGGCTTCCCACTATGCATGCGTGAGCCATGCTGCACTTTGTGTGATTGGTCCTGCAAACTTCTGGGACCTGTGATGTGTCCCAGAAGGGTGCAGGTGGGGCGCGCACATTTCGTTATGATCGACACGGCCTGTCAAATCCAGGTACCCACCCCCATAACTCAAGTTCCGCTTTACTAATGGGAAGGATGCAAACCACCTAATAAAAATAATAAATCATTCATGGCTGAATTGCGATTCATCTTTTTTTTTTTTTTAAGATTATTTTCAACCCCCCTAATTCTAAGGGACTGTGCGCTGACTTTGTTTAAGTGCAGTGATGCACGCTCCGCTATTTAGTGTTGAAGTGCCTTCCTGCTGCTTCTCCTTGACTGCTAGTGACGTGTGGACCTAGCCTTGTACTATGAGCTACATTGCCCTTGCCTTATGGTGCAATATTTGGGTCCTAGGACACATGAAAACAATCCTGCCAAATGAAGGGCCTGACACTGATAGCCTGGAATTTGTCTCTGAGTCTATTTCATCCCTAGAGTTCTCTGTTGGGTGTGGCACCGCCCCCCCCCCCCCCTCGGTTCTATTCCGGTCAGACTTCACTATGGTTGTGCAGGCCAGATTTCTTGTATACTTATAACATCTGTGGTTAAAGTCTGCAAGTGTATGTCCACCCCTTCCCCCTTAGAATCCTTATCACAACTGCCCATGGCCTTCTGAGTCTTCAGTCGCTGAGACTTGAGTCCTTTAAAGTATTAAGTCCACAACAGTAAAATTAGTCTGTGCAGCATAGCATGCTTGTTATCCTCACTGGAACTTAAGGGGTTAATCCTCTGCATTGTGTAAAAAGGCTGTTTAATCCTGTATGCACAGAGCCTTCACTCTGCCTGTATTAGCTGGCTTTCCCCAGATAGACAGTGCAGGAGTAGCCATCCTGCACATGCTCAGTCTTTTATGCTGTAGAGAATATATGCTTGTTGAGCAGAATTGGCCAGGTCACATGATATTGGCATCACACATGTGGGCGTGTATACAGGCTGAAGTGGAAATCTCCTTCCTGAACTCTCAGCACTGAGGAAACTGTGCAGTTTCTCACTGATTTGTGGTATACAGATCAGCCAAAAAGGTATATGGTGGGAGTATTTTAATTTAAAAAAGATTTATAAGCTGTTGGCACTGTGGGGGAATGAATTATTTTCATATTACTGGGTTTAGTTAAACATTTTAATGGGTGACAATACACCTGAGTAGTCCAGTCAGCAAAGAACAGAGGAGGGCAACATCTCTAAGTGTATAGGATTTTTTACAATCTAGTAAAAATGATTAAAATGCACTCAATGCATATCCTCTGTTAAGCCTTTTGTGGAGCCATGGGGTAGTTCAGCATTCGTCAGGAAGCTGCTGGTATATGATGCTGTCCTCCAGTGTGGAACGTTGGCATGTTCTGATGTAGCTCGGAGGCTTCCAGATTATCTCAGCCGGCCATTTTAGACGCATTCCTGCCCAACTCTGCAATACCACATGGCTCCATGGAATGCTGCACTCTGATAAGCAGGTTGCACTCATAAGGATATTTTAACCCTTTTTACTCTTGTGTTTAATAAATCCTCTACACCTGTATGTTGGCGCCCTCAGGTTCTCTTTACATTTGTGAAATAGGTTATTCAAGACCAGTGGTCTTAACTGGCCCATGGGCTGGATCTCACCCTTTACTTGCCTTTTTATCTGGCTTTTGGGGCGCTCTTCCTCCTGCTGATGCCAACGATGAATCACTCTGCTACTGGCTGCCAAGGATGGTGCACCGTTTGCTTACATGGACACTGGCATCTTTTCTACTCCTATTGGCCACAGTCCAGCCCCTCAAGTCTCAAACATGGTCCTTTTGTTTAGAAAGTTTGAGGACCCCTGCTCAAGACCATTTTAGAGGAGCGGCAAATGGCTATTTTTCCAAGTGACATTATGGATTTATTTATCAATATAGCACCATAGTTTCATATTTTTAATCCAGCCAGTCTGTTGCTTTTAGCAACACACGCTTTAACAGAATTTATCTGTTTACATGGAAGAGACAAACCACTTTACACTGGCAGGGGTGATTTTTAAAATGATTTAGCTTATTTATTCCTGCAAAACCTTTATCTCAAAAGGGAAAAAAACTGTTTGCTATAACTGCTTATAAAGTGAGCTAGTTATAGCTTGGCTTCAAGTCTGCTGTGCCTCCTATACTCATTCCACCAGAGTTGTCTCACTAATACAGGTGTATTGCTGGCCAGATCACCTTGCAGCCACCACATCTAATGACTGGTCAGCTGCAATATAACACCTTTTTGGTGTTTTGGGTTTTAATATCCCTTTTAAAAAGCCCATCTCAGCTCATATCTCTGTGGTGGCTTGAGGATTAAACTGCAGCTTTCACCAATGCTGTTCACAGCCTAGGCTGTTCTAGGGGTTCCTACGGCTGCCAACACATTTCTGCTTCACCCGCTGTGTCCAGTGGCTGTTTGGGAGGACTGAACAGCTTTGAAAGGGTTCTCCACAAACAGGTGGCATCCCTGCACCCAGTTAAAGACTTTTGTTAAAAAGTGGAAAGCTCTAGCAGTCTTGACAAAAGCTTTGGTGATACTGTGGCAGATGCACCTGTGTTTGAGGACCCCATCGACAAACAATTGGGGGTACTTCCTAAAACTTTGCTCTATGGCAGGCTTTTTTTTTTTTTTTTTTATTCCTGCATAGGCCTCAAGGTACAGTGTCTGTCTCTCTTGAGCTGCCGTAGACTCCCTTTTAGAAAGCTTGTCACCAGTGGCAAGAGTACTCATCTTCCCCTACAGTAGCATAGGACTCACCCCAGAGGGTTCATTCCTCCCTGGAGGACAAACGAAGTTTGTTTGCTCCCAGTTCTTAACATCCAAAGCTAAGTCTAGTGTCCTGTCCACACTGGACTATCTGGACTTCTGTGTTATCCATGCATTTAGTACTGCTTTTACCCAAAATTGAGTTATGCTGGAAGTAGGAGTACAGGGCTGACTTTTTTTTTTTTTGCCAATGTCCAAACCCCCCCCCCCCCCCCCCCCACTGTAGTTGACAGTATAACCCCAAGTCCTGTAAATTTGCTGTCTCTCTCAATGCACTCCAAAATTTTCTCTTTTCGTCCATGGACGGACACAGCCTTCTCAATTCTTGATGCGTGTGTTTGTTCCTGTTCATAGGAGAGGACTAGGCAGAACACGTTAGATAATTAACACGTTACATTAACCAGAGTTGAAGAGCCCCGCCCAGGGGGTGGTCTCTCCAGACATAAACCTCCGCCCTGCAGTCAGCAGCTCTTCCCTTTTTCTTTTTTTTTTTCTAGCGGAGAAGGACGTGGCTCCCTTTGGGCCCAGAGTCCTGAAGAATTTTTTATTTTATTTTTTGGAATCTTCTATCAACTGCCGGCTGAGCGACAGGCTGGCTATATAGATTCTTGTAGTCTTCCCAGTTCCGGCCATCGAGTGTGCCAGTCCTTAGCTTTGCGCTGGTTCTGCCACGACATTGCTCCAGGGGTGGCCGGTGAGCACATGCACCAGGGTCCGGGTCCGCATATGACTGGCCTGCTTGCTGTCTTACTCAGTGGACCAGGCCGACAGCTACTCCCACACGGTTGTAGGTCTGTCCAGGACGCACCAGCGGGTCCTCTCATGGACCGGTAAGTACTTTTCCTCCTACCTCGACAGGTGGAAACAGCTGGGCATGCTAGGGATTGCGGGGTTCTCCTGCTCTCTATCACTATCTCTGGCTCTCTGCGTACCTGTGGGGTGTCAGGGCCCGTTTCTCTGTGGGGGTGCTCTGGGGAAGTCCCTGCCTAGGCCTTCTCGTCCACATTGCGGTGCTCGGGCGCCATTTTTGCGGCGCGGACGCCATTTTTTTGTATGCCTGCTGGCTTCTATTTTTGCCATTGGTGGCCATTTTGCCGTGGCCGCGCCATGGCGCAGGTTGTTGGCTGCCACTTTCTTGTGGTCGCGCCCTTTTTTCTCTGAGGCGTCTGGCGGCCATTTTGGTGTGGGTTTGGCATCTAGTGCTGGCTTCCTGAACAGCGTGCAGCGCAATTCTCCTCCAGGATGTCCCTTCCCGCCACCTATAAGAACGATCAAGCAGCGGAACTGCCGCTATGATGGTTCTTATTGTGCGCAGAATAGAAGGATGTCTGAATGATGCCTCTAGCTGCAGGCATCATTCAGATATCCCCCCCACAAAGCCCATTTGACTATGGACGGGTAGGCAAGTGGTTAAGGGATTTAAATCTGGTGCTCTCGGTTCTTCAGGACCTTCCCTTTGAGAACATCAGTGAGATTCCTCTCTTGACTTTGTCTCAGAAGGTGACCTTTCTAGTGGCCATTACATCGGTCAGAAGGGTTTCTGAATTGGTGGCCTTGTCTTGCAAGTCGCCATACTTGGTCCTCCATAAGGATAAAGAGGTGCTACGCCAGCAGCCTTCCTTCCGAAGGTGGTTTCGGCTTTTCACCTGAATGAGGACATTGTGCTGCCATCTTTGTGTCCTTGACCGTCGCATCCCAGGAAGACTGCACTCCATAACTTGGACGTGGTACGTGCCTTGCGGGTGTACCGGTCTGCTACGGCTCAGTTTCGGAGGTCTGACTCAGTTTGTGTCGGTGTCTGGTCCACAAAAGGGCCTAGCAGTCTCGTTCGACACCATTTTTCTCGTGGATCAGGCAGACCGTCATCCAGGCCTATGTCCTTAAGGGGCGGGCGCCTCCCTTTCTGGTCATGGCACATTCAAACAGGGCAATTGGTGCTTCCTGGGCTTTCCGACATCAAGTGTCTCACAGGTGTGCAAGGCGGCGTCTTGGTCGTCCGTGCACACGGTTTCTAAATTTTACAAGGTTGATGTGAGCGCATCTTCTGATGCTTCCTTCGGCCGCAAAGTTTTGCAGGCGGCTGTTTGAGGTTGCAACTCCTCTGTGGAGGAGCTCTGCTTGTTTGGGGTGAAGTTGGTGTTTGTTTTTGTTTTTTTTGTTTGTTTTTTTGACACTGCTTGGGGGTGTCCCACACGTGAAGAATTGAAGGCTTTGTCCGTCCATGGACGAAAAGAGAAAATAGGTTTTTTTTTGTACTTGCCAAAATCCTTTTCTCTGTCAATGGACGGACACGCAACCACCCCTCCTCCTTTTTTAGGTTTGTACTGCTTGTTACGAACTGAGCTGCGGACTGCAGGGCTGAGGGTTATGTCTGGAAGGACTGCCCCCTGGGCGGGGCTTTTCAACTCTGGTTCATGTAACATGTGTTTTTACTTATCTAACATGTTCTGCCTAGTCCTCTCCTATGAACAGGAACATAACCCACACGTCAAGAATTGACAAGGCTGTGTCTGTCCATGAACGAAAAGAGAAGAGGATTTTACAGGAAGTACAAAAAATCCTATTTTTATGGTGGGGTACAAAAATCCTGTTTGTCTCACTGTTGGGGGTCCAAAGGAAAATGTGATTTTAAACTTGCCAACACCTACCCTTTTTAAACCTGATGGGCCATATTTAAAAATAATTGCCATAAACTTTCTGCAGGGAGGTGCATCCTCCAGCAGTGGTGCATTATGGGAACATCCATCACTGATTCTTCTGTCTCCTCTCTACTCAGGCTGTGGAAGGATTGTTGGATGCCACTAGCGGTGCTGACGCAGACCTTCTGCTCAGATATCGGGAATGTCATTTGCTCGTCCTGAAAGCTCTGCAAGACAGCCGGGCCTATGGTTCTCCTTGGTGCAACAAGCAGATCACCAGGTAGGTACTAAGACTAGGGAGGGGGAAGGCCAGTGTTTCTGGGTGGGGGTGTACTGTGACGGGGTGTAGGAATCCGTGTTCTGGGTAAATGCAGCATGATGTGGTGGAGAGATACATCTACACCACCATTTTTTACCGTCTTGTCTGGCAGATGTCTGATTGAGTGTCGGGATGAGTACAAGTACAATGTGGAGGCTGTAGAGCTTCTGATTAGAAACCATCTTGTCAACATGCAGCAGTATGATGTCCACCTGGCACAGGTAAGCTTCTAGTGTGCCTTGTCCTACTGTTTCTGTCTCATAATTTGTTAGCCGATCCACTCATAACCTGCATCCTTTCTGCAGTCAATGGAGAACGGGCTGAACTATATGGCAGTGGCCTTCGCTATGCAGCTTGTGAAGATCTTGCTTGTTGATGAGCGCAGCGTGAGTCATGTGACGGAGGCAGAGTTTTTCCACACCATAGAAACTCTCATGCGTATCAATGCGCACTCAAGGGGCAATGCCCCTGAAGGGTGAGTTACAAGTTTGGTCGGACCACTGGCAGGATTTTCTGAGGACTTGAGAGGACCATACAGTTGCATGCACCATTTTTAAACCTGTGTTCTTTTCTGGACAGAGGTTATGCTGTGGTGCAACAGGAAATAAATGACCCGTACTCGACATCATGCCTGTCCTGTGCGCAGCGTGTAGTGAGTGTGGGTTGTACAGTCCCAGGGGCACTCAGTGGGTGACAGTCCCTGGTGTAGGCTCTGATCCGCTCAGTGGTGATAGCTGCAGTATGTTGGTGGATGTATATTGAGTGACTGGACTTTGAGTCCAACGGACAGTAACAGTTGGGCTATGCTGCTGCCTACAGGGGTTTGACTGACTGACTGGACTTTACTTCCTCGTAGAGCTGTACGATTCTGGGAAAAGAGAATCGCGATTCTTTTGCTTAGAACAAAGCTCACGATTCTTAAATGGTAAATTAATTTAAAAAAAATAATTTGCTTGTCGTTTTTTTTACTTTTTTTTTTTTTTTTTTGTTTTTTTTTTTTTTTTTTTGCATAATTTTCTTATTTTTTATATTTTTCTTATTCTTTACTTGTGAATTATTTTATTAAATTCTTTATTTTTTTTCACTTTATTGCTATCACACAGGAGAAAACAATTCCCTGTGTGATAGCAATTGGAGGAGACGGGTTCTCTTTATTGACCCTGTCACTTCCAAAAACAGTCCTGTCCTGTAGCCCTGTCACAGCTGAGATGGGAAGAGCACAGCTCTCCCCTCACTGTGTACATAGGCGGCAGGGACAGGAGACAGACTCGGCGGCCGGGGGGAGGAAGGAGTCACAAAGACAGAGCCAGCAAAGTGTGGTATGTGAGGGGGGAGAGGAGGACGGAAGGCAGCACGCATTTTCTCCTAGAAAGCAACTCCCTGCCCGTATGTTGAAACTGTCTCCGCTCTGCTCGCACACAGCCCCACCTCCTCCTAACCTTGCGCTGTGATAGACAGAACGCATTCCAGCATTGGACCCGCATTCTGTCTATCACAGTGCAGGGTTAGGAGGAGGCGGGGCTGTGTGCGAGCAGAGCGGAAACAGTTACAATGCATCACGCTCGGATTCATTTGCGTTCCACGCTGGTTACGTGGAACCGGCGGGGATTTAAGAAAATCGCGGTAATCCAAGATCGCGCGGGGGGGGGGTGGTGAATAGAAATCGCGATTCTCATACGATTAATCGTGCAGCTCTACTTTCTCGTTCTGTCATACCTTTCTTCTCCCATTTCAGACTTCCACAGCTGATGGACGTGCTCCGCTCTAATTTTGAGGCCATGATTGAACGGGCCCAGGGTGGGCCAAACTTCATGATGCATTCTGGAATATCCCAAGCATCCGAGTATGACGATCCTCCAGGACTCCGGGAAAAGGCAGAGTACCTTCTGAGAGAATGGGTCAATCTGTATCACTCGGCTGCTGCCGGACGGGACAGTACAAAGGCCTTTTCTGCATTTGTTGGGCAGGTGAGTTGCAATATCTGGTTTGACTTCACAACCCTGTGTCCTACAAGGGAAATTGACTCACTATGTCCTTCTCATTGGTCAGATGCACCAGCAAGGAATCCTAAAGACAGATGACCTTATCACCCGGTTCTTCCGCTTGTGTACAGAGATGTGTGTGGAAATAAGCTACCGTGCTCAGGCTGAGCAGCAGCACAATCCAGCTGCCAACCCCACGATGATCCGAGCGAAGTGCTACCATAACCTGGACGCCTTTGTCAGGCTGATCGCTCTGTTGGTCAAACACTCTGGAGAAGCCACCAATACCGTCACCAAGATCAATCTTCTCAACAAAGTGAGGCCCTTTCCTCCCCTCGGAGGGTGTTGATTTGGTTTTCTCTGTCGGTCTCTGTATTCTAGTTGGGGGGGTGGGGGAATTGACCATTTATGTGCCAGGTTTTCAGTATTGTAATGCTAGTACTCTCACCCCCTGTGTGTCAGGTTTTCAGTTATGTAGTGCTAGCACTGACCTGTGTTGTGCATAAGGTTCTCAGTGATGGTGGTTGCCCTCCTTTTTTGTTTTTTTGTGGCATAATTTCAGTATTGTAGTCCTAGTACTCGCCTCATGTTGTGTGGCAGGTTTTTGGTATGGTAGTTGCGGAGGGTACTGACCTCCTGTGTTGTGTTCCAGGTTCTCGGTATTGTAGTGGGGGTTTTGCTCCAGGATCATGAAGTGAGGCAGAGTGAGTTCCAGCAGCTTCCATACCATCGCATCTTCATTATGCTGCTGCTTGAATTGAATGCACCAGAACATGTGTTGGAAACCATCAACTTCCAGACCCTCACTGCTTTCTGGTAAGTCCTATAGCCAAATTCTGCTGACCTGTAAGCTGTTTATAGACATTCGGTGACCACCTCACGGCTTTTCTTCCAGCAACACCTTCCACATCCTCCGGCCCACCAAAGCATCTGGCTTCGTCTACGCATGGCTAGAGCTGATTTCCCACCGTATCTTTATTGCACGGATGTTGGCACACACTCCCCAGCAGAAGGTGAGTGATTGTTCAGGTGTGTGTTCATATGGTCGCTAAGGGTTTGTGTCACTAACTTTTGTGTCTCTGGTAGGGGTGGCCAATGTATGCCCAACTACTGATCGACCTCTTCAAATATCTGGCACCATTTCTCCGAAATGTGGAACTCACCAAACCTATGCAAATTCTGTACAAGGTAAGTTGCAGAGAATCTCACCTGGCTTCTTCTCACCTCTCCCTCTTCTGTCTTAAACTTGGAGGTTCTTAATGCCTAAAGGAAGCCCAGATTTTTTATCCTGCTTTGTGTTTACAGGGCACGCTGCGTGTGCTGCTGGTTCTGCTCCATGACTTCCCAGAGTTCCTTTGTGATTATCACTATGGCTTCTGTGACGTCATCCCACCCAATTGTATCCAGCTGAGGAATCTAATCCTGAGTGCCTTCCCCCGAAACATGAGACTTCCGGACCCCTTCACCCCCAACCTCAAGGTACCAGTCACATGAAGGGACTGCTCTACACTATTTAAGCTTTTGTGCTGTAGAGGGTGGTTGCACTGGCGCTACAGAAACTTCCCAATTATCTGCTCCTACTGTGCATATGAAGGACTTCTATAGGTGGATTTTGGATTTCCAGAGGGGGGTTGATGGGCTGTTTCTTGCTTCTCTTAGGTAGACATGTTGAGTGAGATTAACATTGCTCCCAGAATCCTCACAAACTTCACCGGAGTGATGCCACCGCAGTTCAAGAAAGACCTGGACTCCTACCTGAAGACTCGCTCACCAGTGACCTTCCTGTCGGAGCTACGCAGCAATTTGCAGGTTAGTGTTTGGAGTGCGGCATAAATATTGGGAGGGACGGGGTTGGGTGTGGATATTTGGAGGGACGGGAATACGGGTTTGGATATTTTGAGGGACAAGGGTGTACAAATGTGTTCAATATAGCAGTCCAACATCGCTAATCTGATCGCTGTTTTTGGTATAAGTTATTATACTACGTGGCAAATTTTACTAGTAGGTGTAGTAGAGTAATAGAAAACCCAACAGTCCTAATGTGCTTGCTGCTGATTCTGTGCAATTGACTCTTTAATTGAAAGGGATGTTTTAAAATAATAGTGTGGAGTTAAATTAGTAAGGTCATTCAGTCTGAAACATTTTATTTTAGGGCTGCAACTAATGATTATGGAAAGAATCTATTTAGTTTGCCAAATTAATTTTTTCGGTTAATTGGATAAATACCCCCAAGTTTAGTGTACAAAAAAAAAAGGATCCTGTTCCCTTAAAGCATGTATACAGCACAGTGCTTGTGCTGTGTAACTTGGCCCCCTGTATTACCTAAAATACCTGGCTGATCCTGCCTGGTTATGCCCGTCCCTGAGCCCTGACACTGCTATGTTTACGTGCCTCTGTCACCCACAGTCCTGCTCTCCTGTATCTGTCTGTTCACTCCCCCCCCCCTGTCGGCTCTGTCAACTCCATGATCCCTCCCCTTCTGCTGCAATCCAATCTATACTACAATAATGCAATCCCCTCTGTTTAACGGTTTGTGTCCCTGTGCTGTATAAAAGATGCAAATTATACCGTATATCAGAGTGGCTTGCGTGACTCCTCTGATCTCTCTCCTCCCCTCCTCCCCAGCTGACGTCAGCGGAAGTGCTCGGCCCCGCCCACTATAGCTGTCAGCCGGAAAGTGCCGAGGAGTCACGTGAGCATTGGGAGCTGCTATGATATACGGTATAATGGGCTTTTTTCTTTTTTTTTTTTTTTTTTTTTTTTTTTTTTTTAAACGACAAGGGCATATAGCATTTATATAAGAGGATGGCATGATCATCTTATAGTGGGTTAACCAGTTTAAGTTGTAAAGTTTAAAAAAAATACTTATTTTTGCATCTATATCCAGCTATATGGTTGGGACAAAATATCTAATCTGAGAATAACTGACGAGAGATGTATATAGTCAAAATATCTAATCTACTCTGAGAATAACTGACGAGATGTATATAGTATTAGAGGTAGAATCTGGTATATATCAGACTCTGAGATCTAAATTTTTTTAATTTAAAGGTAGAAAAAATGTAAAAACCTAAAACATTGTTTTGCAGATTTTCAGTCAGGAGTGTAAAATATTTTTGACAGACTTTCTTGTCATAAGCAGGTAGCTTGATGCAAGTTGCAAATAAACAAGAAGAAATGGCGCATCGACCTAGCGCATTACCAACATACATTTTATTAAGAATAAAAACAAGTGTTCTACTTACAAATGCAGCGCAGTTATATGCATATCATAGCAAGTGAGGATTAGCGCCTTCAGGTCTGCTGTACACTACCAATAGTGTGGGAAGACAGGCAATGTCCGGAAAGCTGATGCATTTCAAGGGGAAACCCTCTTCACCAGAGCCCCCTATGGTGCTTCTGGCTCCTCCTGCCTTCAGAGTCCCCTTGTAGCAAGGTGTAAAAAATCTGTCTTTTTAGAATGACTTGCTTCCTTCTGCTGCCCAGGGCTACATGTCTCGTGAGGCATTGCTCCTCACAAGTTCCCAGGCACTTGCTAACATGTATGGATGGTGTACTGAGCTGTTTGTGTGCAGCACTGTATTTCCTGATGTGTAAACAAATGCAGACCAACTAATTGATTATGAAAATGGTTGATAACTATTTTCATAAACGATTATGTTGATTAGTTTAAGTCCTACCTTATTTAAAGTAGAACTGGAGTCAAACTTTTTTTTTTTTTGGGGTAGAGTAAGGGAGGGTTATAACACCCATTGTGTGTTGTGTTTTTTTTGTTTGTTTTTTGCCATCTGTCCCATTGCGTAGATTTCCCTTCTCTTCCTGTCCCATAGCTAAACGGGAAGTGAGAGCACGTTTAAGTGAATTCCTTGGGAACACCCAGGTCACCAGAACTAGTGTCCCCATTGGAAGATTTCTCCTCTATTACTTTTCTGGGGACAACCCAAAATTTGGGGATTTTCTTTTACATTCGCTTTCAATGATGATGATGATAAACGGGACAAGTGGAGAGGATGACTCCTTTAACGGGGGCACTGGTAGCAATACAGACATGCATTCTAATCTCTCTCTGCTCTATCCAAAACTAAAAAGTTTTAAAACCTTTTTAGTTATACCTTAAGGAGGAAGGCAGCAAATATTGTACATGCTGTGTATAGTGCCATTCTCTCTGAAAATGGGTCGTTCCAGACATTGTTCAGAAGAACTGCATACATACTTTGATTAAAAAGTTGATTGGAAGTGCAGAAACTGATGGGCTGCTCATCTAAAATGGTCTTAAATGCTTTAAAATGGGTAAAACTACAGTTCGGATGGAAGACTAGCCAAAATGGCAAAAGCTTGTCCAATGATCAGCTCCAGGGTTATGTAAGAAAATGTTACGTTACCTGAGAGTACTATAACGGACACCTATGTGAAGCCAAAGTCAAACCGTTTTACCACGTTCATTGGCCTAAAGAGAAATGGCACAACATTTTGTCGACTGATGAAAGCAAGATTGTTGTTTTTGGGTCTAGGGGCCACAGACAGTTTGTCAGATAACCTCCCCAAACACAGAATTCAGTACACTGTGAAGTCTGACTCATGGTGGCGCAAGCATCATGATACAGGGAGGTTTCACGTAATATGGTGTTGGGCCTATTTTACCACATACCAGTGATTATGGATTAGTTTGAATACATCAAAATACTTGGAGTCGTGTTGCCTTATGCCAAAGTGGAAATGCACTTGGAATGGGTGTTTTTCAACAAGACGCTGACCCCAAACACCAGTAAGTGAGCAGTACCTTGGTTCCAAACCGACAAGATTAATATTATGGAGTGGCCAGCCCAATCCTCGTACATTAATCCAATAGAAAACTTGTGGGGTGACATAAAAAATGCAGTTTTCTTGGGTAAAAAAAGAAATGCAGAGGAATGGTTCAATGTAGTGCAATTGTTCTGGAATGGAATACCTTTTCACAGGTGTCAGAAGTTGGTCAACTCCAAGCAAAACGGTGCTTATACAACAACATTTTATTTGTTTAGTGATTCACAGGAAAGCTAAATATTGCTAACATTTACTGCATAAACTGAAAAATGGTTGGTTTGTAAGTACGCGGACACTTTATTTTTTATTTTTTTGGGGCCTAATTTTTCTGTAAAGTCCTAACAAATTTGAAACCTTTTTCTTCATGTTTTTTTGTCTTGTGAGGATAGGTAAAGGCGCCCAGTATTTATCAGAAGTAAATAGGTGGTCGTTTTTGTTGGAGCTAGGGCATGATAAAACCAACACGTTTCAGGGAAATGCACGCACACACCCACCCACCTATTATTTGGAGCGTATGTATGTGTGGAGAGACGGAATGTGGGGGGGGGGTGTATTTTGGAGGAACAGGAATGGAAACTATTTTGTGAGGAACAGTGGGGGGGAGAATGTATGTGTGGAGGGATTGGAGGTGGGTGTCTGGATATTTGGAGTGACTGGCATTATGGGTGGATATTATAAAGCAAGTGGGTGGTTACAATTTTAAGTGTATATTGTTCCATTCCCTCTGCAGGTCTCCAATGAGCCTGGAAACCGCTACAGTATTCAGCTCATCAATGCATTGGTCCTTTATGTTGGCACGCAGGCCATTGCACACATCCACAACAAAGGCAGCACGCCATCCATGAGCACCATCACCCACTCTGCCCACATGGACATCTTCCAGAACCTGGCGGTGGACCTGGACACTGAAGGTAATCTATCTTCACAACGTTTCTCCCGTCGTAATGGTGAGCAGGCTCCCTAACCACTTCAGCCACAAAAGATTTATACCCCCAACCCCCCCCAACCCCCCGACCAGTCCACTTTTGCGGTATGGCACAGCGTTACTTTACCTGACAATTGCGTGGTTGTGCGACGTTGTACACACAATTGTGGTGTGTTTTTGGGGGGTTTTTTTCCCCCCTCACAAATTTACGTCTCTTAGTGGTATTTGATCACCTCTGCGGTTTGTTTTTTTGCGCTATAAACCCAAAAAAACTATTTTTGAAGAAAAACTTTTTTTTTTTTTTTTTTATACAGCAGAAAGGAGGGGGGATCCAATTTCTTCATTAGTTTAGGCCAATACGCATTTTGCTACATTTTGGTTAAAAAAAAAAAAAAATCCGCATAAGCGTATATTGATTGCTTTGTGCAAAAGTTATAGCGTCTACAAGCTAGGGGGTGTATTTTATGTAATTTTAAAAAAAATAATTCTTGGTAATGTTGGCGATCAGCAATTTTTAGCGGTACTGTCACATTGGGGCAGACAAATTAAACACTTTTTGGGGACCAGTGACACTAATAGTGCTAAATATGCACTGTAAGTGTAATAATGACACTGGCGATCAAAGGGTTTAGTGTGCCCCTAGGGAATACCTTCTAACTGGGGGAATGCTGTGACTGGAGGAAGACAGATCCTTGTTTCTGCTCGGCAGAAACACAAGATCTCCATCCTCACTCGCAGAACTGTGGTCTACCTTGTTTACATAGACAGACTGCCGTTCTGCCTCCCCTGTGAACGATCGGCAACCATTGAGGCCGCCAGACCCGCAGATTGGCTTCCGCTGTGTCCAATCACAGCGGAAGAGTGTCGCCTGCGGTGCGCGCCCCAGTCCCACTGCACAAAATCACGTACCCTGCCACAGTATATATGCATGGAGCAGTCCTTAAAAGGTAATAGTTGGCATGTTTGTTTCTCCCGTGCAGGGCGCTACCTCTTCCTGAATGCCATTGCCAACCAGCTGCGGTACCCCAACAGCCACACGCACTACTTTAGCTGCACCATGCTGTACCTCTTTGCTGAGGCCAACACAGAGGCCATCCAGGAGCAGATCACTCGGTGAGATGTGATATAGAACTGTTAGATGACATTGCTGGGGAAGGGGCGATATGTACAGTATGTGGAGATATAATAACTTGGTGACGGGTCCTTTTTTAAGTGACTTGGTGTATATATCCTGTAACATGCTGTGGGATTGGTCTGTTAAGAACTGTTTTCTGGCATGTAGGGTCCTGTTGGAGCGACTGATTGTGAACAGACCACATCCGTGGGGTCTTCTCATCACCTTTATTGAGCTGATCAAAAATCCTGCTTTCAAATTCTGGAATCACGAATTTGTGCACTGCGCTCCGGAGATTGAGAAGTAAGTTTACCTTGCCGTTACTGGATGAGGGTGCAGATGGCTGTGGGCGGGGTGCAGGCGGCAACCCCCTGCGGGCGTGGTAGGGCACAGGCAGTAACCACCTTCTCTCTCTTTATTTGCAGGTTGTTCCAGTCGGTGGCTCAGTGCTGTATGGGACAGAAGCAAGCTCAGCAGGTGATGGAAGGTTCCGGTGCCAGCTAGGTGCCCACATTGCCCTCATGAACTGAGAGTGCTGGCCACGCAAGCCGGCTGGAGCGGTGTCTGCAATGTGAAGAGTTTGTTTAATCTCCGCCCAGCATTGTCACCCCTCCGGTGACCCCCGATCGTTTTGCCCGGCATTGTCTGACATATCTTCCTGGTTCAGAAGGGACGAGACGAGCGCTGACATTTTGGATATTTTTTTTTCCTTTTGCCCAAAAAATTGACTTTTGGCCAAACAAAAGTGTGAATATATATAATATTTTTTTCTTGATCTATTGTAAATACCGTTCTTCTGAAATGCAACTTAAAAAAAAAAACACAGCAAAAGCTTTTAGTCTTGGCTTTGTCTTTTCAGTGGAGTGAGACTGAGTGGGGGAGGGGGAGGTGGTCATAAAATGAGCCCAGCCCAGGAGTGGAAAATTGGTGCATTCTTTGGCAGTGTATGAACTCGAGGAGAGGTCCTGTTTGGTTGGGTGGGGGGCACCAGCTGGGGCATAAACTGTATTTAAAGGTGCCCCCCCCTTAACTTTCTGCTGCTCCGTTTTTGTTTACAAACTTGGTTGCTTCTCCCGCGTTGCTGGTCGTGGTGAGATGTGTAGAGCCGTTTTTGCTTGTAAAGAGACCTGAACACTATTTTCTGAGACTTGTACATTTTTGAGGCTTTTAGTTTGACTTCAGCGGAAGGAAGAGGAGCCATGATCGGCCCCTCTCTTCACTTTGTATAAAAGACACACACAGATCCCTGGACCAATACGAGGCCGTTTTTTGTAAGATTTTTGGATGTTTTGTAAATGTATTGGTCCCGTGTTGTATTTTGTAGGCTTTCACTTCTCACTTGTATGTATGGATTCTGTAGTTACACATTAAAGTCTTCAGCTGCAGCACTGGCCATCTGTCCTTTCTTCTGTTGTGTATGTGACACGGGGGGAGAGCAGTGCCGTGCCCGCCATCTCCTGTCTGGCATCCCTTTTTAATAAGATGCCCTTTAAATTGTTAGTGGGACTTTAAAGGTATCAAAAAATGGCTGCATCGACACACTAAGAAGATAATCATCTGTCTATTACACATAAAATATTTTTGTTTTGATTGTGTGGGGGTGTTTTTTTTTTTTTTTTTTTTTTTTTTTTTTTGTTTGCGTACTGAATCACTAAGTGCAAAAGATCTACTTAAAGCCTGCTGCATTATACTTTACATCATAGATGTAATTAAAGAAATATTCCTCATCTTTGAAGGAAATCTCTAATCTAGATGTTTTGGATAATAGTATTTAACTGCACATGGGAGCTTTAGGACTTGCTTTCTGCTTCAGGTTATACTCCTGTAGTGAACTGCTAGTCCAGCAGAGGAGGTTGTTGGACTAATGGTCCACTTGAGGCATACAGAGGTTGTTTGACTAGCAGACAACCAATAGAGTTACAAATGGTTATACCAGTGGTCCACTTCAGGTGTACAGAGAAGTTAGGCCAGCGGTCTTTACAGGAGTGCAGAGGAGGTTGGCTCCAGAAGTGTGCTGCTGGACTAACAACCTTTTGAGTAGTGCACTTCAGAATGAAGGCGATTTAGAACAGCAGTCCACTTTGAGTACAGGGGCTTAGACCAGGGGTGCACTTCTTCAGGAGTACAGGGGCTTAGACCAGGGGTGCACTTCTTCAGGAGTACAGGGGCTTAGACCAGGGGTGCACTTCACGAGTACAGGGGCTTAGACCAGGGGTGCACTTCACGAGTACAGGGGCTTAGACCAGGGGTGCACTTCACGAGTACAGGGGCTTAGACCAGGGGTGCACTTCACGAGTACAGGGGCTTAGACCAGGGGTGCACTTCACGAGTACAGGGGCTTAGACCAGGGGTGCACTTCACGAGTACAGGGGCTTAGACCAGGGGTGCACTTCACGAGTACAGGGGCTTAGACCAGGGGTGCACTTCATGAGTACAGAGTTCTTGGACCATCAGGTGCACTTCATGAGTACAGAGGTCTTGGACCATCAGGTGCACTTCATGAGTACAGAGGTCTTGGACCATCAGGTGCACTTCATGAGTACAGAGGTCTTGGACCATCAGGTGCACTTCATGAGTACAGAGGGGGTTTTGGACCATCAGGTGCACTTCATGAGTACAGAGGGGGTTTTGGACCATCAGGTGCACTTCATGAGTACAGAGGGGGTTTTGGACCATCAGGTGCACTTCATGAGTACAGAGGGGGTTTTGGACTAGCGCTCCACTTCAGAGGTTTAGACCAGCAGGCTGCTATGTCAGGAGTACAGTGGTGGAGGTTGTTGGACTAGCTGTCCACTTCTTCAGGAATCTAAAGTTAGACAAGTTGGGGTGTGGACTTTGAGTCAGGTGGTATTTTTTGCTTTTGATGATCCAGTAGGCAAAAGTGTCAAACGTGGCTGGCTTTTTTTTTTTTTTTTTTTTTTTTTTAACATCTCTCTCTGTAATAAACTCATGAATTTTATCTGAATTGCTGTTAATGTTTTGTTTTTTGGTACCTTGAAAGTCCTATCTGTTTAATTGTATGTAATAAGTTGGGATGTTTGGTGCTTCTAGACCAGGGTTTCTCAACTAGGGTTCCTCCCCAGAAGTTGCTAGGAGTTCCTTGAGCAATAAGCAACTTCTGATTTTTCAGATGTGTAACAACTGACACCGTTTGATCTTCTTTTTTTAGCGCTCTGTAAGGTAACAATCTTCTCAATGGCACGTTCTTCACACTGACCATCACACTAATGTACTGAGGGCCGTAAATCTAATAATTGGCAGGGGTTCCTCCCATGTTAACAAGGTTGAGAGGCTGTTCTAGATACATACCGGCTGCAATATGTCTATCTAGATTTAATGTGTTTTTTGTTTTTATTTGTTTTCCTATGATGCAGCTCCTAGCCATGAGGTGACACTGGATCTTGTGCACTAGTCATTAGACCTACCATGTCTCTTTAGGGTGGGTGAGGCCTCTCTAGGGTAGTGTGGTCTGACATTGATGCTCCAGTCTCAGGAGTGGGTTCTGTTTTTCAGGTCTCCTTATTGGAGTGGCCAGTGCCTGGGCCTGCTGGGGCTACTCATTCCTTCACAACTTGGCGAGTCTGTAATTGGGACCAAGCATGCAGCCAGAGAAGTGGTCTGCTAGCCTATACAGTTGTGCTCATAAGTTTACATACCCTGGCAGAATTTTATGATTTGTCATTCATATTCTCTGTAAAATGGCCAACATTTCTTTCACTCATGGTTAGTGTTTGGCTGAAGCCATTTATTATCAATCGACTGTTTACTTCTTTTTTTTTTTATCATAATGGCAACAAACTACCCAAATGACCCTGATCAAAAGTTTACATACCCTGGTGATTTTGGCTTGATAACATGTACACACGTTGACACAAAGGGGTTTGAATGGCTATTAAAGGTAACCATCCTCACCTGTGATCTGTTTGCTTGTAATTAGTGTGTGTGTATAATAGGTCAATGAGTTTCTGGACTCCTGGCAAACCCTTGCATATTTCATCCAGTGCTGCTCTGATGTTTCTGAGGAATGGGGAAAGCAAAAGAATTGTCAAAGGATCTGTGGGAAAAGGTAGTTGAACTGTATAAAACAGGAAAGGGATAGAAAAAGATACCCAAGGAATTGAGAATATCAATCGGCACATTCAAACTCTAATCAAGCAGTGGAAAATGAGGGGTTCTGTTGAAACCAAACCACGGTCAGGTAGACCAACTAAAATTTCAGCCACAACTGCCAGGAAAATTGTTTGGGATGCAAAGAAAAACCCACAAATAACTTCTTCAGGTGAAATGCAGGACTCTCTGAAAACATGTGGTGTGGCTGTTTCAAGATGCACAATAGGGAGGCACTTGAAGAAAGATGGGCTGCATGGTCGAGTCATCATAAAGCCATTACTATGTAAATCCCACAAAGTATCCCGCTTACAATATGGCAAAGACACTCCTCAAACCTTCTGGCACAAAGTAATTGAGACCCAAATTTAGCTTTTTGGCCAAAACCATAAACACTAAATTTGGAGAGGAGTCAACGCCTATAATGAAAGGTACGGAGGTGGATCGCTGATGTTTTGGGGATATGTGAGCTACAAAGGCACAGGACATTTGGTTAAAACTGCAAGATGAATGCAGTATGTTTATCAAATACTGGAGGAACATTTGCATTCATCAGCCAGGAAGCTGCGCATGGGATGTACTTTGACATTCTAACATGACAATGATCCAAGTCAACCTGTCATTGGCTACAGCAGAATAAAGTGAAGGTTCTGGAGTGGCCATCTCAGTCTCTTGACCTCAATATCATTGAGCCACTCTTGCATTAACTGCACATTTGAGATATTCCCAGACAGCCCAAGAATTTCCAGGAACTGAAGGCTTTTTGAAGAGGGAAGGTCTGGACAGCTGCACTCTAATAACGCCTTTTTATTGTGCAAAATAACAAAAGTACACCCCACAGCAGGGTACAGGATAACAGTGCTTAGTCATAGCTATACAATGTATTGTTTAGCTATGAGTAAGCACTGTTGAGTGAAACGCGTCAGCTTTTTTTTTTTTATTCTGTACCCTGCTGTGGTGTGTACTTTTGTTATTTTGCACAATAAAGGCGTTTTTTATTGGAGTTGGACCAGACCTTCCCTCTGCTATATGCTTAGCCTGCACCTGATGCTTCTACCTTGAGAAGAGTGCCATTTCCACACATCCACCTGAAGTGGTGATCCCTTCCCCAACTGAAGGCTTTTTGCCAGGAGGAATGGGCAGCATTACCATCTGAGAAGATAAAGCATCATCTACAAATACTAGAAAAAACTTCAAGCTGTCATTGATGTTAAAGTGGGCAATACACGGTATTAAGAACTGGGGTATGTAAACTTTTGATCAGGATCTATTATGATTTAAAAAGAGTAAACACAGTTGATATGGTTAGTGTTTGGCTGAAGCCATTTATTGAGTGAAAAAAGTTTGTTTTTATCATTCATATTCTCTGAAAAATAGGCAATAAATCAATTCTGCCAGGGTATGTAAACTTATGAGCACAACCCTATGTGCATGCTTGTCCCAGGTGCGTAACAGAGTGTTGTAAAGGAAGGATTAGAATTACCTCTTCAAAACATGTCTGCAGTGGTTATTCTCCCCCCCCAAAATATCCCTGTCCTTGACTTGCTGCTCCTAGATGGGTGTAGACACTGTTCCCTGCCTGTGCTGGGGGCAGATTTTAGGGTGTTGGGACTCTGCAGGGTGAAATGAACAGATTTATTCCTGATGATGAAGCTACACTCTTTACATTGAAAAAGTTCTCTGGGTGATGTAGAATGAGTGAAGAATCTCCCTCCACAGTGTGCAGAGCAATGATTGGACCACCCTGTATCCCTGGAGGGCATTTCATGAACTGCAGTGCAGAACAATGAGCTGCTGACTCTTGTGCCCCTGGAATACATTCTGTAAATGGCAGAGCAATGAATGAACATCCCCCCCCCCGTCTCTGGAGGAGATTCAGTAAACTAAAGAGCAATTTGTGGGCTCACCACCATTGTTGCTGCAGAACAATGAGCTACCGTTCACCCTGCTTGGGCAGCAGAGCTAACTATCAGCCGGCTCCTCTTAAACGGATATTTGGACTTCTGCAGCTGTCTGGGATGGATTATGTGTTGGATATCCGGTCTCCGCTGATGTCAGGGTTTGGCTGCAGCTGCCACCACACTCTCCAGACGATGGGAGCCATCAATAGACTCATTATTATCTAGCCGGCTAGTGGGATCTGATATCGGAGCTTATCCTACACCGCCTATACATGGCCTGATATGGACATTGAAGGGTATCGGTCACACGCTGCAGGCAGACATCTTGTGGGAGGGGCCTACTGCAATCCGACATTAACCATACCTTAATGGGCTCTTATGTCTGTCCTGATAGATCCAGTCAGCATGTCGCTTACATCCAAGTTCTTTGTGGTTGTTTTTTTTTTTCTATTTGACAAAGCAAGAACACTAACATGAAACTGCATGATAAATATAACAATCATCCAGTGTACTCTTCTCTGGTATATGAGGGTGTCATGGTGGGGAACTTTGCTACCTGTTCTCAAGGTGCGGTGCAGAGCCTGGCTGCTTCTGGTGCTGCAGTTCTGCGATGATTCTTTCCAGGATGGGGCATGCAATCTGTACCATGATACCCGCCCTTGGGGGAAATCAATCATTGACTTACCTTCTAAAAAATGCTAAGTACCTGGCTTTCAGTCTGGGTTTGTGTCTGGGGCATTCTGTTCACGGGTTCAGGTCCGAATTTGCACCTGAACTGGACCCAAAAATGCACAGAGCCGGTTTGCAATCTGCTCCACGGCCGCCCCGAACCTATGTGAACCGTCTCCATTGAGAGCCAGTCACACTCTCCTGTCATGTGAATTTGTTTTCACCGCATCCAATTTGCACATATGTGAGGCCAGTCATGTGCTGATCCTTGGCTTCAGTGTTTGCTGTGTCTGAACTGGAACCGATATGCAGATCAGGACTCACCCTGACATTCTCAGTCACAGACTTAAAAGACAACTAAAGGCAAAACACTTGTCTTTGTTTTGGAGTGGAGAGGGATTAGAACATCTGTCAGGTTCTATTGCTGTCTGTGAAATATAGGGGTCAGGAGCTTGGTCCCCAACCAAGCCTCCTTATCGAACAGGGGCAGTTGGACTATCTCAGTACAAGATAAAGTAAATTCAAATATGTAAAAAAAGATATAAAGGTTTATTAATACAAAAATAATAAAACGTGACAAATGCTCAAACACAGAATAAACGCATGGCAACAATCCATGTGTATCACCAAATAAATGGTCCCCAAGCAGGGAAGATCACAGCAGGATAGTTGATCACGGGTAACAGCTCAACTAGTTTTGCGGTCTAATGCCGCTTTGTCAGGAGGATATCTGTAATTTGATTGGCAAATGATCAATAAAAATACAATTGACCAAAATAATAACAGCATTTCATAAAATGTCGATAACAAAATATATATATGGGGGGGGGGGGGAGCAGAGCTGCTTAACTATAACCATGGCAGGCACAGGACACCAAAAAGTTCCCCCCGCCGTGACTGGGGGGGGTTTGGAAATCAATGGACTGGTATTTAAATAGATGAAGTGAAGGGGGAAAGGGAGGGCATAGTGTATACCTTGTATGCAGATACAGCAAATTTAGGGGGTTCTGGAGAGTAAGAAACTGGTTTGAAATGGGGGTACCAATGTTCCACGGAAATTTGCACCACTACAGGGGAAAGGTAAGAAGTGGGGGTGCGTTGAAGCACACACACACTCCTGCCCAATATATATGACCTATAGGGGAGAGAACAGAAGCCACAGATGAATTAAAAGCCAAGTTTGCAGCTCCATTAAAGGAGGCTGCAAGGTGACTATAGTTAGAAGGTGTTCCAGCAGGGTATACTTACTGTGATTGTGCTAAGGTAAATGATTCCCGGGCCCGGTGTTCTGTCAATATATCCAACCACGTCACTTCCGGTTTATTTAAAACCTTAGTAATTGGAGATTTTGACAAATTGGTGGTTGGACATAACACCAACAACCGAATAGAGTCCGGTACAGGAAGACTGAGCTGTTTTGACAGCACAGCGGCTAACGACAAAGTTGTCTCCGCCTCGGAGGAGGCCATTTTGTTGGCTAGTATCGGAGCAGAGTAAGAATCTCCGCTCATAATATCCTGCATCTGACTCTATTCGGTTGCCAGTGTTGTGTCCAATCACCAATTCGTCAAAAACTCCAACTACTGCTGGTTTTAAATAAACCGGAAGTTAAGCGGTGGGAGTTTCTAACGGGTTGGAGAACTTGACAGAACACCAGCTTCCACAGCACTGACAAGCAGGCAAAGCCTGCTTTTTGTAGTCGCCAACACTGCAGCGTTCAACAGACGCCGGCCATCGCTGTGTGACGTCAGTGGGTCAGAACTCCCGCAGTGCGCACGCGCGAAGGGATCGTGAGTGCGCATGCGTACTCGTTCCTACGGCCAGAGGGGGCGGAAGCCCATGCCAGGACGTACACAAATGGAGAGGGCGGCCCCATACAGACGGGACTCGTCCATCCACCAGGGAGATCACTTAGCCGCCGTATGGGAACAATAGGAGGGGGTGTTCCGTCAGATATGACGACCCGACAGAATCGGTAACGGAAGTGACGTTCCGTCGCCGCCATCTTGCTACACCCCACACTCCTCCAGAGTAACGATACACCAAGAACGGGGCAAGCGGACATCTTAAACCCACCGGAGTTTTGCATTTCAAGGTTATTTTTAACTGGAAACTGAGCATATATGGTGAAGTATAGTATTTAGAAATCTCTCGGACTGTTTACATGCTGAATTATAAAATCAGATGTGTTCTGTCACATTAGCAAACATGTGAGATCAGCAGGTTGGCCGCTGCTTTTAAAATTGAACATCTAAACAGTCCGTCGGATTTCTAAATACTCTATTTCACCTTATAAGCTCTGTTTCCTGTTAAAAATAACAGTGAAATGCAAAACTCTGGTGGGTGTAACGAGATGTCCGCTCGCCCCCTTCTCAGTGTATCCTTACTATGGAGGAGTGTGGGGTGTAGCAAGATGGCAGCGATGGAACGTCACTTCCGTTACCAATTCTGATGGGTCACCATATCTGACGGAACAGGGGCGCCAAACGTACCCAAGCATGGCCACAGGGAAGAGCAAACGGCAAGGGAATGTGAACAAAAATTTGTTAGGAGAAATAGTACTTGATGTGATTGTAGCCGTATTAAAGCAATTGTGGCAGAGAAAATTGAGTACTGTCCGTGATACTTTTTTTATTTGCACTAACATATAATTTTTTAGGACAATTTTTTTTTGCAGAATGTTAAAACAAAACAAGAAAAAAAAAAAAAAAAAACTGGGTCAGAACTCCCGCAGTGCGCACGCTACTTTCAAGTATGGAAATTGGGAACAGCCACCAAGCAAGTGGCATTTTCAGGATAGGTCGGCAGTGTCAGGCTGTTTTTGTCTCAGGAAAACAGAACTTTTATCAGCTTTACTGCGAGTCAGAGATGAGTGACTGCAGCCTGACCTTATTGTCTGTCTCCCAGAAGACAGCAATGACCATGATCTTTGCCAGTCTCATGTAACGAACGCCCTCAGTCTCTGACCATCACCTGTAGCATGTCTGCAGTCTCTGACCATCACCTGTAGCATGTCTGCAGTCTCTGACCATCACCTGTAGCATGTCTGCAGTCTCTGACCATCACCTGTAGCATGTCTGCAGTCTCTGACCATCACCTGTAGCATGTCTGCAGTCTCTGACCATCCTCTGTAGCATGTCTGCAGTCTCTGACCATCCTCTGTAGCATGTCTGCAGTCTCTGACCATCACCTGTAGCATGTCTGCAGTCTCTGACCATCACCTGTAGTGAACTGGAATCTCTAATTGTCCCCTGTACAGTGTTATCCCCTTTTGTGTTGGTACGGGCCACCTGGTAGAAAGGAACAGACATGAATTTATTGTTCATGTGGACCCCCAGGATCAGACGTGGATCTCCCATCTTTTGGGGACATTCTGTGATTGGATGCAGATTGTTGGTCTACGGTGCCCCCTCCCAGGTTTAAATGCAGGTTGTTGGTCTATGGGGCCCACTCCCAGGATCGGTTGCTGATAGTTCCATCTAAGCCCCCACCGGATCCGATATGGTCCTCTTGTTTATGGGGCTACCTCCTAGGTTTGGACATGGATCACTTGTTTATGGGGTCCCCTCCCAGGATCGCATGCAGGTCACTTGTCTATGGGGCCCCCCCTCCCAGGATCTGACGTGAATTGCTCAGCTCCCTCCTCCCAGGATCAGATATGGAATGCCTGTCTATTGGCCCCCTCCTGGGATCTGATGTTAATTGCTCGTCTATGGGGCCCCCGCCTGGGATTGGTCATGGATTGCTAGTCTATGGGGCTCCCTCCTGAGATTGGACACAGATCGCTCTTCTACAGGGGCCCCCTCCCAGGATTGGAAGCAGATTGCTTGTCTGTGGGGCTTGTCTCAGAATTGGATATGGATTGCTTGTCTATGGGGGCCCCCTCCCAGGATTGGACACAGATCTTCCTGTTTCATGAGGATACTTTGGGATTAGACAAAGATCTCTCATCTAAGAGGCTCCTTCCCAGGATCAGATTTGTAGAATCGGTCTAAGGTGACATACCGGGATTGGACATGGATTGCTCATCTATAGGGCCCCCCTTGGTGTGGATTGCTGCCTTACAAGGACACCCAGGATTGGACGTAGATCTGTTGTCTAAGGGGTCCCTATCTAGAAACAATAGCCGGTCTTATGGGACATGTTGGGATTGGATGCAGATCGCTCATCTGAGGCCCCCTGGAATTGGGTGTAGATTGCTTTTCTATGGGAATCCTCCTGGGATAGGGCGATGTCGCCCCTTTAGGGGGCTTTCTGAGATCGGACGCGGGTCGCTTGTCTGTGGGGCCCCTTTCAGGATTGGACACAGATCTCTAGTCTGTGGGGCCCTCTCTCAGGATCAAATGCGGATTGCTCGTCTATGGGGCCCCCTTCCCAGGATTGGACACGAATCTTCCCATTTCATGATGATAGTTTGGGATTGGACACCAATCTCTCATCTATGAGGCTCCTTCCCAGGATCAGATGTGTATAATCAGTCTATGGGGACATGCTGGGATTGGACATGGATCGCTTGTCTATAGGGGCCCCCCTGGGTGTGGATTGCTCCCTTACAGGGACACCCAGGATTGGACGTAGATCTGTTGTCTAAGCGAGGTCTCTATCCAGAAACAGATGCCGATTGTCGATCTAATGGGACATCTTGAAATTGGATGCAGATCACTCATTTGAGGCCCCCTGGAATCGGGTGTAGATTGTTTGTCTATGGGACCTCTCCTGGGATCGGTCGTCCATGGGGTACCCCCTGGGATTGGGCGCAGATCTCTTGTCTATGGGGCCTCTCCTGGGATCGGGTGCTGTCACTCCTCTAGGGGGCTTTCTTGGATTGGACACAGATCGTTGTCCATGGGACCCCCCAGGGATCAGGCGCAGATTTCTCGTCTATGGGACCGCTTCTAAATTTGGGCACTGTCACTTCTCTAGGGGGCTTCCTGGAATTGTTCATGAATCACTTGTCCATGGGACCCCCCCCCCCCAGACATCGCCTGTGGATCTCTCATCTATGGGGACCTCCTCTGGGTTTGGACGCTGTCGTTTGTCTAGGGGGCTTCCTGGGATCGGTCGTGGATTGCTTGTCCATGGGACACCTCAGGATCAGGCATGCATCTCTCATCTATGGGACCCTCTGGGGATCGGACGTGGATCTCTCATTTATGGGGACACTCCGGGGATCGTCCGTGGATCTCTCATCTATGGGACCCTCCGGGGATCGGACGTGGATCTCTCGTCTATGGGACCCTCCGGGGATCGGACGTGGATCTCTCGTCTATGGGACCCTCCGGGGATCGGACGTGGATCTCTCGTCTATGGGAACCTCCGGGGATCGGACGTGGATCTCTCGTCTATGGGAACCTCCGGGGATCGGACGTGGATCTCTCGTCTATGGGAACCTCCGGGGATCGGACGTGGATCTCTCGTCTATGGGAACCTCCGGGGATCTCTCGTCTATGGGAAGCTCCGGGGATCGGACGTGGATCTCTCATCTATGGGACCCTCCGGGGATCGGCCATGGATCTCTCGTCTATGGGACTCTCCGGGGATTGACCGTGGATCTCTCGTCTATGGGACCCTCCGGGGATCGGCCGTGGATCTCTCGTCTATGGGACCCTCCGGGGATCGGCCGTGGATCTCTCGTCTATGGGACCCTCCGGGGATCGGAGGCGGATCTCTCGTCTATGGGACTCTCCGGGGATCGGACGTGGATCTCTCGTCTATGGGACCCTGAGGGGATTGGATGTGGATCTCTCGTCTAGGAAGCCTCCTGGTATCAGATGCAGATCGGATGTCTATGGGGTCTCTCTGGGATCGCTTGTCTCTAGGTCCCCCAGGGATCAGGCAGTAATTTGAGGTGTATAGCTCAGATTGTCCAGCAGGTGGCATCTCTCTCTCTCTCTCTCTCGCTCTCGATACTAGACCCAGGAGCTGACACTCTACCCAGGATAGCTGCCAGTAACTCTTTGTGTGTGAATGGGCTGCACTGGACAGAACAGAGAAGGGCTAGTCACAGTGTGGGCGGTGCCGGGTGGGCTCTCCTAATGGTGGGAGTCGGGCCCCTGGAGAGTTGTAACCCCCCCCATGGGAAAAGAGGGAGGTGTTGGTGTCCGGGGTGGTGGATGGTCCTGTTCACCTCGGTCCGGAGTCGGAAGTTGGCAGACGCTCCCTGGCAGTGCCGGTCCCGGGCGCGGAGTGGGCGGGGTATGGGAGGGGCCGGGAGAACCGTCTGCGGACGGGGCGATCAGGGAGCGTCTGACAATCAGAGAGAGGAAAACAAAAGGGAGAGACGCCGGAGAATGGCGGCCCGCGGAGGGGGTGGGGGAGTCCTGCTGGTCTGGAGCCTGACCGTCCTGTACTTGGGGGGGATCCGGGGGAGCGAGGCCGGAGGGGACCAGGACAAGGCTGAGGTATGTTCACCCCCCACCTCCGGGTGTGTCCACCCTAACTTCACCCCCCACCTCCGGGTGTGCCACCCTAACTTCACCTCCGAGTGTGTCACCCCATTCTATGTCCCCCTAACTTCACCCCCCACCTCCGGGTGTGTCCCCTCCCTAACTTCACCCCCCACCTCCGGGTGTGTCACCCTATTCTATGTCCCCCTAACTTCACCCCCCACCTCCGGGTGTGTCCCCCCCCTAACTTCACCCCACCTCCGAGTGTGTCACCCTATTCTATGTCCCCCTAACTTCACCCCCCACCTCCGGGTGTGTCCCCCCCCTAACTTCACCCCACCTCCGAGTGTGTCACCCTATTCTATGTCCCCCCTAACTTCACCCCATCTCCGTGTGTGTGACCCCATTCTATGTCCCCCTAACTTCACCCCCCCCACCTCCCGGGTGTGTCACCCCCTTCTATGTCCCCCCCTAACTTCACCCCATCTCCGTGTGTGTGTGTGACCCCATTCTATGTCCCCCTAACTTCACCCCCCCCACCTCCCGGGTGTGTCACCCCCCACCTCCAGGTGTGTCCCCCCCTAACTTCACCCCACCTCAGAATGGGGTGACACACTCGATGTCCCCCTAACTTCATCCCCCACCTCCTGGTGTGTCACCCCATTCTATGTCCCCACCTCCGAGTGTGTCACCCCATTCTACGTCCCCCCTAACTTCACACCCCCCCTCCGGGTGTCACCCCATTCTATTTCACCCCAATATATGCCCCTGTTTCCTACCCCCCCCCCCCCCCCCATCACACACCTACCTCACATTTTACCCCCCTAGCCATGTGACTACTCCTCCATGTCACCCCATTCAGGGTGACCTACTTCACCCTCTTTTATGACTATGCACCCCAATAATTATCCCTCTTCATCTATTCTTTCTTGATGTATATGAATATAAGTATGAAATCGATCAAACAGCCATAACTTTGACCACCAATAGGGGTGCAACGGATCAAAAATCTCACGGATCGGATCGATTCTCGGATCGGCAAAAAAAAACACAAATCTTGTTACCCCCACCGGAGTTTGAAATTTCACAGTTATTTTCAACACAAAACGGAGCTTATATGCTTAAATACATTTAACTAAATGTGAAAATCAGGTGTTCTGTCACATTAGCAAGCATGTAAGGTCAGCAGGTTTGCTGCTGCTTTTAAAATGTAACATGTAAACAGTCTGTTGGATTTACAAATACTGTATTTAAGATTATAAGCTCCGTTTTGTGTTGAAAATAACTGTGAAATTTAAAACTACGTTGGGTGTACCAAGATGTCTGCTTGGCCCCTTCTCACTATGATTACTGTGCAGGAGTGTGAGTGGAGCAAGATGGCGGCGACGTAACGTCATTACAGCGGCGCCGCCGGGTGTACCAAGATGGCCGGAGCTAGGCCGAAGCCGCGGCCTTTCCTATGGCCGAGGCTCCGGAGCGCTCCGCGGATCGCATGGTGATCCGATCCGAACAGGGTGACCCGTACGGATCACCACCGATCCGTTGCTCCACTAACCACCAACCATAACCCCTCCAGGCAAGGCCTCCTAGACCTCCTGTGAAGGTACGCTGAGGTGCCGTCAGTAGCAGATCATTTAAAGTGGTTGTAAAGCTCAGACATGAAATCTGAACAAAGCATGTCCCTCTGTAATGTGTACTTGTCCCAGTCCAGAGCACTAAGTGTCCTTTCACACGGGCTTGTCCATATAAAGACTCTGCTTTGCTCGATCCGCTGAACAGGCGGATGACAGGTCTGTCTCTGCTCACTATGCGGAGATGGACCTGTCAGAACCCCGTTCTCCTCCATGGAGATTGGATGAAATTGGCGGCAGGATCCGCCACCAGGGGAGGAAACCTGCCCTGGCGGCAGAAACTTCCCAGCCAGGCACCAAGGCCCAGAGAACCTCCATAGTGAGGTGTCTTCTGGGGTGACTGGTCCTATGTAGAGAGCCCCCACCACCTTGCCCAGCTCAACCATGAGCCTCCCCATTGCCGTAATGGCAACATTTGCCAAAACTTTTCTGATCTGACCACAGAAGGGTTAATATGTCCAAGTGCTGGTTTCTGTGTCCTTGGCTGGTTAATGATTTGTCATCAAAGGCTTGTTTGGCAGATCAGAGGTCTGTACTTCTATTGCAATCAATAGATGTGGACCGAAACTGCACATTTATTGACTGTATAGACTGATCTTTGTCCCAAAAATGTTCAATGCCTGATCACTCCCTAATTCTGCTGAAGCTCCACTCCAACATCAACTACTACTTCTGTATAATAATATTGCCTTAGGTTAGTCCTGAAGTTCCCTCTGACAGTCTGGGGTCATATCTCTAAGTTCTTCATCTCAGCTATCCCCATCCTCTGAACTCCCTGAACCTCCCATTAGGGACCACTCTACATAAAGATCTATTTAGAGGGATCAGGACCGCCTTCCTCCTGCTGGTGACACCTTTAGTGATAGAAAAATCTGTCTAGAGGAATCGGGACCTCCTTCCTCCTAGTGGTGAATTCTCTAGTGAGAACTAAAGATCTTTATAGAGGAATCGGGACCTTCTTCCTCCTGCTGCTGGTGATCCCTTCAGTGATATAAAGATCTATATAGAGGAATCGGGACCTCCTTGCTTATGCTGGTGATCTCTCTAGTGATCTAAAGATCTATATAGAGCAGAAATATGCAATTAGCGGACCTCCAGCTGTTGCAGAACTACAAGTCCCATGAGGCATAGCAAGACTGACAGCTACAAGCATGACACCCAGGGGCAGAGGCATGATGGGACTTGTAGTTTTGCAACAGCTGGAGGTCCGCTAATTGCATATCCCTGCTATAGAGGAATCGGGACAGCCTTGGTCTTGCTGGTGACCCCTTTTAGTGATTTAAATATCTATAATAGAGGAGTCAGGACCTCCTTCCTCCTGCTGGTGACCCCTCTAATGATATAAAGATCTATATAAAGCAGGGGTGTCCAAACAAAGGGCCAGTTTATTGTCCTAACTTTAGGGGGGCCGGACTGTGGCCATTTGAAGTGGAAGAGTTGCTGACGTCAGTGGGAAAAAGTAATGCCCCATTGTTGGTGTCAGTGGGAGGAATTGTGCCCCATCGTTGATGTCAGTGGCCCCATTGTTGATGTCAGTGGCCACATCAGGCCCCCAGGCTGCAGTTTGAAGACCACTGATCTAGAGGAATCAGGACCTCCATCTCCAGCTGGGTACCCTACTAGTGATGCACCCCACTGTTCACCTCGTGCATGCTGCCTGCTAGTCTCCACAGATCATTTCCCGACCCCTCCACACTTTCTGCTGTATTTTAGGAAAAAATGCATTTGTAAACTGGAGAATTCAGACTGTAATTTGAATAAATTGAGGTTTCCTAATCGGAGACTCCATAAAGTCGTCTGTGATCTCAGCTGATGATTGGATGATGTTAGGTGGCTGGTTTCAGACTAATGGTGCCAAAAGAACTTCTTCATAAATATCCAGTGGTGGGAATTTGGATCCAGTCCATCGTAATGTTGGTTTCTTTTGCAGGCCTGGCTCCGCCTCTATGGGTATCTCCCTCAGACCAGCCGTCAGATGTCCACCCTGCGCTCTGCACAGATTCTTTCCTCCGCTGTCACACAGATGCAGCAGTTTTATGGGATTCCAGTCACAGGGGAACTAGACAAAGCCACAACAGAGTAAGAGCTACTTAGATGATCAGGACTTCTTGGGTGGGCTGGGGGCCACCTCAAGCTTCTCCTCCAGTATGCAGTGATCCTCCATCCCACTAACTGACTTTCTCAATGACAGGTGGATGCAGAGGCCACGCTGCGGTGTGCCAGATCAATACGGTAGTAAAACCAAATCGAACATGCGTCGGAAACGGTACGCTCATACAGGGCGCAAGTGGAGCCAACAGCAGCTGACGTACAGGTGGGTGTGGTCAGCTTTGGTGTGCAGCGAGCCCGTGTAATAGCAGGATCCTGATGACATCATATATAAGTGATTCATTTCTGACATCTGGTGATATAAACTAATTTTTTAGGGTAACAACTCTTCATTTGGAGTGGGCTCTAATATTTGCCTGTAACCCAACATCATGGTTCTGTTCTTACTCTGCTTGTGATGTGTGTAAGATGAGAGTTTCTTCAGAGACCGGTCCTCTGTAATAGGAACACTAAATAGTAATTTCATCATACCGTCAGGATGGAGAGGAAGGGCATTGGAAAATGAGGGGAGGCCCTCCAGAATATCATTATAGGGTGAGAGAAGACCCTCTGGGAGATTAGATTATTATACGATGAAGTGAGACCCTCCAGAGATCCTTATGGGACAAAGAGATTCCCTTTGGAAGATCATAATGAGGGAAGATCAATATAGGATGAGGAGAGACCTTCTAGGAGATCATTATAGGATGAGATGAAACCCTCCAGAGATCCTTATAGGATGAGGGGAGACATGCCGGGAGATCGATATAGGATGAGGAGGGACCCTCCAGAGATCCCTATAGGATGATGGAAAACCCTCTAGGACATGGATATGCAATTAGCGGACCTCCAGCTGTTGCAAAACTACAAGTCCCATCATGCCTCTGCCTCTGGGTGTCATGCTTGCTGCTGTCAGAGTCTCGCTATGCCTCATGGGACTTGTAGTTTGGCAACAGCTGGAGGTCCGCTAATTGCATATCCCTGCTCTAGGACATAGATGTCAAACACAAGGCCAGCGGGCCGAATCCGGCCCTCCAGGCCATTTCATCTGGCCCTCGCACCTCCAGCCCTTCTGGTTTTCCTCCAGACCCTTACTTTCTGTTTTCAAGCAATGCATCCAGCTTCTTCCCAGCAGCAGCATAAGGTAAGGGGGTTGCACTGTGATGTAAGGGAGAGTGGGGGACTCCACTTCTGATGGTAAGGTGGCTCTTGACATCTAATGTAAAAGGAGGGGATGCGCTGGACATCTAATCTTACAGATACAACCGGCCCTTTTGAGGGCAATCAAAATGATGATGCGGCCCACGATGAAATTAATTTTGACACCCCTGCTCTAGGAGATTATTATAAGATGAGGAGGGACCCTCCAGAGATCCCTATAGGATGATGGAAAACCCTCTAGGAGATTATTATAGGATGAGGGTAGACCCTTTGGGGGATCAATGAAGGATGAGAGGGGACCCTTTAGGAGATTGGCACTGGATGGGGGGGAGACTACCAGGGTGATCATTACAGGATGGAGAGGAAAACCCTTTAAATAGTCATAGGATGAGGGTAGATCTTCCAAGTGATCATTATAGGATGAGGGGAGACCCTCTACCCTCTGCAAGATCATTATAGGATGAGGGGCAGACTCTCTGGGAGATCCTCATAGGATGAGAGGGAGACCGTTGGGGTTAATCATTACAGGATGGAGTTATTGGTACATGAAGGGACATATTCTGTAATGCTGACAGATGGATTTGTGAGGATGGTCACTACTCTCCTTCCTCTATGGAGGATCACATCACCCCGCCATCTGATAATTGGGGAAGTTTTACAATGACAATCCTTTTGGCTTCTCTGACAAGGGGGGAAACTGAACTTGATTTTTTTTTTCCTTCACTTATCACAGAAGATACCAGTGGGGATTGTTTACTAGAAATGGAGTGTGCAAAATGTGGTGCAGCTCTGCATAGAACTCAGTCAGCTTTTAGGTTTTATTGCCAAAGCTTAATTGAACAAGCTGAAGTTAGAAGCTTATTGGCTACCATGCACAGCTGCACTAGATTGTAAGTACTCCAGTTTTAGTAAACCCCCCCCCCCCTAATAGTGTCTGTCCTTGCCACTTCCACCATTCCCCATCCGCCATCAGTGGGGAGTTTGTTGAATGCCGCTTATATAGAGAACCACAACTCGCTGGAGATTTATAGGGGGGACCCACCACTCGGACAGACTTCCACCATAATTTGTGTGCGGAACTGCCAAGTCTTCTCACTAGCAACTCACCATATCTCCATGTCACCAGAGAAATTACCTCCCCGTCGGCCATCTCCCTTCCTCCTCCTCTCATGTCCTCTCCGGTCCCCTCTGTTTGTCCTCTTTTCTCTGCAGGCAGTGACGTTGGCTGAAGATGAGCTGGGTTCCTGGTCTATCCCCCCCCCCCCCCCCCCCCGTGTACATAGTGTTGGAGCCCACCAATATGTATAGTTTCCAATAGTTTGTCTTTATTTCTCATTCCGCAGCATCCAGAATTACTCCGACAAGCTGGGTGTGTACAACTCTGTGGACTCAATACGGAAGGCCTTTGCTGTGTGGTCCAGTGCTACCCCCCTAACCTTCAAGGAAATTCCTTTTGAGTCCCTGCGACAGAACCAGGCCAGTGCTGACATTGTCATCCTTTTTGCTTCTGGCTTCCATGGCGACAGCTCCCCCTTTGATGGCCCTGGTGGCTTCCTGGCACACGCCTATTTTCCAGGTCCAGGAATGGGCGGTGACGCCCATTTTGACTCTGAAGAACCATGGACTGTGAACAATGCAGATGTAATGGGTGAGGAAATCTATTATCTTTTATCTATAGAGTGGCAACATATACTGCATCGCTGTGCAAGAAATATTAAGGTGTGACCTGTACAGATTTCCAGTGTAAAGGATGATGGGGAGAATAGGCCCAGTTATGCCTAACAGGATCACACTCGGACAGCATCAAACACCAATGTCGCAGTGGGTGGGGCTATGTCATAGGCGGCAGTGGGTGGGCCTATTCTGGAAGCAGTGGGTAGAGCTATGATAGAGGCACCAGTGGGTGGGGACTGTCCTGGAGGCAGTGGGTGGAGCTATGTTGGGGATCAGTGGGTGGGGACTGTCCTGGAGGCAGTGGGTGGAGCTATGTTGGGGATCAGTGGGTGGGGACTGTCCTGGAGGCAGTGGGTGGGGCTGTCTCTGAGACTTGGTGGAGTAAAGGACCTGCTCTGATTGGCTATCGGCGAATCAGCAAGATGTAATATTTTGGATTTTGCTGCCTCCCTCAGGCTATGTATTATAATAGCCAATGTCGTCCCTGGCAGGGAACCACCTTTTCCTGGTGGCCGTTCATGAGCTCGGACACTCGCTGGGCCTGGAGCACTCCAATAACCCTAGTGCCATCATGGCTCCCTTCTACCAGTGGATGGACACTGAAAACTTCCAGCTGCCTGAAGACGACAGACGAGGAATTCAGCAGCTCTATGGTAAGACCTGATTGGCTGAGTCTTCTGCCCTGCTTTCCCCTCCCACACCCTCAAAAAAAATAGAATTTTGTTTAGAATGTACTTTCTTGCAGTAACCCATAGCAACCCAGTGGACCCACCATTTTGGCTATCAGCGCCTTAGAGATTCTTTGGTTGTTATGGGTTACAGCACAGCATGAGCCCCATAGAGTGATAGTTGAATTATGCCATGACGATTCTATTGCGCACCCTCTGTTGGCACTCCATGTTTCTGAGCTCTTACTGTGTGAAAGTAACTGAACCATTTTGTTTTTAGGGAGTGCCGACAATGAGGTCCCCAGCACCTTGTCTCCTGTCCCCACCCCAAGGAACCCCGACCAGAAGCCGCCAAAACCACCTCCGAGGGGCCGACCAGATAGACCAGGAACCCCGTCCCCCCCAGAGCGCTATGGGCCCGACATCTGCCAGGGCAACTTTGATGCAGTGACAGTCCTGCGCGGAGAGATGTTTGTGTTCAAGGTGAGCGCTAAGCCCATTGCTTAAAATTCTGACCTTCTCTGTCTGTCTTCCATAACAGCATTCTAGCCATCATCTTTCCTGAAAGTTGGACAGTAGAAGTAGACTTCTGGTTGGTTGCTCTAGATGACAGATGGTTTTCTTCCCTCCAGTTGTCACTTGAGTAGTGTTATAGCTCTGGGTCGCCGTTTGCGGCTCATCACATCTTGGTTTCCATCGGCAGGGCACCTGGTTCTGGAGGGTACGACATAACCGTGTCTTGGATAACTACCCCATGCCAATCGGACACTTCTGGAGGGGACTGCCGGGTAACATCAGCGCTGCCTATGAGAGACACGATGGAAAATTTGTTTTCTTTAAAGGTGAGCAATGATGGCCCTGCCGTCCCCCTGAAAACAGGATGCTGCTAAAATGTAATCCAAGGATGCTTGTGCTGCTGACCTCCGACCCCTGAATGCTACTGACCCCAGACATGCTGACCTCCAACCCCCTGAATTCTGCTGACCTCAGGACGCTACAGACTCCAGAATGCTGCTGACCTCTAACCCCTGAATGCTGCTACCTTTAGGACCCTACTGACCCCTGGATGCTTCTGACCTCTGAGCGCAAGATGCTGCTGGCCTCTGAATGCTTCTGACCCTTGGACGCTGCCTATTATGAGGAGGTCTCCATATATTTCTGTGACCCCTGACATGACGATGATGGGTTTAGTGGGATGCTAGTGATTTATACAGTCCATCCCCGGTAATGGCACCATATGAAAAGTTGCGCTACCAGATCTGCTTTATTTTTGCTGATTAATTGGATACTGATTTGTCACTTATCAAAGCCATGAATAATAATTTATTCTGATATACTGATATGAATGGATGGGAGCAGGGCTGGAACAAGAGGTGGGCAGGAAGAACAGCTGTCCTGGGCACAGCGGAGCAAGGGGGCAGAGAAATGACACAGGGCAGTAAAACACATTCTACGGCATGCATTAACAGTGGGGGGGAAAGGGGGACAGTTCTGCATCCTTGCCCTGGGTGCTAGACCTAGCTGCCCCCCTATTCTTTTTTGACACTTGCCGTGTGATTTGATTTCTGCAATTTTTGATTTCCAGGTGACAAATATTGGTTGTTCCGGGAGGCCCATCTGGAGAGTGGATACCCCCAGCCTCTAACTAGCTTAGGCTATGGGATTCCCTATGACCGGATCGACACAGCGATTTGGTGGGAACCAACCGGACACACCTACTACTTTCGTGGCGACAGGTAAGAGTCCAGATATGTGACTGAGCCCCCCTCCAAGACAGGACTGTTCACACAGTACATGCAGGATGCCGCAACATTGATATTCTCTGAATATGATGTGTTATTAGGCCACCATCTGGCACATTTTGCTATAACAGCCGGGGCTCAAAGGAGCTGTGCTGATGCGCAGAATCTCAGGGTTTTGGATGAGCGGTTCTCGGGGTGGGGGATCGGCTCAGTGACGGACACAGGCAGATACAGCGGGATGTTTTGATAAATGAGTCTGAAAACAGGAAAAGTTTAAGAATAGAGGAGGCCAAGTAGAGGACAGGAAGGTCTCCCCTCCCCCACTGATTATTCCTGGGTCACAAGTTGACAGGAAATCGTATTGAATCCTATAGTTATATATTCCTGACTGCAGTCACTCCCCTTTATACATTTTATTGTGTATCGCCAACACATTTTGCAGCGATGTACAAAGACTACTCATATGACTCGACTGTGTGGGAAGAAATAGTTAAGGTGGGAAATGAATAGAGGACCCCAGTGCTGCAAGGCTACATATCTAACCACTTTGCCAACATGCCGCCCTGCATTCTCCTTTCTGCTCCCCATTCACTAGTTTCTGTGCTGGCTCTACCCACCTCTGGTCCCTATGGTAGCTCCCCACCCCCCTGTTCCTGCTCCTCCTTCCGCCCCTCTCTGATCCCGGCTCCCTCACCTCTCTGGTCTCTGCACCCCTTTTGCCCCAAACTGGTCCCTGCTTGCTCCCCTTCTCTGGTCCATGCTTGCTCTCCTCCCCCTCTCTGGTCCCTCCTTACTTTCTTCTCTGGCCCCAGCTTCTAGTATCTAATTGCTTCCCTCTCCAGTCCCTACTCACTGCCCGCCCCTCTCGGCTCCCTGCTTGCTCCCCCTCTCTGGCACCTGCTCCCCCTTTTTTGGTCACTGCTCGCTCCCCTCTCCTTCTCCCAGTCCCTATTTTCTCCCTTTCTCTATGGTCCCTGTTCCCCCCCCCCCCCCCACACACCCTTTAGTTCCTGTTGTTGTGCTTTGTCCAGCTCTCTCTAATCCTGCATACTCTCTGTCCAGCTACTGGCGCTTCAATGAGGACAGCCGCTCGGTTGATCCAGGTTACCCCAAATCCAATAAAGTTTGGGCCGGTATCCCAGACACTCCGAAGGGCGCCTTCCTGAGCTCCGATACATGTGAGTATAGATGGGGCCCCTCCACAAGAACTATGTATGGTGTCTTCTGTGGGGGCACTCTGCAATGACACTTCACAATGCAATTATTTTTATATACCAGGTCCCCCCAGATTTTAACTTTTTTGGAGGGGGTGGTGTTATAGAAGAGGCCAGAATAAGGGAGAATGTAAAGAGGGTGTAGAGAGGGATGGTAGAACACTGAAATTTATAGAGAGGACACACCGTGCAGTTGGGTATGGAGGGATCGCGGAGTGCGGTTGGGTGTGGAGGAGGGGGTCCGGAGTATGGTTGGGTATTGAGGGAATGGAGAGGGGTGGGCATAGAGGGGGCACAAAACATGTGTGGAAATCATGAAGGTCAGAGATAAGTCTGCTCACATAGACCATAACATTGTCCCCCCCCCCCCCCCCCCCCCTCTGCAGAGTCCATCATTAAGGATTGATTCTCCTTTCTATAAATGGGGGAGTGTGCTTGGTCATCTCCATCATTGTCTGGTGGGTCCTTGAGGGAGGACAGCGAAGGGGGCGGAAAGGAGAACAGTGAAGGGGAGGACATTGGGGGGGGGGGGGGGATAGGACAGCATTGAGGGGTGATGGGATAGGACAGTGAAGGGGGAGGGGGGGCAATTAAATAGAAGGGCAGATTTTCCCCAGCAGTGGTTGAGCCCTTCCCAATGCCCTGTGCAGCTCTCTTGAGGAAAGAAGATCTCCTCCTCCAGTGTAATGAAGCAGTATAAGGTGAAGCTGAGCGATGACGTCTGATTAGATAACGGAGCGTTTCTCTGTTTCAGCATACACCTACTTCTATAAAGGAGCAAAATACTGGAAGTTTGACAATCAGCGTCTGAAGACCGAGCCGGGGTACCCCAAGTCTATCCTGCGAGACTTCATGGGGTGTCAGGAGGAAGTGTACAAGGACCCGGAAACTGCCCCCCGGTGGCCAGACCTGGACCGACCTCCATTTAACCCGGATGGTGAACCAGATGAGGTTGATGAGGACAGGGAGCCAGGGGGTGGGGAGGACACTGGACGAGACGTGGATGTCGTTGTCCACATTGACGAGTACACTCGTGCGGTCAGCGTCGCCATGGTAATTGTGCCGTTACTACTGCTGCTGTGCATCCTGGGACTTATCTATGTCATTGTTCAGATGCACAGGAAGGGCCCTCCCAGGGCACTACGATACTGTAAGCGTTCCCTCCAGGAATGGGTATGACCCTCCCCCACTAACTTCTTTAATTTCCTTTAACAAACTGTTTTTTGTGGTGCTAACCCAGGGAATTGTGGGAGCGGAGCGCACCCCCCCCTCCACTCCGAGGGAAGATATGAAGGAATATTTGCATCCTCTGACACATAACAATGCCAAAACCTCTGACCTGCTTGTGCCCCTGTGGAGGCTGCGCCCCCTGCTGGCCGTTGTTAAAGCTGTAGGGCCGTGGACGCCACCTTGTGGCAGCTCTGTGAATTGCACTTGATGGTGGAAGGTACACGAATTGCACTCTACCCCGATTCTGCATCCTGAGCACTGTGAGGACAGAAAGAGAATGTTCCTAGAAATCTGCATTTTGCACTGAAAAAACCCCCCCTGAAGTGGCGCCTGGACAGACACCAGAAACACGATAATCTCAGCCACTAAGTCCCTGGGGAATAGAATGGAGTCCTTTTGAACGCCCTCCATGGCCAGTCCTGTGTCCTTGGGGGATAAAGTGGCGTCCTGTGACCCCCCCACAACCACCACTGAGGTCACTGCTGGGCAGGTGACACCTGTTGAGCCATCCATGCTCAGTCCTGGATCACTGGAGAATAGAAAGAGGCCTTTTGACCCTTGTTAAGTCCACTGAAATCATTGCTTGGTCACACATGAATAGAATAGGATCCTGTAACCCTCACTAGGTCAGTGTTGGGTCACAAGAGAATAAGGTCCTGTAACCCCCACTGAGCCCATCAAGGTCAGTGCTGGGCATGTAACCCCTGCTGAGCCGTCCATGGTCAGTTATGGATTACTGGGAAATAGAATGGGGTCCTGTGACCTCCCCACTGAGCCATCCAAGGGACAAGGCTGGGTCCCTGGGGAATTGAATGTGGTCCTGTGCCCCAGCTGAGCCCTAAAAGGTTAGAGCTGGATCTCTGGGGAATATACAGTTGGGAGATCAACACAATTCTAATCTTTCAGGCTCTTTACACCACCACAATGGATTTTGAAATGAAACGAACAAGATATGCTTTTAACTTCAGACTTTCAGCTTTCATTTGAGGGTATTTTACATCCAAATCAGGTGAACGGTGTAGGAATTACAACAGTTTGTATATGTGCCTCCCACTTTTTAAGGGAATAAAAGTAATGGGACAATTGGCTGCTCAGCAGTTCCATGGCCAGGTGTGTGTTCCCTCATTATCCCATTTACAAGGAGCAGATAAAAGGTCCAGAGTTCATTTCAAGTGTGCTATTTGGAATCTGTTGCTGTCAACTCTCAATATGAGATCCGAAGAGCTGTCGCTATCAGTGAAGCAAGCCATCATTCGGCTGAAAAAAACAAAACAAACCCATCAGAGAGATGGCAAAAACATTAGGTGTGGCCAAATCAACTGTTTGGAACATCCATAAAAATAAAGAACACACCGGTGAGCTCAGCAACACCAAAAGACCCGGAAGATCACGGAAAAGAACTGTGGTGGATGAGCGAAGAATTCTTTCCCTGGTGAAGAAAACACCTTTTACAAACAGTTGGCCAGATGAAGAACACTCTCCAGGAGGTAGGTGTATGTGTGTCAGATGAAGAACTCTCCAGGAGGTAGGTGTATGTGTGTCAGATGAAGAACACTCTCCAGGAGGTAGGTGTATGTGTGTCAAAGTCACCAATCAAGAGAAGACTTCACCAGAGTGAATACAGAGGGTTCACCACAAGATGGAAACCATTGGTGAGCCTCAACAACAGGAAGGCCAGATTAGAGTTTGCCAAACAACATCTAAAAAAGCCTTCACAGTTCTGGAACAACATCCTATGGACAGATGAGACCAAGATCAACTTGTACCAGAGTGATGGGAAGAAAAGAGTATGGAGAAGGAAAGGAACTGCTCATGATCCAAAGCATACCACCTCATCAGTGAAGCATGGTGGTGGTAGTGTCATGGCGTGGGCATGTATGGCTGCCAATGGAACTGGTTCTCTTGTATTTATTGATGATGTGACTGCTGACAAAAGCAGCAGGATGAATTCTGAAGTGTTTCGGGCAATATTATTATCTGCTCATATTCAGCCAAATGCTTCAGAACTCATTGGACGGCGCTTGACAGTGCAGATGGACAATGACCCGAAGCATACTGCGAAAGCAACCAAATTGTTTTTTAAGGGAAAGAAGTGGAATGTTATGCAATGGCCAAGTCAATCACCTGACCTGAATCCGATTGAGCATGCATTTCACTTGCTGAAGACAAAACTGAAGGGAAAATGCCCCAAGAACAAGCAGGAACTGAAGACAGTTACAGTAGAGGCCTGGCAGAGCATCACCAGGGATGAAACTCAGCGTCTGGTGATGTCATCGCGTTCCAGACTTCAGGCTGTAATTGACTGCAAAGGATTTGCAACCAAGTATTAAAAAGTGAATTATATATATTTTTTTTTTTTTTTTATCAAAAAGGTGTTTATTGAACAAGTTTAAACAATTTTCTAATGTACAGACATTGTGAAAGTTTGATTTATGATTGTTAATCTGTCTCATTACTTTTGGTCCCTTTTTAAAAAGTGGGAGGCACATATACAAACTGTTGTAATTCCTACACCGTTCATCTGATTTGGATGTAAATACCCTCAAATTAAAGCTGAAAGTCTGCAGTTAAATCACATCTTGTTCGTTTCATTTCAAATCCATTGTGGTGGTGTATAGAGCCAAAAAGATTAGAATTGTCGATGTGCCAATATTTATGGACCTGACTGTAAAGGCATCCTGTGATTCCTCTCCAAGGTTAGTGCTGGGCATTTGAGCCCTCTGAGGTTGGTGTCAGGTCACCAGGGGAAAAAATTGGGGTCTATTGACCCCTACTGAGCTCTCCAAGGTCAGTGCTGGGAATATGACCACTGCTGAGCCCTCGGAGGTTAGTACCAGATCACTAGGGGGTTATAATTGGGGTCTTGTGATCTCCGCTGAATCCTCCAAGGTCAGAGCCAGGTCCTTGGTGAATTAAATGGGGTCCTGTGACCCCTACTTAGCCCTTTTAGGTCAGTGCTGGTCACATGACCTCTGCTGAGTCCTCCAAGGCCAGGACTTGGTCTCTGGGGGATAGATCGTGGTCCAGTGACCCCTGCTTAGCCCTTTGACTCCAGTGCTGGTGACATGTCCTCTGCTAAGTCCTTTGAGGCTGGGGCCGGGTCCCTAGGGGATAGAATGTGGTCCTAGGACACCTGCAGACTGCTCACAGGCCAGGGCTGGGTTCCTGAGGGATTGAATGTGGTCCTGTGACCCCCGCTTAGCCCTCCGAGGTCAATGCTTGGCATATGACCACACTGAGGCCAGGGCCGTGTCCCCAGGGGGTAAAATGTTGTTCTGTGACCCTCGCTTAGTCAGTGCTGGGCACGTGACCCCCCCCCCCCCCCCCCCCCGGCTGAGTCCTCCGAGACCAGGGCTGGGGCCCCAGGGGATAGAATGGGGTCCTGTGTCTTCTGGTTTCTGTGGCAGGCTCCATTGTTCCTGTGGAGTTTTACTTTATTAGGAAGGGAAAAGGCCGATAAGTTATAGAAATCTGAATGTCTCGGTCCTGTACGATTTTCTTCACGCGAATGTTATGTTTTTTTTTTTTTTTTTTTTATTAAATATTTTTTTTTTAACAGTGTTCTTATTTCCTGTGCCATCTGTCACATCCGCCTCAGACAGGAGAGCCAGGGCCAATGGAAGGTTTGAACTCTGATTATCTGGGGGGAGAGTCATATTGCTGTGATTTCCCAGCAGTAGTTTGTGTCCCTGCCCATTGTGGGAGGGGCGGAGACACAAACTACCATGAAGAAATAGACATTACCTGCCTCTTTAAAGTGTGTCTAGGAATTGTATTGTGTGTTTTGTTCCTTTTTAATTGCTGCAAGTATAGAATAACATCTGATGATCTGCCAGAAATCCCTTCCTGTAGGGAGCGGACAACACGCCGCCTCTGTTCTCTGTACTTGCATCCCAAGCAGTGGTGTCAGCCCTGCCCAGTTCTCCTATGTGGACTGAAGCAGGGCCGGGACAAGGGGTGGGCAGGAGGGGTGGCTGCCCTGGGGACTGTGGTATCATAGGTGTGGGGGCACTACAAGGAGATGGGGGGGGGGGGAGGCAATTTGTGTTGGGAGGGGGGGGATGGCATAGGTAAGAATTGTTCTAGGAGGGGAAATTTGGGGCGGTGTGCCAGAAGTGGTGATTGGGGGGGGGGGGTTGTGTTGGGAGGGGGGGAGGAAATTTGTGTTGGATGGGGGGGCGGCGGCATAGGTAAGAATTGTTCTAGGAGGGGAAATTTGGGGGGGGGGGGGATTTGTGTTTGGGATGGGGGAAGAGGATTTGTGCTAGGAGAAGATTTATTTTATTTTTTCTTTGTCTGAGAAACACTTTTTTTGCGAGGGGGATTAGTGTTAGGAGGGGAAATTGGGAGGGGGTGGATTTGTGCTAGGATGGAGGATTGTGGGAGGATGGGGAGTATGCTCTTGAAGGGGAAACTTGAGGCGTAGAGTAGGGGTGCGCATCTTCACTGGTCTCACGATTCGATTACGATTATCTGGTAAGCGATTTGATTCTGCGATGCATCACAATTACCGACGAGTTCCCACTTCCGCTTGGAACGCCTAGGCGTCCCTTCCTCCCTGCGATCTTCTGGGACACATCACAGGTCCCAGAAGATTGCTCGGCTATGCAGGACAGCGCAGGGATACATGCGCACCTGGCTGTGAAGCTGCAAGCTGTCACAGCTGGATGCCTACAGTAGTATTGCCAGCGCCGTGGACAGGCGGGGGAGAGAATTGAGGGTTCGGGTGGCCACGGCGCTGGATTGTGGGACAGGTGCGTGTCTTTCTGCGCACACTTGTGGAATGGCGACAAACTACGGTACCTAAAAAATCTCCATAGGTGACGCTTTAAATTTTTTTTAATGGTTACCAGGTTAGAGTTACAGAGGAGATCTAGTGCTAGAATTATTTCTCTCGCTCCTGACGATCGCGGCGATACCTCACGTGTGATTTGAACGCGCTTTACATATGCGTGCGTGGCATGAGTATGTGTTTTCTTTGCTGTGTGAGCTCGCGGGGACAGGGGCACTTTAAAAATTATTTTTTTTTCCATTTGATTTATTTATTTATTTTTTACATTGTGTTTAAAAAAAAAGAAAAATGTTTGGTCACTTTTATTGCTGTCACAAGGAATGTAAACATCCGTGGTGACAGGTAATCTTTATGGAGAGATCGGCGGTCTAAAAGTCCCCAAATCCCTACTTTGCACTTCAAAGTATTCAGATCGCCAAAAACGGCGATTCTGAATACTGTATTTTTTTATTTTTTTTTTTAAACTGCCGCCATTGGCAGCCGAGTAAAGCGGAAGTGACGTCGTGACGTCACTTCCGTGTTTACATACAGACTGGAACGAAGCCAACGCTTTGTTCCAGTCTGTTTCTAGCCGCTGAAAGTAGCGGCTTGTGGATCGGGTCTCCCGGTGGGACGGGAGGCCCGGTCATAGCGGCGGGGATGTCCCCCTCCCGCCCCTCCGGGATAACAACCGAGCGGCTTTTAGCCGCATCGGTTGTTATCACTGGAAAGCCGACCGCCCGCTCTAAAAACGGTACTGGGATGATGCCTGCAGTTGTGGGCATCATCCCAGGAATTGATTTTCCTGGTCGCATGCATCGGAATCGCATCGGGGACACCCGAATCGCGATGCAGCCATTAATTTCGGGACCCCTAGCGTAGAGGATTTGTTTTAGGAGCGGGATTTGTGCTAGAAGAGGTGTTTTGAGAATTAGTTTTTTGGAGGAAGATTAGTGTTAGCAGGGGAGATTTGGGGGGGGGGGGGGATTTGTGATAAAGTGGAGGATTGGGGGGGATTTGAGTTTGTGCTTGGAGGGGAAATTTTGAGGGGTAGAGAATGTGTGTTAGGAAGGGAGAATTATCTTGGGTGGGGGATTTGTGCTGCTTTTTTGGAAGGGGATTAGTGTTAGGAAGGGAAACTTGGGTTGGCGTTGTGCTAGGATGGGGGGGGGGGGAGAGTTTGTGCACAGACGGGAAATTTGAGGGGTAGAGGATTTGTGCTAGGTAGGAGGATTTTTTTTTTTTTCCTTTCTTTCTGGGCGAGTAGGAATTGTGCTGGGAGCCTATGCAGAATGGGAGGATTTTTAGTAGGGGGTGGATTTGTACTGGGAGGAGGGGAAATGAATGCTTAGAGGGTAAGCATGCAGATTAGTGCTTTGGTTTTTTTTTTTTTTTTTGTTTGTTTTGGGAGGGAGGAAGGAAGGTAATTTTTGCTGACACATAATGCTCATACAGCTAGAGGGGGGGTCTAATTGGGCATGTTCATCCTGGGCTCTAGATGACCTTGTCCCGGTGTTCTGCCGAGCTGGTTCCGCCTATCGGTATGGTTCCGAGCTCGACTGCGCAGGGGCAATCCGAGGCGATGGAATTCTCAGATAGAAAGAAGCTGCTGTAGACGCGCTCGCTCCCGATGCTAGGGAACCAGCTCGACGAGAAAGCGGCGGGGGCGGAGACTAGCAAGTTGATGGGACACGACACCACGCTGTATTTTTTTAAATGGTCATGAGTGGCTGCAAGGGGTGGGGGCGGAGACTGGGACACGCCGCTCTATAGGGCAGCATATAACAATTATATGTACAACACTCGCCCTATAGAGCGGCGTGTCACAGTCTCGGCCCCCGCCCCTTGCGGGCGCTCATCAACATTGACAAAAATAAAGAGCGGCATGTCAGCTGCCCATCAACAACTTTAATGCCGCCTTATGGAGCGGCGTGTGTCCCAGTCTCCGCCCCTTGCTGTGCGGCGTGTATGCTCGGGAGCGAGCGCATCTACAGCTGACGAACAGCTGTAGATTTCCGAGTGCGCAGACGCGCTCGGAACCATATCGATAGGGGAACGAGGTCGATAAGACACCGGCACTGTGCAGAAGTTGTCGCCCCCCCCCCCCCCCATATACCTTTTATTAGGTAGGGCTGATAATGCTGCTTGGGAGTTTGCTGCTGCAGTGTCAGCATTGTCGGCTCATTACAGCATTTCTGGTAGATCACCAGGTATTTGTACTTAGTGTTTTTAAAGAGATTCACCTGGAGATGGAGAACGTCCCTTTACTGTAGATATGTAATCATCGACCTTCGCTGTGCGCAGCCCTTCCAGGGATCTTTGATTGGGGGGTGAGGGAGGAGGAAGCCCTACTGTGTGATCCCACCATAGACATGATCAGAGATTCCTCTCTCCATACTTTCCCATCAGATCTGTCTCTGCAGCGGAAGAGGAGACTCTGGGAGAGTGGGGGTTAATCTCACATCCTCTCTCACACAATGACATAATTCATTTCCTCTTTCCATGAGAAGGGGGGGGGAAAGAGAGAGGGGCTCCCAGGATCCTCTGAGGGTCTCTGCTGTGACCTTTGCAATGGATTATGTGCAGCGCTGTGGATTGGACAATCTGAAGACCGACCACCTTCCACCTCACTAGAGCTCATCAGCGGAGGCTGCATCATTTATAGTCAGAGAACGTCTGAAGAGCAACAATGTGTCTTACAGAGAAGAGTGAAAGACAAACCCCATCAACAAGAGGGGGGATTTTCCATACACTGTTATAATGGGGGGGTGAATGTGGCATACTGAGCGGTAAAACGAGGGGATGGGACATACCGACCGTTATGAGGGGGGGATGGTACATGTCGAGTGCTATACTAAGGGGGGTGAGACAGACTGATCATTATAACAAGGGGGGGGGGGGTGTGACAGACTGATCATTATAACAAGGGGGGGTGTGACAGACTGATCATTATAACAAGGGGGGGTGTGACAGACTGATCATTATAACAAGGGGGGGTGTGACAGACTGATCATTATAACAAGGGGGGGTGGGACAAACTGATCATTATAACATGGGGGGTGGGACAGACTGATTATTATAACATGGGGGGTGGGACAGACTGATTATTATAACATGGGGGGGGGGGGGTGGGACAGACTGATCATTATAACGTGGGGGGGGGTGGGACAGACTGATTATTATAACGTGGGGGGGGGGTGGGACAGACTAATTATTATAACATGGGGGGGGGGGTGGGACAGACTGATCATTATAATGTATCGACCCTCTCTCCCCCTCTTGCTTTATCGGTTATGCGGCTGTTGTCTAGGGGTCCCTGGGAGGGAGAGATGATACACACCACGGCCCATGTCCTCCATAACTAAGAGGTGAAGGCCAGAAGATTGGGTCTTGTGCAGGTGTCCTAGAGTCAAGTCCTGTCCCTCGTCCCTGACTCCTTTGCTCCTAGTAACCAGAGTTCCACACAGTGAATAGGTCCAACTCCGTTTTTATTCTTCTTGCCAAACAATAAACCGTTTCTTCTACTGAGTAATAATGGGGAATAGATCGAGGCACAATCCTTTCCCTTCTGATGCTAACCACTGTGGTATCACCAGTGGCGGATAGTCACTGCCACTGACTATGTGAGGTAGAACGTGAATTACCTTCGCTAGCACCGCCCCTGTCAGAGTAAGGAAATCCGTCCAAGGGAGAAACAGGAGGCCTCTCTGTCACCAGCGATGCTGCGCCGGACTCTCCAGAGAAGTTCCGCACACCAGATCTCACGAACTCAGACACGGGCACCCAAGGAATTAAGGCCCCCCTCGGAGAACTCAGTCGAAGGTACTGAGCTCCAGGCTTCCGCCATAGTACCTCACCCCAGGCTAAAAGTGCCTGAGATGAACTCCATCCTCGCTCCGGCCAGGTCAAGGGCACCTAGACCCGGGAACACTGGAACGCCAGCACCCAGGCTGAAGGTGCCTGGGTGCGGCCGCGTCCTCCAACTCCGAACTCTGAACCCTGTGGTAAGGGCGTCCGCCCCTTTTATCACCTCTCCCTTTGCGTCACAGCGGGTTCCCCGCCCCGCTGTACCAGCGCCAGGGGAGGACAAAAAGGTACAGTCTTGCGGTGTGAGTTCAGCCCCGGCCCAGGGCAACAGTGCCACCTGTGGGCCACAAGGAACCTCACACCACCAGAGTCCTCCAAGAACCAGAAAAGGGTCTCGGATACCATAGCAATCTGTGCATCTGGGTTACACTACCACCCAGATGCCTCCCCTAAATTCAAGTACCCGCTACAATAACATGAGGGGGTGGGACAGACTAATTATTATAACATGGGGGGGTGGGACAGACTGATCATTATAACAAGAGGGGTGGGACAGACTGATTATTATACCAAGGGAGGTGGGACAGACTGATTATTATACCGAGTGTTATAACCAGGGGGGTTGGGGGATGATAATGCATAACCAGTGTTATCTATTTAGTATTGTGTATATTGGAAAGATTTATCTAATCTTTCTATTTCCCTAATATTATGGGGACAGGTAATGACAGAAATCGATCAGATCAGATCTGGATGGATAATGATGATGGATTGATCAGATCTGGATAAATATAGATGATTGATTGATAGATTTACCAAACCTAGATGAATATGGATGATGGATTGATCAGATCTGGAGGGATGATGGATTGATAGATTAATCAATCCTGGATGGATATTGATGATAATGAATTGATCATATCTGGAGAAATGTTGATGATGGATTGATTGATTAAATCTGGATGAATATTGGGGATGAATTGATCAGATCTGGGGGATATTGATGATGATGGAATGAGAGATCAATCAACTCTAGGTGGATATTGATGATGGACTGTCTAGTTTCAGAGGGATATTTCCGGTGAATTAATCAGATGTGGATGGATATTGATAATGAAGGATTGATCGAGTGATCAGATCTGGATAGATATTGATGATGGATTGGTAAATTCATCAGATCTGGATTTATCCATCCATGGACAGGATGAGTTTATGTGATAAGCAGAGCAGCCCTCCCTCCCGCAGCAATGACGTGTGTGACTAGTGGGGGAGGGGATGCTTTTTCCTTAATGAAATCAATTGGATGGTCACTGACTCAATAACGAGATGGAGGAGAAGCTGAGACATGACATTGTGTGCTGCTCTATAGCTACAGGTAGATCTCCAACTGTCTGAGCACAGATAATCTCACGTTGTAGGGAATGCTTTGCATCCAATCTTTAGGGTGGAGTTGGGTGTAAGAACTTTCTATATGTCTCCCCTATTGGGGGCCAATCTTTTTACCCAACATGTGAGACCAAGGGCCTACGGCCAGTTACACATCTTCCAATCTGATTGTACAATCTCCTTTCAATCCACCAAAAGGTAAGTAGATTGTACAATCAGATTGTATAATGTGTGGCAATAAAATATTTTCTGATGGTGAATCTGTGTGGTAAAATGCAGCAATCCACTGCCACCAATCAGAAACCCTCCCGACTCTGGAGGAGCATGTGTAAATCCTCCAATCTATACCTATCAGACCTAACTGATCCAACTGCAGCGAAATGAAATGATTGGATGCTGTGAGTTATGTCACTTTCTGAATGGTGGCAGCTGATTAGCCCTCCTAGATGGGATAGATCAGTGATGGTGAACCTTGGCACCCCAGATGTTTTGGAACTACATTCCCCATGATGCTATATAGGAATATGAAGGTATTGGGACTTTTAAGGTGCAACAACTACACGATATTCAATATAAAAAATATAATTTTATTACAAAAAAATATATGAAAATTCATATGTACAAATATACATGAACCATCAAAATAAACATAATAGAGTTTCCAAAGTGCATACAGACAAAATTCTCTACATGTTTCGCCATTTTGTAGGCTTCCTCAGGAGTTTGTCATGCAAATACTGGAAACAAAGAAAGAAAAATAATAAATACATAATAATATTTACTCAAATTTCAAACTCAAAATTACAAAACAGAATATTATTAAGAAAAAAAGGATAACTGAAAACCATAACCAGCCCAATGGTTGCTCAAAAGTTCATCTCAAAATTAGATCTATTTATTCAAGGTATATGACCTTATTAGTATCAGTTGTAAGTACATTACCTGTAAATTTTGATGGTACAATCTAAAATGAAGAATGACCAGATAGCCAATGAGCTATCCCACACGGGGGCGCCCGTAAGGAGGGGATCATATGGTGTATCATAGAGGGGGAGAAATACTGGCACAAATAACCACCCGGATATTACTAGCACAGGAACAGAGGGCCATCTGGGGGAAATTACAAAGAAAAATCGAATGAAGTCAAATAACAATCCTATGTATAAGAGTAAAGGCGTCTCCATCTAGTTATACGGCACATACCCCATCAGTATTTACCTGTTTATGGCTGTTGATAGTAAAAAATATATTAGAATAGGCAAAAAAGGGGGCAGTATCTCCAAAGTACCCCAATCAGTGTCCACTCTAAAGGAAAAAGAATTAGTGGAAATTACTATAAATATATAATAATCCCCTCTAGTTGGTAATCAGAATTTTAATTTTTTAGCCATATACTTGCTAGCTGATATATACCTGGTTAATCCAATTGGATAAAGTGTGTCCACATTAGGGCATCTCTGCCGAAAAACTTGTTTTACAAAACCGATCAATCAGTTTACTGAAAAAATATATAAAATATAAAAACCATTTTAGATTAAAGACCAAGTAAACCAGACAACAGGATAAAAACCAATGTTGCCCATAAAGAGATCTAGTGCCTAAGTAATTTACCTTTGACTGATATCTAAGAACGTCTTCTCCCCAGAGTGTTGGTCATGCTACTGATTTGCAGGATGGTATTGTGGCATGCAGGATGGTATTGCCTGAAGAGGGCTTTCTATATAATGAAGAGCCCAAGGTGCCATCAGAGTTTAAGTAAATAGAAATATCCAGAAAATTAATCACATTCTGGTCACAAATTATCGTAAATTTGAGATTAAAGGAATTTACAGCTAATGAAGACATAAAAGATGTCAATTCCTCTAAGGAGCCAGTCCACACAACAAAAATGTCATCGATAAAGCGTCGCCATATCAAGACTTTATCAAAAAACATTTCAAATGATTCTAAAGAAAAAATCTCCCGTTCCCACCCCCCCCAGGTACAGGTTGGCGTACGACGGGGCACACTTGGTCCCCATCGCAACACCCTGCACCTGGAGGTAGTGGGAACGGTCGAAAACAAAAATATTGTTGGTAAGTATGAACAGCAACAATTCCAAAATGAAATTGTTGTAGGGCCTGGCTCCAGGTCCTCTCTCAGAAAGGAAGCCGTCTATAACTTTAATACCCCTAGTGTGGGGGATAGAGTTATAGAGGGCTTCAATGTCTATAGCTACTAGCCATGACCCCGGTGGTACACATAGACCATCCAAAGATCTCAGTAGATCGGCGGTGTCTTGAATGTAGGAACTTAAAGAACCTACATGGGGCCTCAAATAGTCGTCTACCAGCTTACTAGCTGGTTCTGTAAGGCAACCAATCCCTGACACAATCGGACGGCCAGGGGGATTTTCCAAATTTTTGTGCACCTTTGGCAGAGCATAAAACGTGGGAAGTCTCGGCTTATCAATAACCAAGAATTCACACGTCTTCTTGTCTATAAGGTTATCACAAAATGCCCGATTAATGAGAATACGGTATTTTGTCTCCGCATATTTTACCTGTGCAAAAGGAATAGAGCGATACCAACTTTTATTTGAAAGGAGGTTCATGACCATCTGCTTATATTTGTTTAAATCCATTACCACTATGTTACCTCCTTTATCCGAGGGTTTTATCACTAATTGCATGTTTTCCCCTTCCAGATCCGTCTTATGGTGCGTCCAGCTCGTCAGGATGTTTTCTCCTGATGAGCGGGGTGGCGCTTCCGGCGGACGTCTCCGGTTTTTCAGTGGTGGAATTGTCACTTCCGGGTCGGATCTGACGATGGGCGGATGTCGGAACTGACGTGCCCGCTCCGCCCATTGATTTGGCGCCATTGTGCGTCCAATGGGAAGGGGGAGGGGGGGTATATAGTCCGGATCGCAGCCTTGCAAATCAGTAGCATGACCAACACTCTGGGGAGAAGACGTTCTTAGATATCAGTCAAAGGTAAATTACTTAGGCACTAGATCTCTTTATGGGCAACATTGGTTTTTATCCTGTTGTCTGGTTTACTTGGTCTTTAATCTAAAATGGTTTTTATATTTTATATATTTTTTCAGTAAACTGATTGATCGGTTTTGTAAAACAAGTTTTTCGGCAGAGATGCCCTAATGTGGACACACTTTATCCAATTGGATTAACCAGGTATATATCAGCTAGCAAGTATATGGCTAAAAAATTAAAATTCTGATTACCAACTAGAGGGGATTATTATATATTTATAGTAATTTCCACTAATTCTTTTTCCTTTAGAGTGGACACTGATTGGGGTACTTTGGAGATACTGCCCCCTTTTTTGCCTATTCTAATATATTTTTTACTATCAACAGCCATAAACAGGTAAATACTGATGGGGTATGTGCCGTATAACTAGATGGAGACGCCTTTACTCTTTTATACATAGATTGTTATTTGACTTCATTCGATTTTTCTTTGTAATTTCCCCCAGATGGCCCTCTGTTCCTGTGCTAGTAATATCCGGGTGGTTATTTGTGCCAGTATTTCTCCCCCTCTGATACACCATATGATCCCCTCCTTACGGGCGCCCCCGTGTGGGATAGCTCATTGGCTATCTGGTCATTCTTCATTTTAGATTGTACCATCAAAATTTACAGGTAATGTACTTACAACTGATACTAATAAGGTCATATACCTTGAATAAATAGATCTAATTTTGAGATGAACTTTTGAGCAACCATTGGGCTGGTTATGGTTTTCAGTTATCCTTTTTTTCTTAATAATATTCTGTTTTGTAATTTTGAGTTTGAAATTTGAGTAAATATTATTATGTATTTATTATTTTTCTTTCTTTGTTTCCAGTATTTGCATGACAAACTCCTGAGGAAGCCTACAAAATGGCGAAACATGTAGAGAATTTTGTCTGTATGCACTTTGGAAACTCTATTATGTTTATTTTGATGGTTCATGTATATTTGTACATATGAATTTTCATATATATTTTTTTGTAATAAAATTATATTTTTTATATTGAATATTGTGTAGTTGTTGCACCTTAAAAGTCCCAATACCTTCATATTCCTATATAGCTTCTTAATGAAGAGATGTGGTGCCTATGAGATACAGGTGACAGGTATTATTTTCAATACATTCCCCATGATGCTCTTGCACTCTGCAGTGTTGTTGAGCATCATGGGAAATGTAGTTCCAAAACATCTGGGGTGCCAATGTTCACCATCACTGGGATAGATGTTCCAGGGGCAGTGCAGTGCAGGCCAGCTCTGTATTTGGTGCCTCTGTCATCAGACCACTCCTCCACCAACCCCCCCCCCCCCCCCCATAAGATTATATACAGTGTGTTCCATGGATGTCCTCTACCTGTGTGTAGACCTACCAAGCCCAAAAACTAACGCTTTTTGCCACCATCCTAAATGTGAGATTAGCATACTAAGTGCTGAAGGCTATATAGTATTCCCCGTCAACCCTCTCCCAGGTGCTACATTAAAGGTGATAAGGGGAGGGGCAGAGGAGCTGGGCCAGCATAGATAGTAATTAGAAAGTCCTGGAAGAGGAGAGGGCTATGATATGTGAGGAGGGAGTAGCTGGGCCAGCACAGACAGTAGACACTCCCAGGAGAGAAGAGGACTAAGGAGGGCCATGCACTGGCTTCTGGATACCGGGATCTCTGGACAGGAAAAGGCAGCCCTCACATTTTTGAAAATATTTTATTATATCTTTTCATGTGCCAACACTGAAGAAATGACACTTTGCTACAATGTAAAGTAGTGAGTGTACAGCTTGTATAACAGTGTAAATTTGCTGTCCCCTCTAAATAACTCAACACAGCCATTAATGTCTAAACCGCTGGCAACAAAAGTGAGTACACCCCTAAGGGAAAATCCAATTAGCCATTTTCCCTCCCCGGTGTCATGTGACTCATTAGTGTTACAAGGTCTCAGGTGAGAATGGGGAGCAGGTGTTAAATTTGGTGTTATCGCTCTCACTCTCTCATACTGGTCACTGGAAGTTCAACATGGCACCTCATGGCAAAGAACTCTCTGAGGATCTGAAAAAAAAAAGAATTGTTGCTCTACATTTCCCATAATGCTCATGGACTCTGCAGTGTAGTGGAGCATCATGGGAAATGTAGTTCCAAAACACCTGGAGTGCCAAGGTTCGCCATCACTGACCTAGGCTATAAGAAGATTGCCAAGACCCTGAAACTGAGCTGCAGCACGGTGGTCAAGACCATACAGCAGTTTAACAGGACAGGTTTCACTCAGTACAGGCCTCACCATGGTCGACCAAAGAAGTTGAGTGCACGTGCTCAGCGTCATATCCAGAGGTTGTCTTTGGGAAATAGACGTATGAGTGCTGCCAGCATTGCTGCAGAGGTTGAAGGGGTGGGGGGGTCAGCCTGTCGGTGCTCAGACCATACGCCGCACACTGCATCAAATTGGTCTGCATGGCTGTCGTCCCAGAAGGAAGCCTCTTCTAAAGATGATGCATAAGAAAGCCCGCATACAGTTTGCTGAAGACAAGCAGACTAAAGATATGAATTACTGGAACCATGTCCTGTGGTCTGATGAGATAAACTTATTTGGTTCAGAAGGTGTCAAGTGTGTGTGGCGGCAACAAGGTGAGGAGTACAAAGACAAGTGTGTCTTGCCTACAGTCAAGCATGGTGGTGGGAGTGTCATGGTTTGGGGCTGCATGAGTGCTGCCGGGACTGGGGAGCTACAGATCATTGAGGGAACCATGAATGCCAACATGTACTGTGACAGTGAAAACGGAGGTACGCCCACCGCTGCAAAAAATAAAAGCCAGCAGCTGCACATACTGCAGCTGCTGACTTTTAATAATAGGAGACTTACCTGTCCTGGAGTCCAGCGATGTCGGCACCACAACTGATGTTTCCATCAGCTGTCGGGTGCATGCCACCTCCATTGTAAGTAAGTGAACCCTACTGTGCATGCACAAGGCTCCTCTCTTCTACTGGCCTGGCGGCTGGTGAAGGAGCCCAGGCGGTGACATCAATACACGCGGCTGAGGCTCCCGGAAGTGGGAACAGGATACCTGTGAAGGATGGGTATCCTGACCCTCCTCCCCCCAAAAGTTGCCAAATGTGGCACCGGAGGGGGGGGAGGAGTACAACAAGCAGAAGTTCCACTTTTGAGTGGAACTCCGCTTGAAGCAGAGCATGATCCCCTCCCTTCGGAGACTGGGCCGCAGGGCAGTATTTCAACATAACGACCCCAAACACACCTCCAAGACTACCACTGCCTTGCCAGAGAAGCTGAGGGTAAAGGTGATGGACTGGCCAAGTGTGTCTACAGACCTAAACCCTATTGAGCATCTGTGGGGCATCCTCAAACAGAAGGTGGAGGAGTGCAAGGTCTCTAACATCCACCAGCTCTGTGATGTCATCATGGAGGAGTGGAAGAGGACTCCAGTGGCAACCTGTGAAGCTCTGGGGAACTCCATGCCCAAGAGGGTTAAGGCAGTGCTGGAAAATAATGGCGGCCACACAAAATATTGACACTTTGGGCCCAATTTGGACATTTTCACTTAGGGGTGTACTCACTTTTGTTGTCAGCGGTTTAGACATTAATGGCTGTGTGTTGAGTTATTTTGAGGGGACAGCAAATTTACACTGTTATACAAGCTGTACACTCACTAATTTACATTGTAGCAAAGTGTCATTTCTTCAGTGTTGTCACATGAAAAGATAGAATAAAATATTTACGAAAACATGAGGGGTGTACTTACTTTTGTGAGATATTGTACATGTGGACCACAAGCAGTTTCGGAACAAATTCTCACCAGGTGGAGACAGCCAATCAGAGCCCGGCTGTCACAGGACTGCAGTATGATCTGGCAGAGTCTAGCCCAGTGTTTCTCAACTCCAGTCCTCAAGGCGCCCCAACAGGTCATGTTTTCAGGCTCTCCATTGTTTTGCACAGGTTATTTGATCAGTTTAAAGCGGAGGTTCAGGCAAAATAACATCCATATACAAGCACACTCCTTAAAGAACGAACATGTACAGTAGCCACTTTTTTTTTTATGTAGTACATACCGTACTAAAGTCATTTCAATTTCGTCTTCCGGGTACTCACTCCCGCGGGAGTAGGCGTTTCTATTCACCCGCAATGTAATCTGGGAGTTCGCCCAGATGTGACATGTCCTGCAGAAAAAGTTCCCCGGCGGATAAGGTTTCCCCCCCCCCCCCTGTACTGCGCATGCGCGGCACGAACCTCAACGGAGTTTCTGAAAGTAGCCGAACATGAAGAGCTGCGAGTCGGCTCTACACAGTGCCTGCGCAGTCAGCTCTACATGACTCCTAGTCATTGCGCAGGCGCCATGTAGAGCTAACTCGCAGCTCTACATGTTCGGCTACTTTCGGAAACTCCGTTGAGGTTCGTGCCGCGCATGCGCAGTACAGGGGGGGGGAACCTTATCCGCCGGGGAACTTTTTCTGCATTACACCGTCCACCACCAGGAAGTCAGTGCTTGTGGGCTTCAAAATGCCCACAAGCAAAATGGAAAATTCAGACGGCTGATTTTAAAAGTGCATCTTTTGCCAGAAAAAAGACAGGGGAGGTTTAAAGTCACCAAACACGTGAGTACAAATTGGTGATCTAAAAATACTTTGCATGCAAGCGGAAAAAAAAAAAAAAAATGCCGCGGAACCTCCGCTTTAACTGCTTTAGTAATTCCCACAGCTGTTTCATCTGAGGGAAATCCTGAAAACATGACCTGTTGGGGCGCCTTGAGGACTGGAGTTGAGAAACACTGGTCTAGCCTATGAATACAGAGCCGGGTTATTTCCAGGACCATCCCCAGAGTTCCCCTTTATCCTCTGCAGTTTAGATACTATGAGCAATGAACAGGAAGTGATGTGAAGGTTGTTGTCATGTTGTCACTTACCATATACACAATCACTCGTAAATCTGGGAAGGAAAAGAATGTTGTCCCAATGTCCTTACATCTCCTATTACATCTCCACCAACGGTTGCTACAGGTTATGGCTCTACCCTTAATGCCGCACCTGTCAGTGTCGGAGGACTGCACTATGGGTTAGCATTGTCCCCAGTCTGGCTCCAAACAACCCCCCTCCAGACACTGACAACTTGGGGGGAGAGTCAGATTAAGATTGTCAGCTCATCTGCCCAGACTCAGAGAAACAGATAATTTGGATACTGACTCTTGGGCTAGACTGATCCTATTCTTCATTCTGGAGAGGGAGGGGAAGTTGGGCCCCTTGTCCATCTTTTACAGGGACAGGAAGTGAGAAAAGCTCTCTGATGGTGACCGCGCACAGAATGATTTTATCTCTGATTTGGAGGATTGATCGATCGATACTTTATACACCTAACAATTACACCCAGTGATCAGCTTTCCTAGGAACAGATTTTCTGCCCACAATGATTGGAATCATTTTGATTAAATTAATCAATGATTGTCTTCCCATAATCCATAGATGTGATCATGAGAAGGGTCATTCCAGCAAATCATAATGTGCATGGCTGCCATTACAGTGGTCAGATGGCCCATCCCCTCCCCCTGAAATACTTGTCTGATCAGTGGTGGTGCCGATGGGAGATTGATGAGGGTCCACTCATTTTTTTTTTTTTTTTAGGAATAAGCCTCAGTAATGTCATTATCTGTATATATGTAGAAGACATAATATCAGTTGGTCTGTAATGACAGTGATTGGGTTTCTATTTTCCTGGTCACTCGGTGTATAGAGATGTGTATAGTCAGTAGCCCCATCTAGTGGCAAGGAGAGAGATGACAGCTCCTCTGGTCTGTTGGAGTTCCTGATCTCAGGAAAAGAAAACGTAAGACCCCTTTCACACTGGAGCGCTTTTCAGGCTTTATAGCACCTGAAAAGTGCCTCTCTTGCCTCCCCAGTGTGAAAGCCTGAGTGCTTTTACACTGGGGCGGTGCGGTTGCAGGATGGGAAAAAGCAGCATCTTTGGAGCAGTGTTTACACTGCTCCTAAACCGCCGCTGCCATTGAAATTAATGGGCAGCGCTGCCGAAGCGCATCAGCAGCAGTGCTTTTAACCCTTTTCTCGGCCGCTAGCAAGGGTTAAAAGCGCCCCGCTAGTGGCTGAAAAGCACCGCTATAACGCCCCCCCCACCCCAGTGTGAGGCGGTAGGGTCGGTACACAGGAGATGTGGGATACAGCTAGGGGGACTGCAGGAGGGAGATGGAATGGAGCAACAGGGGTAACCAGGAGAGACATCCTGAGGACCAGTATATGTAGATTTATTGGCCATGCAGGATGAAGACAGTGGATTGTCTCTGGATGGCAGAACATGACGTTCAGCACTTCATTGGTGAGTGGGGACAGGGAGTGGTGTTACACACAGGACCTCCTCAGAAAGGGTGTGCAGCCAGGAGGGTCCTCTGCTATTCAATAAATCACCAGTTCCCTTTAAAGTGCAAGTTCACATTTACAGAAAATCTGTAAGGTGAACTTACACTGGACCCCCTCCGGTCCCGCTAACCTGGAGTCCGGCGATCTCCCACACTGACAGCTCGTATTGCCGCTGTACCGGCCAGGGATTTGAAATCCCTGCAGCTTTCCATTTCGCCTGCAGAGACAGGATGGGCTACGCGAGGTACATTTTGGAGATTAAGCTGCGGGGGATTTCTAAGCCTCGGACGGTGAGGCGGCGACCCGTTGTGTCAGTGCGGGTGATCGCCACACTCCATATCAGTGGGATTGGGGGGTGGGAGTCCTGTGTAAGTCCACCTTACAGATTTTTCTGTAAACGTGAACTTACCCTTTAAGTCTCACCTCCGGCTTTCAGTCTAGCATAGTTGTACCCGCTCCTCTCCTGGGCTGAAATTACTTACTCTAATTTCACTGCACACAGAGCTTCTCACAATATACATTAGAAGCTGCACCAAGTTAGATAGAGCACGCCTTATTTATTGGCTGGAGAATATTCAGCATCATCTAGCTCTTTCCTTCCCAGCCTGTCTGTCCCTCACCCACCCCTTTCATTCATTCTTCCAATTATGGAGACTCAACTTCACACGTGGGCATTACCTAGGGTGGTCTGCTAGCAAATACAGCCCACCTAGGAATGCCCACTCCCCCAGACTGGCATCAACCCATCAAGGCATTTTGATATTTACATAACTCCTCCCAAGAGCCAGTCCACTGCTTACATCAAGACAGAGCTCTTCAGAGTACTGAGGCAGGATGAAGTGATGTTTTCAGGAAGCCATGTACAGCATCCTGCTGGCTCCTCCCACTAGACATGACCACAAGCACAAAGACCCAGTGATGACATCACATGTAATCAAATCAGAAAAGGTTTTATTTAAACATTTCATTATCCACACTAGGGGACCAGGGAAGGTAAAATATAAGCACATTAATCTTCGTCTTTAAAGGTTTCTGTAAGCTGCATGTCGGTGGTACACTCGGCTCTTCAGAAGACGGTGAGACAATACATCGGTCACACGACATGTGGGGTCCTCTTCAGGGCTCCTCCTGGTGGTGGGCAGTCACCAGTGATGACAGGGATGGTGGACTCCTGATGGTGTGTGGTCCTCAGTGATGACAGGGATGGTGGACCCCCGATGGTGTGGGGTCCTCCGTGATGACAGCGGTAGTCCTCATTAATTGACCATACAGGGCTTAGGGGGTGGGTTCATGACACCCTGTATGCTGGGCATCATTCAATGTGGAAGGCTGAGAACATCTTTTTGTGGAAAAGAGACGCAGGAAACAGAGGTTTTTTTTTTTTACTCGGGGTTTGACTTTAATCTAACCCTTCTGATAATTGCAATACACAGCTCTGTGTTCCCATAAACAATTGATCTGAATTTTGGTTTTTGCTGTGCAGTCTAAGCTTTTAAGATGAAAATGATTAAATTGGCCCTGAGCGCCCCTCGCTTTCCTGTGTGAGCTCTGTACACCAGACTTCAGAAATCCTTCATTCATATGGGGTCCCTCCTTACTAATACTCTTTCACATCCAATATAATCTGTATCTAGTACTGGGCTCAGATGAGTCCTGCACTCAGTGCTCCCAGGTGCGGGCAAAATCACAGACGGCTTGGTGGGGGGGAAGGCACCTGCTGGAGCTTCAGACTCCACCCAATCCCACACAGGACAGGTATGGATGGGAAGGCACCAGATTCCACCCTCTGCCCTATCCTACCCAGGACAGGACAGGTATAGGATGTTGGGGCTCTAAGAGGTTTTCAAACTCCACCCTATCCCACACAGGACAGGTATGGATGGGAAGGCACCTGCTAGGGCTCCAGACTCCACCCAGGGCAAATATGAAGATATCTGCTGGGGCTTCAGACACTACCTTCTCCCACCCAGGGTAAGAATGAATGGGGAAATACCTGCTGAAGCTCCAGACACCACCTTCTCCCACCCAGGGCAAGTATGGATAGGAAGATACCTGCTGAAGCTCCAGACTCCACCTACTCCCCACCCAGAGCAAGTATGAATGGGAAGATACCTGTTGGGGCTCTAGGAGTGTCCAGACTCCACCCTACCCTGCCCAGAACAGGCATGGATGGCAAAGCAGACTCCACCCTCTCCCACCCAGAACAAGTATAGATAAAGGCACCAGCTGGGGCTCCTGGGGTGTTCAGACTCTCCTCTCTCTCTGTTGATTTGGACCATATGACAATCTATTATGTGCAGCTAATGTAAGATGAGTGACACACTGATATTTCCCTGATAAATGCCATGTCTCCTCCTAAAGGTCACAATACAATCTGACTGTACAATTAACTTTAGATTTACCAATAAAGACCTACATGACCCACCCAGTCAATCTGCATCCATCACTGGTGATAGATCTAAAAGGGGATTGTACAGAAAACCAAAGGTGTGGCGAGTTTAAATGATTTCACAGATATCCAAACCAGCAGGTCATCCTTCTACGGAGCAGCTGCTACATTGGATCCTATTGGTGCAAAGTCTGTGCGTGTGTGTCTGGTAATCTTCTCACTCACTGCTTGGTTAATGTGTGTTCTATCTGTACAGTGGTCTTCTCTGCAAAATCTTCACCCTCAAAGTGATTGTAAATCTCAGCCATGAAATATGAACAAAAAGCATATCCTTCTATAGCAGTGGTTCTCAACTCCTGTCCTCAGGACCCACTAACAGGCCAGATTTTAAGTATTACCTTGGGGAGATGCAGACTAGAATACTGCAATCACTGAACAGCAAATGATTTCACCTGTGATGTATTTTAGTTATCTTGCAAATCTGGCCTGTTAGTGGGTCCTGAGGACAGGAGTTGAGAACCACTTTTCTATAGTGTGTACTTGCCTCAATTAAGAGCACTAAGTGCCATTTCTGTCTGCTGCTTCCTTCCTCTGCTAGCAGCAAGATTCACTTCCGACAAGTTTTCCTAGACAGAGTATAATGGTGACAGGGGAGGGACCATTAGCAGATTGACAGCCTCAGCTTTGTTCCTGTGTAAAGGGGGGGGGGGGGGGTCTCTTCCCTCCTCCAATCAGCTGTCAGAGCTCTCCTCACTGAGCTCTACAGAGTAGAACTTCAGCTCTCCACCACCCCCCCTTTTTTTGACAGCTCAGACCAACTTTATAAATTCCAGACTTTGAAGGCATGTAGAGAAGACTGCAGATAAACAGGTACAACATATGTAGAAGGATTTATTTAATCTCTGTGTATCACCTAAGGACACTCACTTCACAGGGTATATGTAAAGGGTTTACAACCACTTTAAAGTCTGACTCCTCCCATGACATTGGATGGAGCAGACGTAGTGAAATTTATTTTTACAGTCAGGGATGTGTGAATCTCTAGCAAAATTGTATTCTTTTTATTGTGGATGAAGAGGGGGGGGAGGAAGAATTTGTGTCTGTGCCCATGATGGAGAGATTCGCCTTCTATTTGTCACCATTGTATATAATACTCTCGCCAGGAGTGAATGTGATGGGAAACCCAAAGAACAGAAATAGAGGGGAAATCTGATCGGGACAATAGTCTTCTCACTACTGTGTCCTATTGAAGAGATTTCCCATCACTTCCTGTTCCAGAGACACAACAGGATATATGGAATATAGGGGGGAATCAGGGGTTATGGACCCAGGGAGCACCAGACTCATCCATTCCTTTGTACACAAAGCCTTTCTTTCAACAGCCACCTGGACAATGCTTACTCACTTCACTTTGACCTAAATGCATACTTGGCTGACCCACTTGGCATTACACACTCAACTCCCAGACACTTGATATGCGCTAGGGATGCACCAATGCCAAGCATTTGCACGATTATCAGTACGCACGCAAATGCTCCCGATGCTGAAACTTTGCGGTGCGATGTGCGTCAATCCAAAATGAATGTGTGCAAATCGCCCTGCAGAGAATCACATACGATTTGATACGGTGCAAATCCTGTCCGAGGCACACGTCCTACCCCACACCGTACGTAGAAAGGGAAAAGCGCCATCTAGTGGGCAGCTTATCAAAAATGTTAGAACTTGGTACATATCTGGCCAAATGCAAAATCTTCATAGGTGTCCTGGTACTGCTGAAGGCGTTCCACCACCAACGTGGACATCACTTCTACCCTATGGTCCCAGGACTTCTCCTCCAGCAGCTGTTATTTTCCATCATCTGTAGGATCGGGACAGCTATGAAGATTTTGCATTTGCCCAGATATGTACTGTGAGTTCTAACATTTTTAATAAATTGCCCACTAGATGACACACACACACACACACACGTAGTGGGGGAACTCGCATGCAATACAGACAGGAATCGCTACGCGTTTCTGTTCAAATCGCATGCGATTCTTTGCAGTGTGAATTGCACCATTTTTTTTTTTGTATTGACGCAAATTGCACCGCAAATTATTAGTACTCGGTATTGGTGAGTACTTGACCGAAAGTATCGGTACATCTTCTTGCCGATAAAAAAAAAAAAAAAATAACAGTATTGGTGCAACCCTAATATGTGCCCAAACCAGGGAACACTTGCACACACGCAGCCCCAGTCCAGGGAACACTTTATGTACGTATGCACACACATCTCTAGAAAAAGGATCACTGGGCCCATAGAACTCTCACATACACAGCTCCCATCTCTGCCATCACCTGTACAACATACACACAGTGAAGGAGACGGACACTGAGATGCTGAACAGAGGTATTTATAGACTGGATTCCAAGTGGGTGGCAGAGCAGTCAGGCAAGGGCCAGTCTGTACCTCGCACCTCACCCTGCTGGGCACTGGAGGGGGAAGAGAGACAATGGGTCCCACCGACCCACCTGAGAAACGGAGGAGAAAACACGGCCGAGACAGAACACGGCGCTCGTGTCATGTGTAACAGCGACAAAACCGTGAGCGGGGAACACGAAGCTGACCCCCCCCCCCCCCACAAACGCACCGTACCAGGCCGGCCAGCCGAGCACGGGCATCTATACTGCAAACATCTAAGGAGGCGAGTCGGAAGCCCCACATAACACTGAATTCCGACAGTTCCACAAGAAGAGTTCGCCGGCACTGCACAATGTGCCCTCCATGAAATCCCTTACATCCACCTGGAGGATTGTATTACATAGCTTGCATTGCACAGGCAGCAGATCACTGCGGGGCCGCTCTCCGAGGTAGCTAAAGAACAAACACTGAACGTGTCACTGGAGGGGGGATGTCATATGACAGGGGGGGGGGGTGACATATAGCTACAGTAAGCCCCTCCAACACAATGCCTCGTGTCTCCACATCCAAACCTCCAATCAGGGCCTCGATGTCCCCCAAATCCCCTCCGCTCGCAGTGACACAGCCGCACTCAGAAAACACAAAATTAAGACTGGTAATGGCCCAGAGCTCAGAATCTTGGCATCATAACTTAAAACTTCCCTGGATATTGGTCATACAAAAAAAAAAAAAAAAGAAGAGAAAAGCAACACTGGAGGGGATATTGCTGCTTGAAGAAAGGTGGGTGTACCCTGTAACAGCACAACTAGTAAATGGACTACCCACCCAGGGAAAGGGCACCTACCTGGGCCCGTCATAGGCTCAGCTCACCCTGGTAAGACCTGACAACCCTACAAGGAACTCCGTCCAGAAGGCAGAGGGTTAAATCAAGGTACAGAGAAGCTTCCTGTCCTCGGATGGAGGAAGGGCGGGGGAAGGGCTGAGACTTGGGCCCCCATTGGGTTTACACATGGCTGTTTCGCTCTGGTTTGGGGGGCTCAGACAGCCTGTCCATTGCAGTGTCTCAGTAAAGAAAAGGGTACTGGGATTCAGGAGCCGCTGGGATCGGTCACACACTGTCTGCATTCAATGTTCTGGAGCCCTCTCCCGATACTGCTCACGGAAACAAGGTGGAAACAGCAGCGGCATCCTGGGGAGGAGAGAGGATGGTGAGTGATGAAGAACGAGCTCAATCCCACCCAGCTGGCTATATATAATACATACCTACACACATATACTCTGCCCCATCCCCCACAGCCCACCTTCACATTACAGCCCCCCCTTACAGATATGCCCCCCCGCCTTCACATCCTCCCAGCTCCCTACAGATCTGCCCCTTCACTTTCCTGCCTTATTCGGGAACACAGTGGAGAGTGGGAGGCACAGCAACACTGGATGGAAAGTGTGAGTAGGAGCTACCGTAGTTTACTTTTCATATTAACAAGCTACTGGAGTGTTGAATAGGACCACCCAGCATCATAGCAACCAATCACCTGCTGGTTAACTTAAAAGTTAACTGGCAGCTCTCGCTCCCACCTTCCACCCAGGGCTGCTTTGCCTCCTGCTCTGTCCAGAACTCTGCCTCCTGCGATAGCCGCAGAGGCTGAGGAAAAGAACCTGCTCCTAAATGGCGTGATTGCAGCGATCTGGACTGCAGTCCGCCATTTAGTGATGCCCAATATACAGTATCCCCTACCCACAGGACATGCAGTCTCCAAGTGTTTACAAGCAAAAACTCTAAATGAGCAATCAACAGATCCTTACCCACTATGCCCAGTCCTCATCGAGCTGTTGACATGCTGCCAGGGAGCAGATTTGGGTCTGTCTGAGCCTGCTGCTCCTTTACTACTGGATCTGAGGAGGGAGAAAGGAAATGAATCCACAATGAATATCTTCCATCTGGAAACAAAAGTAAAAAAAAGAATCCCAAGCAGATGAGACATTTATATCCAGATAGCACACACACACATTCATCCAACCACTGCAGAATGCAACAGGGTAGATGCTGATTATCCAAGACAGGGATGGGAGCTGAGGAACTTTTGTAGCTCCATCATTCCATACTTGGTGTCAGAAGATCTAGATGGCGATATAGAGCTGAAGGTGTGAATTAGTCTCAGATATCAGGGGTAAAGATGATAAAACGGCATTATGTGTGGTAGACAGATGGGGTTGAAGGCTCCCAACCCTTGTTCAATGATGGTGGTTCCAGTGTGACATAGATGGCCTCTTTCAGGCTTCCTGTCCCTTTTACTTACCCCCTTTCTGCCCAGCATTCCTTTAAAAGGAGAAGTACAGCCAAAGTTCGTTCTGCACTCCTGTGACCCGTTTTCAGTAGACAGCAGGCTGAAGCCCGCTGGTTGGCTGTCACAGAGCCAGTCCAGGCTCTGGAAAGTTCACGGCCATATGGTCGGGATCCACCCTGGAGTGGCACCAGGCTCAGGCTCTCAGCGAGCGTCTGAGAGTCTGAGCCAGCTTCTCCTCGCCCCTCCACAGCCCAGACCTCCAGTGAGTGTGTGGGCAGAACAGAGAGCCGGTGACTGACAGTCACCAAGCTCTCTGCTCAGGAAGCTGAGAGAACAAATCAATCTGCAGCGTTTGATCGCTCGGTTCTCAACGTTAGTGCCGGCAGAGGACAGATGCAGTATCAGACCGATGATGCATCCACCTAGGCAAGAATGATTACAAAATAAAATGCAATTCCATACCTCTTTTAAGTGGGTCTACATTCCTGGGGGAGGGGGTGGGATGGACTTCTCAATAACATAAACACAGATTGGCTAGAACATGATTGGGAGCCCATCCTGCCACCCCATATGATCATACTGAGAGCTTTATATGACAGCTTAGTCACTGGGCCTGGAGGTTGCAGTGAGCACACTTTGGCACAGGAGCCTTGGCTCTCCATGGACGCATATGTGCATTGTGTCAGCATTAGAGCCCACCCTCCTTGCTGATGCACATTATGTAGGCGGCAAAAGGTTAAGGTGTTACTGCAGAGTCCTGACCTGTAAAACTTGTCCTATGCCGAGTTGTTTGTGGAGAGGTTACCTCATCTCCCCAATGTACAGGTCTTTGTATTCCTCACTGCACTGCATATACAATTGCCTTGTGTTGGGTGTTTTGGATGTCCATCTTTTGTCTGAGATGGAAGGACACAGGGATGAGATATTAAAGATTCTGTTTTCTGACACTCCAGCTACGAATGGGATGATTATATCACTCCATGGGGAGGAATGTACAAAAACTGAGCAGACAAAATATCGAGCCGCTTTGCTGTCATGAGAAATTCAATGACATCATCAACTGAAGTCATACGCTGGAGGGATCACAGAGGCAGCAGAGGTAAAGACGAATCTGGAGTGTGAGGAATTCATCTATAAATTGGATCAGAATTTGCACTTTCTAGATGGTATTGCCGACATATCTGGATGTCTGCACAGGCCTTGTACGCCCTGAACAGTCCAGAAACAGCACTGACAGATCAAGACACAAACACAAACTGTTCATTCAGACACACAATCCAGGGAGAGATCATGGAAGCAAAGAGAACATGGATTGTTGGGGTGACTCACAGAAATAGGGGTGCTCCATGGCTTCTCTGGCAGTCAGTCTCTGCTGATGGTCGTAGCGAAGTAATTTATCCAGAATGTCTAGAGCCTCCGCGCTCACCAGATGCCGGTTCTCGCTGTGCAGGAAGTTCTCCCAACGTTTCCGCGAGTGTCTGGGGGGAGGAAGGAAGCAGAGAGTGATTAAGGAAGTGGTCACTGTGCTGGTGGCAAAACTGGAGATTCATACTTACTGTCCCAGGATATCATTAAAGTGGGGATCCAACTCTATATGGTACTTCTTCAGGTAATTGTACAGCTCATCTGTGCCCAGGACCTTGGCAATACGGACCAGCTGTAGAAATACAAAGAGAAGTCACAGTAAGATAGGGAAGGCCCTCTGGACAATGGAGGGAGCCCATCACAAACAGGGGAGACCTAGCGGTCTGTCTATGATAAGTTCCTTCCATTGTTTAGACTGGATGCCACCTGGTCAAAAGGAGCTTATCAAAAGACAAGAGGAGGTCCACCTGAACAATGAAGGGAGGCTATCCCAGATAGGAAGCAGGCCAACCTGAACAACAAAAAAGGAGCATATCGCAGACAGAGGGCTCCACCTAAATGACAGTGGAAGCCTATTGCAGTGCAGCCCTCCAATCTAATCCATCACAAACTGACCCCCAAATACATACAAAAAAAATAAAATAAAAAATTGATATATATATTTTTCCCACACACACTCTACAATTGGCAGTCGGTAGGATGGGCATCCAATCACATGATTACTGACAGCCAATCAAAGTGATCACATGATCAGGAGGCCCATTAAACGCGCCTCCCCTGTATCTCTTTCTCCTTAGAACACTTGGACATGTAGCAGCTCACCTGGTCGTAGTTGTCCTGACCGTGGAAAAATGGTTCCTTGCGGAAGATCATGCTGGCTAACATGCAGCCAAGACTCCACATGTCCAGGCTGTAATCATACATCTGGAAAGGAGGGAGAAGACGATCAATGTGAGCTCGGAAGGGGAGCAGTATGAGGGAAGGGTCATTTATAGACTGCGCACCTGATAATCCACCAACAACTCCGGCCCCTTGAAGTATCGGGAGGCAACACGCACATTGTACTCCTGTGCTGGGTGGTAAAACTCTGCCAACCCCCAATCTATCAGCCGCAGCTGCAAAACAAAAAGCGAATGTTGAACCACACATGGGAAAGACAGAGGGAAAATACTTTACCACAATGGAGGAAGAGAAGGATGGAAGTGAAGAATAGGGGGTACATTATGTAGAATGGAGGGAGAGGGAGCAAAAAACAAGAGTAAGTCATACAGTGATGGAGAGAGAGGAGGATGGATGAGGGGAGTGGAGATCATGAAAAAAGGGGTGAAGATTAAAGGGTTCATTATACAGCGATGGCGAGAGGAGGATGGGGGGTGGCAAGTGGATATCATGGAGAAAGGGGTGAAGTTGGGGGGTTCGATATACAGAAATGGAGGGAGAGATCAAGGAAGAAGGGGCAAAGATTGGAGGGTTTATTATACAGTGATGGAGGGAGGAGAGTGAAGTGGAGATCATAGAGGAAAGGGTGAAGATTGGGGGGTTCATTATACATTCATGGGGGGGAGAGAGAGAGAGACACACATACAGCGATGTAGAGAGAAGGAGGATAAGGGTGGAATGAAGATGGGTGGCCATTATACAATGATGGAGGAAGAGGATTATGGGAGCAAATAGATTAGGTACATTATACCATGATGGAGGGAGAGGAGGCTGGGGAAGGGGAGTGGAGATCATGTAGGAGGAGGGGTGAAGATTGGAGGGTTTTATTATACACAGTGATGAGATGGGGGTGGGAGTGGAAATCAAGAAGGAAGGGGTGAAAATGAAGGGGGTTCATTATACAGTGATGAAGGGATCGGAGGATTGGTAGTGGTGGAGAGAGGGTGGAGATCAGGGAGAGAGAGAAGAGGTACATTATACAGAGATGAACTGAAATGAGGATAGGGGTGAGGGGAGGGGGCAAAGGGGGAAGAAGATCAGGAAGGGGCGAAGATGGAGGGTTCATTAAATAGCAATTGAGGAAAGGAGTGAACATAGGGGTGTACAATATGAAGCAATAGAGCAGGGGTCTCAAACTGGCGGCCCTCCAGTTGTTGCAAAACTACAAGTCCCATCATGCCTCTGCCTTTGGGAGTCATGCTTGTAAGTGTCAGCCTTGCAATGCCTCATGGGACTTGTAGTTTCCCAACAGCTGGAGGGCCACCAGTTTGAGACCTCTGCAATAGAGGTAGAGGAGGATGGGGGAGGGGAAAAGAGAAGGAGTGGAGAGGAGGCGGCTCAGACTACCTTCTTCTGCTGGTGATCAATCATGACGTTATGTGGTTTGACGTCTCGGTGCATCACCCCCTGGCTGTGACAGTAATCCAGAGCCTGACAACAAAAACACAGTAAATCAAATGCAAAAATGATGGGTGCCGCCCAGACTCTAGAGCAGGGTTTCTCAACTCCAGTCCTCAAGGCGCCCCAACAGGTCAGGTTTTCAGGCTTTCCATTATTTTGCACAGGTGACGTAATCAGTTTCACTGCCTTAGTAATTACCACAGCCATTTCATCTGAGGGAAATCCTGAAAACATGACCTGTTGGTGCGCCTTGAGGACTGGAGTTGAGAAACACTGCTCTAGAGGATTCAAATCCATGTGCCAACCGCTGTAAGTGCCGGCTAGGCACAAAGCTCATCTCGGCTTCAGACATCTATAAGGGAAAAGTCTCTCACAAGCCGCACATCTCTGCAGACCCCTGTGTGAGGGAGTATGTGATAGCCCCAGCCCGGGCTCCAACCAGGCCAGGTCTCCAACGCATTTCGCTCCGCCCCAGAACTTAATCACAGGGACGGAGCAAAACACGCTGGGGGCGTGACCTGGTTGGAGCCCAGGCTGAGGCTGTCACATACTCCCTCACACAGGGTCTGCAGAGATGTGCGGCTTGCGGGAAACTTTTTCCTTAAACAAAAACAGTGTTCAGCCATGACAGGAGACAGACCTGAGCACCGGTCACTATAAATCTGGGCAGAGATCCCTCAGCTACACCAATCACCCGTGTGCCATGGCTGGACCCCCTGGTCACTATAAATTTGGGAAGAAATTCCTCAGCTACGCCATCTCCTGTCTGCCATGCAGAACCCCCCAAGTCAGCCTCTCTAAGAAAAGATGCCACCAATGTGGAGAAAATGTAGACAAGGTGCCACTCACTTTTAGAAGCTCGTACATGTAAAATCGAATGTCGTAATCTGTCAGGATCTGATATAACTGCTGCAAAGAGAAAATATCTGTCAGAGGAGGAACTACCACAACTCCCAGCATGCCCCGTCCCCTACCTCCAGCATTCAAAGTCATGTACACACATAAGCCCCGCTTCTGATTCTTTAACATCCCAAAATAACTGAGAATCTGACAGCACACTTTGCGCCCCACCCAGGCCGAACATACAGACACTCCGCTTCCATCTCACCACAACAAACCAAAACAGCTTACCTTGAAGTCTGTGTTGTTGATATACTCGAACACCAGGGCCGGAGTTTTGGACTGGAAATACAAGTTATGTCATTAAAAAGGGTAAACAGGACAGATAATACAATTTAATCTGAGCAGAGACCCCCTCACTGCCATATGTGGAGATGACATCATGCCTAGTGTTAGGTCTCCCTATCGATTCTCAACTAAAGTCATCCAGGACCCCAGGCACACTAGCCATAATATGCAACTTGTGACCTACAGTGAGGGGAAAAAAATATTTGATCCCCTGCTAATTTTATTTATTTTAACAGTGACAGAACAAAAAAAATACAGAAAAACACATTTAAACACAAATAGTTATGACTTGATTTGCATTTTAATGAGCAAAATAAGTATTTGCCCCTTTCGCAAAACATGACTTAGTACTTGGTGGCAAAACCCTTGTTGGTAAGCACGGAGGTCAGATGTTTCTTGTAGTTGGCTACCAGGTTTTCACACATCTCAGGAGGGATTTTGTCCCACTCCTCCTCTCCAAGTCATTAAGGTTTTGAGGCCGACGTTTGGCAACTCGAACCTTCAGCTCCCTCCACATATTGTCTATGGGATTAAGGTCTGGAGACTGGCTAATCCGGCTCTTCCAGGTAGGGGGCATGCATGTGCGCCGCCGGCTCGCTCCCGCTGCGGACACACACACACACACAGCAGCGGGTACCGAGGACTCGATACCCACCAATCATCCAGCAGAGAGGCAGAACGGAGGTCTGCCTATGTAAACAAGGCAGATCGATGTTCTGACAGGAGGGAAGGATATACATTTTATTTGGGTACATCGCTGCATCGCAAAAAATGGCAGAGAGAGACTGGCTCAGTCAGACATGTATTAGTACAGTGAGGAACCCTCAGCTCCATTGTGTGTACATAAGGAATCCTCCAGAAGTGTGGCACTCTCCCACCTCCACTATACACACAGGCTGCTCTGCTCCCCCACACGTGTCGGGGGGGGGGGGGGTTGGCGCTCCCACACCAGTAAAGGGTAAACTGTGCCCCCCAATTGTAGGCGGTGCCCTTCCCTCAGCCGAGGCAGGATAGGCTCGGTCCGCACCCCCCCCCCCCCAGGGGCTGATGAAGCAGCGACACCCAGAATGGAGCAGTGGGATGGGGAGCGGTTGACACATGGAAAATGGAAAACTGTGTGTAGCCCAGGCCTGGCGCACCATTCCCCCGCCTTACACACACACAGATCAGACCTGGCACGCTTACCCAATATCAGACAGATGTGTGCCAGGTGACAGCAATGAGGAGGGATGGGTGGATCCCAAGCATGTGCTGAGAATGGAGAAGAGGTGGGCAGTTCTGACTGGTCACCGCCGCTCTATGCTGTACACCGAGAGGTACGGATATGAGCCGCTGGATTTTAAATCCCTGGATTAGCGAAGTGATGTCCCTGTGCCGGACAGCTGACAAATTCCCAGGCACCAGGACACAATTTGCGATATATTTCAAGCATCTCTTTCTTTTAATGTTGATTATTACTTAAAACTAGTGAAAACCCCAAATCTCAGAAAATTTGATTATTACATAAGACCAATAAAAAAACAAAAAATTTTAATACAGAATTGTTGGCTTACTGAAAAGTATGTCCATGTACAGTATAGTATGCACTCAATACTTGGTCGGGGCTCCTTTTGCATGAATAACTGCATCAATGCGGCGTGGCATGGAGGCGATCAGCCTGTGGCACTGCTGGGGTGTTATGGAAGCCCAGGTTGCTTTTGATAGTGGTCTTCAGCTCATCTGCATTGTTGGGTCTGATGTCTCATCTTCCTCTTGACAAAACCCTGACAGATTCTCTATGGAGTTTAGGTCAGGTGTGTTTGCTGGCCAATCAAGCACAGCAATACCATTATACTAAAACTAGGTATTGGTACTTTTGGCAGTGTGGGGAGGTGCCAAGTCCTGCTGGAAAATGAAATCAGCATCTCCATAAAGCTTCACTGCCCGGTTCCCTACAGCGCATGCGCGAGTCGCGCTGCGCTGTTCTGACTGGTCCCTGTGTGTTCTGGGAGCCGGGTGTCTCCCAAAACACAACGGGTATTCTGCGGGAAGTGACGTACTTCCCGCAGATTTCCCGCAGAGAGGACTCCCGGAAGTGGGTGAAAATACCTGTCTTAGACAGGTATCTTCACCCCCCTGAAAAGGTGTCAATTGTGACACCGGAGGGGGGGGGGAGGGTTCCGATGAGCGGAAGTTCCACTTTAGGGTGGAGCTCCGCTTTAACCTAGGCAAGACGCTTCTGACGTTGTCTCTGGTTGTGACAGTTGTAGCCCATGTCCTGGTTACGTCTGTGTGTGGTGTGGCTCTTGAAGCACTGACACCAGCTGTAGTCCACTCCTTGTGAATCTCCCCCAAATTCCTGAATGGCCTTTGTTTCACAATCCTCTCCAGGCTGCAGTTATACCCGTTGCTTGTGCACCTTTTTCTACCACACTTTTTCCTTCCACTCAACCCTTCATCAATATGTTTGAATACAGCACTCTGAACAGCCAGGTTCTTTAGTAATGACCCTTTGTGACTTACCCTCCTTGTGGAGGGTGTCAATGGCTGTCTTCTGGACAACTGTCAAGTCAGCAGTCTTCCCCATGATTGTTTAACATACTGAGAGACCATTTAAAGGCTCAGGAAATCTTTACAGGTGTTTTGAGTTAATTGGCTGATTAGAGGGCAACACCATGATTCTACAATATTGAACATTTTCACAATATTCTAATTTTCTGAGATACTGAATTTTGGTTTTTCACTAGCTGTAAGCCATAATCATCAAAATTAAAAGAAAGAAATGTTTGAAATATATCACTGTGTGTAATGACTATATAATATATGAGTTTTTGAATTACTGAAATAAATTAACTTTTTGATGATATTCTAAAAATGTTTTAGATGCACCTGTATGTCTTCATAGCACCATACATAGTACAATGGATATAAAAAGTCTACACACCCCTGTTAAAATGTCAGGTTTCTGTGATGTAAAAAAAAAAAAAAAGAGAAAAAGATAAATCATTTGAGATTTTTCCACCTTTAATGTGACCAATAAACTGTACAACTCAGTTGAACAACAAACTGAAACCTTTTAGGGGCGGGAAATAAAATAAAAAAATATATATTAAATAAAGTGGTTGCATAAGTGTGCACACCCTCTTATAACTGGGGATGTAGCTGTGTTCATAATTAAAGCAAACCATACAAACTCATGTTAAATAGGAGTCAGTACACACCTGCCATCATTTAAAGTGCCTCTGATTAACCCCAGATAAAGTTCAACTGTTCTAGTAGGTCTTTCCTGACATTTTCTTAGTCCCATCCTACAGCAAAAGCCATGGTCTGCAGAGAGCTTCCAAAGCTTTAGAGGGATCTCATTGTTAAAAGGTATCCGTAAGGAGAAGGGTACACAACTATTTCCAAGACATTAGATATACCATGGAACACAGTGAAGACAGTCATCATCAAGTGGAGAAAATTTGGCACAACAGTGACCTTACCAAGAACTGGACGCCGCTCCAAATTTGATGAAAAGAGAAGAAAACTGGCCAGGGAGGCTGCCAAGAAGCCTACAACAACATTAAAGGAGCTGCAGGAATATCTGGCGAGTACTGGCTTTGTGGTACATGTGACAACAATCTCCCGTATTCTTCATATATCTGGACTATGGGGTAGAGTGGAAAGATGGAAGACTTTTCTTATGAAGAGCCCGGCTAAATTTTGGAAAAACACATCTGAAGTCTGTGGGAAAAATGTGTTCAGGTCTGATAAGGTTGAACTTTTTGGCCATGATTCCAAAAGATATGTTTTGCGCAAAAACAACACTGCACATCACTAAAAGAACATCATACACACAGAGAAGCATGGTGGTGTCAGCATCATGCTTTGGGGCTGTTTTTCTTCAGCTGGAACAGGGGCCTTAGTCAAGGTAGAGGGAATTATGAACAGTTCCAAATACCAGTCAATATTGGCACAAAAACTTCAGGTTTCTGCTAGAAAGCCGAACATTAACAGGAACTTCATCTTTCAGCATGACAACGACCCAAATCAGACATCCAAAACAACAAAGGAATGGCTTCACCAGAAGAAGATTAAAGTTTTGGAATGGCCCAGCCAGAGCCCAGACCTGAATCCGATTGAAAATCTGTGGGGGTGATCTGAAGAGGGCTGTGCACAGGAGATGCCCTTGCAATCTGACAGATTTGGAGTGTTTTCGCAAAGAAGAGTGGGCAAATATTGCCAAGTCAAGATGTGCCATGCTGATAGACTTGTACCCAGAAAGACTGAGTGCTGTAATAAAATCAAAAAGGTGCTTCAAGTATTAGTTTACTGCAAACTTTATTTTTACTTCCCTCCACCTAAAAGATTTCAGTATGTTCAACTGAGTTGTACAGTTTAAAAGGTCACATTAAAAAAAGTTCTGAAATTATTTATCTTTGTCTCATTTTTTTACATCACAGAAATCGGACATTTTAACAGGGGTGTGTAGACTTTTTATATCCACTGTATGCATTTATGCAATATTAATATTTTTAGCCTTTAGCTCCATAGTTCCAATTTAACTGTAATGGGGGTGATTTGGAATATAATGCACTATAAGGGAGACTTATGACTCAACCCATGCACCGCACCCCCTCACCACAGGGTCCTTTATGGTGTCCAGCAGTCGGATGATGTTGGTTCCTCCTCTCAAATTCTCCAAAATCTTCACTTCTCGCTTTATTTTCTTCTTCTTCACCGGCTGAAAAAGACACTCCTGTTACACGCACAGGTCATGTGACATGGCAGGTCAGAGATATAATCACATGCAGAGGTCTGCTGGGAAAGGGTCCTATATAAACTGCATGAATTAAGTGGATGTGATAGACAGGGATCCGTTCCTGTGGTATCAGCCTGTAGGATTAAAAAGTAAACCCTCTAGGAAAAAAAAAAAAAGTAGTAGTACTTACTTGAGATCGAAGCCCCCGCAGCGGCCCTCGTTCCTCTCCTCCACCGCCGCCATCTCACTTCCTTGTATCGCGGCTCCGGCGCTGTGACTGGCCGAAGCCGCGATGACGTCACTCCCACGCATGCGCACGGGAGCCGGCAGTGACGGCATGATCGCCTTCACTAATGGCACGCTCAGTGCGCCTGCGCCGTTGTCTATGGTGCACATGCGCCGTAGACAATGGTGCCCGTTTTGGGGTAAAAATATCCTTAACCTTGTAGGTTGAGATATTTCTTGCACCTACAGGTAAGCCTTAATCTAGGCTTACCTGTAGGTCTAAGTGGTTTGAAAGGGTTTACAACCACTTTAATGGCTCTTTGAATTGTTATAGAAAGCCCACACCCTTGGCTAGCCAGCCTTGCCTAAGGCTGGGTTCACACCTAATGCAGAGGCAGCTCCCAGCAGGGGTCCTGTGCATCCCCGATCACCATTTCAGGTCAGATTTCAGTCCGAATTTTGGGCTGAATTCGGACCGGAAGACGCATAGAGCTCCTGTGCAAATTCACACCGGAGCCGCATGGGAGATATGTGAACCGGCTCCAAAGAGGGCCGGTCACAATCTCCTGCTATTGCGAATTGGACTCGGATGACTGAGCATATCTGGTCTTCTGTGTCTGGGTTCTAAAGGGAGGAGTGGTTTCCTTGTGCAATATACTATTGAAGGAGAGGAGGACCAGTCAGTAAAAAGTGACTATCAAACAGTGAGCAGATAGACAATGAAGGTATGAGAGGCAACAATAACAGGCCACTCCCCCTCCACACACAGAGGTCATTCTCCACCAACCTTCAGTATCTTCACCACCACGCGCTCATTGTTGGTGATGTTTATCGCCTCAAACACCTCGCTGTACTTCCCACGGCCCAACTTCCTCACCAGCTGATAATCTTCCTGATTCCTGCAAACAATACAGAGAGTGGGGTCAGTGCTAAGAGTACCGGAAAGGACAATAGACAGAGCGGGGTCAGTGCTGAGAAGACCGGAAAAGACAATACAGAGAGAGGTCAGTGCAGAGAGTACCAGAAGGGACAATACAGAGAGTGGGGTCAGTGCTGAGAGAACCAGAGGGGACAATACAGAGAGAGGTCAGTGCAGAGAGTACCAGAAGGGACAATAAAGAGAGTGGGGGTCAGAGCTGAGAGTACAGAGGGGAAAATACAGAGCGGGGGTCAGAGCTGAGAGTACAGAGGGGACAATACAGAGAGCGCGGGTCATAGCTGAGAGTACAGAGGGGACAATACAGAGAGCGCGGGTCAGGCTGAGAGTACAGAGGGGACAATACAGAGAGCGTGGGTCAGTGCTGAGAGTACAGAGGGGACAATACAGAGAGCGTGGTCAGTGCTGAGAGTACAGAGAGGACCATACAGAGAGCGCGGTCAGTGATGAGAGTACAGAGGGGACAATACAGAGAGCGCGGGTCAGTGCTGAGAGTACAGAGGGGACAATACAGAGAGCGCGGGTCAGTGCTGAGAGTACAGAGGGGACAATACAGAGAGCGCGGGTCAGTGCTGAGTGTACAGAGGGGACAATACAGAGAGCGCGGGTCAGTGCTGAGAGTACAGAGGGGACAATACAGAGAGCGCGGGTCAGTGCTGAGAGTACAGAGGGGACAATACAGAGAGCGCGGGTCAGTGCTGAGAGTACAGAGGGGACAATACAGAGAGCGCGGGTCAGTGCTGAGAGTACAGAGGGGACAATACAGAGAGCGCGGGTCAGTGCTGAGAGTACAGAGGGGACAATACAGAGAGCGCGGTCAGTGCTGAGAGTACAGAGGGGACAATACAGAGAGCGCGGTCAGTGCTGAGAGTACAGAGGGGACAATACAGAGAGCGCGGTCAGTGCTGAGAGTACAGAGGGGACAATACAGAGAGCGCGGGTCAGTGCTGAGAGTACAGAGGGGACAATACAGAGAGCGCGGTCAGTGCTGAGAGTACAGAGGGGACAATACAGAGAGTGCGGTCAGTGCTGAGAGTACAGAGGGGACAATACAGAGAGCGCGGTCAGTGCTGAGAGTACAGAGGGGACAATACAGAGAGAGGGGTCAGTGCTGAGAGTACAGAGGGGACAATACAGAGAGTAGGGGTCAGTGCTGAGAGCACAATACAGAGAGGACAATACAGAGAGTGGAGGTCAGTGTTGAGAGTACTGGAAGGGAAAATACAGAGAGTGGGGTCAGTGTTGAGAGCACCAGAATGGACAAAACAGAGAGCAGGGTCAGTAGAGAGTGCTATGTCAGTGCTGCTGAAAGTATCAGAAAAACAATAGAAAGAGCAGGGTCAGTACTGAGAGTACCAGAGGAAACAATACAGAGAGAGTGGGGTCAGTGCTAAGAGTACCGGAAAAGGACAATACAGAGAGCAAGGTCAGTGCTGAGAGTACCAGGAGGGGACAATACAGAGAGCGGGGTCAGTGCTGAGAGAACCAGGAGGGGACAATACAGAGAGCGGGGTCAGTGCTGAGAGAACCAGAGGGGACAATACAGAGTGGGGTCAGTGCTAAGAGTACCGGAAAAGCATAATACAGAGAGCGGGGTCAGTGGTGAGAGTACTGGAGGGGACAAAACAGAGAGCGTGGTCAGTGCTGAGAGTACAGAGGGGACAATACAGAGAGTAGGGGTCAGTGCTGAGAGTACTGGAAGGGAAAATACAGAGAGTGGGGTCAGTGTTGAGAGCACCAGAATGGACAAAACAGAGAGCAGGGTCAGTACAGAGTGCTATGTCAGTGCTGAGAGTATCAGAAGGAACAATACAGAGAGTGGGGTCAGTGCTGAGAGAACCAGAGGGGACAATACAGAAAGTGGGGGTCAGAGTTAAGAGTACAGAGGGGAAAATACAGAGCGGGGGTCAGAGCTGAGAGTACAGAGGGGACAATACAGAGAGCGCGGTAAGTGCTGAGAGTACAGAGGGGACAATGCAGAGAGCGCAGTAAGTGCCTAGAGTACCGGAAGGGAAAATACAGAGAGTGGGGGTCAGTGCTAATAGTATCGGAAAAGGACAATACAGAGAGCAAGGTCAGTGCTGAGAGTACCAGGAGGGGACAATACAGAGTGCTAAGAGTACCGGAAAAGCATAATACAGAGAGCGGGGTCAGTGGTGAGAGTACTAGAGGGGACAATACAGAGAGAGGGGTCAGTGCTGAGAGTACAGAGGGGACACTACAGAGAGCGCGGTCAGTGCGGAGAGTACCGGAAGGGAAAATACAGAGAGTGGGACAAAACAGAGAGCAGGGTCAGTACAGAGTGCTATGTCAGTGCAGAGAGTATGAGAAAAACAATAGAATGAGCAGGGTCAGTACTAAGAGCACCAGAGGGAACAATACAGAGAGTGGGGTCAGTGCTAAGAGTACAAGAAAAGGACAATAGACAGAGCGGGGTCAGTGCTGAGAGTACAAGGAGGGGACAATACAGAGAGTGGGGTCAGTGCTAAGAGTACAAGAAAAGGACAATACAGAGAGCAAGGTCAGTGCTGAGAGTACAATGAGGGGACAATACAGAGAGAGGGGTCAGTGCTGAGAGTACCAGAGGGGACAATACAGAGAGAGGGGTCAGTGCTGAGAGTACCAGAGGGGACAATACAGAGAGAGAGGTCAGTGCCGAGAGTACCAGAGGGGACAATACTGAGAGAGAGGTCAGTGCCGAGAGTACCAGAGGGGACAATAGAGAGAGAGAGAGGTCAGTGCTGAGAGTACCAAAGGTGACAATACAGAGAGAGGGGTCAGCGCTGAGAGTACAAGAGAAAATACTAGAGGTGTACCTAAATCGGAAATGTTGGTACAGAAAATGCAGGATGCACTTGGCCAAAAAAACTAAAATTACAGTTAAAAAAAATAATATTTTTTTATATATAAATGTTATTATATTCGACTTCTTAATATCATGAATTTAAATTAATATGAATTTGTCGGCCATTATTGGCACCTTTAGCGCAAGAAATGTTTAATACAAATGTATTCCTTTAAATTCTGTCTCCAGAATAGTTTGTTGCGCTTCCGTTGTGATGTTAAAAATCCTGCTTGCTGCATTTTTGGTCACTTAAAAAAAAAAAACGCACCTCCCCGTTGAAATGCATCAAAACGCAGCAAGGACGCATTAATAAAGCACTCATGTTACATTTTTGATGCGGTTTTTGAGTCACATGATGAAAAACACACCATAAGGACAGTAAAATGGCAGCTAAATCACGGTAAAAATTGCAGCTAATTGCGTGCGTTTTGGGCGCCATTATCTGCACTTTTTTCTCTTTTTTGCAAAATGTCGATAAACTAATTTTCGGCAGATATGTTTCGGCAGCTGAAATTTTGGTGCATCGCTAGAAAACAGAGCACAGTGCGGGGTGGGGCAGTACAGAGGGAGACAGTACAGAGAGGGAGTTGTTGGAGGACGGGGGTGACAGGACAGAAGGGGGGGGGGGGGCAGGGACAGTACAGAAGGGGAGTCGTCGGGGGGAGAGTACAGAGAGGGGAGTCGTTATTGGGGGGCTGAGGACAGTACAGAAGTGGAGTCTGCTTTGGGGGGCCAGGGACAGTACAAAAGGGAGTCCTCGTTGCGGGGACAGTACAGAAGGGGAGTCGTTGCAGGGGGGCGGACGACAGTACAGAGAGGGGAGTCGTCGTTGCGGGGAAGGGGGCAGTACAGAGAGGGGAGTCGTCGGGAGGGGGGGCCGGGGAAAAGGACAGAAGGGGAGTCGGCATTGGAGGACAGTACAGAAGGGGAGACGTTACGGGGGAGGGGGTCAGGGACAGTACAGATAGGGGAGTCGTCGTTGCGGGGGGGAAGGGGGACAGTACAGAGAGGGGAGGAGTCGTTGCGGGGAAGGAGGACAGTACCGAGAGGGGAGGAGTCGTTGCGGGGAAGGACAGTACCGAGAGGGGAGGAGTCGTTGCGGGGAAGGAGGACAGTACAGAGAGGGGAGGAGTCGTTGCGGGGAAGGAGGACAGTACAGAGAGGGGAGGAGTCGTTGCGGGGGAGGGACAGTACAGAGAGGGGAGGAGTCGTTGCGGGGGAGGGACAGTACAGAGAGGGGAGGAGTCGTTGCGGGGGAGGGACAGTACAGAGAGGGGAGGAGTCGTTGCGGGGGAGGGACAGTACAGAGAGGGGAGGAGTCGTTGTGGGGGGGGGGGGGGGCAGTACAGAGACAGCAGTCGTCATTGCGGGGGGGGGGGGCAGTACAGAGCCGGGACGGCAGTCGTCATTGCGGGGTGGGGTGGGAACAGTACAGAGACAGCAGTCGTCGTCGCTGGGGGGGGGGGGGGGGGGGGACAGTACAGACATGGCAGTCGTCGTGGGGGGGGGACAGTACAGACACGGCAGTCGTCGTTGCGGGGGGGGGGGGAACAACAGTACAGACACGGCAGTCTTCGTTGCGCGGGGGGGGGGGGGACAGTACAGACACGGCAGTCGTCGTTGCGGGGGGGGGGGGGACAGTACAGACACGGCAGTCGTCGTTGCGGGGGGGGGACAGTACAGACACGGCAGTCGTCGTTGCGGGGGGGGGGGGGGACAGTACAGACACGGCAGTCGTCGTTGCGGGGGGGGGGGGGGACAGTACAGGCACGGCAGTCGTCGTTGCGGGGGGGGGGGGACAGTACAGGCATGGCAGTCGTCGTTGCGGGGGGGACGGGGGGACAGTACAGGCACGGCAGTCGTCGTTGCGGGGGGGACGGGGGGGACAGTACAGGCACGGCAGTCGTCGTTGGGGGGGGGGGGGCAGTACAGAGACGGCAGTCATCGTTGCGGGGGGGGGGGAGAACAGTAGAGAGGGGAATCGTCGTTGTGGGGACGACGAAACAGTACAGAGGGGAGTCCTCATTGCGGGGTGGACAGTTCAGACAGGGGAATCATCGTCGTTGGGGGGGGGGGACAGTACAAAGAGGGGAGTCCTCGTTGCAGGGGGGGACAGTACACAGAGGGGAGTCCTCGTTGCAGGGGGGGGGGGGGGGGGACAGTACACAGAGGGGAGTCCTCGTTGCAGGGGGGGGACAGTACACAGAGGGGAGTCCTCGTTGCAGGGGGGGGGGGGACAGTACACAGAGGGGAGTCCTCGTTGCAGGGGGGGGGGACAGTACACAGAGGGGAGTCCTCGTTGCAGGGGGGGGGGGGACAGTACACAGAGGGGAGTCCTCGTTGCAGGGGGGGGGGGGACAGTACACAGAGGGGAGTCCTCGTTGCAGGGGGGGGGGGGGACAGTACACAGAGGGGAGTCCTCGTTGCAGGGGGGGGGGGGGACAGTACACAGAGGGGAGTCCTCGTTGCAGGGGGGGGGGGGGACAGTACACAGAGGGGAGTCCTCGTTGCAGGGGGGGGGGGGGGACAGTACACAGAGGGGAGTCCTCGTTGCAGGGGGGGGGGACAGTACACAGAGGGGAGTCCTCGTTGCAGGGGGGGGACAGTACACAGAGGGGAGTCCTCGTTGCAGGGGGGGGGACAGTACACAGAGGGGAGTCCTCGTTGCAGGGGGGGGGACAGTACACAGAGGGGAGTCCTCGTTGCGGGGGGGGGGACAGTACACAGAGGGGAGTCCTCGTTGCGGGGGGGGACAGTACACAGAGGGGAGTCCTCGTTGCAGGGGGGGGGGGACAGTACACAGAGGGGAGTCCTCGTTGCAGGGGGGGGGGGACAGTACACAGAGGGGAGTCCTCGTTGCAGGGGGGGGACAGTACACAGAGGGGAGTCCTCGTTGCAGGGGGGGGGGGGACAGTACACAGAGGGGAGTCCTCGTTGCGGGGGGAGCGCGGACAGCACAGAAGGGGAGTAGTCGTGCCGGAGGGGGGGACAGTACAGAAGGGAAGTCCTTGTTGCGGGGGGGGCACAGAAAAGGAGTCGTCCTGCAGGGGGGGGGGGGACAGTACAGAAAAGGATTAAAGGAGTCGTCCTGCGGGGGGGGCAGTACAGAAAAGGAGTCGTCCTGCAGGGGGGGGGGGGGGGACAGTACAGAAAAGGAGTCGTCCTGCGGGGGAGGGGGGACAGTACAGAAAAGGAGTCGTCCTGCGGGGGGGGGGGACAGTACAGAAAATGAGTCGTCCTGCGGGGGGGGGGGGGTCACAGAACAGAAGTCGTCCTGCAAGGGGGGGGGACACAGTACAGAAGGGGAGTAGTTCTGCAGGGAGGGGAGCACAGTACAGAAGGGGAGAAGTTCTGCAGGGGGGGGAGCACAGTACAGAAGGGGAGTCGTCCTGCAGGGGGGGGGGAGCACAGTACAGAAGGGGAGTCGTCCTGCAGGGGGGGGAGCACAGTACAGAAGGGGAGTCGTCCTACAGGGGGGGAGCACAGTACAGAAGGGGAGTCGTCCTACAGGGGGGGAGCACAGTACAGAAGGGGAGTCGTCCTACAGGGGGGGAGCACAGTACAGAAGGGGAGTCGTCCTACAGGGGGGGAGCACAGTACAGAAGGGGAGTCCTCATTGCGGGGGGAGCGCGGACAGCACAGAAGGGGAGTCGTCGTGCCGGAGTGGGGACAGCACAGAAGGGAAGTCCTTGTTGCGGGGGGGGGGGGGGAACAGCACAGAAGGGGAGTAGTCGTGCCGGAGGGGGGGGGACAGTACAGAAGGGAAGTCCTTGTTGCGGGGGGGGGGAGGCACAGAAAAGGAGTCATCCTGCAGGTTGGGGGGGGACAGTACAGAAAAGGAGTTGTCCTGCAGGGGGGGGGGGGGGCAGTACAGAAGGGGAGTAGTTCTGCAGGGGGGGGGGGCAGTACAGAAGGGGAGTCGTCCCACAGGGGGGGACACAGTACAGAAGGGGAGTCGTCCTACAGGGGGGGGGGGGACACTACAGAAGGGGAGTCGTCCTACAGGGGGGGGACAGTACAGAAGGGGAGTCGTCCTACAGGGGGGGACAGTACAGAAGGGGAGTCGTCCTACAGGGGGGGGGACAGTACAGAAGGGGAGCCGTCCTGAAGGGGGGGGGACAGTACAGAAGGGGAGCCGTCCTGAAGGGGGGGGACAGAGTTAGAACGACATAGAGGGGGGTCATTGAAAGAGGGGGGACAATACCAGAGGCGGGGGGGGAGGGAACATAGAGAATATTATACATATTTTAACACTATAGCCCCTCCCCCATCCCCGGATCACCATATCCGTCATCGATGGAAAAAGAACTGTCTGATGGGTGGATGGGCCAATCAGATTTCTGCTGTTGCTCTGCAGAAATAGTGAGGGGAATGGCGGGCGGTTGCCAGGGGTAACAGATCAAAAACAAATGTCTCCAGGTGACAGAAAATCCCACAACCAACATACACGCCCCCCTCCCCCACATATCCCGGTCAGTCACCCCCAGGCGGGCTGGTGCGCCTCGTAGTCCCAATAGTCTCGGCTCCTCTGGCTATTGACATCGGCATAGACCCGGGCTCTGCTCCCGGCCTGCGGGCCCGGCATGACGGCTGGAGGGGCGGAGCACAAGGCCCGCCGGCCGCCTCTCAGCAGCAGCTGCAGGAAGAGAGGGGGAGAGGCGGCAACCAGCGCAGCCAGCCCGGCGACACCGTAACCGACTTCCGGGAGCCGCGCTGAGGAGGCGGCAACGCACAGCGCCCCCGCCGGCCGGGAGGAGACCCTGCAAACCCTATACACGGAACAGAAATCACTGCATATCTCACAACGCCACTGCTGGCCGGGAGGAGGAACTGCAACCCCTATAACACAGAACAGAAATCACTTTGTATCGCACAGCGCCCCTGCCGGGCTGGAGGAGGAACTGTAACCCCCCCTATTGCAGGAAACACAAATCACTGACAATTACACAGTGCCTCTACCGGCTAGAAGGAGGAAATGCACCCCCTACAGAGCGTTGCCTGGGTGATGGCGCAGCGTGGTGACGTCTTGGGTTGCCAAGGTAATGATGGCGGAGCAGGACGCGGAGAGTGTGCGGACCGAGTCTCAGGGCGGAGAGGAGCCATATGTGACCGAGTTTAGCAGGGAACAGCTGCTGGAGGTGACCCGGCTTGTCAGGTGAGCCCGGATCTATGCTGGGGGAGAGGAGAGGTGATCCGAAAACATTAATGTTATCAGGGGGGAGGAGGGGAAGGTATTATAGAAGAAAAACGTGTGATTAATGGGGGAGGAGAGAACACAGCCCCGCCCACTGCTTTGCATATATTGATGTGGGCGGGGCCAGACCAATTTGCTGCATCTCGGGGTGAAAAGTCCCAGTAGTGCTGGCAGTGACGCCATGATTGGGGGACATCTGCCAGATCATTACACCAAGCCAGCTAATCATTTCCTTCCTTGACTTATCTCCAACCAGTGTAGAGGGCCCACCCCCTAGGTCCTGTCAATGGCTGCTCTCCTCCAATCATTGCATTCTCTGCCTCCTGGTGAATTGGAGCTCCGCCCCCGCGGTTCCCATCGGCCCTCTTCTTCTTTGTATAAAGATCTAATTGTCAGGTACCCGTCTGGTCATCTTTAGGGGTCTTCTAGAGCATGATTGGTCAATGTACAGCTGGGAGGTTCCTTCTTTCGCAATAGACACGTCGCCCCACCCCTGAAGAGCCTCCTCAGACGAGTAACACAACGGGCATGGGGGAAGAAGGGCAGTTCAAAATTTTTCCAGTGTTAAGACAACTTCCCCCTCCCTGGGGAGGCAAATTCTGGGTCATCGACCCAGCATGCCCCTGTTGGGCATGTCACAAGGGGGCGGTGTCTCCTGTTGACATCATCGAGTGACTTCACTCTCAGCTATTTAAGAAATGTCAGACGAAGGAGCAGGCAGACAGCGTGAGCCATCGATGGGACCAGAGTATTTTATTTTATTTTTCGGGGTGCGACGGTGCTGCGGGCATCATGCTTGGCGATGGATCTACACCAAGAATTGTCAAAAATTTGTGTAGTGTCTTTATTCACTTTTTACACTTTTACCCCATACTCTTTCACATGGGGGCGGGATCTTAGAGTCCCCTTGTTAAAGGAGGCTTCCAGATTCCAATAAGCCCCCTGCCCCAGAGCACCCCCCCATGTTTAGGGCATGTGGCTTGGTATGGTCCAGGAGGGGGGCGCTCGCTCGTCCCCAGTCCCCCCCCCTTCCTGGCCTACCGGGCTGCTGCATGCTCGGATAAGGGTCGGATTTTGGGGGGGCCACGCCCTTTTTTTATTTTGGCATAGGGTTCCCCCTAAAATCCTTACCAGACCTGAAGGGCCTGATATGGATTGGGGGGACCCCACGCTATTTTTTCTTAAAATTTTCTATTGCCAGCATTCTTTTGTTTGCATTTTAGCTCTTAGCATGGAAGCCCGCTGATAGCTGATGAGTCATTGGTTGTTAAGGACGCGGCAGCCGGCTTCTCGGCCCGCTCCTTAACAACCAGCTATTCTTTACACAGAATTTGAAACGGTCGATCAGGATTCTGGAGACTTCCTTCCTCCAGCTTGGTTGACCAATCACATCTTCATCCCACACAGAGCTAAGTCCACCTTGAAGACCCATGGAACCCTATGGGGTACACAGTAGAAGGTTCCATTGATTGGATGTCAAGTTCATTTAGCCTCTTCTGGCCATCCATCATTTTAGTCTGTGAAGATAGATGGGCCCCATAGATTCTCATGCCTCTTAAGGTCAGCTTTCACTCTCAGTGGAAAAATGTTTCTCAACAGATGATAGATCACCTTAATAATCTAGAACAGGTCCTTCCTGAATTCCAAGGTTCTTCTTGTCTTCTTCCTGATGGTGCCTCCCGCTCTTCCAGGAGGAGATGAGAATCAGGATCTTTCATTATCTGGATGAAGAATGTCCATTGATCCTACAGGTCTGGAGCTCTGGAGACTTCCTTCCTCCAGCTTTGCCGACCAATCATTTTTTTTTATCTCGCACAGAGCCAAGTCCACCTGGAAGATCCATTATGGGACCCTTTGAGGTACACAGGGGAAGGTTCCACTGATCAGGTGCTGAGTTTATTCAGCCTCCTCTGACATTCCAACGCCTCAGTTTGCGAAGATTATCAGATTGGCCCTGTGGATTCTTGGGCCCCTTGAGATCGGCTTTCACTCTTCAGTGGAAGATGACTTCTGTTCAACAAATGATAGTTCACCTTCATAATCAAGAACAAGTCCTTCCTGCATTCCAGGGCTCTCCTTGTCTTCATTCTTGAGATATCTCCTGGTTGTTCTCTTATCAAATAATTATGATGTCCTCCAGGTCCATCTCAGCCTCCACTCCCTTCATTGCCTCCAGGACAGTCATGGCGATCCTCTGAGCTCAGACAGGTCTTTGTCTCCCATGGAAGAATCTGCACACCCTACCAGGAGCTTGCCTCCATTTTGGCCTGCAGCCTCCTAGGTGTGTCCAGGGACAAACTGCAGGGTAATCTCCTGGGAGCTCCTGCACCTTTATGGCCACCACCAATGTGTGTCCTGTAGAACCAAACTCCCTGACGATAATGTCCAGAGGTAGTACAGGGAGATCCTTTACAATGGACTGCTCCTCTGGGATTTAAGGGATATAGGCAAACATAAGCAGCCATGGAGACAAGGAGAGAAAAACAGAATTAAGGGAAGAATTATTAAAATTTCACAGTTTTCCATTTCAGCCTGTAACAGCGCTTTTCTAAAATTGTCACATACATTGAAATATCTGACAGTTGTAACCATGATGCCTCTTCCAGCGATGCCTTGTCTACACTCAAAGCTGAAACGGAGATGTTTGAGAAGTTCTACAAGCGGCTGGACCCCAAGGACCTGTCACCGGTGGCAGTCTCTGAGGTCGGAGTATCCACCTTAGACTTTAACCAGGTCAGATGTGAGCACACATGGAGGATTGGAGATGCTATGGGTCTTCAAACTTCCAAAACAAAAGGCCAGTTCAGTTTACTGTACTTCAGACTTTAGAGGGGCCAGACTGTGAAAAGTGGGAGTAGAAAATGTCCTGGCCTCGTTGGTGTCAGTGATAGGAATCGTGCTCCATCATTGGTGTCAGTGGGAGGAATAGTGCCCCATCGTTGGTGTCAGTCAGAAGAATAGTGCCCCATATTTGTTGTTAGTTTGATAAGAGTGCCCCATCGTTGGCATCACTTGGAGGAAAAGTGTCCCATCGTGGTGTCAGTGGGAGGAATAGTGCCCCATCATTGGTGTCAGTGAGAGGTATAGTGCCCGTTCGTTGGCGTCAGTGGGAGAAATAGTGCCCCATCTTTGGTGTCAGTGGAAGGAATAGTGCCCCATCTTTGGTGTCAGTGGGAGGAATAGTGTCCATCTTTGGTGTCAGTGGAAGAAATAGTGCTCCATCGTTGGTGTTAGTGGGCGTAATAGTGCCTCATCATTAACGTCAGTATGAGGGACAGTGCCCCATCGTTGGTATCAGTGGGAGGAATACCGTCCCATCGTTGGCGCCAGCGGGAGGAATAGTGGTCCATTGTTGGCATCAGTGGGAGGAATGTTGCCCCATTGTTGGTGTCCGTGGATTGTCCTCACTAGGTACAATCAGTAGGCAAAAACCAAGAACATCCAACCAGAATTTACTTTACTGAAGTCAGACCAGTACAAGATGAGTCCTGATTGCTCACTATGGGGACTGACCGGCACACTGTTCATGAAATAAGTCTGCAGGTCAGTCAGGTGGCGGTCTCTATATGTTACTATAGATGTACAGTATGTTCGCTCAGCATCCTTACCAGCCCTCTACAAAACAAGCACATATACAGGAAACACCGGGCGTAGTGCCCTCCCCATAGGAGCAAAAGGCCTAGACAAATCAAGGCAATTTTATGGGAGGACTTAGGGAAGAGCAGCTGCTGGTCCTCATTTAATTTCCTCTGTTAGATGCGAAGCCGCCGCAGGTCAAAGTCCCGCAGTACGATCTCTGAGCGTTTGCTGAGTCTGAGTGTTGATCAGAAGCTGGAGCTGGTGCTACGGGAAATGGAAGATTCCAAAGAGGAGGCGCAGCGGGACACCGAGATCGCAGATCGGATCCTGCAGAGTTTTAAGGTGCATCCTCTCACGTTTGTCCATTTTCCTGCCTTCTATAAAGATATTTATTATGTGAAGAGCTTCTCTATTTAGCTGTCAGACTCTCTGATGTTGAGTCCAGAAATGACCCAAGATCTCTTTTCTGCCTTATTAGGCCACGATGGAGGAAGCTGAGATTCGCAGCACGGAAATTAGGAAAGCCATGTACGAGTTTGATAGAGACATCGGGAAGGCAGCTATAAGCGGAAAAAAAGGTGGAGGAGTTAACCCGGAAAAGGTCCTCCGCTACGTGGAGGAGAAGACGAGGGCAAGGGTAAGTCTCCCAGCTGGGGCTGGCAGAACAGGGCCATGTTGTCCTTAATACTGATCTCCAGAAGTACTAGACATCTACATGGGGAAAAAGATGAGGGTAAGTTTTTCATGTGTATGATATTGTATCATGGTGGAGGAACATGGCCATGTTGTCCTAAGTACTGATCTCCAGAAGTACTGGACATCTACATGGAGGAAAAGACGAAGGCGAGGGTAGGCCTTCCATGTGTATGATCATGTATCATGGTCGGGGTATCACAGCCGGGGCTAAAGGAACCTGGTCGTGTTATCCTCAAAACTGATTTCTAGAAGTAAAGGTCATCTACACGGAGGAAAAAATGAGGACAAGTGTAAGTCTTCCATGTGTACAACGCTGTATGATGGGGGGGGTATCACAGCTGGGGCTGAAGAAACATAGCTCTGTTGTCCTCAATATTGATCTCCAAAAGTACTGGACATTGACATGGAGGAAAAGAACGAGGGCAAGGGTAAGTCTTCCATGTATATGATATTGCATCATGGTGGTGATATCACAGCCAGGACTAAAGAACCAAGGTCATGTTGTCCTCAAAACTGATTTCTAGAAGTACAGGTCATATCTACATAGAGGAAAAGATGGGAGCGAGGGTAAGGCCTCCATGAGTACAATTCAGCATCACAGTGGGGGTATCACAGCTGGGTCTAGAGGAGTGGTTCTCAACCTGGGCGTCGGGAACCTCTTGGGGGTCGAATGATGATTTGCCAGGGGTCACTGAATCCTGAATCTGAATTTTGCGGACCCCCAGCAGGGCTGTCCTTGGAGCCTGTGGCTGCCAAGCTTGGCTGTTCCTGGAGCCCGCAGCCGCCCACTCAGCCTCTTCGCAGCCGCCCATTCAGTTCACAGCATGGCTGGGGGGCAGAGAGTAGAGGTCAGCTGACTGATGAGGAATGTGAAGTGGAGGGGGATGAAGGAGACCCCATTTCCTGATTTCGGCATAGGTGTCACTGCTACGAGACGCCACAAAGTCGGAGAAACAGCGAAGCCGGAGACACAGTAAGTAACCTGTGATTAGAGTTGCCATTAGAAGTCCCCACTACAGTTCTCAGATCAGCAGATGACCTTGATCAAGAGCACCTAAGTTGGCCTTTTCAGAACTCCCCCCAGCATTGCCACTCATCCCATCCCCCCCACCAAGGAGTAAGAGAAGGAATAAAAATAGAGAATACATGGAAGGGAGAGGAAAAGAGGGGGAGGAACCAAGAAAAAGGAAGAGAAAGAATAAGAGAAATAACAAGAAAGACTGCTAGAGAGATAGATGGGAAAAAACAAAAAAGAAATTAGGATAGAGAGATACAAGGGAAAGAAACGAGAACAAAGAGGAAGAGTGGTACATCCTAAAATGTACCATAAGGGGTTTTAACATTGTACGAGTGGAAGGGACTCAGGGAGCGCTAAATGTCTGTGGGTTAGGGGTGCAAATTACTTGTCTTGCCACGCAAATAATTTTACTGTTAGGGGTCCCCACAACTTGGGAAATTTTATCAAGGGGTCACGGCGCTAGAAAGGTTGAGAACCACTGGTCCAGAGGAATACAACCACGATGTCCTCAATATTGATCTCCAGAAGTACTGGACATCTACATGTACGAAAAGACAGGGGTGAGGATAATGCCGCGTACACACGATCGGAATTTCCGTCGGAAAAACCTTGGATGGTTTTTCCAACGGAATTCCGCTCAAGCTTGGCTTGCATACACACAAAAGTTCTCTGGATTTTCGACCGTCAAGAACGCGGTGACGTACAACACTACGACGAGCCGAGAAAATTAAAGGGGTTGTAAATAAAACTTTTTTTTTTTTTTTAAATAACAAACATGTTATACTCACCTCCACTGTGCAGCTTGTTTTGCACAGAGTGGCCCCGAACCTGGTCTTCTGGGGTCCCTCGGCGGCTGTCTCAGCTCCTACCCGCACAAACTCACCACCTGGTGGTGAGTCCTTGCGGGCGCGCTCCAGTGATACAGCCGGCGGCTATAGCCGCTCACTGTATCACTCGGCCCCGCCCCCCAGCGCGCTGCGTCATTGGATGTGATTGACAGCAGCGCGAGCCTATGGCTGCGCTGCTTTCAATCCATCCAGTGTAGCCAATTAACGGCCAGGCTCAGAAACCGCCGCTTGATCATTCTTATAGGCGGCGGGAGGGGACATCGCCCCCCCTCCCGCCGCCATCCGGTGCTTCTCCGGGCTCTCCCGTGCGATTGGGGACCCGGAGCGAATCTTCCGGCGTCGTTGGTGGGTCACGTGATGATCATAGAGATGACTGGTGACCAGATGGTCACCAGTCATCTCTATGATCGTCAGAGGCCCGGGTGCGATGTGATGACGTCACGCCCGGGCCTCAAATGTAAACAAAGCCATTGCGGCTGTAAGTATGAGATCAGTGAATTTTTTTTCACTGATCTCATGCTTTCCAGCCTGGAGGAGAGATGTGGGGTCTTATTGACCCCGCATCTCTCAATAAAGAGAACATGTCACACACATTCCTATTACAAGGGATGTTTACATTCCTTGTAATAGGAATAAAAGTGATCAAGAAAAAAAAGTTAAATAATTGTAAAAAAAAAAAAGTAAAAAAAAAAAAAATTATAAAAAAAAAAAAATTAAAACGCCCCTGTCCCCGGTAGCTCGCGATCAGAAGCGAATGCACACGTAAGTCGCCCACATATGTAAACGCCGTTCAAACCACGCATGTGAGGTATCGCCGCGTGCGTTAGAGCGCGTGCAACAATTCTAGCACTAGACCTCCTCTGTAATTCTAACCTGGTAACCTGTAAAAAAAATTAAAGCGTCGCTTATGGAGATTTTTAAGTACCGAAGTTTGGCGCCATTCCATGAGTGTGCGCAATTTTAAAGCGTGACATGTTAGGTATCTATTTACTCGGCGTAACATCATCTTTCATATTTTCCCAAAAAATTGGACTAACTTTACTGTTTTGTTATTTTTTAATTCATGAAACCATTTTTGTTTTAAAAAAAAAGGCGTTTGAAAAATTATTGCGCAAATATCGTGCAAGAAATTTTTTTGCAATGACCGACATTTTATTTCCTAGGGTGTCTGCTAAAAAAACATATATAATGTTTGGGGGTTCTGAGTAATTTTCTAGCAAAAGAATTATGATTTGTACATGTAGGAGAGAAGTGCTAGAATAGGCCCGGTATTGAAGTGGTACAAAAAGCCCTGTATGGAAGTGGTTAAGACGAAAAGCTCACATCGAACATTTCTTGTCGGAAATTCCGACCTTGTGTACAAGGCATAAGTCTCCAATATGTACCGTATTGTATCATGGTGGATATATCACAGCTGGGGCTGAAGGAATGTGGTCATGTTGTCTTCAATGCTGATCTCCAGAAGTACAAGACATCTACATGGAGGAAAAGATAAAGGAAGGAGTAAGTCTTGTGTGTGTACAATAACGTATAAGGAACATGATCACATTGTCCTCAATACTGATCTCTGGAAATTATTTGACATCTACATGGAGGAAAAGATGAGGGCAAGGGTAAAGCTGTGTATATACTGGGAGTTTTCTTTCGATCCCTGCATTCCCTCCCCCCCCCTTACACTGATGAACACTGCTTTTCTAGCAGTACCATTCGACAGAAGCCAGTCCAACGATCGGCTCCTGTTAAACAGTAAGGGGTACACGTGGATCAAAATTCCTCCAGTTGCTGCTGAACCAGATACATTTCGATACATCTATACCCAGCTTTAGCTTCTCGTGTGTACAATAATGTATCATGGTGGAGGAATCACAGCCAGAACTGGAGGAACATGGACATGTTCTCTCCAATGCTGAGCATGGCCACTCGAGTTATGGTGTAAGCTTTGCAGTTTAATGCTCAGTAATGTTGTTCTGCTTCTTTCTTGTCTATGAGAACACATGGAGAGCCAGGATTTGGGCAGAGTGTGACCTTATAGGATCCTATCCCTCTTCTTTCTATGACAGGACAGCTTTGTAGACAAGTTACGACTGAAGAATGCTGCTTTGAAGATCCAGAAAAAGAAACTGCAGATGCAACTGAAGCAGGTAAGACATTGGGATATCCATCCCATTCCCTTCCCATGAGTATGATACCCCCAGCACATATTATATTTAAGCTGATACACTGGTGGGTTCCTCAGTGGGGGTGTTTCTGGGGAATCTATTTTCTCCACAGCTGTCATGTTTGGTTCTCATAAAATGGAAAGACAGAAGAAAATGTGGTGGTCGTGTAAACACAAAGTAGATTTACTATCTAACTACAAAGCAGATATACTCATATCACTGGCAGCATCTCTTACGTGAAGGTGTGTGTAGAAGAGATATCAGACCCACCAACCAGCCCTTCACAATTCTGTTGGGTAACGTTCAGCTCTGGAAGCCCATAATGACCTGAAGGCAATCTGATAGAGTTCTGCAGCTTAAACCGTCACCCGTTCTAGAGCAAAGGATCCTCTCTAAGGTTTCTTTCATCCCTTCTATATCTATATCATCACTGGAAGCTGAAGGCTTGCCTTATTGTCGAGAATAGACATGTGCAGAATGGAAAAATGTGTTTAGTTTCGGATAGATTAGTTATGTTACTAATTTTGTTTTGTTTATTCGTTTCGGAATTCATTTAGTTTCGTGTCTTACATTTCTAATGCATTCAGAATGTTTAGAACGATTCAAATTTGGATCGGTCGCAAAAATAATCGACTGATTCTGTGTGAAGGATAGCTGGTTGTTAAGGAGCGGGCTGGGAAGCCGGTCGCTGTATCCTTTACAACCAATGACTCATCAGCTGTCAGTGGGCTTCCCCTTATCTAGGCATGCAGCTAGGCAGGCCAGGAAATGGGAGACGAGCGAGTGCCCCCTCCTGAACCATACCAGGCCACATGCCCTCGACAGGGGGTATGTGTTTTGTTCCCATGTTGATGGGGTTAAGGGCCTTTTCCCCACAACTCTGGCCTGGGGGGCGTGGGGGTGACTTATAGTAATCTGGAAGCTCCCTTCAACAAGGGGACATCGTACCCCTACCCCACCCAAAAAAGTGTAAAAAGTAAATAAAAACACAACAGATTTTGACAAGTCCTTTATTAAAAAAACAAATAATAAATGTCCCCGGACGTAGTTCCAACGTCAATCACAATGTCTGCTACTACCGCCGACCCGAGAAAAACAAAGTTCTGCACCCAACGAAGGTTCCCACCATCTGACATTTGTTAAATAACTAAGGGGCGGGGGCCACTCGATGACTAATTTCGTCATCTGGTGACCCCTGTCCCTTGTGACATCAACGACCAGGGCATGCTGGGTCGATGACATCACAAGGGCCGAGGTCACCCAATAACATCATTGAATGCCCCCACCCCTTAGTTATTTAAGAACTGTAAGGTGGCAGAGCAAAACGCTTGGACAGCCGCACTCCAAAAAAGGTTCTTTTATTTAAAACAAAAGCACAAACAACATGCCACAGCAAAAAAACAGCAAGTATGAGCTGACGTTTCGCACTGCGATTCAGTGCTTAATCATAGCTATGATTAAGCACTGAATCGCAGTGCGAAACGTCAGCTCATACTTGCTGTTTTTTTGCTGTGGCATGTTGTCTGTGCTGTTGTTTTAAATAAAAGAACCTTTTTTGGAGTGCGGCTGTCCAAGAGTTTTCCTCAGATTTTTTGCATTGTCATATGCATTGCCTGCACCCACGGCTCTGGATCTTGTGAATGAGTCACCAGTCACATCTGAGCAGTAACTCTCCTTCTGTAAGGTGGCAGAGCTGTCAAACAGCAGGAGCCTGCCTCTGGTGCAGAACATGTTCTTTCCTGGCCTGCCGGGCTTCATGCTCAGATAAGGGTCTGATATGGATTTTGAGGGGGGACGCCACGCCACTTTTAAAAATAATTTGGAATGGGGTTCTCCTTAAAATTATACCAGACCCACAGGGCCTGGTATGGATTGTGGTGAGACCCCATGCTGTTTATTTTCTGCATTCATTGCCAGCATTCTTTTGTTTACATTTGAGTCCGCGGAAAAGCCTGCTGACAGCTGAAAAGTCATCGGTTGTTAAGGACGCAGCGGCCTGCCCGCTCCTCAACTACCAGCTATTCTTCACACAGAATTCAAATCAGTTAATAATTTTTCAACCGATCTCCTGGATTATGGCCCCAATTGTGCTCAGAATGGAATCAGCAGTTTGGAAATTCTTCTGTAACCAATGCCATTAGTATATTTTGCAACAATAAGGTTGCAAAGGTCTTGAGAGAGCTCTTTGCTTTTACCTATCATGAGATGTTTTTGGATGACACCTTGGTAATGAGACACCTTTTTATAAGCCATCAGTTGAGACTGAACCAGCATATATTCAAACAAACTTATGTCAGAGAGCACTAGGAAGTTTCCCCTTCTTTTATTTTGCATAACTGGAATTCGGTGGAGCAATTGAAAGGAGTTTAATTTTAGTGCCAAGCTGATATTTGTCGTTTGGAGGTTGGAGGCTGAATGATTGGATGTCATCTGCTGTATTATATGCCCTGTGACCTCTTGCAGGTCGAATTACTGAGGTGAGAGGCCACTCTGTGTGCGGTGGAGGGATTCCTTTCTGGTCAACTTGTTGTGATCCACATCGCATGCTTCATCTAGTGCACCATTCACCCTTTATGGACCTTTGCCTCTGTTTTATTATATTACATGGACTTTTAATATTTATCTTCTTTTGTGCTGCACTCTTTTAGTTATTTATTATATTATACATACCTTAATTTTTTTATTTTAAATTCCGATTATATTACATTAATACATTTTTGTATATGCAATAATAAATAAGAGAAACATAGTAGTCTATCATACCTTAATTTCTGAAAGTATTTGTTTTGGTTTTCTGTGGGTAAAATTTCATGTCAACAGCACCTTTTTAGACCCCATTCACACAGGGGCAACTCGTCAAGCGTCTCAGCCGCCTGACGAGTCGCGTCCCATTCTGTACAATGGAACCGTTCTAAGCGGAGCGACTGAAGTCGCTCCAACTTAGAAAAAGGTTCCTGTACTACTTCAAGACGACTTCAAGGCGACTTCTATTGACTTTAATACAGAAGTCATTTTGGAAGTCTGCTTTGAAGTCGTCTTGAGATCGCCCAGCACAGTCGCGGCACAAGTCGTGCCGCCCCTGTGCGAATGGGCTCCTAGAAATATATTTACTTAAAATATGGTGGTGTGTTTAATACTTATTTTACCCGCTGTACATAAGGGCCCTTGTCTCAGTTTGTTCTTTGTCTTGTCTGCATGGAGCCAGTGAATGCTCTTTTCCATGTACATGCAGGAGAGCCAAGCTTACAAGCTATATGTCCCTGGACAGTATGTGCTCCTGGTGTCTTTGGAGTCCGTCCTCTGTAAATGTTCCAAGTCTTGTTGCTCACAGCTTGTTAGATCTGCCAACACCTTGTGTTACAATGCAGAGTCAGCCCTGAGATTGCATATCCTCTCTTTTAGAAGGAGGAGATGGGTGAAGTTCTGAATGAGGTGGATTTCCAGCAGCTCAAGATAGAAAATGCCCAATTTCTGGAGAGAATCGATAAGCGGAATCAGGATCTTCTCCAGCTGAAACTGAACGCAGGAGAGACATTACAGGTTCTCAACGCCTACAAAGTGAGTAAGTGCTTAGAGGAGATTCTCGGAAGCCACACGATGAGATGAGTCTCTGATGGTCTTGTGTTTCCTGACAATATGTAAAGATCCAGAAAGAAGTCAGTCATACATGGCACATGTAAGGTCTGTTCATCTCCATACTTTTTATTTACAGAAGAAGCTTCACCACACCACAACAGAGTCCACTTATCTAAGAAAAGAGATCTCCGCCAGAAACGACATGCTGCAACGGATCGAACAGGAAACACAGCAAGTGGAGCAGGTACATCACAGGAGTGTGGGAGAGTTCCCACTCTCATTGTGGGTAGAGGAAAGTGTTCTGCTGCCATGGGGTGGAGGGATAGTTCAGGGTCATGGTGAATTAGAGGGGCAGCTGTTGGTCTTCAGGGACTTCAGCTGTGGAATGTTTTTAGTTAAAGTGGTTGTAAACCTCAGACATGAAATATGAACAAAGCATATTCTTCTATAGTGCATACTTGTCTCAATTAAAAGCACTACTGCTGCCTCGTACATCTGCTATCAGCATGAATCCATTCTGACAAGTTTTCCTGATGCCAAGAGAAAAATGGTGACAGGGAAGAGCTCCAGCAGATTGACGACTCAGATCTGTTCCTGTGTGCTGTGTGAAGGGGGTGTGTGTCTCTTCCCTCCAATAAGCTCTCAAAGCTCTCCTCACTGAGCTCTGCAGAGTGTGACTTCAGCTGTCTGCCCTCTTTTTTTCTCAGACCAAGCACTTTGAATGGCTGTAGAGAAGAGAAGGCTGCAGATGGGCAGCTAGGGTTGCCACCTTTTTTTCAAGTCAAACACGAACACTTTAGCGGCGCACTGCAATTTTTTTTTTATAGTGTAAACTATACATATATTTTTCTATTAAATACCATTTCTAATCATATGAAGTTAATAACAAGAGTCCCCCTTTACATCAGAGTCCACAGAGTTCCCCCTTTACATCAGAGTCCACAGAGTTCCCCCTTTACATCAGAGTCCACAGAGTTCCCCCTTTACATCAGAGTCCACAGAGTTCCCCCTTTACATCAGAGTCCACAGAGTTCCCCCTTTACATCAGAGTCCACAGAGTTCCCCCTTTACATCAGAGTCCACAGAGTTCCCCCTTTACATCAGAGTCCACAGAGTTCCCCCTTTACATCAGAGTCCACAGAGTTCCCCCTTTACATCAGAGTCCACAGAGTTCCCCCTTTACATCTGAATCCACAGAGTTCCCCTTTTACATCTGAATCCACAGAGTTCCCCTTTTACATCTGAATCCACAGAGTTCCCCTTTTACATCTGAATCCACAGAGTTCCCCTTTTACATCTGAATCCACAGAGTTCCCCTTTTACATCTGAATCCACAGAGTTCCCCTTTTAAATCTGAATCCACAGAGTTCCCCTTTTACGTCTGAATCCACAGAGTTCCCTTTCACTGTAAGGGGGGACTCAGCAGACTCTGATGTAAGGAAGAACTCTGGGGCTTCTAACATAAGGGATGCTCTGGGAATCCTGATTTAAGGGGAAACACTGAGAACTTTGATGTACGGAAAGAACTCTGATGTAAGTGGGAACACTGTGGCCTCTGTGTAAAGGGGAACTCTGATGTAATGAGTGCTCTGAGAACCCTGATTTACCTTAGTGTACTCACTCAGAGGCAGGAGAGAGAAGGAGGGAGACTTCAGTCACAGACAGGGATGGATGGTGAGCTCACTTACCCCTTGGCAGTCAACACCTCTCATCCAGATGTATCTGAGCCTGCTCGACTGCAAATTTCTGGCCCCAACTTTCCTTTTCAGAGGCACAGCTCTGGAGATTGGAGTGTGGGCAGACACAGAGGGGTAGGGGTGGGGGGAAGAGGTTCAGATCGAGCCCTCTCTCCTCTTCCATCTGTGTGTGTGTTTGAGTGGGGGCGTTGTTAGTGCTGGCTTTGGGCAGCATGAAAGAGTGTGTAACAGACACTCTCAGCTTAGACAACTGCAGCCAGCAACCCTGCTGGGAAGCCATTGTCCAGTCTAAATAATGTGTCCGGTTTCAGGCTGTCTGAAACCCGGACACATGATTCCAACCTCGATAGGTAACATGATAGGCAACCCTATGGGCAGGTACAATTTATGAAGGTGGATTTGTTTCATCTCTGTGTATCATCTGAGGATAGTCCCTTCACTGGGCATATGCATATGTTTACAACCACTTTAAGGTGATAGAAGTTCTCATATCTGCAGGAATGGGCAGTTGACACAGTGGATTAAAGGGACAGCAGTTTTCCTTCAAAGACTGCAGGTGAAAAATGTTCTGGGTTGAGTTGAAGGAGTACTCATATCTACAGGAATGGGGCGGTGTCATAGGGGATTTAGAGGGTCAGTATTTGGTCTTCATACAGGCTTTAGTTGATGGAATGTTGTGGGTTGGGTTATAAAAGTTCTCTTCTAGGCAGGAATGAGCTAGTGCCATAGCAGATTAGGGGGGCAGCACGTGGTCATCAGATAGACTTCAGCTGATGAATGTTCTGTGTTGGGTTTTAGAAGTTCTCCTTTATGCAGTAACAACCCGGTGTCACAGCAGATTGGAGGGGCAGCAGTTGGTCATCAGGGAGACTTCAGCTGATGAATGTTCTGTGTTGGGTTATAGAAGTTCTCCTTTATGCAGTAACAACCCGGTGTCACAGCAGATTGGAGGGGCAGCAGTTGGTCATCAGGGAGACTTCAGCTGATGAATGTTCTGTGTTGGGTTATAGAAGTTCTCCTTTATGCAGTAACAACCCGGTGTCACAGCAGATTGGAGGGGCAGCAGTTGGCCATCAGAGAGGCTTCAGTTAGGTAATGTCCTGGGTTGGGTTATAGATGTTCTCCTATTTGAGGGTACAGGTCAGTGTCAAAGTTGACTACTTGGTCATCAGAGAGACTTCAGTTGAGGAATGTTTTGGGCTATAGATGTTCTCCCCTATGCAGGAATGGGGCGGGGTCACAGTGGATTAGAGGGGCAGCAGCTGGTCATCAGAGAGACTTCAGTTGAGTAATATTCTGGGTTGGGTTTTAGAATTTTTTACATCTGCAGGCTCAGGCTGTGGCATGGTGGATTAGAGGAGCAGCTATTGGTCATCAGTGTTACGCTTACCCCTAATGCAGATGGTCAGACACTATAGCTAGCTTCTGTGTTCTTCACCTATAGCAGCCCCCTTTCCCATAAGGCACGCAGGCATACTGGTGCTCGGTTGCCCCCAGGTCTTATACACAATGCTATAGTGCCTGGCCACCACGCCGGGGTAGGTGCAAACTGAGCGGGTACTTGCGGTTGGCAGACAGGCAGAGTGGTTCAATGACAGTCCAGGTACATGGCAAGCAAGGTTCAGAATAGTCCGGGTCAATCTGTAGTGAAATGGCAGGCAGAGTTCAGAGAATAGTCAATATCTGATCCAAGGTCATAAACCGGGGAATCCAAACAGCAGAGCAAGACAGACAGAGAGCTTGCATGTATTACACGCACTATCACAAGAATGAGACTGCAGGCTTGGCTGGCTTAAATCAGGTTTGGTCTCCATCCCAGAAACTGGCCACCTTTCAGGTGGACAGACAGACAGGAATGCCAAAACCAGAATGCTGGAATGAGACCAGCAGCAGTCAAAGAACAGGAGCATTTAGACTTCAGTTGAGGAATATTCTGGTTTTGGTTATAAAAGTTTCCCTCTATGCAGGAACAGGCCAGTGTCACAGCACATTAGAGGGGCAAAAGTAGGTTGTCAGAGAGGCTTCAGTTGAAGGAATGTTCTGGTGTTGTAGATGTTCTCCTCTATGAAGAAATAGGCTGATGTCACAGTGGATTAGAATGTCAATAGTGGGTCATCAGAGAGGAATGTGTGATGGTTAGAGAAGTTTTCATGTCTGTGCTCCTATCTGCAGGAACGGGCCAAGGCTGAAAGTCTAAATAAGAAGCTTAGGAAACAGCTGAGTGACTATCGTGTCCCAGATGTCCTGGACTACGTCCATGAGAAGATGGAACAGGAAGAGCTGGAGAAAACTATCCGAGCGTGGGAGAGAAAGGTGGAGATTGCTGAGGTATGGTAATTAATGCTGTAGTATGATGAATAGGAGACCTACCTGTGACCGGTAACTCACCAAGACCCGTTTGAGTGATATAATGAGCTTTATTTGTAATGCTGGTGTGTAAGGCCTGAACCTGAGCGCACACGCTATTTCAGATAACAAGTACTAAATAGGTCTGTGTCTGATCTTGCAGCTCTCTCTGAAGACGCAGCGCCGGTCCTGGGAGCAGCTGAAGGCAGCCAATGTGATGTAGAGTCGTTTCTGGACTCGCTGGGGATATGCCACCTGCTGTTGACCTCCAGCCTGACTGAGGAAAAGTTATGATCTAAATAAACGCTTTGTCACACTATGAGTATCCAGTGTGTTCTCCTATAATTATCACTGCTGGGTGTGTGAAGTATTGTGACCAATAAACAGGAAGCAACGGTTTTCATCTTACAAAGTGAGCTTACAGCAGGAGATACACTGTCATAAGAGTTTTTGGAGCAGTGCTTGGGCAAAGTTCTTACCACCTAAGGGAAAAAGGCCTAAGCCCCCTGCCCCCATGTGCTGTAAACAACTTCAACTGTATAGGTTGCAGGTCCTGCCCTTTTTGTGCCCCCCCTCCCCTCCTGCTGAAGCCCCCAAGGTGGCCACGTCTTCTATGTATCCCTAGACCCAACCCTGTCCTGGAGGTATCATCAAGTGAGCTGATGGAGGTGAAACCATCCTGGGAAATTCCATTTGTGATTTATGGTGTGAAAAGACTATGGGGTTGATTTACCAAAACTGGAGAGTGCAAAATCTGGTGCAGCTGTTAGACACGACAAAAAAATTTGATTTGTTTTGTTTTGTTTTGTTTAGTTTAGTTAATTTAGTTATTTAATTTAGTTAAATTTGGTTGATTCGTTTAATTCCTATTCGGGATTCGTTTTATGTTTTTTTCGAATTTACTGGGTTTTTTGTATTCGAAACGTTCGAATCGATACACTTCGAATCAGTAGAATCAAAAATTTTAGTTTTTTTTTCAATTCGAATGCGGCAATGTGAACAAACAAAAGAAAAATCTTCATCAAATGATTACAATTACTTTTTTTTTATAATTCCTTTATTTACCAAACTAAGTTACAAGTCACAGTCGAAAATAACAGGATATACAATATCTCAATCAGGTAACAGATAGGTACACGGAGGTCAAACAGAATACAGCAAGCCCAGCATTGCACAAAATTTGCGGACATAACCAATGCAGTTGTGAAGTTAATGCCCAGTGCATCGAGCTAGGATGTCCATCGTGCATTAGTAGAGAAGACCATGGCGCATACACTTTATTGCATAAAACAGTAAAATAAACTAAGACAAATGCATGGTAAGACAAGGTAACTTAGATTGGAACTTTTTAATCAACTAAGTGGGAGATAAAACTCCCCTTAGGCCCGGTAAACCCAGAGATGGGGCAACCTAAAAACCCAAATAAAGACAAGGATATGCAATATATCTGAAAAATATAACCCATCACTGAGTCCCTAAGTAAAATAAAAAAGGGAAGGGAGGAAAGAAAAAACAACAAAAAGGGGAAAAAAAACAAAACAGAGAGAGTGGGGGGGGGGGGGGGAAGAAGCAGATAGCAGAGAGGGCCTCTCGCCCAGGGAGTGGAGGTGAAGCCAGGAAGGTTAGCTAGTTTGTGCCACCTCCTGGAGGTACGCGTCAGTGTACACAAAATGATTCCAAGGCCTCCAGGTCTCACGGAAGGTCTCCTCCCGGTTGTGTAAAGTAGCGGTGAGATCCTCCATATTTCTCAATTCATTCACCTTAGAGAACCACAGAGTTTTAGATGGGGGGTTTTCTGACCTCCAGCAAAGGGGGATGCATGCCTTGGCAGCGTTCAGCAGCTGAATCGTGAGAGAGGCCTTATATTTCTTAATCGGTCTGTCTGAAAGATGAAGCAGGCAGGCCGCCGGGTTTCCTTCCAGGTCAACTTCAGTCAGGTGTTTGACCGTACAGACCACCTCGGGCCAGAAGGAGGCGGGTTTGGGGCAATCCCAGAAGATGTGCAGCAGTGTCCCTTCAGCAGTTCCGCATCGCCAGCAGACACTGGGGACATGCGGGAAGAGACGGTGTAAGACGGTAGGCACCCGGTACCATCTGGTCAAAATCTTATAGCACGTCTCCTGGGTCCTCGTGGCAATAGAAGACTTTTGGGAGAAATGGAGGATCTTCTCCCTCTGAGAATCAGTAAACTGGGTGCCTAGATCCGACTCCCATTTAGTTAGAAAGGGTGGAATAAAGCCATCAGCCGGCCGGGTCATTACAAGGACTTTTTAAATCACCTTTGGCTTAACAAAAACATCATTATTTCATTCAATTAAGCTTTGACAATAAATCCTGGAAGCTAATTGGTTTCTGTGCAAAGCTGCACACAATTTTGCACTCTCCAATTTTAGTAAATCAACCCCAATGTGTCTAGTAGTAGTTGGTCACATTCATCTGGACTTGTTCTGTAATGTTGAATACCTATAATCTCCAAGCCACATCCTCAGTTCTAATGAGTGTCAAGAACCTACCCCAGCATTTATACCCAACACAGGTACCATCAACATTTTCCTCCAATCACTGTGGAATGTGTCAAGGAAGATGTTGATTGTCCAAGAACAGGATGGAAGCTGTGAACATTGAGGAACTCCCCTGTTCTAGTTTCATCATCCCATCTTTGGTTTTATGAAGTCTGCATGGGTGGTAATCCTTCTAGTTACACAGTTGAAGGTGTGAAGAGTTGTAAGATCTCTGAGATAGAGGTGGTAAAACTGCAATATATGTGGAAGACAGATGGTGTTGGAGACCCCACCTCTGTTCAATGATGGTGGTTCCAGTGTGATGCAGATGGACACTTTCACACCTCTTGTAAACCAGTTATCCTCTCTGTCCCTGGAGGAATGTCTTTTTTCCTTAAAGCGGAAATCCATTTAAAAGATGGCACTAATGAGGGGGGAGCAGGTACCTGATTTTGGCAAGTACCTGCTACCACTTCCACTCCGACCATCTAGGCGATCCCCCTCCCTGCAGTCTTTTGGGACACGTCACAGGTCCCAAAAGACTGCGGGACCATTCACAATGCGCAGTAGGCATCCGGCTGTGAATCCGTAAGCTGTCACAGCTGGGTGCCCACAGGTAAGATGCCGGCGCCGGGAACCTGAAGGCTAGTGAAGAACTAGCCTGGGTGAGGATGGCACTGGATCATAGGACAGGTGAGTGCCTTTTTATTAAAAGTCAGCAGCTACAGTTTTTGTAGCTGCTGACCTTTAATTTTTAGACTGGAGATTTTTAGACTATTTAAAGCGGAGTTCCCCCTTTTTTTTTCTTTTTTTTTAAAGTCAGCAGCTACAAATACTGCAGCTTCTGACTTGTAAAATAAGGACACTTACCTGTCCAGGGCGCCCGCGATGTCGGCACCTGAAGCCGAGCTATCGCTCGTCTCTCGGGTGCTGCCGCCTCCATCTTCGGTAAGGGAACCAGGAAGTGAAGCTTTGTGGCTTCACTTCCTGGTTCCCTATTGCGCATGCACGACTCGCGCTGCACGATCCCACTGGTCCATGCTGTCTTCTGGGACCTGTGTGTCTCCCAGAAGACAGCAGGGGGGACAGAGAAGGTGCCGGAAGTGGCGTAGATACCCGCGGATGGCTCGGGTATCTATGCCCGGAAATGGGAGCAAAATACCTGTATTACACAGGTATCTGCTCCCCCCTCCCCCTGACAGGTGCCAAATGTGACACCGGAGGGGGTGGGGTTCCAAAAAGCGAAAGTTCAATTTTTGGGTGGAACTCCACTTTGAGGTGAAGGAAGACTACTGAGTCTTGACCTGTAGGATATGTCCTCCTATGTTGGCCCATTCATTTGTAGAGAGGTTGCATTGTCTCTGCAATAGACAGGTCATAGTATTCCTCGCCACCCTGCTGTGCATATACCAAGTCACTGCCCTTGTGGTTGGGTGTTGGGTTTTTGGGATTTACAGTGTTGTCTGGTGTATCTTCCTGATATTAGAACTGAGAAATATTAGAAACATCTTCAACATTACAAAACAAGTCCAGATGAATGTGACCAACTACTGCTGGATCTACTATGACCAGGGTACATGAGAACCTCCATGGACACAAATAATGTGAGATTTATGATGTGATTGCAGAGCTGGATGTGACTATGTAGTGTGGTGGGATTGGACTATAATGGGAAACATATAGAATGGTGAGGTCACAGTGGAGTTGATTTACTAAAACTGGAGATTTCAAAATCTCCTGCAGCTCCTCATAGAAACCAATCAGCTTCCATTTTTTTTTTTTTCAAAGCTTAATTGAACAAGCTGAAGTTAGAAGCTGATTGGCTACTATTCACAGCTGCACAGATTTTGCACTCTTCATTTTTAGTAAATCAGCTCCAATGTGCCAATAGACAGACATTGTACAGATGAAAGGATTTAACAGACTGCACACAGCTCCAGGCTGCTGCTCTCGCACTTTGTTACTCACTGTAGGAAGCTTCTCAAGAAGGTGCACACCCGTCCTTCCAGCCTCTACTGGAACACACAAATAAATCCCAGATGGCTGCGCTCTTCATAATCTTTATTATTAAAAGCACAAAATGTACATCACAAACCAGTGGGGGACAGGAGATGGATATTGGTTATGACTAAGCGCCTGGTGGGCCCGAAACGGGTTTTCCATCTCCTGTCCCCCACTGGTTTGTGATGTACGTTTTGTGCTTTTAATAATAAAGATTATGAGGAACGCAGCTATCTGGGATTTATTTTTGTGTTCCAAGATGGAAGTATTCTCCCTCGCCCCGCGCAGTGCACACACATAGAACGATTGATTTAACAAAAAATTATAATATGACTAACATTTTTTAACTTTAAGATGTTAAAAAAATGTTAGTCGTCTTACCAGTTATTTAAAAATAAATCGTTCTGTGATTAACTTTCTTATATTTTGGAAATTTTTGGGGGTGCGGCGCCCCTTATGGACTGGCCGCCACTGGAGATAATAATAGTGATGATAAAAATAATATTATTATTAATAGAAGGAGATAATAATATTGACGATAAAAATAATATTATTTTTAATAGAAGGAGATAATAATAGTGATGATAACAATAATAATAGATGGAGATAATAATAGTGATGATGATAATAATAATAATAATAATAGAAGGAGATAATAATAGTGATGATGATAATAATAGAAGGAGATAAAAATAATAATAATAATAATAGAAGGAGATAAGAAGAAGAAGAAGAAGAAGAAGAAGAAGATGGCACACAACATCATTCACAGTCACACTCTATGGTGCCCCCACATACAGCGGCGGTGGTAGTAGCACCTCAGCGTCCAACAGGTGGCGCCCGCTAGCTGCCTCTGTGCAACAAGCCTCACCTCTGGCCGTAACTGAAGGGAAGTCCCGCCCTCTGACTTTGGCTAAGAGGGAGGCCCCGCCCCGGTCTCCATGGTGACACGGAAGGCGGGAGATTTGCCCGGCCGGTCAGTCGTACGATGTGGGAGTCGTACCGTGCGGTGGAGTCCGGGTTGGGCCGGGAGGAGAATTTTCTGTCCCTGGAAGATGTTCTCATGTCTCAGGAGAAGCTGCCGTGCCGGCTGGAGAGCGGTCTGGCCCGCCTGGGCTTCCTGGACAAAGGAGGGGACACAGAGAACATCCCTGAGGTAAGAGAACCCCATATTACCTCAGACACCGGGGACCCCAATATTGTCTGTACCCCAATACTTACTGCTTGTAACCCCTCCACCACCGACTGTGTGTCCCAGGATAAACTCCTCCATTATTGGTCAACCCCACTGTGTGGTCCCCCATCATCTGTCACCCCACATAGTGTCCCCAGGGTTACCCCCCTCCATCATCTGTAACCTGGGGTTACCCCCCTCCATCATCTTTCATCCCACTATGTGACCCCTCTATCATGTGTCACCAACTATCTGTTCTTAGGGCCACCCACCCTCCTGTATCACCCTGTCCCCGGGGCGACCCCCTCCTCCCTCCATCACCCTGTCCCCGGGGCGACCCCCTCCTCCCTCCATCACCCTGTCCCCGGGGCGACCCCCTCCTCCCTCCATCACCCTGTCCCCGGGGCGACCCCCTCCTCCCTCCATCACCCTGTCCCCGGGGCGACCCCCTCCTCCCTCCATCACCCTGTCCCCGGGGTGACACCCCCCCCCTCCATCATCCTGTCCCCGGGGTGACACCCCCCCCCCTCCATCATCCTGTCCCCGGGGTGACACCCCCCCCTCCATCATCCTGTCCCCGGGGTGACCCCCCCCCCCTCCATCATCCTGTCCCCGAGGTGACACCCCCCCTCCATCATCCTGTCCCCGGGGTGACACCCCCCCCTCCATCATCCTGTCCCCGGGGTGACACCCCCCCCCCCTCCATCATCCTGTCCCTGGGTGACACCCCCCCCTCCATCATCCTGTCCCGGGGTGACACCCCCCCCCCTCCATCATCCTGTCCCCGGGGTGACACCCCCCCCTCCATCATCCTGTCCCCGGGGTGACACCCCCCCCTCCATCATCCTGTCCCCGGGGTGACACCCCCCC